>OU343221.1:140870439-141067300 GCA_910596185.1 Chrysanthemum makinoi | reverse complement strand
ATCTTTGGAAGACCTTTGAAGTGTATGATGTTAGAAGCCACGATATCGACATCGAATCTCTTTTTTCTCTTATCCTTTGAGCTCATCATATGTCTTTGATCGTCTATTTCATAGATCATTATTCCATACATGTCAATTAAGTCTCTTGTAGTCTTAATCTGATAAGGTCCTTCATCAATCGATATGAGAATGTTGACCCATTTTTTTTTCCAAGGCAATCTGATGCGATTATTTGAGCCCAAATTAAGTGATTCACATGAAGCATGGGTGGGCCAGTACATCACGAACCAAGCTGCTTGAACATCCTAGAAGCGGAGATGATTGTAGATGCGTTGGTAGACATGTTTAAAAATTACCGGGATTTTATAACTCTATGATTAAGCTGGGAAATAGATTCTTTCAGGGATTTTACTAAATCAAAAGAAAGTATTACAAACAAAAGTTAACCAAATTAAGCTAAGATATCTTGAATCAGTCAAACTAAAACCAAGTTGCTAAGACAAATTAGCTAAGTTCCAAATCACTATGAATTTTGGCAGCAAATTAAGCTATGCACCAATAAGCTAAGAGATCAAGTGGCTAAATAGCACTTAGCAACTCTTTGGTTCAAATCGCTAACACCAAGTAAAAACTAGAAACTTAAGAACAAATTAAGCTATCAAAGGTGAAAGCAAGTTAAGCTACCTTACCAAAGTAAGCTACCGTAGTGGAGATCCAGCGGTACTTTTGTCGTCTTGTCTCTAAAGGCAAGTAAGCTAGGCACCAAATCGCTACCACAATACACTACAACTCGCTCTGAGACTTACAAAAAAATTAGCTAAAGAAAATAACACACGTGACTCAAATTAAGCTAGCATGAAAATTCAAAAACACCACTTTTCAATCCAAAAACAACCCAACCACGATGATTCAAGCCATCCAAATCAAAACCTAAACACTTATGATGATTCTAAACACAAAAGTACAATCAAAATCAAACTTTAACACTAGAAATCAACCAAATGATGCAAAAACAACTAAACTTTCTCAAACTCAAAACATAAAACCACTAGAAATCCAAGATAATGTAAGAGATGATCTAACCATGGCTCTTGATACCATTTGTACATATTGGATTTCACATACACATCAAACCATAACCAAAGTAAGCGTACAAAGAGATGAGTTTTAGAGAGAGAAAGTTAGAAGTTTGGGAACTTTAGTGAGAGAAAGAAAAAATCTTATTATTAGCTCCAACTCTCTACCTTGGGAGTAGAGTATTTATAACTTACCATAAGCCACGGCGGGGGACGTGGATCGGGCATCTGATGGGTAAAGACTTCGTCAGATCCTCCGCGGTGTTACTTAACTAAATACTACTTAATATTAAATAACTTCGACTACGAGCTTTCTAACGAATACATATACTTGAGGTGACCGACACTTTAACTACTGGATTTTCCAAATCCTAACAAGTTTTGTGTTTATGTGATTCTCTAGGTTCCTCTTAAAGGCGAGATCACCCGCTCTTGAAGTCGAGCAAGCTAAAGTCCATGAGTTTCCAAGCTTCGTCATCATCAAGACTACTGAAGTTATCTTGTTGATAGTTCTTTCCTCCCTCCTTAGAAGTGTTGTGTTGAAGACATTAGTGAAAGGTGCCAAAGGGTCAAGTCGAAGGCATTAGTGAAAGGTGCCAAAGGGTCAAGTCGAAGGCATTAGTGAAAGGTGCCAAAGGGTCAAGTTGAAGGCATTAGTGAAAGGTGCCAAAGGGTCAAGTCGAAGGAATTAATAGAAAGGTGCCAAAGATGCGTGTCAAAGGCATTAGTGAAAGATGCCAAGGGAGTACATTGATATAGGTGCATCGATATACAAGATAGATAGTTTGGGTTAAAGGATATTGATATCCTTATGATGTTGTAATTAGGAGTGTGTCTCCTTGGGTTAGTTGTGTAGTGTTGGGTAGTAGTTCTATCCTTTGTAATGGAACTTCGGTATCTAGCCTTATTACGGATAAAGTGTAGGCGGCGTTGTGATAGGTTTGGTTCTACCGTGGAAAGCAGGTGTCTCTATATGCGGATAAAGTAAGCGGCGTTGTGAAGGAATCTAGCCGCCACATTAAGGAGCTTGTGTTGTGTAGTGCTAGAACTCTCAGTGGGAACTTCGGGGAGTGGATTAAGAACAGAAAGATGTCGCCTTGGCCGACCACTATAAACACTTTCGTGTAATGGTGGTTTTGTGTTCCTTACTCTTTATCTTTGCATTACTTGTTTATATGCTTTATTTATCATCATCCAGCGGACACATTAAATAGATTGACATAATGTTAGGTCACCATATGTGTAACACAAGCATCAATAGAAGAAATAGAGAGATAGGTCGGATGAACAACGAACCAAACACGCTGCGTATAAGTATAGAAGGTTATGCGTGGAGTGCAAGTGAAAGATAAATTGAACAACCAACCTTTAATAGAAGGTTTACAAGACTATTTATAGGAGGGAACTAAGGCAACACTCCAAGTTCCCATCCTTTTTTCTTTATGGCTTGGGCCTAAGGCGCATGGGCCCTACATAAGCCTAAGATAATACTAACATAAAGGCCATATTAACCTAACTATTACATATGAATCACTACCACTTGAATTATGGTTTAGGAGTGATTCCAACAATCTCCTAAGTATTGGTGATGAATGAATGAGTGATTAGCGTTGTAGGTGCTGATGTAATAGTAGCTTTGGCGTCTTGACATTCTTATTTCTTGTGAGAAAGAAGTGTCTTGGTCGAACAATCTCCCAGGTGTAAATTGTTTCTTTTGAAGTATTACCTTTGGCGATCTTCATTTTCTTTGTTCTTTGAAAGTGATAGTATGTTGTTGTTGTGCGCATCGAGGTTAAACCGTTGCTCGGTGTCTCCGTATTTCTTCAACATGCTGCGGCTCTTTGGCGTTGGATTTGATCTTGATGAAGTTCTCTTAGTCTTTAAACTTTGTAGATTCTTTGACTTTGTGAAGAATCATTAGACTTTGTGTTGCCTTTTGAGTGAAATTCCATTAGTGATGTTGTTGGTATGAGCATGTGAAGAATCTGCACGATCGATCCGCTCGAGCTTCCATAAGTAAACATAAGAAAAGTTAGTAATAAGCGGATTCCGGCACTTACAAGCTTGAACTTCGAGAGTGATAACAGCATAGTGTGAAAACACAACTCTAATTCTCACAAGGCCGTTCTTGAACGGGAGTCCACAAGTGAGATACGCGTGATATGCGAAGTACATCTACGGTTGAATGGTCGGTGAGGTACACGAAAGCATCACCTGACTGGATCGTTTGAGACACACTAAAAGCGTAATCGAGGGGAGTTACCAAAGTGACTGCTGTCGGGGGTTTTGATGTTGACCTGGCGGGGAGTTTCCATTCAACAGCGAGGATCACAAAGTGAACCTCTCATAAATGTTCTCGACAGATTGCTAGGATCTGTGTAGGACTCGATAACGTATTACTGTTGTTCTTATAGTTAACAACAAGTGATGAAATGTCGAGTGTACCTAAGAGATCTTTTGATGAATCTCGTGGCTCTAGACTCAATATTGCGTTTTGGTTTTCTGGCGAGGAGACTAGGGAGAGGGTCTCCTTCTTCAATACCGGCAATCTCTAAGAAGCCGATAGATTTATAGGGTTCGGTGAGAATGAAACAAGCACGTTGAGAGAAACTTGAGTGGCTAAGAAGGTTTAGTGCATGCGTCCTTTGGGTCCATGGCGACTTTTAATCTTCAATACCGGTGTCATCTAGTGACAACCAGTAGCATATGAATTGAACCGATTATGCCCTAAGTTGAATAATCTGGAGGGCTATTTCTTTTCACCATTTTCTTTGCTTTTCTTTTTAATTCTTCAACTCCTTCTTTCTCCGATTCTCAATTTCTCCTTTTTATAATCATACCTAAGGACTTCTAATTCTAACTATTGGTAGTGTCCTTTGGGTAGATCCCTCCTTCTGGCTGGATCATAGGACGGTTATTCCTAACCTTAATCACCTTATAACTCCATTGCCATAAAACCATTTTCATGAAAATCTCTAGAAGTGTTTGTGAATGAAGAACATGTTTGAACACTTCAAGAGTTTTAGATTTTCATAAATACTCCCCCTTAACATGTGCTTAAGAGTTTTGATAGAAATCTTGCATTGAGGAAAAAGCGCATACTTTTGAATTGATCGACTCAAGATAGACAATCCCTTGCGAGACACGATTACGTTGCATAGTTAAAGAGATACATTGTCAGTTTTTAGGTGACAACTAGCTCTAATAACTACCTTGAAGATGTGGAAAACCCGAGAGGTTGTCAAACCCGTCAAAGTTCATGTCTATCAAGAGCTTCTCGAATTGGTACAATTTACTTGGATAAGTCTTGGAAGACGGATCTTTTCAATGTATATTTGTTGATTCCGTCAATTCATGGGTTGAAGTCTTTTCACCGCGAGGACTCAATAGCAAACACAACATATTTCTTATCACATAATTTTCTCCCCCTCAAAATGGCATATAAATGTTATTTTTGAAGAAATGTTGAGAATAAATATGACCATTTTGAGTTTTGTGGGAAGATTACACAAAAAACAATTTGTGAACAAAGTTTTAAAGTCAAATACTCCCCCTCAACAAGTGATATAGGCGGTTGAGGTTTTGAAAATCATAAGGGGAAGTACTTGTTCTTTTGAGCAAAACCTTTGAAAAATGAAAGGTTTGATAGGTTTTACTCAAAAGTAAGAAGCTTTAGCTTCTTTCATAAGGATTGTGGCAGGCGTACCACGGTCCTTTATTTACAAGTGCGGGTTGTACCTTTGTTATATGTGTGCACATGCCATAGTCAATTATGTAATCACACATCCAAATTAATATGAAATAGAAGAAGTTTAAGGGGTACAGGGAATTTCGGGTAGTTCATGAACTCGAGGAATGCGAGGCTGACGTTGGCTTTGTGAGAGATTAATGCGAGGGCGACCATCTGAAACTCTCAATGTTACGGCGGTCCTTTGAAACAACCTTTCATCAATCGCTTGATGATTCTTTTTACATCCGTATTTCCTAAAGTCCATCTCTTTGGTGACCCAATGCCTTGTTGAATCGCCTTTAACCTATATGCTAGCCATCTCGACATGCTTCAATGTTGAATCTCCAAACTTATGAAGCTCATTACGCCATCAGCGTTGCGGTGGAGTGCACTGCGGTGAACAACTCCAAAGGGTTTCAGCGTGAGAGTGAATTGGGGAGATGGTTGATGTCGAGGAAGTTCTAGCTTAGTGCGGTGAAGTTGACCGCAGTCGATCACGACTCAACGGCAAGTTGCAAATCTTCTACCGCGTTCTGGATCACGATTCTTCTGATGAAGATGAGCAAGGAGTTGATGTATTCGGGTTGAATTTCATTCGAGAATTATCTCATTCTTCCTTGGACTTTGGCAAGATATAGATCTTCAATGTCATTGAGAGACAAATTCGAAAGTCAAACCACGAGAATGCATAGTCCTTTTCGTCTTGTGGTTTTGACGACAATATGCTTGAAAGGTGTAATCCCATTTAGGCGAAAGAGCAACATGCTTAACAACAGCGATCCCTTGATTCTTGTACACTTCATGTTGAGATTTACGAACTGGCGTACGTAGTAGATTCATGGCGTTCCGACCAATGGTGACTCCGTCTGATTGCATTGTGGTCATACTCTTCCACTCTGTTGTTTAACATGTGGGTAGCCTTTTCCTCGATGGTTATGCGGTTGGAGTAAATGGTGCTGGAATGGAAGTGTAGTGATGTAGCGTATTTCTTTGAACTATAAGCTATAGTATAAGAAATTCCAGATCATTGTTGAAGAAGTATCGAAATGGAATCTTAGGTTGTTACGGTTGACCAGATGGTAGGTAGGGTTTTGGTCCAATCGTATAGTATGGAGCTTTGTCTTTCTTGGTGTAGTCGATGTTTGCTTCAAGGTTGAGCCAATCAATGTTGTTGGACATGGCTCGTGCTATGTTTTCAAGGTGATACTCCACTTCAATAGCACTTTCAGTTTGTCTTTGAGTATTTGAAAGGCTTCATTCTTGATTCGTTTCAACTCGATTTAGTCATCTTCTTCACTGAACTTTGATTGTAGTAACTTAGCATGCTCGGTACTACCTCCTACCATATCTTGGTCATCGGTTAAAGGCGGGTGTAGCGGCAACAAGTGTGGGAAACCATTCGTATTCGGTGTCATCGTCGTCTAGCCATTAAATGACATGACCTTAGTAGTCTTCTTCTTCTTCTTAGGCCTAGAGGAGGATGTTGGTTCCTTTGTTGTGCTAGGAGAGATGGGTTGTTGTTGGGGCTCGGGGATTTCCTCATCGTCACCGTATCCTCAAAAGTGATCACCAGTTTTACGAGTGCAGGGTGGTAACTTCGGAATCGAGGTTTTGATGAAGAGCGAGGAGGAGATCATGGTTGGTTGGAGTCCTTTGGGGTGGAGGTTGCATGAAGATGAATCACCGAGTTTTTCTTGACGTTTAGGCTCATGTTCTTATCCTTATCCATATCGTCATCGTCTCTTGGGCGTTTAGGCCTTTGAGCTTCTTCCTGTAGGTGATTTGAGTTGGTATTCAGTGATGCTTCAAACAGTTTACAGGAGGATAAATGTTGCAGTCGTTTAGACATTTGAGCTACGAGCCTTAACCAATTAAGTGTTGGGATATGAAAGTCTTTGAAGATATCAAAATCTGAAGATATCAAAATCTTAGTTGCAAAGATCTTGGAAGAAGTTAAAGACTCAAAGTCTTTGTTAAAGACAAAAGTCAAATCTTGCAATATGAAGTCAAATCTTTGCAAGAACAAAAGAAGCTTATATTTGTTTATGGAAAGAATTGTATTCTATGTTTAGATTACTTGTCATACAAGGTTATCAATTGTAAACGACTAGGATATCCTTGAGCCTATAAAAGGACTCCTAGATTGGCATTAGAGATATGACTTACGATTTTAATTAGAGTTTTAGAAAAGTTGATTATCTTAGAGTTGTATTAGAGTATCGCATATGCAGATTTAGAGTTTATAATAAAAGATTATTCTTCTTAGCTTTGTTAAGTAAATTCAGTACTTAATAAAGATTACTTCATGTTTTCTTTGTTAATAACTTAGGATTTATCAGGTTATTAAACATAACAAAGCTAGTTAAGATAGTTTGATTAAAGTATATCGATCCAACAATTCGTCATATGAGAATATTATGGGATCAACTGGGTTGATGTTGACATGCATTGGTGTTGATCTCATAGTTTGCTTGGCCAAATGTAATAGATTCGGATAGAGTTGTTTGGTAAAAATCTCCTTTGTAACTCGGGAGCGATGTCAAGAATGTACTTGTGAGTGTAACCTTTGATCATCGTTCATTTCCCTTGAAGATCACGTTGCATGAACTTGGATGTATTCCCTTCGGCTTGCATCTTGTCATTCTCATCATGAAGATATTTACACGTGCGAAAATTGACTTCTTGTAAAGCAAGTCTTTCTTCGACCTGCAGCGGTTTTAGCGATTCGTTTCTTAGCTTGAGATCCAAGATGCGTTGGCTTCTTCATGATTGGATTTAGATCGGTTGATCTTTTGGATGGTGGTGGTGAAGAATGAGAGGATGATTCTGATGATGAAGAGACATGAGGAGCTCGGGGTCCTAGGTGGTTCGAAGTTTCCTCCTTAGAGCGTGTGGGGCTGTCTAGAAAGAAATTGATCATAGCGGTTTCTTCATTTCCATACTAGCCGTTTCATCGATCTTTTCATCGGCGGAGTTTTCTCGATCTTATCTTTTACGGTTCCTCAATATCAAAGTTGATTGAATCCTCAATCTGCCTTTGTTGTTGTTCGTGGGTGATGGTAGTACCAGTTCCCTTATAGGGTTGATTAACCGCATCGAGGCGGTGTGTCTTGAGTACTACCATTTGAACCTCGAGGGCCCCGCAGTTTGATCTTTTCAAATTCTTCCGCAAAGTATTTTTGTCTAAGTTCCTTCAACTTCTTTTGATATTCTCTTTCTTCGTCAAGCTGGTTCTTCTTGAGAACTCTCCTTATCATGCTCAATCACTAGGGTTTTCCCTTTACCTTTGTCAATTTGGTGGGTGGGAGGTTTAGCTACTGATGGAGTACTTCGGTTTAATTTGAGTAGAAGACCTCATCGTCTGATCGGTTTCCTCGAGCTTTCATCACTAGCTTTCTTGGCGGTTCGGGCTTTGGGTGGGAATAGGAACAACTTCTTGAGGGAACTTTCCTTTTAGTGCGGGTTTCCTCTTGGGAACTTCTTTGACTCTCGTGCTTGCAACACTCCACCTTGCCTCTTACGGTTTTCCTGTAGGTGTGCGGAAGACTTATCATCGAAGAACCAACTTTACCTTCATCAAGCTGCTACGGATACCTTTTGTATGAGTAAAGTTGTTTGATTATCAGAGAGAAGGTGATCGGCAGACCACGGCACCTTGTTTCTTTGTTGTTGATTCCTTAAATCATTTGTTAGAGTAGGTTAGAAAACATGTCGTGATTGTTGGGGTCATTGATTCTTTTGGGGATATCGGGGTTAAACCCAAGTGCTCTTTGGATCAACAGTTTTGTATATCGATATAAGGATCTTTGAGCCAAGCTTTTTGAGGAATGTCATCATGTCATCCCAAATCAGAGCTTCAACTTCAATGTGCTTCATGTTGAATAAAGCCCAAAAGATTTGCAGTTCCATGAGCTTGGGATGCTCATAGCCACTTTCACGACCGAAAGCGGTTGGTGATGATGATGTAGCGAGTTCTCCAAGGTTGAGGAATATTCTTAAGATCCACATGTGAATGCTTAGTTACTCCTATAGCCGTCTCATAACCAATATCGATTAGGAATGTAGAGTCTCTTCGGTTGGTGTGGTATTGAGTTGCGGTTGACTCGATGATCGGGGAATGAAGAACAACCCTTAAGTCTGCGGGTGTGATGGTGACTTGTTTGTCATTGAGAGTCACCTTCCACGGCGTTTTGTCCTTTGATCATTTGCATTGTAGTCAGGCCCGATGAATATAGATCTCCGAATGCTAGCGAGTTGAGCATGTTTTGGTAAGGATGATTCTTGAATATCCACAGCAATTAAACAAGAAGATTCGGCGGTGAGAGTATCAAAATCAACACGAAGGTTGTTCTTTCCAATCTTCATCGGATAACCATTTGGGAAGATATCAACAATGGTGAGAACCTTTGGTGCATCCACATTTTGCATTTGGCGTCCATGTGCGTGATTTGAAATGTATTTAGCCAAAAGAACCAACATATCGAAAGACATTATGTTAGTCAATAGATGGTTTTATTGTCTAATTATTGAATGTGCTATGTCAATGATTATTCTGAGTCCAATGTCACTTGTTTGTCCAATTGTCCAATGGCGTGCATGATAAGTTTAGTGAGTTAATTAACTTTAAGTTTTAAAGTCCATGTTATCACTTATTTTTCACAACATATTAAACGTTTAAGCTTATTAGTGACATTATTGGTTACGTGGCGTTATGATTTATTTATTTACAAGTTTGTACGTGTAACAATTCATAATTATGGTTAAAAACAAGGCTTATGCGTAGAAATGGCAAGCTTATGCATAAACAGGAGAGGTATACGCGTAAACGCAAGCTTATGTGTAGGTTCTTGACATACGCGTAAGAAAGAAAGGGAACCTTATGTAGAGCTTCGCGTGGCGTATATAAACCTTACGTGGAAGGCTTACACAAGTAAGTAGACCTTATGCGTAGAGGTCATTGTTTACGCATATCCTTCACAGGATACGCGTATTCCCTTATGTAGAACCTTCGCGTAAGCGCTAGGCGTAAGATTTCTCTTCGCATAACACTTCTGCGTAAGGTGATCCTTATCGTAGATTTCAAACAACATTGATTACGAATTTTCACGCGTTATTAACCTGAAATAAGTTAATCATAGCACCAACATTAACACATATGTTCAATCTTTATCAGCTCAAACATGAATGTTCAATTAAATAGTTATGCGAAGAAAACCTTATGCGTAAACTTAAACCCTAAAGTTCAAAATTACGCCTAGAAATTTAGCCATAGAGAATGCATCAAAGTTTTTTTGGGATGTCTTAGATGCCTAATGAGATGTTTTGTTCAAGTTTTAATATCAAACATGTCATGAATCAAAAATACCCAAACCGTATGAACATAAACCCTAAAAATTTAATACTATACGATTGATGTTTTACGAGTTAAGGCATAGATATGATCAATTCAACGTGTATACAACATCTCACAACAATCTTTTTAACCAAAAGCGTTTTCATTTGAAAAACCCCATTTCATAAACCTAATTTCCCAATATCAATCAATTCATGTATGCGGGTATGTTTTAGTGATGAAAATGTAATCATTGATGTTAAGCGTTTGACACTATCATTTTATAACACAAAACTTGATTATGTGTTCATACGCATATCGTAGAACACAAATCATACCATAAATCTAACTTGGGTGGATTTGTTTAAAATTCAAAACCAATGTTTGTAATCATGTTAGAAATATAAAACACTTACAAATTTGATGATCAACAACACGGATTAGGCGAATGATTCTTAGGTAGGATTTGTTTGGTGAAAAATTAAATGTGAAGAGTTAATGAGGTTGGTGGGTAGTTTTGTTAAAATAAGTTTATGCTTTTGACAGTTTTAGCCCCTCCACCTTTACCATTTACATCCAATGCCTTTAACTTCCATTTTGGTTACCAAACAAAGGATATCTTGAAAAAATTTGTGACACTCCCCTCGACTTAAAAATAATGAAAGTTTATAAATTTTAGTCAGTGTGTCAAAAATGTGACCACCATTATTAAAGAAACAACCGGGATAACGTAACATGCAAATACAAAGTTTTATGAAACCGATAAATATTTGTTTTCTCCCCTCAACACTTGATCGAAAAAATATTGAATTTTGAAAGATTTGAGTGTTGTGGAAGAATTGTACTTGCAATGTTAAAGAAATATAGATAGAAGAATATTTTTGTTGTTTTATCGATTTTATAGTTTTGTTTTGTTTTTGAAAAATATTTACAAAAGGATGTTTTGGTGTTTGGTGGTTTTAAGAATGTTTTAAGAGTTCATCCGTTCCTCTTGAGTCAAACACGCATACCAATCGGTGGACCAACTCATTAAACCTAGCGGGGAGCTAAGGCTTTGGTGAGAGATCACGCTTGGTGGTATTCAGTACCCACAAAATATAATTCAACGGTACCTGTTCCGTGGTCCTTGATGAAATGATATCGAAGATCGATGTGCTTTGATTTGAATGTTGAGCGAGAGTTGCATGAGATCGCAATAGCACCGATTGTCGCAGTACATCGGGATTTTGTCAAATCGTAACCATAGTCTTTGAGTTGTGTTCTCATCCAAATGACTTGAGCACAACACATTGACATGGCTACATATTACGGTCGGTTGAGACGTGATGTACAATCACCTTCTTTGATTGCCATGACACGGTTTATCACCAGAAATTGTAAAGCTCACGAAGTACTTCATTGAATCTAAGCATCTGCGTGATCGGCGTCTGAAAAAGTGATTAGTTCAAAACCGAATCCCGGATACAGATTCCCAAATTAATGGTTCCCTTGATGTATTGGAGGATTCTTTTAGCTTCAGAGAGGTGGGTTTTGTTGGTCTCGTGATAGCGGGAGCAAAGATAGACGGCAAAAACAATATCAGTCACTGCATTTGTTAGATACATGAGACCCAATGATACTATGGTATTTGGTAGGGTCCACCAATTTCCCATGTAAATCAGCGTCTAGCTTCTTGGTATGAGCCATTGGTGTGGCATAGGTGTCACAGATTTGCATTCCAAATTTGTTTAACAGTTCAAGGGCATATTTGGGTGACTCAAGAAAATACCGCGGGGTGATTGATGAACTTGCATTCGGAAGAATGTAAGTTCACCCATCATGGACATTTCAAAATGTTTTGTCATAAGTTTTGCAAAAGCATTTGAGTATTTTAAATGTTGACAAAAATGATGTCATCCACATAGATTTGAACGATTAAGATGTGAGCTCCGTGATATTGTATAAAGAGTGTAGGTTCGACGAACCTTTGGTAAACTTATTGGCAATAAGGAAGGATGATAACTTATCGTACCATGCGAGGGCTTGTTGAGACCGTAGAGAGCTTTCTTCAGTTTGTAGACATGATTAGGGAACTCTGGATCAACGAATCCTTCTTGTTGGCTAACATAAACCGTTTCTTTCAGTTGTCCATTGAGAAAAGCATTTTTACATCCATCACGAAGACCGTGATGTTCATGTGAGCCGCAAAGCGGAAAAATCCGAACGACCTCAAGGCAGACAGGAGCAAATGATTCTTCAAAGTCAATACCCTCTTCACATCTATAACCCTTAGCCACGGGCGTGACTTGTTTCTTATTATGGTTCCTTGGCATCAATTTGTTTTCCAAATCCATTTTAGACCAATGACAAAGACCCTGTAGGTCTTTCAACCATTCCCATACTTCAAGGCGTTTGAATTGGTTGAGTTCTTCTGCATGGATTCAATCCGGTTGTCCTTTGTCATTCGTCTTTGATGTTTTAGGCTGATTGGCGACGGTGAGTGCATAAATGCAATGTTCACCATCTGTGTGTAGACGTTGGCTAGTTACGACTAGTTGATTTGGGTTACCAATAATTTTCTCAAGAGGATGGTCTTTTGTCCAACGAGGTGTAGAGGGTTGATGTTGGTATACATTGTGCAGATTTTGAGGATTCAAATGGCATGTGGATGATTCCGCGACATCAGGTGCAAGCGATTCATTAGCAAGCGGGTTAAAGAACACATTTGGATAAAATCTGCGGGTGGGGGTACTTCATTAAGAACATCATCGGTTGGTTCAGCGTCGTTGGAAGGTTTGTTCAAGCTGTTGTTGTAGAGTCAAGCGGTGGTGCTTCTTCAACAGATTTGTTGTAGTTGGTGTATCGGTATAGGAATATGATCGGGTTGTGCGAGCGGAAACATCGGATACACCTTGAGCGGTAATCAATATCGATCAGCGAGCGGTGGAGCAAATAGCCTTTCCATTTGTTGACGAGTAATCTGGGGGCTTGATTCAACTGATGATGGGATTTGGGAAGTTTAGCGGTTGTGACCGGGTTCCAAGCTGTTATACTCGGAAGCCATTTGTTAAGTTCATCAAAATTAGCATGAATCGTTTCCATAACTTGTTTTGTACGGCGATTCGGATCCGGTAACCTTTAGAATTCTCACAATATCAATAAAGACTCAATGTCGAGCTTTGGCTTTGAGCTTTCCAAAGTCATCACGATCATTATTTGGATAGCAAAGAGATCCAAATACATGAAAGTGTTTGAGATTCGGTTTTAGGTTGTGGAGAAGCTCAAATGGTGTTTTGTTGTGGCGTTTTGTAATCATTGAACGATTCTGAGTGTAGCATGCAGTTGAGGCGGCTTCAGCCCACAAGTAATCTGGAAGTTTAGCATTGATTAACATTGTTCGGCGGCTTCCACTAACGTCGCGGTTTCATCTTTCAACAACTCCGTTTTATTCTGGTGTGCGGGCAATAGATGTTTGATGCTCAATTCCCACTTTCTCATAATATTCGAAGAGTTTGTTTCACAAATTCAGTTCCTTTGTGCATTCGAATTTGTCGGGCGGTGTTCGAGGCGAATTTGAATTTTCGTGAGAAAGGTGATGATCATCTGTGGAGCTTGATCTTTGCTTCGAAGAAAATAAACCCAAGTCCATCTTGAGTAGTCATCAACAATTACTAAGATATAGCGTTTGCCATTAATCGTTTGCACGCGCATCGGGCCACACAAATCCATGTGGAGAAGATGAAGCACATCTTTGAGCGTGTTCCACCTTTGAAGGAAAATGAGCACGAGTGCTTTTCCCTTATTCACAAGCATAGGTGATCTTTAGAATTCCGGAATCTCGGGAGACCTTCAACAAGTTTGTGTCGAGCAAGGTTGGTTATGGTTTGAGAGTTTAGATGTGAGAGGCAGCGGTGCCATAGCCAAGATTTTGTAGATGTAGCCTTTGAGAGTAGAAATATTGGAGTAGAAGCAATCATGTCTTTGCATGGAGATAGTGTAGAGACTAGGATGGCGTTGGCGGGACATAAGATCGTTTCCTTGTAGATCATGAATGAAACAAGTTTTCTCCCTAAAAGCAACTTCCAAATCTCCATCACAGAATTGACCGACTGAAAAGAGATTGTGACCGAGGCCTTCCACATAATAAACACTGCTAATTTCAATATTGCCATTGATATAATCTCCGTAGCCCATGATAGTTGCGAAGTGATCATTCGAATCTGGCGGTGCCAATGAACTTTGCAATAAAGTTTGATAACAGTTTAAGGTTGCTTGTCATGTGTCGGGAACATCCTCTATCAACAATCCAAGGATGATCGTATCACTGCATTACACAGATGACACAGATGGAATAGAAGTAGATGTGGAACCCGATGGTTAGAGGGTTCCTCGGCCGATTATAGTAGAAATACACACATCAATGATTTTAAGCATCCATTTAAATCCTAGTGTATTATGTATCCATTTCCGCCATCTCCAACTAGTCTTAGCTTTAGTCTTAGTGAATGCACTAGGTGGTACAATATTCCTTGGAGGTGATCTGGAACTACAAGGGACATCAATGCGTTTTTAGAATCTAAGGAGGCGGTCTACCAAGCAGGACTTAGAAGCATTAGTGGGCCTAGAGGTATTTCAATTCTTAGGATTCCTTAAACGAGACAAGATAGCTCTAGCAACACATTTGTCATGACAATCGAGAAGCATACTTTTATGACAAATAACACAAGAGCATCGGTGAATATCAAAAGTACTTAAAGGTTTAGCATTCGTTACAACACTTTTTCCATTACATTTTCTAACCAATATCTAAAGTGGGTGCAACTAGAGTCTTATTCAAAGTCCTAGGGTGTTCTTCTACTTCATTCTTTATTTGTTTTTTTCTTAGGTCGCAACTTCCTATTCTTCCTTGTATTGCTCCTAGGATGTGAAGTGCGGACGTTGGAAAAAGAGGCAACTATTCTGTTTAGTAGAGGAAGCACATTAGTAATTTGTGTTTTGTCATAGGTATTCGGTTTCCCGTTTGCTAAGTGTTACAGTGCAATTCTCTTAATGATGCTAGGTGAACTTGTTCATACTTTCCTAACATTTCCTTAATTTAAAAATAGTGTGCACCGATCTTGATTTTGAGAATGAAGATTTCGAGAAAAATTCATGACTTCTTTAGTGTATGCAAGATAATGATCAAGTTAGTTTGATGCTTCATCGAGTGTTTGAGTAAATCAAATATGACACCATATTCATGTTTAACTTTTGCAAGTTCTTGTTCATATTTTGAGATTTGACACTTGAAAGACACGTTTTGATCATCCAGTTGCTCAATTTTAGGATCGAGAAGATTTTGCATAGCTGGGCTATTTTGTTTTGAAAAGCAAGTTGTTGATCGTGAATATCTTTTTGACACCAATTAAGACGTATTGCATTTGAAAGTTAGTTTGACAATCGTTCATTTTCAACTTTTAAGACTTCGATTTTAAGCACATTATCGGTATTCTCAACAATATCAACATTATCAACGAATTGGAGAGATATGATCGGATGCATATGCAACAGTTGTAATAACACAAGATTATTGATATCGGCACATATAACATTTTCCAAGTCGATCAACATCTTTTCTCAACAATTTCTTTTCGTTTAGTATTTGAAATCGATGTTTCATTTTCTCGAAAACTCTTTTCATGAGACCAAGTTCCTTGTGAAAATCCCTTTCCCAATATAGTGCACAATTTTCAAATTTTTGACATGGGGTAAAATTCTTTTTCGAAAAATGTCTCTTTGTTCTCGTGCCAATGGCGAGTGAAAATGTTCAACTTTTATTTAAGAATGAAATTCAATCTCGTTCAAAGTTTGATGTCGGATAAGAAAGTGTCAAAATATTTGATAACACGACAACTTTCGGCTTTAGTTTTTACTTCACTGAATGAAGGTAAAGGACCATTAATTTGTGCACCATTGTGTTGGGGACTAACTTTAGGCGGTGTGACAAACAAAGGTGTGTTAGAAGTATCTTGTTGTGTGACAAAAGTTACCGCTTTTGAATAGTTAAATGGTTTGTTATAAACGACATTTTCCATTTTTGACCGACTCGTCATCTGCATCTAATTCCTCCATGCGATTATATTCAACAACAGTCATAATTGAATCATCAATTCTATGTTGCATGCTGAAACTTGAGGATTTGGTTTGAATGCTCTGTGAAAACTTAGGTTTATGTCAGCAAGATTAGGTCCATATCCATTTGGATTTGGTTTGAAAGAAAACTTTTGAATCGTTGTGATTGATTCACCATGTTTATAAACAACATTTAGAAACTCTTTGATTTTGTTCTGTAAGTCGACAATTTCTTCAAGATAGTCATCTATTTGTTTAGTTGAATGCTTTTTGTACTCGAGAGAACTGTTTTTACAAGTTAACAACTTCGGCCTTGGCTTTTGAGATTCCAAAAGTAAGTTTAATTTGTTGTTTATGTTCATGTTTCATTTGTTCTATTTGAGACAACAAAGCATTCTTCGGCGGCTAGATCCGAATCTGTCGTTCCAAAGATTTTTCGTTTTGATGTGATTTGGCAAAAGCGGCTTCAAAACCTTTTCCACGATTTTCTTGAGTTTTGAAAAAGTTGATTTGTCGAAATAAGCATTCATTATCCCTAATTAACAGTGCATTTTTCTCTTTTAATTTGGTATTGACATCATGGTAATGTTCCAATCGGGATTGTTGATCTTTAACTAAGGTCAGGAGCTCAATTTCGGATCAAACATGAAGTCATTTTGTTCAGCGTGAGTCTCAACATGATCATTATTTAGATCCTCAAGTATATAACACGAAGTCAACTTGATCATCAAAGGTAACCATAAGGTCATCTTGATCATCAAATGTAACTCTGGGGTCTATTGATGATCATCGAATGAGATGTGGAAGGCTCATGTTGAACACTCGATCCGTGTGGATCGAGAAGTGGCGGAGAATAATAGATCATTAATGATAATTGTTTGTTCATGCACGAGACAAGCGTGATGTCATACTTGGGCTGTGTCACTCATGTGTAGAGCTTGCATTTGTGCCATCAACATAACTGCTGCATTAGCTTGCAAGTCCTCCATATCATCATCTGAGTGCGCATCTTCATAAAGCTTTGTTCCTTGTTGGAGAGAGTTCCACCGGCTTCATCCTTAAGAGCCAAGAGCATAGCCTCTTTGAAATAAGCACTGCCTCTTATCCTCGGCTTAGGACATGCATTAGCGGATGACCCTTCTCATTATAGTTATAACAACGAAGACCATTAACCCCATTCCAGCATTCCCTGTTCAACCACTTGAGCTCTCTGTTGTTGTGGAGCACCCTGGTTATTCCTTCCCATAGCATTAAACCTTTGACCACCTCCCATCGGCGACCATAACCTCGATTCGAACTTCAAAGCGTCCATTGTTCACAACGGCTGATTCCTTGTGTTTGATGAGGAGCGAATCGATTGTTGGATTTGTTTGTATATCGGCCAAAGGCTTTAGCAATCATAGCAAATCCTTGTTGCAATTCATCAAAAGCATCGAGTCCTCATCGCTTCATTGTAAAGTGCTTGAGCATTGTTGTTGTTGTATGGAACCCATTGAGTTTGTTGAGGTTGTTCTTTGTGAAGGATCATATGGTGTGATGGTTGCAGTTGGTTGAGGAGCGGGTTGAGGAGCTTGTTGAGGAGGAATATTAGTTTGAGTCCACAAAGCAAGTTGTTGATTGTCCGGAAGTGACTGTGAAGCTGGGGGTCCACGGATAGCCCTTTCTTTGTCAACTTCTTTTTGGTGAGGCTTCAGATAGTCGTACAACAATCCGTATGTAGCATGATGAAGGTTCTTAGCTTGACGGAGAAAAATGACATACTTCTCCCATTCCGGACCAAGACTACTTAGGAACTTAGTGTTGACAGCAATTCGTGGCATGATGATATTGTGTTTGTCCAAATCATTAATGATGTCTGAAAAGCGATGATGATATGACTCTAATGTCTCTCCTGGTTCAATCATGAAGTGTTCATAAGCCAAGTAGATTTTGGATTCCATGTCTTTCTGATTGAGTGATGTGCCTTCCATAAGAAGATGAATATGTTCCCACATTGCTTTTGCGGTCTTTTGAGCATCAACACTTCGAAGGATTGGATTGGGTAATCTTAAAGGATGTATTGCATTGCAAGTTCATCGGCTTCAAAGTGTAGAAGTTGATCAGCAATGAGGTCTGAAATAGTTGCAATGTTGGTTACAGTATCTCTTGGTGGATTGGCATGCGGATCTGCGGGTGTGACAGATAGTAGGCATCTGAAATGGACCTTCCATAATGACCTTCTTTAAGAACTTTCCATGTGGCTTCTTTAGATCACAAAACCTAAAGAACCGAATCACCCATTGATCATAATTCCCGGGAGTGAGCATTGGAGGTCTATCAAGTGAGCCAACTTCATTAATTGATTGTTGGCTACTTAAGGCTTCACACATCTTGCCAAACCATGCCGGTTCCTTCATAGTATTCCTGGATGGATGTTGATTGTAGAAGTTTGTGTAAGGTTGTACTTGAAGACTTGGTGGTGGTTGAACCATTTGAGGTGGAATTGCACCAAGTTGTGGAGTATGTTGTTGATTAAATTGTTGTTGATAAATTTGTTGTTGATGATTAAATTGTTGATGTTGTGGACTTAGTTGTTGTTGTTGTTGATTATAAGTGTAAGGAAAATAGTTAGAGTATGGTGGTTGTGACATGTTGAAAACTTGTGTTGTTAAATGGATCTTTGTAGTCGAATGAACCTTTGTTGATGAAGTATCCTTAGGTGTAGAAATCACAGAAAAGCCAAGTACCACTTATGCGTAAAAAACACCAAAGATACGGCGTAACGGCAATAGTCTAAGCGTAGGTTTAGCTTACTGGCGTAAGTAATGAGAAACACTAAAGTTATGCGTAAACAAGAAGTTAAGCGTAGAAAACTTAGGCGTAGGATTAACTTATGCGTAAGACAAAGCTTAGGCGGAAGATAAATCTTATGCGTAATGATTTCTACTGGCGTAAGCTTATGCTTATGCGTAATTTTAGGGTTTTGCCCAAATGATCTTTTACACTATCACGGTGCAAAAGATATCCAAAGTCGATGTGTTTTCAGGCTTATCCAAGCAAGAAAACACGAGTAATCCTGGCGAAGATCAAACCAAGGAGCAGTTATGCGTATGATTAGGGTTTTCTCTACGCGTAGAAATTAGCCAAAAATGATTTACGCCAAATGATGTTTCCAAACCAGATTTTTGTGATGAAATAGCTTCAATATCACCAAAATAACACAAAAGTGTGAAACTTGATGATCCAAAGCTTATAAAACAGTTATGCGTAGAACAAGAACCACGTACAAAACCTAGCTTAAAAACAATGATCCATGCGTAAAGTTTGAAACTTTTGCCAAAAGCAGATAGTTTAACACCTAAAAACGTTGAAAGGACAAGAATATTGGATTAAAAGGTGTAAAAAATCAATTTTTAAGCGTGACAAAGTTGGAACTCGTTTTACGCGTATGACCAAAATAAAAAACTTCAAAAACAAATATGTTCACCCAACTATTTGGCGATTGATACCCTTTGTTAGGTCACCATATGTGTAACACAAGCATCAATAGAAGAAATAGAGAAGAAGATAGATCGGATGATCAACGAACCAAACACACACACACGTATAAGTATAGAAAGGTTATGCGTAGAGTGCAAGTGATAGATAAATTGAACAACCAACCTTCAATAGAAGGTTTACAAGACTATTTATAGGAGGGAACTAGGGCAGCACTCCAAGTTCCCATCCTTTTTCTTTTATGGGCTTGGGCCTAGGCTTATGGGCCTTCTACATAAGCCTAAGGCTAATTACTAACATAAAGGCCATATTAAGCTAACAATTACATATGAATCACTAACACTTGAATTATGGTTTAGGAGTGATTTCAACACATAAGTTGATCTAAAATAATTTAAAACAAAGTTTTAATCGGTAACTATTCAATCCCCATTATAGTTTTCACAATATTTATTAAATCAAAACTAATATAACAAAAATTAAACCCAAAGCCCCGTGCGTACACGGGGATCTAAAACTAGTTAGTTAAAATGTAATTAATTATTCAACTAAAATGAATATTAGATTTTTTTTAATTTTTAAATAAATATTTAATTGATATTAAAATAGGATTTACATAGTGGTAGAAGGCAAACGAGCAACAAGCTGCGCCTCTAGCCTTTTTTGGATTGTAAAACTAACTCTTTTAAAAACAACATTTGTGGATCTAGGTGTCATAAAATTACTGTTCATAACTCGTTGGACTCTGTTGAGTAGCTCCACAGCCTCAGGTGTAAGAAAACCAATATATCAAACGCGAAAAGAGTAAACACGTGTTGATTTTCAATGCATGCTTTCTCGTGTTTTGTCACTTTGCACGAGGCGACTTTCACAACAACATGTCCAAATGTAAAACCACGGTTACTCAAACCCATGAGAGGAAAAAGCCCAGTCAGATTCACACAAGCATGTTTCCCTCCAACCTATCCAAAAACCAAAATGTCAGCCAGTCTCAATGTGGATCTTCCATCTGATGGGCGGTCAAAAGTTTCACAAGTGCTTCTTTCTTGGCGGAGATCAAGACATGGCGTCTCTAACCATATCATGTATGTACTTGAAGCGATAGCGCTTTACAATGGTGCATGTTCCCCAAAGGAATCAAACATTCCTTGCGACAAGCAGGGCATATCATCAACGAGAAATAATGGGATCATGACGATACCAAAATAGTAGGATATTCAGCGGTGACATATGTTGACCTAACCCATCTCTAGGGATAACTAGTGGAAAATCCTGAACATGTGGTGCACATAAACACTCAAAAATAGCTTTACGTCTCACATTCATGTCAAAGTGAACTTTCATATCCTTGATCATTTCGCTAAAAGGCACTTTCGCTAGTGTTTGTTTGGCTTTGAAATGTCCTTATTAGTAAAACCGAAATCAAAGCTTAGAATGTTATCGAAAACAAAACAGCGACTTACAAAACATCATCATTCATACCATATATACTCTTGTACATAAGATGTGATCTTGTAACACCCAAGATTGAGCCCTCAAGGCCACAAAAGCATAAGAGGAAACCACTTTTGTAAGTACAACCCCGAACCAGCGATTAGCGGCCAAAGAACCGTCAAGTTTGACTCTCACACAAGCTAGCCACTTGTGAATGACTAACCGTAAGAAACTTAAAGCGGCTGGACACGATCAATAATAGATAAGAATTTGTAGTATATGGGTAACTCAAAGCGTGTTAGGTTTGAGACAAGAGATCGTTTGAGCGAGGGTTGAATGGAATTTCAACTCCGTCTCGATAGCGAGTTTGAATAGAAAAGGGATAAAATGATATTTTCTAAACTACGGGATAAGGAAAGCATAAAGAACTTAAATCTATGGGAAATCCTAAGAATAAAGGCAAACTAGCAATTCTACACTAAAAAGCAAAAAGCGAATTAAACAGCCTTGCGAATAAAAAGCAAGTACGACTAATCTAAAT
This sequence comes from Chrysanthemum makinoi, assembly GCA_910596185.1. Lineage (NCBI taxonomy): Eukaryota > Viridiplantae > Streptophyta > Magnoliopsida > Asterales > Asteraceae > Chrysanthemum > Chrysanthemum makinoi. The sequence continues at coordinate 141,045,620 of OU343221.1, read as the reverse complement.
CCTAAAAATATCCTAAAATTATTTTTACTCTAGAAATGATATTTGAAAACTATTATAGAATTAAAACTAATTTTTAGGAATTTTCTTGAATTAATTCTAATTAAAAACTAATTATTAATTTTAAAAATAAAACTAATTATCTAAAAATTATGAAAAAGAAAGGGAAAAATATGGAATCACTTTTTAAAAATCTAAAATAACATAAAAGACTTTTCAAAACTATTTTTGTAATTTTCGATTAATTTCCTATTTTCTATGAATTTAAATCTATTTAAATCTAATTTAAATTGTTAAAAATACCAAATAAAAAGAGAGAAAAATAAAGAAAAATATTTTTTATGCTTTTTATATTTTTCTAAAACTGGAAAAATTGAAAAATTAATTTTTGGAACTTTTAGAATTAATTGCAATAAAAGCTATTTAAAAAGGATTAAAACTATTTTTAATTAAGAAAAATAGCTGACGACTAAAATTATGAAAAACTTCAGGGAAAATCTAAAATGCTATTCTAGTCCTAGGAAAAATATCAAACATGAAGCTTATGTGTGAGGGAATGAGAACATATGTAAAAGCTATAGAATAAGCAAATGGAAATAAGCAAATAAGCTCTAAATGACACAATTGTTATGAAGTTAAACTATACTATAACTACTCTAAAGCAACCATTACAAGCTAATCCTAACACCTAATGATCAGTTTACCAAGATTTAAGCAACTTCACTTTAAGCAAAGAAAGCAATTAGCAGTACATGTTTAGCGATTTGCAGCTGGTTAAATAATAAGCTTCTGAGAGAAAAGAAAAGTGGATATCGGTAGACCACCTAGCCAACTGCAAATGGACCAAATTTGAGACCCTATCTACTTGAATTGACAAGCTGTGCACTTAGCAAGTTCTACAAAAGGCGTATGTGAAGCAGTTGACTTCTAAAAACAGTTGCTAGGTTTGACTTCTTTGAGATTTGATCTCTAAAACCAGAGTGATTATTATCTAATAGGCTATAATGAAACTAGAATTAGCTACTCTAATGATGACTGATGAGTGTGTAAATACTCATCATTTTTGTACAAAATAAATTTACAAAATCATCACGAAACACTTTCGAAACACATCAAAATGATCAAAATATCACAAATCAGTGTTTTATGTGTTTTAAATGAAAAAATATCAAAATCGAGGATGAAAAACATATCAAATTTGCAAAATTGTAGTTTTAGTCCCCAAGTTTCAAAAGTTGTCAAAAGCAGTCCCTGGGCACATAATTTCAGTAAAGTCACCAAACTTGGTCCTTTTAAAATCAAAAGTTGTCAAATTTAGTCCTTTGGTGAAAAATATGAAAAGTTTGAGAAAATTACAATTTTGGTCCTTCAAGTTTCAAAATTGGCGAGAAATCCCCTGGAAAATTGCAAAATGGCAATTTTGGTCCTTATACTGAAAGATTGTCACTTGTGGTCCCTTGAGATAACTTTTGAGTTGGCAGCTTAGGCCCCTCAAGTTTCAGAAAATTACACAAAGGTCCTTGGAGTTTTAAACCTTTTTACTCATTTTTGACCCTTGCACCAATTCTGGACCCCTGTCAAACTGAATTATGAACCCCCTCTATAATACTGCTTGGTCAAAAGATCTGGTCAAAATCCTCACCCGCCAAAAAGTCATCACTCTCAACTGCTATCCTGCAAACAAGCTACCATCCCATTCCCCCACTCCTCCATCCATCAAACCTGTTCCCTCACCTCCAACTAACTTCCAAACATCATTAAATGCACCCCTAACCCCTCACTCAACCCCCAATGGGCAGAATAGAAAAATGGCGCCAAAAATCCATTTGAATGGTTGAGATCATTTCAAGGCCATCCAATGGCTAGAATTGTTGGGAAATGTTCAGAAGTGAGAGAAAATGACATTGGATTATAAAAAGAAGGCAAAAGGAAGCAAATGGAGAGTCTTCTAGTTTTTATTTTTTTTTACTTATGTCGTTTTTATGTTAAATATGTCAATTCAGTGTTAGACTTGTATTATTTTGTTAAAGTGTATCAAACTAAAGTATTCTAATGTATTGCAATTAATTTCAAGCATTAAATTCAGTCTATGTTTACAATTCAAGTTTTATGGTCACTGTTTCAATTTGCCATTTCAAATACTCATATACAAGTGTTTAGAAGTTTATTTGAAAGCTCATACAAGCTTGTATAAGCTTATCACAGCTTTTGACAAGCTCACATTCAAGTTTCCTATCATTTTGATCCTTGGTCAACCAAAGTCAAACAGGGGTCAAAATAGCAATGGAAATGGACATGGGTTGATGCAGAGGTGGATTGGGTTGGATTTGAGTTAGTTGGGTTGAAATTTAGGTTAGTGGTTCTCTGGTACTTGGATTCAAGCCACAGTGGCTATAGGACCCTTGTAAGTGAAATTTCAAGTTTCTTTGCATTTTTTGATTTTGTAGTTAAAACTGGTTCATTTCTGTTTTAAAAGTTGTAATTAGGTTAAGTGCATGTAGATTGATCATAATTACAAGGTCGCTTTCGGTGTTGATTCAATTTACTTGGCTAAACAGTTAGAATAGGGGTGTTTGGTTTATAACTTAAACCTGTACTAGAGGTGTGTTTGTGAGTTAACTTCTGGTTGTTCATGCTTGTTTGACCAATTTGAGTACATATCTGTCTTACTTTTGTGATTAGTACCTGCAAAAGTCAACATTCAACTTAAACAATCTCAACAGTTCACTATTGAGATTTTTGGAGATCCACAATCTTGTTTTATGTTCCAAAGTTATAACCAAGGCTTGCAGAGGTTCCATTTCAATCATATAACATCTATCTCAGTGATAAAAATTGGATCCAAAGTTCACCAAAGTCAAACTTGCTCATTTGCTTTAAAAGTCAAAAACAGAAAATCAGGTTTTGAGCCAAAATGAAAGATTTTTCTTGGATTCAATTTTAAGCCTCAATCAGTGAAACTTGTTGATTTGAAAACTTCAACTGGTCCTCTTTCTTATAATCATTTTTGTATAATTTTACCAAATCTTTAAAAGCTCTAAACAAGCTCATCAATCTAGGCCTAGCTCCCCTGCTCACTGTCTCAGTATTCACTGAGATTTTCTCAGTTTGTGCAGATTGTGCACAGGGCTCAAAAGAGCTTTTCATGGTTTGCTTTTTGGTACAATTAATCTCAACCAGGTCTACTTTAGGTTGCAATTTATAGTTTTCAGTTTGAGCTTATTGTTAAGCTTGTGCATCAACTAAAAGTCGATTACCAGAACGTTTTAGCTTTTATAAGCTCAAATATCAAATCTGTTGTAGATTGTGATTCTGTTGGTTAGGCTTGTTTAATCTTGTTCCATTTTAGTTATCTTAGCTTATTACAGCTTGTGTTTCAGTGTGGTAGCTTTTGGTGAGCTTTTGGCTTATCAAGTGCTTATTTCAATAAGCACTTCAACATCAGTTCTATATTTCTCCACACAAGCACCTGTTTTTATATTTTTCTCAGATTTAGAATATAATTTTAAAGTTTTCCTGAATTTTTCATATTTTTCTAAGTCATTTTGCTAATTTTCTTGATTTTTATTAGTTTTTAAGCACTTTTAAATAGCATTTAATACAAAAAATTAAAAAAAGGTTCAAAAAAATAAGTTTTCATTTTTCTTAGGCTTAGATAAATATAAAAAGTGAAAAAAGTAATTTTCCATATTTTTCATAGTTCATTTTGTAATTTTTAGTAATTTAATTAGTTTTTAATAGTTTAAAATTCCTAGAAAATAGAAAAAATAATCAGAAAAATAAAAAAATAGTTTTGAAAATTCTATTTTGATAATTTAGACTTTTCCATTTCATAATTTTATTTTTCTAGCTTCATTTCCTATTTTCTTGTATTTTAGGTACTTATTTAATAGTTAAAAATAGTTTTTAATTAAATAATTAGTTTTAAAAATAATTTTCCTTTTCTATAAATTTTCTTTTATCATTAGGTTTGTAAAAATATCATTTTCATATTTTTAGGGTTAATATTGTGTAAGTTTTACTTTTTAATTTGTACGTCACGTAGATTTTAATTTCAGTTTTATAAAAACATAAAAACAAAAACATCATTTTAATTATAGTGATAGCGTTTATTTAATAGATTTTATCTTTCTAATTTCCTTTAATTTGTATTTAAGCCGTTTTAATTTGTTGGCTTTTTCCGTAGTTAATATCATAATCTGATCTTTTTTTCCGTTCAAACTCTCGATCACTAACGTTTGATAATTCATCGCATAGCTCGCATTTGGGACATAACGACCGGAAACACTATACTCCTCGGATCTTCATTGCATTTGTTTCAAGCTGTTTTAAGTGCATTACGGCGGTCATTCACAAGTGACCCGTTTGTGTGATTAGACTTGACGGTTTTGCGCAGATCAATGACTAGACCTAAATCAAGCTTTGGATCTTAAGAATTCCATCAGCTATGAGAATTAGGACTAATGAAAACTATTTTTGACTTTGAATGAAATAGGTGCAAACTGAAGTCAGCTATGAATGCAATAAACCTTAGTAAGCCTAAAGCAACAAAACCATTCCACTGTACTATCCTATAACTCAGAGAACAAATCTGATCCAAACACCCTATTAGCAACAGATTAGCAATATTCTACCAACAAACCTCAAATCTGAACCAAGCTAACTATCAAATCAGATCTAGATAACACTATAATTCCTAAATGATGCAAGATCTAATACTATAACTATCAAACAGATGTAAATCTACTTATGCAGATTTGACAGTATGAAGCATTTGAGCAAAGATTACACTTACATAAGTCCAGCCATTTGCAGATTATCTCAAACTATTAGAACAGTAACCTAACCCAAATCTCAACTCATTTCAACCCAGATCCATTACAAGATCAGCAATCCAAACCCATTTCTGCAACTTGACTTAAATTGACTAAAGTGAAATTTTGAGTAGCAATTAAGAGAAGAATTGAATAATGAGAGTGTTTAAGATTAAAATGAGTTTATAACAGCTAAAAACAGAATTTAGATTCAAAATAAGAATTCAAGCGAAATGATTATATTGATAATGAAATTTGAGTACAAAGATTAAATGACTGAAATTAAACTTAAAAACATTGAAAGCATTTAAATCTACTCTACTATTCTACTCCTAATACTACTACTATACTACTTTCTCTCACTACAACTACTACTCTATTACAATGTGAAATCAGGGGTTTATATAGCCAACTGCTTGAGCTAATGGAAGGATCCAGAAGACCATCTGTGCTTTCTCTTGAGCTCGTTTACACTCTTAGATCAAATCCCACACTTCATCTCTTGATTACAACCCTTGGATCATGAGCAATGACCTGTTTCGACCAATAGGAAAGCAGCACTTGAGAGATTGCACGCGGATCGATGACCTGGCATTCCCATGTGTCAGGTGTGTCAGGGGAAAGTACATATCTACCCTTAATTGTGGTGAAATTGCTTAATTTGACTGAGGGGTAATTAGGGTTCATCGGGTTCCCAGGTTTGGGTGAAAATAAGGCGCGTGTTTATTTTTTTATTTTTCTTTGATTTTGGTTGAATATAGTAGGTAACGGGTTGCTGGGTTTGGAATATGGATTGGACCGGGTATATTATTTTGGGCCTTGGATTTTGCTTATTCATTTTGGGCTTAGGACTAGTATTAAACCAAAGTATATTTCAAGGACCAAGTGTGTATAAACTGAAACTTCAGGGACCAATTTTGTAAATCTGAAAATCTTTTTCAAGGACCTTTCTTGTCAATCTTTAATAGACCAAGGGCTGATTCTGCAATTTCTGAAATTTGAGGGATCATTTCTGCCAAATACTAAAAGCTCAGGGACTAATCATGACATTTCTCCAAACTTGACTGTAACTTCTAAAAATCATCTTCTGAGAATAAAATCTTCCAAAATGCACAATCCCAACCTTCCGGCTCAGCTCAAACTCTCTTGATCTCTCGTGCTCGGATTTACATCTGATTTGGTTCCTTTTTGTGTGTTTTTTACATATCCGTACTGCCAAGCACAAACTCAAGAAAACCACGGATATTAGCAATAAACGGCTCTTTCTTGGTTATTTTGGGTCAGTTTTGATAACAAAAGGTATGTGTTTTAGCACATACCAAAATAGACGAGACCATTGTCGTGTCCTAACGCAATGCAATCAACTCACGCTTCTAAAACCAAGGATTACAATCTCTTTCTACTAAACCATTGATATGTCCAAACCGTCAAGTTATCTCACACAAGCTAGCCACTTGTGAATGACTAACCGTAAGAAACTTCAAACAGTTCAGACAAACCAATTAGAGAAAAAGTAGTCAATGTTCCTCAAAAGAGATTAAGAAAGCCTTAATTCTAAAAACGCCCCATTTACCTTTTAATTCACAAGTAGATATTATGATTAAGCACATTCCGATTATGAATGACGGTTTGTTGAACTTTCATGTCGATCAATAACTCCAACATTTTTCAAACGACACGTTAGGATCACAGAGTAAGAAACACAACACAGCGTGAAGTGACCATACGGATAGAATACATCGTCCCCGATTTTTCAGCAAGTCCCAAACTAAGCGTAAAACCGAAATCATTGTTACATATGATTCTAGATGCTAACACTACCCATGGAAGTTACTTGTGTAATTACCTTTTGCTCCCATTTTCCTATTTTCCTCTAGATTTTTTATTTTTTGTGAGAAATGAATTTCTTCAAATTCTCGTTTTGATAACTTTTATTCCGATAAAGATATAAAGCTAAGTCGATAATTAGTTATCCGTCTTCTCTCAAGAACCATTGTCGTAAAAATGAGGTCCACATCAAGGAATTTTTATTCACTTATACTTGATTTTTCATTTTCATTTTTCAACATTTTTTTTTTTTTATTTTTTTTTTCAAACGTGTTAGGTTTGAGCACCGAGATCGTTTCGAACGAGGGTTGAATGGAATTTCCAACTCACGTCTCGATAACCGGGATTTGAATAAGAGAAGGGGATAAAATGATATTTTCTAAACTACGGGATAAGGAAAGCATAAAGAACTTAAATCTATGGGAAATCCTAAGAATAAAGGCAAACTAGCAATTCTACACTAAAACGCAAAAACGGAATTAAAACGAAACGCGAATAAAAAGCAAGTACGACTAATCTAAATCCTAAAAATATCCTAAAATTATTTTTACTCTAGAAATGATATTTGAAAACTATTATAGAATTAAAACTAATTTTTAGGAATTTTCTTGAATTAATTCTAATTAAAAACTAATTATTAATTTTTAAAATAAAACTAATTATCTAAAAATCATGAAAAAGAAAGGGAAAAATATGGAATCACTTTTAAAAAATCTAAAATAACATAAAAGACTTTTCAAAACTATTTTTGTAATTTTCTGATTAATTTCCTATTTTCTATGAATTTAAATCTATTTAAATCTAATTTAAATTGTTAAAAATACCAAATAAAAGGAGAAAAATAAGAAAAAATATTTTTTATGCTTTTTATATTTTTCTAAAACTGGAAAATTTGAAAAATTAATTTTTGGAACTTTTTCTGAATTAATTGCAATAAAAGCTATTTAAAAAGGATTAAAAACTATTTTTAATTAAGAAAAATAGCGAACAGTAACTAAAAATTATGAAAAACTTCAGGGAAAATCTAAAATGCTATTCTAGTCCTAGGAAAAATATCAAACATGAAGCTTATGTGAGGGAATTGAGGGCTGCTATGTAAAAAGCTATAGAATAAGCAAATGGAAATAAGCAAATAAGCTCTAAATGACACCAATTGTTAACAGAAGTTAAACTATACTATAACTACTCTAAAGCAACCATTACAAGCTAATCCTAACACCTAATGATCAGTTTACCAAGATTTAAGCAACTTGTCACTTTAAGCAAAACAGGTAAACAGGCCCTATGTTTAAGCAGTTGCAACTGGTTAAATAATAAGCTACAGAGAAAAGAAAAAGTGGATATCAGTAGACCACCTAGCCAACTGCAAATGGACCAAATTTGAGACCCTATCTACTTGAATTGACAACTGTGCACTTGCTGCAAGTTCTACAAAAGACTGATATGTGAAACAGTTGACTTCTAAAAACAGTTGCTAGGTTTGACTTCTTTGAGATTTGATCTCTAAAACCAGAGTGATTATTATCTAATAGGCTATAATGAAACTAGAATTAGCTACTCTAATGATGACTAGACCTAAATCAAGCTTTGGATCTTAAGAATTCCAACAACTATGAGAATTAGGACTAATGAAAACTATTTTTGACTTTGAATGAAATAGGTGCAAACTGAAGTCAGCTATGAATGCAATAAACCTTAGTAAGCCTAAAGCAACAAAACCATTCCACTGTACTATCCTATAACTTCAGGAGAACAAATCGATCCAAACACCCTATTAGCAACAGATTAGCAATATTCTACCAACAAACCTCAAATCTGAACCAAGCTAACTATCAAATCAGATCTAGATAACACTATAATTCCTAAATGATGCAAGATCTAATACTATAACTATCAAACAGATGTAAATCTACTTATGCATATTTGACAGTATGAAGCATTTGAGCAAAGATTACACTTACATAAGTCCAGCCATTTTTGAGATTATCTCAAACTATTAGAACAGTAACCTAACCCAAATCTCAACTCATTTCAACCCAGATCCATTACAAGATCAGCAATCCAAACCCATTTCTGCAACTTGACTTAAATTGACTAAAGTGTGTTTGTTTATGTATTGTAATTTTATTTACATTTAATTTAATTTTAATAAAAGTGTGTTTGTTTATGTATTGTAATTTTATTTTATGTTTTGTAATTTTATTTTATTTTTAATAAAATGTGTTATTTTGTAAATAAAATAAAAAATAAAAGAGTGGGTCTTAATAACGTGTTATTGGTGTGTTATGAGGGATGGTGTTTGAGTTATTGAGAGGCGTATGATGTGACGATAATGTGGCATATCAATAACGTGTTATTTCTATCCATAATACTTTGTGCTCTTACAAGTGATTGTATTCTCACGTTTTAAGTTTTGAGAAATTTTGTTTTCTGTTACTAAAGATAAAGTTTAAAGTTTATAAAAACTTTCATTTTTTAAGAATAAAGCTTGTATTTTGATAAAGTTGTGAGCCGAAAAAACGTTTTATTAATCGGTTTCACGATTTTGCTCGTTTTTACAAAGCGATGGCTACTCGTTTTTCATTAATGAGGTAAGACAATCGTATATAATCCCCATTCATTCAACACCTACATCACCCTCACCAAAAACAAACACACACACAAACTCCTTCGATAATAAAATAAAAAAAGCATGTCAGGCTACCCTCAAAACCCATCAGGCTACGGCACACCACCCGCCCAACCTTACGGGGCCCCACCCCAACAACCTTACGGTCAACCCCCTCAACAATCCTACGGTCAACCCCCACCAGCCCAACCCTACGGCGCACCACCTGCCCAACCTTACGGTGCACCTGCACAGCCCTACGGTGCACCCGCACAGCCCTACGGTGCTCCCTCAGCCCCATACGGCGCACAGCCATCCCAAAACCCAAACAAACCTCCAAAAGAAAACAAACCACAGGGAAGTGGTGGGTACGGTGCTGCTCCTCCACCTGGTGGCGCGTACGGTCAGGGAGGGGCGCCGTACGGGAGCCCGTTCGCGGCGTTGCTGCCGTCGACTTTCCCGCCAGGGACTGATCCGAACGTGGTGGCGTGTTTTCAGGTGGCGGATCAGGATGGGAGTGGTGTGATTGATGATAAGGAGCTGCAGAGGGCTTTGAGTAGCTATAATCAGAGCTTTAGTCTCCGTACTGTTCATTTGCTCATGTATCTTTTCACCAATACTAACACCAGGAAGATCGGTAACTATTTTTTCTTTTTTACTTTTTACTATTTCTCTCTCATGCATGCTAAGGTAATTAAGTAAAAGTGAAACACCGCGTATTTTTAGTACAAGTCGTTTTAATTGGACATTTGGATGTAAAGCGTAAAGTGGTTGATACTGGAATCACATTTTTTTATTAATGCATCACAATTTTTGTATTACGGTATTGTACGATACAAATTGTAATGCACAATTTTTTGATGCATTAATCAAAAAATGTGATGTAGACATGTAGTTATCAATTCTTAAAGCATAAATGCTAAAACGCGTGGGATGGGACCAAATTGGTTTTCATCCGCATTTAACAAAACGTGATTTTCTTTTTTTAATCTCCGTGTGAAGTTAATTACCAAAATTAGCGTTATGCAGTAAAAAATAAAATCTGTGGTTGTGATGATGTGGGCCCTGTATTAGATGAACCACTTTACTACAAGTGTGTGACGTGTGTGTTTGAATTTAGCCTCAAATAATCTTATGTGTATTACACGACAAACTTTTAACTTATTTTGGTAGTATTGTTTAAATAATTAAATATAATACGTAGCAGATATTGGAGGCTAGCAAGTCATAGCAGATATTGGATCAGTTAAAATAACTAGAGTTGAATGTAACTTTTGACTTATTTCATAATTTGATTATAACCATGAAGACACTTATGTAATATTCTCATTCGCTTTTGAAATCTTTTCAAGAAGGCATTATTTGGATGGTCAATTGGTTCTGACCCAACTCATTATCAACGTGTCATTTACTCATTTTGGCCAGATACAGTCCATAGTGCATTCTTTAAGAAAAGATTGGACATAATGACGACTTTTGAATCATTTGAAATGCCATCGATATTTTATTATTTTATCATGACTACGGGTTTGTTATCTTTCTAGAAAAAAATTATCAGTATGGAACTGTTGATGCAATCTATATATTACACGATGGTTAAATGACAAGTAAATATGACCGTGTAAGTTATGGTAATGGCTAGTTTCTGTATTGACTTGTTGTTGTTCTTTATGCTATCAGGACCCAAGGAGTTCATTCAAGTTTTCTACAGCTTACAGAACTGGAGGGTGAGAACTGGATTATTTTCCTCTTTATTGATTCGAGTGTTCTATCCATTATTTAATAAATCATTCGTTTTTGGGTTATGATTTACATTTAAACCCGACCAGACGTGTCAAAGTGGTTGAAACTTATAAATAGCTAAAAAAATGTTTTTCTATACTTTAGTTTTCATTATAAATGTTATGATCATAATAAAATCCTTCTTATAACCATATTTAACAGATTATGTATTTATGGAAAATGACCAAAATATGTTGTGGGGCAAACCAAACTGACCCATTTTAACCTGTACTATAAACGACTTGTTCTAACCTAATATTTGACAGTGACAAACTGATGGATATGGTATTTCTTGTACGTCTTACAGGCAAACTTTGAGAAATTTGACAGAGATCGCAGTGGCAAGATTGATATCAATGAATTGCGAGAGGCCCTCATGAGCCTTGGCTTTGCAGTTTCACCTGTGGTTTTGGATTTGCTAGTGTCCAAGTTTGACAAGAGTGGTGGAAAGAACAAGGCTATTGAATATGACAACTTCATCGAGTATGTTTCTGGAAACAGATTATTTATATATATCCTTATACATTTGCAATTTTAATTTGTTAATTGTCTAATAAATTTCACCGTTTTGTGATTTCAGGTGCTGCTTGACTGTTAAGGTATGTAACGAATGCTTATGTTAAAAACAACTGCTTCGTTTGGTCAAACATGGCATGCTAAGCTCGACTACTACATTCGTTGTCGTCTTTTCTCCTTTATAGATGTGATTTTTTTATCAAGTATTCTTTAAAAATTTAGCAGTTTAGCAAAGTTTTGAAATTATAAGATGGTTGAGTGTAAAAGTCCAAGTGTCCTTTCAGTTGTCTGTGAGTTGCAGAATAGCAGAGTGGAGAATTGAAGGATGGGTTGGTTAAAGGGTCAATATGGGTTTATGGGATAATTATTAATTGAGTTGCGATCAGGTCATGGTTATCGTAAATAAATGTGTTGCAATACTAACCTCAGGGAAACTTTAGGCTTGACCAACTTGGCTAAAATAGTAACTCGACCCTTATGCACTATAATGAATTATTGAAATGTATGATAAACAGCTATGAAACACTATTTTCAAGATGTGTTTTTTGGTGATTGCAGGGCCTAACAGAAAAGTTCAAGGAGAAGGACACATCTTACTTAGGGAATGCTACCTTTACGTATGAGGCGTTCATGTTGACTGTTTTGCCCTTCCTCATTGCTTAGGGGTTGTATCTACTCTACAAGCTCTTTTCTCTTTAACCTTCTCATGGGAGGAAGATAAGGATTGTTCTTTTGATGTTTTTTTTCTTTTTCAGTTAATCTACTATGTCTGCTTTCGAATTTCTTATATTTCTCTTGTGAAAATCTGGTTAATAAATGTTCTCAACTTCTTAAATGTTTCTGATGTAAATGGCATATCAGTAAGTCATGGAAGGCTGTAGGTTTGAATCTTGAATTTTTCATTTTTCGACAACTGTAAGAAAAATTACACATACAAAGAACTGTTTTCTGATTTGCGTATTTGCACAGACCATTTGTACAAAAAAGAATTGAAATTATTTGTTAAAGGATTGCGTTCTTATGGATCTCAAAAAATAAAACTTCCTTCAATTTTGTTCTTGATATAAATCTTTGATAAATAGATTTATAGAGATGGTACACCACAAAAGGAGGCCTAAAAGGCTAAAACCGTCGGTCTAGATAGCTATATAGTAACTTGTATGTAGGACTAGAATCTAATTTCTTTGTCTTGTTTGGATATATAGCGTGTTTGTTATTGAGACACGCAAGCTATGTTCATTTGTTCTTTTTTACTGGTAAAGTAAATGTCGAAACCCACCTAGCAAACTACATTTTTTCAAGTTCTCTTTCGTTATGTTGCCAGTCAACACACCCTCAAGAAGGGTTCTGCTAAGTGATCTTGTAAAGGATTCTTTAGCGTTGTTCCAACCTGTAAAGCTAATGCATAGTGTCGAAGCATTTTTCTGTCGGGCTGGTCTTGACGGCTCCCTCGTGCCACTCATCCATGTCCCGAGCTTTGAAGTATGCTGCAAACAGGAGAGAACCCGTTAGAAGGAGCCTCGAGGCCGAAGCTCCGGGAACCACCCTCCGACGGTCAAGTCAGCACCTCGTAGGTAGAGGATTTATGTATATGCATGTTATGTATGCATTTGTGTAGTATGATGTACTGTGATATGTTGTATGTGTGAGATGTAGAGATATATCTTACCTGCTATGTGAAGAGAGTGGCATATATATATAGACATAGATAGTGACATATTTAGGAGGGAGATATTTAGGCGGGAAATAGTTTAGGCGGGAAATAGTTTAGGCGGGAACATTTAGGCGAGAAATAGTTTAGGCGGGAAATATCCGGCCATATACGTCGACATGTCCCCCCAGTATTGTACTATTGGTTGAAGACCGATGGTGCAATACTTAGAGAATGTCTTTGCGCCCCACATGCCGTTCGGACAAGTGCTGAATCTGCCTTTCGGCACGTGTCTTTCGGACACATACGTCGACCTGTCCCCCGGTATTGCATTATTAGTAAAAGACTGATGATGTAATACTTTTTTAAAGAATACCTTATGGCCTTTCGGCCTGTGTCATTCGGTGATGCTCTTAGTGGCCATCTTGGAGTGGTTCATCAAGTGGTCCATAAGCCGGTGCTTCCTAAAGCGAGTTGGGTCTTATTAGACCACATACGCCATCATGTCTCCCTAATATAGTATTATTGACCAATGGTCAAGGATGCTATACTCAAACTCTGTCTTGTCTTCATATATACATTTTTCGCCATTCTTTACGAATGCTTGTGGACCGCCAGCAAGGTGCATTATTGGGCGGAGGTTGAAAGCCATCCCTTTGTTTATACTTGTGCGAGATATCATGTATCCCATTTTGAGTTGTTTAATTAATGATGTCTCTAGTGGCTCTTAGGGGTAGAGCAATGACGTCCTTGGTACCCTGCATCTTCTGGGTATAATTATGCCCGTAAGTAAATATACCCCGGCCTTCCCTAGTGACTTAGCACTTTTGGGGGTAAACTATGCCTGTAAGTAAATATACCCCGGCCTTCCCTAGTGACTTAGCACTTTTGGGGGTAAATTATGCCTGTAAGTAAATATACCCCGGCCTTCCCTAGTGACTTAGCACTTTTTGGGGGTAAATTATGCCTGTAAGTAAATATACCCCAGCCTTCCCTAGTGACTTAGCACTTTTGGGGGTAAATTATGCATGTAAGTAAATATACCCCGGCCTTCCCTAGTGACTTAGCACTTTTGGGGGTAAACTATGCCTGTAAGTAAATATACCCCGGCCTTCCCTAGTGACTTAGCACTTTTTTGGGTAAATTATGCCTGTAAGTAAATGTACCCCGACCTTTCCTAGTGACTTAGCACTTTTTTGGGGGTAAATTATGCCTGTAAGTAAATATACCCCGGCCTTCCCTAGTGACTTAGCACTTTTGGGGGTAAACTATGCCTGTAAGTAAATATACCCCGGCCTTCCCTAGTGACTTAGCACTTTTTGGGGGTAAATTATGCCTGTAAGTAAATATACCCCGGCCTTCCCTAGTGTCGTTGCACTTACGGGGGTACATTATGCCTCATTGGCTAGACATTGACTACATGGATCGGCCGGAGGTAGCTAATCTCCGTCGGAGTCATTATGATGTTATGTCTTATTTCTTGTAACTGTTGTGCATGTGGAACCTCATGCAATTATCCCTGCAAAGTGAAACATGAAAGCTCTTCCGCTTTTTCGTGCCAGCTATGATAAACACAACATTTCGTTTTCATCAAACAAAAATCAGGTCATAGCAGTACCAAACGACCTATGAACGTATTATACCATTGTACTCCCTCCAGTTCAATGGTGCTAATGTTTATTAGTATCGTTGAACTTAAAAAGAGAAAAGTATTAGATAACATAAGCAACCATTGATAATGACATTACTCATGGATGTTAATGTCAAACATGTGGTGTTTCTCATGCTCAGCGGTTGAATGGTAACTATCGTTCATTCAACATTATGTTCCAATATTTTAAGACATCGGTTACATATATATATATATATATATCACTTGTTGGTAATGATAAATAATAGTGGCTCGGAACCATTTCTTTATACTGATTTTCAAACACCGAAAGATCCATATGTAACGTTTTAGTACCGAAGATAGGAGATCGATCGTTGATTAGTAAGTTCCAAATGTTGTCACTTCAAGACCATGTTTCATATGACAACAAAATTACTGGCTCATCATCTTGAGCTTCCAAAAATTACAAAGTATTAACTTGAACGAGTAAGATCACATTTAGTTTTAATCCATATTTCACTTATTCTTAATCCATAGGCATTTCACAAGCTTATAGGTTGAACAAATTGTTCGCCTTTCATGTTATGGTCAATATGGGTTATTTATAGAATATAGAGCTAACTAGAGCAAGGTTGCTTATCGCAATTTCCGGATGTATAACCCCCGGAAGGCGAAATTGACCAAAAAGGATACTCATATCATTATCATCTCGCGAATTCGACGGTGCTAGCTATAGTTTACTAGGAGCGTTGGATTCATATAGCAAAAGGTGCTTTTAACGTATTGAGAAAATAACTTGAACGTTATGTGACCTTTTCAATAATTCGTCATACAACCTCTTAATGTATAATGTTTAGATGCTAAACACCAGTGATCGAGATCTATATTATCAAAGGTCTATACGATAATGTCTATATATAATATAAGTAACTTAAAGTTATATTTTTAAGTATGCACATTTATCTTATCTAAAGTGCTCTCACAATATTCTAATAGTGATGCAAAATGATGCGCGAAAAAATCATTCATCAAATTTATTTATTTATTTATTTTAGGTAAAGGTCAACCTTTCAAAAACGTTAACAGCAACAAGGCTATGCCGTAGTAGAAAAAATTTCTTTAATGTAGTTCTTGTGAATTACTCTCTAAACATAGTTAAGTCATATCACTAGGCTATATGCACTCTTTTATTAAATAGCACTCTAAACGTAAGTCACGTGATGTTGTAAACTCAAAAATGTCACGAATAGGAAAATAACTTTAGGTTAAGCGTTAAACTTTCATCTATCGGGGAATCACCCCTTAATTTCAGTTTTTTATTTATTTATTTTTTTAGCGGTAGGTACAACATCCGTCGTACGAGTAATATTTATGTGCTTCGAAATATACTTGTATGTGTGCATAGTAATTACATGTAGGTTCCGAAGCTATTTGAAACTAGTTTTTGTATATATTCAAGTAACTACTAAGGTGTGCTCCTCATGAGCACTAAATGCATGCGAGAATGTATGCTTCATATACCAGAAGATTGAAATAATGATAATGATGTCTCACAAGTTTGCACATATTGTGATTAGTAAACATGTCATTTGCTGGCAAGTTATATCATGTAGGTATTTTAGTTAATATTTCATATCCCTTTTACGTCTTTTTCTTGCACATCGTGTAAGAAGCCGTAACCACGTTAGTACCATATGTGTATATCAAGCAATACATTTACCGTCTTTTCTTTTATGGCTTGCTTGTTGTTCAGATTATATGAGAATAGGGAGATACATAAATTTGCTTTCGGACTATACTTTTAGCTTTTACACACGTTTTCAATTATATATTCTGGAGCAAGTTAATTTTATTTTGGGCAAGATGTAGGCCTGTCAGAACTATTCACATAAAGCATCTTTGCCATATTCTTCTTTATTCTTACTTTGGTGGGTCTTTACATAAAGCATCTTTAGCATGTAAGTGTCCTGTTTTATTTTATTTTTTGGAACCATATTGGTAATTATAGATTTTTTTTATACATGCCTTTCTTCTCACAAAACACGCCGTGCCTAAAATACATTTGCAGTTCACAAACCCTAAATTGCTTAACTACGTGTATATGTTCACCAAATAACTTGTATTCCCAATGAATGTAATTTGTGACTAGCTAGGGTCCGCATTTGCAAATATGATATTCATAAACTTTGAACAACGTGTCAAAGTAAGTTAGTAAAGTTTTCCATTCAGCCATAGCTTTTATTTTGGTTCAAGATTATTTGTTTACGGCTAAAATCAACAAGACTATATATTAAACTCATGAAACGTAACCACAAACATGTGTACACTTTCCTGTATTCGAGTTAGGAAGGTTCATGCATGACAAATTCACGAAATCTTGCATGCGATGAGATTCAAATAACCAGAACCAAAACATGTTTGTTTATACTACGTATGAGTTTTGTCCTAAGTAAGGTTCTAAATCAACATTGTTGACAGAAAGGGTTAACTACAATTAACAAATGTACACGGCATGTGTTGATATAAAAATTTCATGACTGCCTCAAGATCAAAAGCAAGGACGAAAAACTTAAAATGCAATTACATGGCAGCTCGATTTTCGGTTTTTCTATTCAATATAATAGATCTCAAGTAGGTTATTTTAGTGGTTTTTAATCAACCAAGTAGTCACATGTATGCCCATAGGATAAGGACCAAACAGAACACACTCACATGCATGCATACAAAGAAGTGTCATATTAGTAGTTTTTCATTATTAAAATACTTTTACAGCAGGAAAGTAGTTTTGTCATACCCAGAAGTTATCTTTTTGGTTCACTTGTACTAGATGTCGAAGCATTTTTCTGTCGGGCTAGTCTTGACGGCTCCCTCGTGCCACTCATCCATGTCCCGAGCTTTGAAGTATGCTGCAAACAGGAGAGAACCCGTTAGAAGGAGCCCCGAGGCCGAAGCCCCGGGAACCACCCTCCGACGGTCAAGTCAACACCTCGTAGGTAGAGGATTTATGTATATGCATGTTATGTATGCATTTGTGTAGTATGATGTACTGTGATATGTTGTATGTGTGAGATGTAGAGATATATCTTACCTGCTATGTGAAGAGAGTGGCATATATATATAGACATAGATAGTGACATATTTAGGAGGGAAATAGTTTAGGCGGGAAATGTTTAGGCGGGAACATTTAGGCGGGAAATAGTTTAGGCGGGAAATATCCGGCCATATACGTCGACATGTCCCCCCAGTATTGTACTATTGGTTGAAGACCGATGGTGCAATACTTAGAGAATGTCTTTGCGCCCCACATGCCGTTCAGACAAGTGCTTTGAATCGCCTTTCGCGCGTGTCTTCGGACACATACGTCGACCTGTTCCCCCGGTATTGCATTATTAGTAAAAGACTGATGATGTAATACTTTTTTAAAGAATACCTTATGGCCTTTCGGCCTGTGTCATTCGGTGATGCTCTTAGTGGCCATCTTGGAGTGGTTCATCAAGTGGTCCATAAGCCGGTGCTTCCTAAAGCGAGTTGGGTCTTATTAGACCACATACGCCATCATGTCTCCCTAATATAGTATTATTGACCAATGGTCAAGGATGCTATACTCAAACTCTGTCTTGTCTTCATATATACATTTTTCGCCATTCTTTACGAATGGTTGTGGACCGCCAGCAAGGTGCATTATTGGCCGGAGGTTGAAAGTCGTCCCTTTGTTTATACTTGTGCGAGATATCATGTATCCCATTTTGAGTTGTTTAATTAAGGACGTCTCTAGTGACTGGCTCTTCCGGGGTAGAGCAATGACGTCCTTGGTACCCTGCATCTTCGGAATATAATTATGCCCGTAAGTAAATATACCTCGGCCTTCCCTAGTGACTTAGCACTTTTGGGGGTAAATTATGCCTGTAAGTAAATATACCTCGGCCTTCCCTAGTGACTTAGCACTTTTGGGGTAAATTATGCCTGTAAGTAAATATACCCCGGCCTTCCCTTGTGACCTAGTACTTTTTGGGGGTAAATTATGCCTGTAAGTAAATATACCCCGGCCTTCCCTAGTGACTTAGCACTTTTGGGGTAATGCTTCGCCTGTTGGTAAATCTACCGGTGGCTCATCCGGCGTCGTCACGCCCAGGGGTATCTGCGTGCCGTTCGGGTATATATGCCTCGGCTCATCCCTTAATGATTTAGCATTATTTGGGGGTATGCAGTCGCCTACCGAATGGTATATGGCCTTCCCTAGTGTCGTTGCACTTACGGGGGTAAATTATGCCTCATTGGCTAGACATTGACTACATGGATCGGCCGGAGGTAGCTAATCTCCGTCGGAGTCATTATGATGTTATGTCTTATTTCTTGTAACTGTTATGCATGTGGAACCTCATGCAATTATCCCTGCAAAGTGAAACATGAAAGCTCTTCCGCTTTTTCGTCGTTTTCATCAAACAAAAATCAGGTCATAGCAGTACCGCAACAACCTATGAACGTATTATACCATTGTACTCCCTCCAGTTCAATGGTGCTAATGTTTATTAGTATCGTTGAACTTAAAAAGAGAAAAGTATTAGATAACATAAGCAACCATTGATAATGACATTACTCATGGATGTTAATTGTCAAACATGGTGTTTCTCGTGTTGCTTGACGGTTGAGTAACAACTATTGTACATTCAACATTATGTTCCAATAATATTTTAAGATATTAATCGAATATTGTTGTCCTAATATTTGGTGTCGTACGTTAGCCGAAGGTTGTATTCCGTAGTATGCTATCAAGATAAGGTCTTTTATTTTCTCATTCCTTTTTTCAAGATATTCACATGATTTGTGGTGATTGATAATCACCAATTGTCTGACAACTTCGTCCGGTGTGTTCACCATGCTTCTCTTTCGATAAATTTTGCATGAGAACATGTACCTTATGCATTCAAATATGGACGCTCCTAAACTGTTTTTCAGATTTTGTGTTTTTCTTTGAGAGAGTTTAAAACTTCAAGCCATAGCGGTAATAGTGTGATTATCGTCATTATACGTTTTATGTATTATCATTTAATGTAAGGATTTATTCTCAAGTAGCGACATGTACATAGTGGGTTGTATACTTAATTAATTTGTCATATAAAGATGTAGATGCATATATGTCTTCATCTCATGTTGTGTCACTTGTCAAAGAGTGTTTCTTCTATTTTTCGTACGTAAGATGTGTACGTTGGAAAAAATACGTGTTGCAAATTTCTAAAAAGCACGGAATTCACGCATGTCTTTAATATAATTTGTTTTATTTTTCATACGTCTTGTGTAAAGTATCCGACATTAGCGTGATGACCTAAAACATTACTTGTATGTTATGAGGGCCAATAGCGTAATGGCTTAGTTGGGGAGCTGGGGTCTCGCCATGTGATCATCATTAGGTCGGAGCTCTAGTAACGGAGTCGGGACGATCCATCCGGTGACCGAGTATTTTAAGCTTGCCCCTTGGTACTTAAATGAATAGAACTCAAAACCGAAGGTCATACAATCAACCAAGAGATCTGAGTCCGGAAGTAGTAACAAAGATGAAAAGCATAAATCTAAGTAGATGAATCAAAATGTTTACATGGTTGTCATCAAAATTATGGTGGATGAAAGTCTTTGATCTATATGAAACGAACTAATCGACCGATTTCATAGGCCATGATTGTTAGAAATTCTAATAGTTCACCTGTATGAGCTTCAGGAGATGAAGAAAATGACTAACGGTGGAACCGGCCGAGAGGCCCTATGTGTGTCCTCTAAGCCCAAACATGCTTCCATTGCGGGATAAGGAAAAAGTGGATAGATATAACAAATGACGGAGCTCTGACGTCTAACGTAATAGTTACAACTTGTCCGGAGGTCACCAATGGGAACGCCTAACGGGAGTTGGCCGGAAGACCCAAAAAGTATACTAGGTTTCATATTACGACTTAATCATAGACTTATTAAGTAGAAAATCTTAGTTAATAACTTGACATCAAGTCAAGTGTATGCCCAATGTGATGTAACATTTTTGCTATACTTTAACAAGTAAAAATTATCAACATGGCCGATATCTTTCATGAGTAAAGTGTTCAGCTCTTTCCAAGAAAGGTATGGTGTAAGTTTGGACTTTCAAAAAACAAGGTTTTGTGTCCTTTTCTTTTTACAAAATTTAGGCAAAGGCAGGTAACCACATAAATATACATGACACAATTTAAAGTCTAACGCAAGGCTATAATTTTGACCAAGCTGTAGAAAAGATTACTCCTTAATTTCGAGAAAGAACACCTTGAGCTCAAAGTTAACGAGTATTTACTTACTTAAAGCGTAACATAACCGTTGGTTTTTCAGTAATAGTGAACCTTTACACTTATCTCATGTATAGGCATAGGCTTAATGTAATATGCTTTTCCTTTCCTTTTATGACTATTACTCTTTGATATATAGAATTCTTCAAAAAATGTATCCTCATTTGCATTTATGAATATATTTCTTTTTTAGAGTGAACGGGTGTTTATTTGTAGATTTGCTACTTGTCACTCCAATCTCTTAACGCATATACATTCGTAAATCATAAATAGATCAAGCAATTTTATCGAAAAAGGAAACCATGATATCTGGCCAAAAATTAGAAATAGCTATAACATGTTCACTTGGCATCATAGTTTGTAAATCGTATAGATACTTTAGGCTAACAAGAATTTCTAGAGATAAAAAGATAAATCATCTACATGCTTATGTCTTGCATTTCTTTTCCTTTTGCAAAATATTGTAGATCGTAGGTTACAGATATAGACATCTTTTTAAACCAAGTATTTTGACCGGATCATTCATTGGTATTCTCAAATTTCAACAAATATAAATTCTGACAAGATATAACCTTTTACGTGAAGATTGATAAAGTCATAAACTTTGCTCTATTCAAAAAAGTCTTAAACTTTGACAAAAGGTGTATACTCCTATCTATTTAGTCTATATGGATTATTATTAATTTTTAAAAACTTTTCGTTTATCTTTAACGTATACGTGCAAGCGAATTCAACTTTTGAATACGTCCATCAATTTTTGGCTTACGAATTATAAAAGTCAAATCTATGCAGCTACTAACATTATTCAAGTTGAAGCACAAAATAATAATAAAAATTGGTTGTCATACAAATTTTTATGCATATTGATGTCTTTTTTATTCAACTATATATACATATATTGTTGTTGTGCCATCACTATCACGGATCACCTCACATGATTTCTTTAGATACATGAAGATTTTGTATATTTGGTAAACTATTGAATCAAGGATGAAAGTTTGGATAGATGCTATGCCTATTTCTTTTAATACTTTTTAGTAAGTGTGAAAGTAATGTCCTCTAAAGCCCTGTTGACTAGGTAGTAGGTACCATTTAAAAAACTTACATGAAACGCAATTCATTTTTTATTTTATTTTATTTTTTAAAACGCTTAGCTATTTTCGAAAGTATCGAAATAGACAAATTCTCTACTTTATGACTTGGGTGTACTCCAATTAATTAAACTAGACAAAATAAATCACGTGGGGTGGGTCATGGGTAATATTGATTTACCCATGCTACATCATAACGCATATACCATAGGCTGTATTATTTGTACATTCGGTCATCTCTGTTTCTTTTCTTTTAAGGTAGCATGGCAGCTCATCAAGGTAGCATGGCGATGAACCTACTGTTATACTTATGTTCTCGTGGCAACAAAGAGAGCAAGGAAACAATATTGGAGTACTTACAAAGTAGGCGTGCGACACTGCATCCGAATAATATACTATTTGTCCGAACATCCCGACTCAGTAGCTCGTTAGTCATGCCGTCAATATGGCTACCGAAGGAAATTATCCCTGCCCTTGATGGCCACTGAAGGACGTCATACCGAACGACCCTTCCACGAACGAATGATGCAAGATTCCGAACGACCATAACCGAAGCGAATAGTAGAATGCTTCTTTAGCCGTCCTTTAATTAGCAGTGTACAAAACCATGACCGGATATGATATCAGTATGACTACCGAACGAAACCGGTTTGAACGAACCTCTCGACCAAAGTCCGGACGAGGTACCCTCCGAAGGATGGTAGAGGAACCACTGCCGGAAGGACAATACATGAACCGCCTCCGTTGCTATCCATTTTCTGGAAGGAGGGTAGACGATCCCCCTCCGAAAGGACATACCGAACGGAGGATGGGGGTCCAGGGAAATCAAACTTAAAACGAGACCCATCATTCCTAGCTGTGGTAGAATGAACAACGGGTCCCACGGATGGCGCCAATGTCGAAGCATTTTTCTGTCGGGCTAGTCTTGACGGCTCCCTCGTGCCACTCATCCATGTCCCGAGCTTTGAAGTATGCTGCAAACAGGAGAGAACCCGTTAGAAGGAGCCCCGAGGCCGAAGCCCCGGGAACCACCCTCCGACGGTCAAGTCAGCACCTCGTAGATAGAGGATTTATGTATATGCATGTTATGTATGCATTTGTGTAGTATGATGTACTGTGATATGTTGTATGTGTGAGATGTAGAGATATATCTTACCTGCTATGTGAAGAGAGTGGCATATATATATATAGACATAGATAGTGACATATTTAGGAGGGAAATAGTTTAGGCGGGAAATGTTTAGGCGGGAACATTTAGGCGGGAAATAGTTTAGGCGGGAAATATCCGGCCATATACGTCGACACTAGACAAGATCACTTTAAAAATAGATTTCTCTCAAACATGTTTACCAAAAGAGTTGTCGAATCTTTCTATTATCTTAAAAAAAAGTTTCATGGCACTTTAGAGAATGAAGAGAGAACCAGGATGAAAAACTTACAAAACCGAGTTTGAGCTTTTGAATTCACCATGTACGCTTATCATCGAAGATCCCAACGTGCAACAGACATGGTAATATAGATGATGGATGAAACCCGTCACCGGTATATCCGAACGAGAAGGTACCTCCGAACGGTACGTCGTTTCCGAACGACCAGACCGAAGGAAATCACACCGGACGACCCTTAGTAGGTTCGTACTGTGGTCTATACTTGACGTCCATACCGGATATTTACACCAAACGTCCGTTCGGGAGGTTTGTACTGAACGTCCATAAGCGGACCGAAAATGCTACCCCTCATTCTTAACTCTTGGTAGAGTGAATAACGAACCACCTCCGGATGGGTCATACCGAAGGGAGGATGGTGGACGAACCACCTCCGGATGGTGGACGAACTACCTCCGAAGTAGTAAGTTTTGAAGCGAGACCTATCATTCTTAGCTCCGGTAGAGTGAATGACGGGTCCCACGGATGGCGTCAATGTCGAAGCATTTTTCGTCGGGCTGGTCTTGACGGCTCCTCGTGCACTCATCCATGTCCCGAGCTTTGAATTATGCCGCAAAGCAGGAGAGAACCCGTTAGAAGGAGCCCGAGGCCGAAGCCCGGGAACCACCCTCGACGGTCAAGTCAGCACCTCGTAGGTAGATGATTTATGTATATGCATGTTATGTATGCATTTGTGTAGTATGATGTACTGTGATATGTTGTATGTGTGAGATGTAGAGATATATCTTACCTGCTATGTGAAGAGAGTGGCATATATATATAGACATAGATAGTGACATATTTAGGAGGGAGATATTTAGGCGGGAAATAGTTTAGGCGGGAAATGTTTAGGCGGGAACATTTAGGCGGGAAATAGTTTAGGCGGGAAATATCCGGCCATATACGTCGACACATAGGTTGCTTCACTAATTTGGTATCTATCATGCTAGGTCACATTTGCGCTTTAAAATCGATATTTAATCAAACAAAATCTTACTACTAGTTATCCAAAATAACTTGAGCCAAAACGATCATTTGAGGCATTTTATTACTCTCCTCTCTGGAAGACCGAGTTTTAAATTCTTAGGTATATGAGAAAGGATTAGATGAAAAATAAAATTAAAATGAGAAGAGTAAGAAGAAATCACAACCGCACATTTCAGATGCACCTGAAAATATAGATGCATTTCCCTTTATATTTCTCTCCATCATTTGAAATGTGTGGCTAATATTTTTTCTCATTCTTCTCATTTCAATTTCTCTTCTCACTAGATCCATACCCATATGACACATGACATTATCTTCCTTCATGATAGACTCCTGCTCGAATCTTTGGTGTATTTCTTGCATAGGTGACATCAAACTCTCCTAATAAAGGGCTTTGCTCCCCTTCCGGTGTGGTTGTAAACTCGTAATCCGTAAACTCAGATCTCATAAACTTATTCTGGAAAATATTTGGATATCATTGTTGAAATAAAAAAAGCCTATTAAAAATTAGTTTGATCACACAGTCGTTACTATTCAGCAAGTTCATAATGCAAAATAGCGTGCAAATGTTTTATTGAGTTATACCCTAGACCATAGAAATTGCGGATATTTTTCATATTCTCTTGTCTTTACGAAAAGTTAATATAAGGTTCAAACCTAATTAGGTACATATCTTTGAGGTAGCCGGGGAAAGGGTTGAAAGTGGTCAAGGAGATATCTTGATTATATCACGTATATCCGAGTCAAATACTCGTCCTTCCCAAATATCCCAAATAGTAAAACTTCACCCGCTCACCTATTTATTTATACTATCATATTTATAAGTTAGTCACTATCAAAAGAATTTCGATAATTTTATCATCAAGAAATATCTTAGGTAGCTATTAAAATCTAAACAACTTAACTAATTAAGTACATTTTGATGACGCATGATATAGTTTCATGATTTAAAACAAGGCCTAGTCAAGACCGGAAGACCTAAACAATTTCCACTTGCTTGAAACTAGAAACGTGAACACCTCAATGATCACAACTACCCGATCATAACTAGAAGTGGTATTATAGGGAAAATAGTTCAAGACCAAATCTAGTAGATGTAGAAATATTGCATCAGGGTCCAAAATATCAATCAAAATATTAACCGTTATACAAAGTAGTGAATATCACCGGATAGTATCAAGTACGTGGTACAAATCAATGGTGATCCTCTAATTATGATTCTCCAAAATGGTTAAATCGGGTGGAAATTTTTTGAGTTGCTACTGAACTTTTCCTAAACGGCCCGATTGCCCGAATGTTCAACAATCCATTTGTCAACTGTACAAAGTAACTACAAATAATTTATTCATGTTCATTTTCTTTTACTTGTTTTTATAAAAAAATAAATAAAATAAAAAATAAATAAAATAAAAATAAAAAAAACATCAAATTTATTCATGTTCATCATATATCATGCGAACAAACTTGAACAAAATACTAGGTTCTATTAATCAAATATATAAACACGAGCAAAAATATATACGTCCTTCAATGTCTAATCATATGTGTGTTAAGGTTCGTTTATTTGTTACCACATGCTTGTTTTTCTACTCGTATATTTAAATTGTGTATCCAGTATGATACGAGCAGCCCAGCTACTGCCCATGTCGAGCTCCACAAGGAAGCCCAAGACCCAAGTTCCATAGCTAGGCCAAAGAGGAAGATTACAAGGCCCAACAGGTTTGAGGATTAAGCAAGTCTGCAGGAGAACAAGTCAATTTGCATGCTCCTACTTATCTTATTATTTGTTATCAGTAGTCCCTAGTCAAATACCTAGTTAATTGGCTTCCTTAATCTTAGCTACTGTTTGTTATTTGTTTTGTTATTTAAACCACTTTTGGGTTATGAATAAAGCATGCAAAAGTTTTTCAAGTTCAATTACTTCTCTTCATACATTACTTGAGACTACTATCAATCCGGGTTGCATCATCTTGGTGCTTTCATTCCCGAAACATGCCTCCCCGACGAATACCGTCACCCACCCAAGCGACACACCACCATCGGATACCACCTCTCTTACCCAAACTCGATCAATTGATCGGCGCAACGACGGCCACTCAAAAGCTTCTCCAGAATACCCAACCCCAAAATAATAACGCATCTCAAATAGCGGCGTTGATCAAAGTCACCAACGATGTGAATACCAAACTCTCATTACAAGCTGACACGACAACGATGCTAGTCAATCATTTACAGAATTTCACGTCGTCCAAATCGACCACTCAAACGGTGCCTCCTATGCCACCACCGATCACAACTTACTCGTCCCAGCAAACATCACAACCCATCCGTCCAATCCCCTCGCCTTTCACCTCATTGCCGCTTATGTTTACCGGTCACACGAACCCGCAAACCTCATCGTCAGCATACATGTCACAGCCGCATCTAAATGGGACTGACACCGGGTTATACATGTCATCTCTACCAACACCTCCGCCACTATTTCACGACAACACCATGTTGTACCCACCAGGTACCGTTCCACCTCGACCACCTAGCCATACCATGCAACATCCCATGCAACCTCGGACACCAAAAATAACCCTACCCCTATTTGACGGCTCCAACCCATTGGACTGGATATTTCAAGCGGAGAATTTTTTTGATTATTATCATACCCCGCCGCGAATCGGACGGCCTATTCCGTTTTTTACTTTACGGGTGAAGCGCTCTCATGGTATAAACATCTCGCCATAAACGGTATGTTGGGCACGTGGGACACATTCACACGTGAACTGGAAATCAGATTTGGACCATCTTCTTACGAGAATCATGAAGCCACATTATTTAAGTTAAAACAAACCACCACGGTTCCTCTATACCAGACCGAGTTTGAGCGCTTGAGTAATCGAGTTAATGGATTATCGGGTCAGACGTTAAAAAACATCTTTATCTCGGGCCTAAAGAAAGAAATTCAAAACGAAATAGCGTTACTCAAACCCACATCACTTCATCAAGCGTATGGACAGGCCCGCTTACTGGAAGAAAAGTTAGCACAACCCAAAACCAAGTTATCATACTCAACCAAAACATCCTATTTCTCTGGAAACCCCATGTCGACATCATCTCCTTCTAGCACCCTACCTGTGAACACTTCCACCTCCACCAGCATGACATCGTCCCTCCCGATTACTCGCCTATCTCCTGAAGCCCTGCAACAACGAAAAAAGGATGGTCTTTGTTTCCGTTGCCCGGAAAAATATACACCAGGCCACAAGTGTTCTCCACCTCAATTCTTGTTGGTTGTGGATTATGACGAAGATGAGGGTCTTGCCATCACCAGTGATCAGGATGCAAACGTGACCATGGACTCCCACTACTATGCGTTGTCCGACGCAGCTTTTTTTGGTCTCTCTTCGAGCCAAACCCTACGTGTTACGGGATATATTTTGGGGACACCGGTTTCCATACTTATTGATTGTGGCAGTACACATAACATCATACACCCGCGAGTCGCCACTACACTTCAACTCACCCCACAGCCTATCGTTCCATTTTCAGTCATGGTTGGTAATGGCCAAAGTATTCGTTGTAGTGGGGTTTGTCCCAACGTGAAGCTTCAACTCAAAAAGGCCAACTTTGATCTTCCCTTCTACATTATACCCGTCGAAGGTGCAGACCTCGTGTTGGGCGTCTCTTGGCTCGGCTCGTTGGGCCGACTATCCGCCGATTTCTCCATACCAGAAATCTCTTTCAAACAAAACGGGGTAGACCACACCTTAGTGGGTGAACCGATGTCACACCAAATCTCTTCAAGTTCGGTTTCCTCCATCCTCGGACATGGTACCGCGCCTCCCTTCATACCATCACTTACCAACCACCTATGTCTTCCACTGAAGAAACACCAACTCACAAGAACCCAGATATTAACCATCTCTTGTACCTTTTTTCTAACCTATTCAAGAAACCCACAGGCCTACCACCACCACGACCACATGATCACACCATTCCTATACTAGACAACAAAGCCGTAAACGTGAAACCGTATCGTTATCCACACTACCAAAAACAAGTTATGACTCAATTGATTGAAGAGATGTTACGCGATGGCATCATACGACCAAGCCAAAGTGCCTTCTCGTCTCCGGTTCTTTTAGTCAAAAAGAAAGATGGTACGTGGCGGTTTTGTGTAGACTACCGAGCACTCAACACGGCTACCATAAAGGATCGTTTTCCTATACCAACGATCGATGAACTATTAGACGAGTTACATGGTGCAACGATTTTTTCAAAAATCGACTTGCGATCGGGCTACCACCAAATCCGAGTGGCAACAGCAGATATCCACAAAACCGCCTTCGAACGGTGATGGTCACTATGAATTTCTTGTAATGCCATTTGGGCTTACAAACGCACCATCAACTTTTCAATCTGCTATGAACGACATCTTTCGACCCGTCCTCCGCAAGTTTGTTCTGGTCTTCTTTGACGATATACTTGTCTACATCCAATGAAGAAGCCCACTTTAAGCATCTACAACATGTGTTGGAAACGTTGCACAAGAATGCATTCTACGCCAAACCATCTAAGTGCACTTTTGGGGTTCATCGACTTGCTTTCTTAGGCCATATTATTTCAGCTAAGGGTGTGGAACCAGAGCCAGAGAAAATCGAAGCTATACAATCATGGCCGAAACCACGTTCCATGACCACTCTACGTGCGTTTCTCGGGTTAACGGGTTATTATTGACGCTTCGTTAAAGGATATGCAAAAGTGGCTAGCCCACTCACCGACATTCTCCGGCAGGAAAAATTTTCTTGGTCGGATGCCGCCCACAACGCATTCCTTCAACTCAAAAGCGACATGGCCAACATGATCACATTAGCTTTACCGAATTTCAAAGAAGAATTCGAAGTCACCACCGATGCGTCCGGTACAGCAATAGGGGCTGTTCTATCCCAAAAAAATAACCCCATTGCTTTCTTTAGTAAAAAGCTATGTCCAACAATGCAAAACCAATCCACTTATACTAAAGAATTGTTCGCAATCACGGAAGCGGTAAAAAAATGGCGACAATATTTGTTGGGTCACCATTTTTACATCTACACCGACCATCACAGCTTGAAACATATTTTAACACAAGCCATTCAGACCCCGGAGCAACAAAAATGGTTAACCAAACTGATGGGATACGATTTTGAAGTTCGTTTCAAACCAGGCAAGGAAAACGTTGTAGCCGACTCTTTGAGTCGTATCGAAAACCCGTCTCTTTTCGCCATCTCCTTCCCTCAAGCTACTTGGCTGTTGGAAATAAAAACTTATTTTTCTGAACACAAAGATGGAAAAGAAATGGTGCACTCTATTCTGACCAACAAGTCTTCATTTCCATATCATGAGATTCGGAATGGACTAGTTTTCATCAAAGGTCGGATATTTGTTCCACCGCTCAACGATATTCGACAAAGGCTATTGGGGGAATATCACGCCACACCTCTTGGGGGCACGGGGGTATAACGGCAACCATTAAAAGAATAGCGGTGATTTTGCATGGCTTGGACTTAAGCGTGATGTCACAAAATTTGTTCGGGAATGCACGGTATGCCAAACAACCAAAGGCGATAATCACAAACCATATGGGCTCATCCAACCATTGCCGATTCCTGACGGTCCTTGGATGGATATTTCGATGGATTTCATTACCAATTTACCGACATCAAAAGGAGAGGTCTCAATTTGGGTGATAGTGGACCGGTTTACAAAGTATGCTCACTTCCTTGCTTTATCTCCAGGCTACACCGCAGCTTCTTTGGCAAAACTTTTTTTGACAGAGATATACCGTTTGCATGGTCTTCCTAATACCATCGTTTCAGATCGCGACCCGCTGTTTTTAAGTCGCTTTTGGAAAGAGTTATTCAAGCAAGTGGGTACTAAACTATTACATTCCAGCGCCTACCACCCACAAACCGATGGCCAGACCGAGGTCGTTAATCGCTCCCTTGAAGCTTATTTACGAGCTTTCGTTTTTCAAGAACCGGCTACCTGGGAACGCTACTTATATTTGGCCGAGTTTTCCTACAACACTTCACATCATAGCACCATCAATATGACCCCTTTCAAGGCTCTTTATGGTCGGAACGTTACATCCATCCACAATTATATTCAGGGGAACTCTACCACACACTCTATTGATCAGACCTTAGTGGAACACGCTAGAATCATCGACCTCCTCAAGGCGGCGATCTCAAAATCACAAGAACGTATGATCAAGCAAGCTAATAAGAAAAGAATTGACAAAGCGTTTACTGTTGGCGATATGGTATACTTGAAACTACAACCATACCGCCAAAAATCGGTAGTTGCCAGACGTTATCGGAAGTTGTCAAAACGTTACTTTGGCCCATTTAAGGTACTAGCGAAAGTGGGGACAGTTGCCTATCATTTGGAGTTGCCGGCCGGGTCCCGTATTCATCCAGTTTTCCATGTTTCTTTATTGAAGCAAAGTTACGAAACCATGACACCGCTGGAAACACTCGATTGGCAGGATCATGGTATGGCCGACTATTTACCACGAGCTATTCTTCAAACTCGTGTTAACGCTGCAGGAACGGAGGAATTATTGGTTCAATGGGAGTCTAAACCACTAGAGGAAGCTACCTGGGAAACACGCGAGACTATGCGTATTGATTATCCGTTTTTTAATCTCGACAATGCGGACATTGTCGGTTCTTCAGGACGAGGTGATGATACTGAGCGGCCCGGCCATCGCCCATGTCGAGCTCCACAAGGAAGCCCAAGACCCAAGTTCCATAGCTAGGCCAAAGAGGAAGATTACAAGGCCCAGCAGGTTTGAGGATTAAGCAAGTCTGCAGGAGAACAAGTCAATTTGCATGCTCCTACTTATCTTATTATTTGTTATCAGTAGTCCCTAGTCAAATACCTAGTTAGTTGGCTTCCTTAATCTTAGCTACTGTTTGTTATTTGTTTTGTTATTTAAACCACTTTTGGGTTATGAATAAAGCATGCAAAAGTTTTTCAAGTTCAATTACTTCTCTTCATACATTAACAGCACTACTATCAATCCGGGTTGCATCACAGTATGTGCTTCTTTGTTCACAATTGTTGTTTGTCGTTTTAATGAACGAACGTAAACCAAAACAAACGAGCTACTTCCCTTAACAACTGAACAAGAACTTGAACGAGGTAAACGCTCTTGTTCGTTATGCCTTTGTTGTTTATGTTTAGCACACGAAGATGGACAAGACATGTTTGTTTAGGCTTTCGTTTGATTGAATCTTAAACAAATAAGCATAGATAGTCCCATATGTTATGAATAACGAGTAATATTTTTAGCTTAAATGTTGTCGAGATGTTTTTACTATATATTCTTGTGACGAAACAAATTCACTGCTATAAAATATTTTTCAATAGTAACAAAACTTTATATAATTACTTTTTAGGTTATCATGAGATTTTTAAAGTAATTCGACTTGATTGAAAGGGCGTTCGGCTTATTTAGTATGTCTTTTGCTTTTTTCACGAAGAAAACCAATTTTTTTCATTTAAACATTAAAAATAACCAACAACAACATACCAATCCCGTCGGGGTAGGGTATGGGGGAGGTAAAATGTAGACAGATCCTACCCCAGCCCCAAGATAAACTCGGGAGTAGAGAGACTGCTTTCAACGAGACCTCCGGCAAGTGCTGGTGTGCGGGTGAGAGGTAAAAGAAAAGAGAGCAAGAGACAGAAAACAAACAAGCACAAGCAGTAAAGACAGCAGACAAACAAGGCAAGGCAGCATAGAAAAGCGCAAAGAAAAGCAGGCAGACCAAAGGGGGCAACAAAGACCAAAGCAAAAACAACGCACGGGCTTAAAGCTAAGGCAAGGCAAAAACAAGGCACCAAAAGCGAAAGCAGGGAGAGAAAAAGCAATCAATCCTAAACAAACACGAGCAAGGCAAAGCACGCACGAGGCCTAAAACTACGGCAAAGCAACAACGAGGCGCCTAAAAACCTAACCCACTCAAAACTACCTAAACCCACAAAGCCCCAAGACAAAACTAGCCGCAGATCCTAATCCTATCTCTCCACCCTTTCCTATCTGAGGTTATGTCCTCCGACAAGAGAAGCTCCGACATGTCAAGCTTAAGTCTATCCTCCCACCTGAGTTTGGGTCTGCCCCTTCTTCTCACTCCATCTACTACTATCGTATCGACCCTTCTAACCGGCGCTGTATGAGGCCTCCTCCTGACATGGCCGAACCACCTCAACCTACCTTCTCTCATCTTGGAAATAAATAAGAGTAAATTGCTTTATATAGATAAGAGTATATAGATAAAAATTGCTTTATACTCTCATAGTTAACTCTCGTAGTTAATCTATAGATAAGAGTAAATTGCAAAAATCATCTTTGCGGTTTGGTCAAACTGAAGTTATGTATTTATTTTTTCGAAAGTGCACTCATCATATTTGTGGAAACTTACAAATACACTCTTGGTCTTTGACCACAATTAAATCACATGGACCAAGGTGAAAAGGAAAACGAAGAAGGTAATGTAGCAATTTAACTTTAGCCAAAGATAAAATATCCACTTGTAAGTTTTTCACATCAACGATGAGTACACTTTTAAAAAGATAAAGATTGAGCTTGCAATTTAACCAAACCAGAGGGACGATTGTTGCAATATACTGTATGATAAATTCGGATAAAGATTCCTCTACCAAAATTATCATCCATAAATATAAAAGTAAAAGCATAAAAAGAAAAGAAAATCAATACCAACAACCCTTAAACCCTTTTCTCGGCTTGTTAATGGCGGCATCGAATAATCTTGAAGAAACCCTTAAACCCTTTCATCAAAGAGCCTCTCAAGTTGAGGTAATAATCTCTCTTCAATTTTACTGTAATATATTTGTTATTGTCTTTATAACTTAGTTTTAGATACCTGTGAAAGGCAAATAACTTTCATTTTCATAGGTTTAGGGTTTAAGGTTTGAATTTGTGTAATCTCACCATTGTTATATCTCCTTTTATGTTAAGCTTAATCAACTGTACTTGGTTTTTCCAAAAAGATACAATTTGAATGTTTGCGCCATAAGTTCATGGCAAATTCAAAGTTATCTAGCATGTTTTGGTGAACTGGATTTGGCCATGTGGGTTATTTGGTTATAAAAAATTAAAACCTGGGGGCTGCACGAATAACCTATGAGTTTCAGTTATGCCCCTTTCTCGACCGGATTTGTAAAGATTACAAATAAACTGAAAGTTTGATTCAAATGTGCATTTCTAGATAGGATTGTATGTAATCATAGTGGTTATGGGTAGCTATAGCCTATATATAGGGTTGTTTTGTAACTTTTAGTCATGTTGCAAAATTCGCTAGCCGCCAGTCGGGCTATCGACCACCTTCGAGGCGGAATTCGCCTAGGCGGACGACCACCTTCGAGGCGGAATTCGCCTAGGCGGACTGGAATTTTATATATATAAATATTATAAGTAATATGTATAACATAACAGAGTTGGGATCAAATAAGAAGAAAAATTAAAATGAGAAGAATAAGAAGAAACCACAACCACACATTCTAGATGAACCTATAAAAATGGATGCATCTTCATTCAAATTTTCCCTCCCAAATTAAAATGTGTGGCTAGAATTACTTCTTACCTTTCTCATTTTAATTATTTTTTTTATTGGATCCCTTCCCTAACAGAACAAAATACTTCTAATTTCAAATAGTTCAAAGTTCACATAGTTTGAAGTTGCAAAATAGACAAATAAACATAACAAGTTAAGTACTTAAGACTTCAAACGTTTTCGAATACTCCAAACATAAATATTAAATTGATGTTTGATTCTCATCTTGTCCATATTATTCAAATCAGTGAGAATCAGGTTCGAATTTCATATGAAAAACCCATGACTTTGTGTTTACAATCCCTGTTTTTTCTTTTGTGTTGAGATGTTATAATAAATTAAGTATGGGTCGGGTATATCGAAAAGAAAACCCCTAATTTTTAGTTAAATAATGCCTTTAAAAAAAATGTTAAAAAATGTTGACTTTTTGTTGACTTTGTTGACTGCCTTGGCCGACTAGCTCCGCCTAGCCCCGCCTAGGCAGATGTTTGACCGCCTTTTGACTTTTCCGCCTAGTTTGGCCGATTTGCCTAAAACCGAGGCGGTGTATGCCAGCCTAGCGCCTAGGCACCGCCTAGCCCGCTTTTTACAACACTACTTTTAGTTTGGTTTTACTGGCCCAGACTAGTTACCCCATGACTAATTCAGCTGGTTTGGTTTGGTTTGATTTTGCCCAACTCCGCTTCGGATTTTGGGTGTGTATAAGATTTTCGTGAAACAGATTAAACCCCTAACAAATCTGGTTAACCAAAACACCCAGTGTATTACTGACCTTATTTGACTAGGGAAATGTTGTGGTTCTCTATTCTGTCTTAACTATTATAACTTGTCACTTGTGAGGGTGAGCTTGTGGATTTGAGAGATGCATCGATCGATATTGAGGTGAGCAACAGTAGCTTTTTTGACTTGTTCCGGACTAGGTTGTTTTTATTCAGCACGTCACTAAGTTTCTGTGTTAAGCGTTTAGGGGGTATGCTTCTCATCAGGGCCTGACGGGGTGTTCATATGTATGGGCATGGACGGAGCTTGAACCATTTCTTTAGAGGGGCTAAAGTGTCATTAACTTGTTTTAGGGGGGCCAAATGATCAAATAATTATTTTTTGCACTAGCTTTTTGAACATATTACATTAAATACAAAATATTTTGGAGGGGCCAGGGGCCAGCCCTGCCCTTAGTATCCTCCGTCCATGTATGTGGGTGGGGCATAATTTCAAGAGACTTTCTTCAATTTTCTTGATCATTCATATGGTTTCTGCATCTAAGTGTTGTACTGTCGTGACTCATGCATATTCATGTATGTCTGTTGGGGTTTAATTTCTAATTCCATGGACAATAGGGGCTGGACTTCTGTCAAGGACAATTTTTTTGTACCCGTTTTCACAATATCTACTTACGTGTCAATATTGGAAAATTATCTTTATGAATTGTGACAGCATAAGTTAAGCATATGCTTGTGAGATGGTTAATTGTCTTATCAACATAAAAAAGTTAAGCATGTGCTTAGGGGTGTTCTTTAAATGGATAAACCAGCTTGTTTGGGTGAACTGGATTTTGGTTATTTGGTTTTAGATTGCTTTTCTGGATCTACTCGAAGTTGTAAGCGATTTAATATACTGAGTTTGGCTTGAACTTCAGATAAGATTTGTGTGTAATTATAATTGGTGATGGTAGCTATTGTTTTGTTTTGTTAGTTTAGTTTGAAACTGAAAGCTGTATTGGCTTCTAGTTATGCCAAAATTGTTGCATCTAGTTTCAAAGTCCAGGTGCTTCCTTTGTTCCTTTTTTAATTCGGTTTTACTCGGCCCCAAACCGTTTAACCCAATGACTAATACAGCTGGTTTGGTTCAGCTTTGTCCAACTTTGGTCCGAATGTTCGGTGTGTAACAGATTTCCCGAAATCTTTAACCAAATACCGAGTCTATTACCGACTGTAACAGACTAGAGAACTGTTGTATAGGCTCTCTTTCCTGTTTAACTATTAGTACTTGTTACTTGTGAGGGTGATCCTGTGGATTTGAGAGATTTATTGATCGATATTGAGGTGACATACAGTAGCTCTTTTGACTCATTCTGAATGAAGTTGTGTTTTCCTTCAACTGTCACGTGTTTTCATCTCAAGTATTTAGAGCGTATGATTTTCATCATGGTTTGGTGTCTTGTTCATATGTGTGACTGACATAATTTCAAGAGAGATCCTTTAATCCTTGGATCATTCATTATGGCTTCTGCTACTCAGTGTTGTACTGTTGTTTGTACTCATCTTTGTCTGTGGGGGTCTGGTTTTTAGTCCTAAGGATATTTGGGTCTTGGACTTCTTTCAAGGACAATAGTCGCTTATATTGGTGCCTAAATCAGTTATTCATGGTTCTATGCTTTTTGTCTTGATGTCTTTTAGCGTAGATTGGAGTAGTGGGAGCCGCTGCTGCCCCTTCTCTGTCTTTTTCGTATATGTAGTTTCCATTTTGATATTATTTTTCCCTTATTTTACATCCGTGTGTTTTGTACCGGTCCTAAAGAAAATGACGGCGCTCTCTGCTGGTTAGTTAGTCGTCCCAACAGTAACCACGTCTACATAAACACGATATTTAGAGAGTCAATCTAGGAGTTAAGCTATGATAATATTCATGTTAGTCTGAAGAAACTACCTATTCTTACTTTATAGGTTTGGATTGAGTTTTGCTATAAATTAGGATTATCCTGTTGCCAAAAATGTAGCAAAAGTAGTAATAGGATGTCTGCCATGAGCTATCTGATCTGTTTTCTTCTGTTTTTTTGGTGCCAAAGGTGAACATATCTTATTAATAACAAACGCCAAGTACAAGCAATGAAAAGAGTTACAGACATGCCCATAACTCTTGGAAAACTATAACAATAGCAACAACAGATAACAAGAGTTATCTCATACAATCAATAAGCCAAAATACATCTTCTATAGGCAAACATATTACCAACAAACAAGACTGCAGAAAACTTCCAAACTGCAGCATTTCCAAATCACCTTTTGATGCACCATTAACCATCTAGCTACATTTCCACCTTATCTACTCATCATGATCATTCATCCTGCCACCACAATAACCATGACAAGCTAGATTGGTGGCTTCACTAGGGACCCATAACCTCTCCACTGCAAGGGCTATACCAACTGTGCTACATTTCAATCTACTACAATGGCTTCACACAGATGGAACACACACCTTGCAGTGAGTACCAACCATTACCTCCTTAGTAGAGCATATCTAGGACCATGTAGGTTCATCTTTCACTCCTCACAATTCCTAGAAACATGCCCCACCACACCTGTTCACTTTACCCTACACAGATGGAAACTCACTTTATGGGTATCAAATATAGACCATAGACTATAAATTGACCCAAACACCTCTTCAGTTACCTAACAAAGGCCTAGAAAAGAGATGATAGACCAACTACAGCTATGAGACTATAATGAAACCCAAAGTACAGAGCCATCATCTTAAGTGAACACACTTCATCAGTTTCCTCAAACATGGGACCCTGAAGAGAAGGTTAACAACCTATATAGAGCAGAAGGAAAGACAATCTTAACCAAAGATTATCAACTTTGAATGAAATTCCAGAATATACCATGTAAGACAACATATGACAGTTATCTTCTATACTGAATGCAGGAAACTACCTTATGGAAGAAGGCACTAAACCACATGAATTAATTTTATACCAAATTGTTACCCCCAATCAGATCCACAATCTGAATAAAAGAGATCCAGGATTTAGGCTGCTCCCAAGTTACTAGCCATCTGCATTAAACACCCATTAACCCAAATACCTTTGAGATTCAGAATACATATGCATAATCTTCTAGACCACTTGCATTTTGACATCCCAATTCTCTTGAGCTTTTCTGACTGCAATAGAATTTTTGACTTTCAGGCTATACATTCTGAGTCTAATGTTATCAGTAATAGCTTTGAGGAGATCTTCCCATTTTCTACATTCATTCTTGAAAAGCCTATTATTTCTTTCTTGCCAAATAAAGTAGACACAATTAGCTAAGCCCAATCTTCTTAGAATGCTATCAATAGATTTACTGTTAGGCATAACAGTAAATTTCTCTCCAATTTCATTCCATTCCATACCATCACAAACCACATTAATTTTGATCTGAATTTCCCTCCAGATAGAATTAGCATAGCTGTACTTGAAGAAAAGATGAGTGTGGGAGTCCATATCACTGTAACATAGAGGGCAAACCATCAAATCATATGAACCCCATTTCCTTATCCTATCCTGAGTGTTAAGTCTTCCATGAATAGCTAGCCACAGAATGAAAGAGCATTTAGGAATATTCTGGAAAAACCACACCAATTTATACCACTTTACATCATCTTCACTAGGTTGAAGATCTCTGTATGCCTGGCTTACAGAGAAACTACCAATCTTTCCTGTTCTCTTCTGTTGAAGGTAAGTTGTCTGTTAATTGATCATTGTGGGTGATGTCTTTGATCAACAGGTGAGACACTTAGAGTTCACATTTTCTGACTGCAACATGCATATTTACATTAACATTGATTAAACAATATTCTATTTTATATAATAGTCCACCTAACTCATCTGAGTTTGAACTATAGGAACGGTTGGCAAGACTTGAAGCTGCCTTTGCCACAACGAAAGGTTAGTTATAAGTAGTTTATTCTCAATCCTTTAATCTTGTTCTGAAGCGTAACCTTAAGTACTTAATTCTAGTGTTTAGTAATTTCTGTCATTTATATGGGATTGAGTACTTGCAGTGTCTGATTCTGGAAATGAGGAATTGTTAAATAAAGTGGTGGAACTGGAGAAAAGGTTAGAAGAGGCAAAATCAGAGCAACTTGCAGAAAGAGAAAAGGTAAACTATAATACTCCATTTTGTAAAGAAGAAAAAAAAAATGCAACTTTTAATTTGAAACATAGTTCAATAAATGGAAAATGTTTTAGAG
This sequence comes from Chrysanthemum makinoi, assembly GCA_910596185.1. Taxonomy (NCBI): domain Eukaryota; kingdom Viridiplantae; phylum Streptophyta; class Magnoliopsida; order Asterales; family Asteraceae; genus Chrysanthemum; species Chrysanthemum makinoi. The sequence continues at coordinate 141,006,436 of OU343221.1, read as the reverse complement.
CTGTTTAGATGTTCAAAATCCCCTTACTATGGAAAACCATAGTTACTAACTTCAATATGGCTAATGGGCAAAAAAGTGAACTAGAATTGAAAGTTAATGAGGAATGAAAGTTTGCATGCTTTACAGACATAGGGAGTATATCACATTTCTTTCTTTTAAATAAATAACGATGGACTTAAAGCTATTTGTCTTTTACCTCTCTTCAGGCTCTGAAAGAAGAGGAAAAGCTTCGTTATCGTATAACTCATCTTCTACGAGCATTAGAGAAAGCAGATAGTAATCTAGTTACAAAATGAAGCAATCACCTTGGGGATATCAATATTTTTTCCGATCAAGTGTCATTCATGCATGATTACAACAACCCTATCTTTCTTGACTTATTTTGTTGAGTCTGCCCTGTTCCTTGAATGTTTCAGTTCTTATTTTGGAGAAAGAAATACGGTTGGTAACATCAGTATTGACTTGTATGCATGTTTTCTTCTTTTGTCATTGAAATATTTGAACTAAATTGTAATTCATTGATAAAGTCTAGAAGATGTGATCATATTGGTGTATGATCTCTTAAAAACATTTCTAGCACAATCTATGAACTTTTAATGCATCTTACTTTGTTTATTAAGCTTGAACTCAGAAAGGAGGTGATAATTACATGTAGTGACATGTGGGAAAGATGCTTTTTTTCTCTGGTAAAAGTTGAAGTGACTGAACCACCAAACTGCAAGTGATTGAATTATACTGGACTTGCCTATTAACAGGTTCATTTTCTGATCCGGTTTTGGTCGCATATTAATTCAGGCTAGACTAGGTTGTGCACTACCATACAGTGAACGTTTGCACGTTCTTGACACAGTTTTGCTATTAGAGCTGCATTCACTTCGTTTTCTTACTGATATATACTAGCAGGGTACCCGCGCAATGCGGCGGCGGGTACCCGGTGACTAATTTTGTTGCGAGCAAATATTTTTAAAAATACCGCACGTTGCAACACGGTTGATTTGTAGCCGATTCATGTATGTTTTCTGTTCTTTTTTTATTGTAGCTTTTTTGTTTTGTAATTTTTGTTATATTTTATTATGCATTTTTTTAAAAAAATTATTAGACGATTGTTATTGTTATAAATTTTTATTGCTAAAAGTTGTATCGTTTTAGTGTTTTTTTTTCTTCTTTTTTTTGAAAGTTTGTTCTTATTGTTATAGTCGATGTTACCGTATCAAACAATCGAAGCCCAAAAAATGTTACACACACCAAACCAACATACAATCCTAAAAATTACCAATCCAACCATCATCTAATCCTAACAAACCAATACCAACAAACACCATCATCCATTTCTATTTACTTGCTCTTTATATTTTTTATTTAAAAAAACACACACTTACACCACTCTCATCTCCCAACCAAACCCTAATCCCAACCAAACCCTCTCATTCTAAAAAAAAACACTTTCCACAATATACAAACAAACAAACAAAACTCTCATTCTAAATAAAATACACACACACCCAACCAAACCCTACTCTCACCCGCCGGCACACTACCGCCGCCACCACCTTACCGCCGCCACCACCCTCCTACAGCAGCAACCAAAGACGCCCCACCCTATCACGTTTTTTTGGTACGTTTTTTTTATACATCCGAAATTTATTTTCACAAATATGCATTTTTTGGTCTTAAAATAAAATAGATCCGTAATTGTTTTTAATAAATATGCGTTGTTGGTCTTAAAATAAAATAGAACCGTAATGTTTTTGATAAATATGCGTTTTTTTGTTTTAAAAAAAATAGAACCGTATTTTTTTTTGATAAATATGCGTTTTTTTGTCTTAAAAAAAAATAGATCCGTATTTTTTTTCCCATAAATATCCATTTTTTTGTAGATCTAATGATTTTATGTTTGTAGATCTAACATTTTTTAATTTTTTTTGCAGCCGCCATTCTCGTCGGACAAGTAGCCGGAACAGTAGCCGGAATCATATTTATTGCCGGAAATAATGGAGTATAGATTTGTACATTATGCTTTACATTTTGTATTAATTGGTGATGGAGTGTATTAATTGTTTGGTCAAGGAGCTTGTATTAATGTGTTGTATATAATGCATATGTGGTTGTAAGTCTGAAATTTTGTGCTTTAATGTGTTGTACATCATGCTTTATTACTTACAAGTCTGAAAGTCTGAAAATTAAATAGGAGAGAGAGTCGTTTGTGCATTATAAGTAGTAGTGATAGTGATTAGACAACAATAAATGTCAACATGTTATAGCATATCAACATCACTTTGGTTGGGCATACATCTGCTAAAAAACACACATGTATAACATATTAGCATATGTACTGAAAAGTATTCTAGACGCCATCCTATTTAAGCTATTATTTGTCAAATGCTAATTGCAGCTCAGCAAAATTGTAAATATACCAACATAACAGCCCAAGTAGTACCAAGTGCGTCCAGGACACTGAGTTCAAACTTTATCATTGACATGTGCGTAAGATATCTGTCATATGAAATTCACAAGGTTGTATCCACTTAGCAACTGAACAGTTGATGTGATTATCATGTTGTATGATTCTGCTGATTTTGATGTTCGAAATATATTGGCGCAGCTATTATGTTCTAGAAGAAATTTAACAGAAAGAGATCACAAACTCCTAGTATTTTATTTTCCTTTCATAAACCAGATACACAATTGAATAATCAAGAACATTGTTGGGGTTGGTTTGATCAGCATACAAGGTTAATATGCTGCATTACAATGACCCACGAAGAGTCTGTAGTCGGCCTCTAAAGATATACATTTTGCCGGAGGTTAGGCCCTCCTTTATCCTGAAGACCCATGCATGAAACAGATTAGATCTTTATATATTTCTCAAGATTGGTTCAGTCAACACAATGTACATCCCTAGAAGCTAAGTTAAATATAACCGACCAAGCTGATTTGTTTATCTTATATAGGTAGCAAAAGCATCAAATCACACAAAATCATGGGAATGACTAAAAAAGAAGCTATATTTGATTATGGTAAGGAGAAATTTGTTATATTGACTATGAAGGAATGACAAATCTCTAACCTCTAACTCCCTAAGTTTCTAGAACGGAATCAAATGAATGATTTGGTTGACAATCTGGGTGATCTGTTGTATATAGGTATATAGTCATATAGATGTTGTGATGATCATAGACTGATGGAAAACCGACCCACTGGCGGCATACTAACCGGTCATACGGCCATTGCCACTCAGTAATCTCATGGCAACAAGTAGAAAAGTAATTGTGTGACATCATGATTAAATGACATACGCGGGATTTGAACTCGTAATCTCTGCCCTCCGAGTTATGCCACATGTCCCCTACCATTACGCTAGTATCTCAATTAATTTTTTATAAATTGATATTTTAGAACGTAACAAAGTTACTAGTACAATTATCAAAAGCAGTTCATTTCAATTACTCCTTCCTTTTTAACAAACTACGCGTATTATTTACTCAATTAGTTAATTGTTATCCTTTCTTTTTGATATTCCATATGAACACTCTTCGAGTAACAAACTACACGTATCAAGATTTCTTGGTTAATGTAATCTAATCGCATAAAATCGTTACCCTTGATTTCCTAAGATTCCTAGGATCCCTAAATGAAGATATCATTCATTTATGAACGATCTTAGTTTCAAAAAGCTAAATTAAAGAACACGATTTCGTTCTATAAATAACAAGAAATCTGTTCATTCTACATAAACAACCTTCAAATGTCCATCTCTATAGCTTCTCACCCTATGCCTCTTTCTTGTTTAACCAAATGTAATGATGAACGTAAACAAGAAGTATCAAAAATGGCCCTTATTTTCGATAGATACAAGGATAGGCTTGCAACGCTTCCAAAAGAGAGAGGTTGGATGACTGAAAACCTTTACATGTACCAAGGCTTTTGGCATCAGTCCATGCGTAGAATCTCAGTTGAAAATGTTATGGCCGTGCAAGATACTTTCAAAGCTCATCCAACTGATATCTACTTGGCCACACTGCCTAAATCCGGGAAAACATGGCTCAAGGCACTTGTGTTTGCTATGGTGAACAGAAATCGGTACAAATGCAAGCCTCTTTCAATTGATCACCCTTTGTTAGTCTCTAACCCGCATAACTGTGTGCCTTTCATTGAAACCGAAGTTTCTAGGAACATGCCTACTTATGTTGATGCTCATTCGCCACGTATCTTTGCTACCCATATACCATATACGTCATTGCCTCAATCCATTCTTGATTCTAGTTGTCGCATAGTTTATTTATGTAGAAACCCAAAAGATGTTTTGGTCTCTATGTTTCACTTTGCAAACAAGTTGAGGGAAAAATCGTGTGGTCCATTGACATTTGAAGAGACTTTTGAGCTGTTTAGTAAAGGTGTCATGCCCATGGGACCTTACTGGGACCATGTGAAAGGGTACCACGAGTTCAGTTTGGAATGCTCGGAAAATGTTTTATTTTTTACATATGAGGACATGAAAAGAGATGCAACGAATAATGTAAAGCGGCTTGCGAAGTTCTTGGGTTACCCCCTCACAAAGGAGGAAGAGGTTAACGGTGTGGTGCAAGGAATTATCGAACTATGTAGTTTTGAAAATCTAAGAGAGGTTAATAAGCAAGGTAATGTATGTGAGGGTATACCTAATGATGTGTTCTTCAGGGAAGGAAAAGTTGGAGACTGGACCAACCATCTTACTGAAGAAATGAGCCAAATTTTAGATCAAATTAGCCAAGAAAAGTTTCATGGTTTGGATACGTCTTTCTAACGACATTCATAAGGGTGAACGCGGTGCATAACATTAGTATTTAAACCCGAGTTCACTCAGTCTAAATAAATCTTTCTAGTTTTAGAAAACGGTTAAGAATAAGGACAACATATATTCAAGCCAGTCGTTTTTCTATTATTTGACAAAGCGGTTCAATCTCAGAACTCTCATGAAGAAATTAGCTTAATGCAATAATTAGTGAACTGAGTGAAAGGAAACACATAAAATTGAAACGGCTAGAAAAAGAACGGGTCTGGATGAAAGGAAACGATTTCACTGTTCGGTACAAACATAATATCTAGAATCTGCATGATAATTGAGTGTCTTCTTTAGTTATGTTACGCACTCAATTATATATGTATCAAGTTATAACGTTATCACTCATATTATCAGTTTGTAATTTTGTGTGTCATTTATATGTTTAGTAGTGCTTATACTAATGTCTTTTTTAAATGTTTATATTTTTATATTTTACTAATTTTACAAGTCTTTTCTATTTATAAAGTTTGAGTTATAAGCCCACAAGTTCACTTTCAACTTAATATATCAAGTTGAGGTTTTTGTGAGGAGAAAAAAAAAATAAGCCCTCTAAAGTGAGGGTTTTGTTTTATTTTAATTCAAATCTTATACACAACAACATTAAGGGCGTGTTTCTTTTTTCCCTTAGCTAAGTAATCCACAAACCCATTTAATATTATTTATTTTCTAAGTGAGACCTACTATTTTCTTTAGTTGGTCTATATCCTCAAAGCAAAAAATATTAACTCTTTCCCATTAAGTGGCTCATATAGATGTAGGACTCATATGGTCCCTTAGCTAAGAAAAAAAAGAAACACCCCCTAAGAGCACAAGTTATGGGGTGCAATTGGTATGCCAAATGCATGCCATTTGTGTGCCAACCATACCAGAGCATCGTGTCATTCGTGAGCCAAACGTTTTGAGCTAATGCAATGGCTCAAGCCATTTGCATTCTTGTGTTTTTTTTTTCGTTTCTTTTTTTTTGTATTGTGAGTGAGTGAGTATTTTTAGTGGGGTATTTAGACCCAATAACATGTTAGTGGTGTATTATGAGGGAGGGTGTTTTAGGTATTTGGTATGTTATTGGGAGGCGTGTGATGTGGCGCTGAGGTGACATACTAATAACGTGTTATTTGTATCTCCCTTACTTTGTGCTCTAAGGGTGTGTTTCTTTTTTCCATTAGCTAAGAGATTGGGTCCACAAAACTATTTAATATTATTTGGTTTCTAAGTGGGACCCACTATTTTCCTTAGTGGATCTATATCCTCAAGGCAAAAAATATTAACTGTTCATCATTAAGTGGCTCATATAGATGTAGGACCCACATGGTCCCTTAGCTAAGAAAAAAAAAAGAAACACCCCCTAACTTGATCTATCAAGTTGAAATTAAACTTGAGAGGATCTTGATCCGAAATATAATCGGTTGGAAGGGGATGGCTTTCCTGTTGAGAAAAGTGACACAAATTGAAGCAAACCCACAACTGAAATATAAAATATAATAAAAGATGACACCCGAATATAACGTGAAAAACTTCAATAGGTAAAAATCACGGGCAAGAAAAGATACCTTTCTGTTTGCGTATGGTATGTGATAGCGTATCAATATTAATGGCCCAAGCTCATTTATTACACGCTCGGATCAACATCACCAAGGCCCAATCAACACTTGATAAAAGGCCCAGCTTTAATCCTATGCCACGTAGAGCCTCGAAAGATGTAACATCTGAGTAAGGACAAAGTTACTGCTCCCCAACTGTCACTAACGGTTAAAATGTACCATCTGACATCGGACAGTGGGGACGCACGACAAGTACCACTACGATCTAAAGGACGAATGACATCTATCACCCTTGTTTGCTCTCGGATGATCAACACTTGGCACCCTAGCTCGACCATTGATCACTTCCGAAGGGTTTATCTCTAAACCCTACAAGCCTCTCTATAAAAGGAGAGCAACACACATAATCACATAAGTTTTACACACTTGGGCAAATACTGCCTCACAACAGTGCAGTGGTTCTTTTTTAAGTGATACCCAAGCTTCTTAATCTATGTCATTCTCGGTTGGTCTTTACCGTTCTACATGGGAAACCAAACAACAAAACCATTCACATCCCATCTCTAAACCGATTTACTTACCATACGTAAACATGGCGCCATCCGTGGGGAAATGATACAAAATAGCCACAAATGTTTTGAAAATTTTCACCTATTTTCACTCATTTCTCACTCAAAAATCTAAAGTTTTTTCCTCAAAACCACTAGTTTCTTGGTTACACATGGTTGGTGACCAACACCCTAAAATTTGCGAAACAACCAAAAACCACCTCGGAACTATCCGAGTGGAGAACCTATCTCACCTGGAGAAAAACCAACAAATATCCTAAAATAAGACTCACCAACCACCTGGAAAAAAAAAAAAAAAAAAAAAAAAAACTTCGAGGAAGATACACGCGATAGTTGACCTTACCGTCCTGCACACGTCATTCCTATCAAAGAGGCCAACATGGTTATACGGGAGATACCACTCTCTGAGGTCTCTCATACAAGCTTGAAAATCGCAAACACACGGGATTCAAGGGGTAATGAGGGATGCTGGAAGATGTCAGGAAAGCGGCCCGATAAACATACATCTCAGGTCACGATGGGAAAAACTCAAGTAAACACATGCTAACTCACTTGTCCTTATTCGTATTACTTCACGTATAGCAATCAGACCAAACCACTCACTACCGCAGGTAACACACAGAAAGGCACTCTTACATCCCCTCCTAGCCCACTCCCCGGACATAACATGCCCAACGCCACTCCTTACCGGGCCCTAGTCCGAATCCGGCCCAACGCCACTCCTTTCTCCCTTGGGCTCATTCTAACCGATCCAAACCCAATACAATCCAATCCCTTCTTACTTGGGCCTTACCGTTTCCCTACCCAGCCCAATCGAAATTGTTTTGTGACAAAATATTAACACAACTTTCTCACCTTTCTGTGACCAAGCGTGCAAACACAAAACATAAAAACAAATATTACCTCTCTTGAGTTTGCTTGTTATCGAAGGCTTCGAAAACAAAGTCTTGGTTATGGCATCGTCGTCTCAATCACTTGAACTTCGGCACCATTAATGATCTTTCTAGAAAGGACCTCGTAAGAGGCTTAGCCAGATTAAAGTATGAAAAGGGTCATCTTTGTTCAGCCTGCCAATTGGGAAAAAGCAAGAAATATGCCCATAAACCCAAACCTGCAAACTCAGTTATGGAAGTTCTTTATACTCTTCATATGGACTTATGCGGACCAATGAGAGTGCAAACGATAAACGGAAAGAAATTTGTGTTAGTCGTTGTTGATGACTACTCTCGGCTTACTTGGGTTAAGTTTTTGAGGACAAAGGATGAAACTACAGATGTCATCATCAAACTTATCAAACAGCTGCAGGTTCGACTTAACAAAACTGTCAGAATTATCCGAACGGACAATGGAACTGAGTTTGTTACCAAAGAACTAAGTCAGTTTTATGAAAGCATTGGAATCAGCCATCAAAGAAGTGTTCCACGTACTCCTCAACAGAACGGTGTAGTTGAAAGACGAAACCGGACTCTTGTGGAAGCTGCAAGAACTATGCTAATTTACTCAAAGGTTCCAATGTTTCTCTGGGCTGAAGCCATTGCCACTGCTTGCTATACTCAAAACCGTTCCCTTATCCACACCACTCATGGAAAAACTCCATACGAACTTGTCCACAATCAAAAATCTGATCTCTCTTTCCTTCGTGTGTTTGGTGCTTTATGCTATCCAACGAATGATGGTCAAGATTTAGGTAAATTAAGAGCTAAGGCGGACATTGTAGTTTTTGTGGGTTATGCACCAAACCGGAAGGGTTACCGAATCTACAACAAAAGAACCCGAGATATCATGGAAACTATTCACGTCACGTTCGATGAGCTGTCTGGGCAAATGGCTCCTGGACAATCTAGTTTAGGACTCGCATCTCAACATTCATCTTGTAGTCCCATCAGTTCTTCTCTTGTATAGAATTCCCCACCTGCAGTTCCATATGTACCTCCTTCTGAAGACGATTTGAAAAAATTGTCTGATCCAATGTTTGATGAATACTATGAACCTCTTGTCAATGATCAGTCTACACCATCAACAGTGGTGGCTCCTAATCCTGTCAACACAGATAATCCATCAGTTTCTGTGTCACTTAGTCAAGAAGCGCCTGCTGCAGATCAATCATCATCATCATCAAATCCTCAATCCTCGAGTGTACATCATGGAAATGTCTCTGCCAACTATGATGGAGATAACCCCTTTGCCACTCCAGAAGATGCACCGTTTGAAAACATTTTCGTCCCTGATCCAGCATTTGAACCATCTTCATCAGGGGACCCCAACTCTGCTACATCAGTTCCTCAACAACAACCACACGAGCATTTTAGAAAATGGACACATGATCATCCATTGGACAATATCATAGGGAATCATTCTCGTCCGGTATCCACTCGTAAACAACTTGCTACTGATGCCTTATGGTGCTTCTTCAATTCCATATTATCAAAGATCGAACCGAAAGATGTTAAAACCGCAATGTCTGAAGACAGTTGGTTCAATGCAAGAAGAAATTCACGAGTTTGATCGTCTTGATGTTTGGGAATTGGTACCTGCTCCTGACTGTGTTGTGATCATTGCTCTCAAGTGGATCTTCAAAGTAAAACTGGATGAGCATGGTGATGTGTTGAAGAACAAGGCAAGACTTGTTGCAAATGGATATCGTCAAGAAGAGGGTATTGACTTTGAGGAATCATTTGCTCCAGTTGCACGTATCGAGGAAATCAGAATCTTCTTGGCTAATGCTGCTAGCAAGAACATGGTGGTTTATCAAATGGATGTGAAGACTGCCTTTCTTAATGGAGATCTAAAAGAAATCGTTTATGTCGGTCACTGAAGGTTTTGTGGATCCAGAACGTCCTACTCATGTCTATCGCTTGAAGAAGGCTCTTTATGGCTTGAAACAAGCTCCAATGGTATGGTATGACACAATGTCAAAGTTTCTCTTAACCAACGGATTCAGCAAAGGAGCAATTGATCCCACATTGTTCACCAGAAAGTCAGGCAAACATTTAATTCATGTTCAAATCTATGTTGATGATATTATCTTTGCCTCGACCGACCCTAATGAATGTGACCATTTTTCAAAAGAAATGGGATCCAAATTTCAAATGTCTATGATGGGACAAATGTCATTTTTCTTGGGATTACAAATTTCACAAAGTCCCGGAGGCATTTTTATTAATCAATCTAAATATGCTAATGAAATTTTAAAGAAATTTGGATTTGACACTTGTGACACCGTTGACACTCCCATGGTGGAGCGTACCAACGGGATGAGGACCACTCAGGGATCATGGTAGATCAAACGAAATATCGAAGTATGATTGGATCCCTGATGTACCTCACAGCTAGTAGACCTGATATTCTGTTCGATGTATGCATGTGTGCTAGATACCAAGCTAAGCCTACCAAAAAGCACCTTGAAGCGGTTAAACGATTCTTTCGGTATCTCCAAGGAACCATTAACATGGGACTTTGGTATCCGAAGGACACCAATATGTCACTAACAGCATATGCAGATGCAGACCATACAGGGTGTCAAGATACACGTCGAAGCACGTCAGGTGGTGCTCAATTCTTGGGGGAAAAGCTTGTAAGCTGGTCTTCTAAGAAACAAATGAGTACGTCTATATCCTCTACAGAGGCGGAATACATAGCCATGTCATCTTGTTGTGCTCAAATCCTATGGATGAGATCCCAATTATCTGACTATGGCTTTGATACAACAAAATCCCTCTGTACTGTGATAACAAAAGTGCTATTGCTCTCTCCTGCAAGAACGTTCAACATTCAAGAGCAAAGCATATCGACATTCGACATCATTTCATCAAGGAACAAGTGGAGAAAGGTGTGGTGGAGCTATATTTTGTGAGAACTGAATATCAGCTGGCAGACATCTTCACTAAAGCTCTTCCTAGAGAACGTTTTGAGTTTATTCTTCCACGTCTTGGACTAAAGAGTCTACAGCCGGAAACACTCAAATGTCTTCAAGGGGAAGACGAGGAGTAAAGAATTTGTCTTCATCTATCTTTTGTACATATTTAATCAAAAAGCAAAATACAAAATTATAAATCCCACAAAAAGAAAATAGAAAAATATAAAATTTCAAAATCCATAAAAATTCAGAAAATCTTTGAAAAAGCCCAAAAATATTATTCTTTCCCATCTATTTCTGTTCTTCGATAACATCTACGGACTTTGATTTGTCACTCAAAGAATGGCACGGGTCTTTAGATGAAGTTCGAATATACATAAACCTTTTATTAAAAAAAAATGGGATGGAGAAAAATGATGGTTTATTGTCATTTCAGGCAGTAACCAGTTTTAAAAGAAAGAACAGAGCCAAATATAAATGTTTAATCTCATTTTTGAAACCTCATGCTCTGATTCTAAATACAAATGTTTGTCGCCAAAAAGACAAATGTTTCCTTCACAAATATTTTTCCTTCTAAATATTCTTCTGAAAAATATTTGTCATCTAATGAAAACAAAATTGCTTTGAAAATAACTCGGACTATATTTTTGAAAATCATCCGGACTCATCATTTGTCAAAATATCTAACACTCAATCAACAACTTAGGTCATTGATTGAGGGGGAGAATGATTTCAATCAAATCAAAAAGTTATTTTTCAAACAATTGGCACGTAATCGAGCAAGGTCTAATTTTGGATAATAAAAAAGAACAGTGTTTTTGTACAATTGGATCCAAACCAAAGCTAATGTTGTGTTTTCATAAGATTCTTAAACATGTTTAATCATTGGAGTTTAAAGTCTCGGTATATGATCCTTATCAGTTAAATGTTTTAAAAGCAATTCACAATTCTCCTCAAAAGCTTTCAAAAACAATTTAAATCAATAGAGATCACAAATCTTAAAGGATTTGAAAATTACGATCGGGGGAGAATTTGTGATTTAAATTGGATAGAAACTGATAATTCAATAAGTGGTTTTATAAATATAATAACAAGCACTCCTCCCTACATGTGCCAAACGATTTCAAATTTTCCATGCACATGTTAAGGGGGAGCATTTATCTTAAACCATAAGGGATTAAAACGTGATTGTTTTGTCTCAAAGTGCATGTTCCCACTAATATGTGCAATACTCTTTCGAATCTCGATGCACATATTGAGGGGAAGCAATCTTTAGAAAACCACATCCATTCCCAAAACATCTTCAACAAAGTATTTAAAATACTAAATTTGATCGGGAAAGTGATGTTGATAATTTTAGGAAATGTTGATCAAAGAATTGAGTCTTTCATTCTTAATCCAAGATTTCTAAGTCCTCTTGCCTCCATGTGCCAAATCGATTTCAAATATTTGATGCACATGTTGAGGGGGAGCTGTTTCTAAAATATCAAAAACAATTCAGGCACAAAATGCTTTGATCTTGTATCACAAGTACCTGGATTGATTTTCAAATGGTTTTCAATTGGTTTATATGGCAGAAGAACTATACCAAAAGACCGACCAAATTTACTTTATGCATGGAGATATAAGGATGGTAAGGTTAGGTATTCGTTCCCACGATCCCCGCCAGAGCCGGAGGGATCTACCCAGGGACAATCCACTAGATAGTGTAGAAGTCCTTAGGTATGGTGAAAAAAGGAGCTGTTTCTAAAATATCAAAAACAATTCAGGTACAAAATGCTTTGATCTTGTATCACAAGTACATGGATTGATTTTCAAATGGTTTTCAATTGGTTTCTATGGCAAAAGAACTATACCAAAAGATCGACCAAATTTACTTTATGCATGGAGATATAAGGATGGTAAGGTTAGGTATTCGTTCCCACGATCCCCTCCAGAGCCGGAGGGATCTACCCAGGGAAAATCCACTAGATAGTGTAGAAGTCCTTCGGTATGGTGAAAAAAGGAGAAAAGTGAGAAATGGGAAGAGTGCGGACTGAGATAGAGCTAGAACTGGAATAAACCCAACAAGGTTCTAGTAATGAAATCTTGGTAAGCACTGAAGGGGTTGAAGAATGAAAAGGAATTGAGTGAGAAAATGGTGAAAAGAAATAGCCCTCTATTTATTCAACCTTAGGGCAGTAACCGGGTTCAATTCATATGCTACTGGTGGTTACCAAGGTAACACCGGTATTGAAGACAAGACGTCATGAACCCAGTGACACACTGCACTACAACTTCCCAAACTACTCAAGTTCCTCTTAAAAGGACTTGTTACATTCTCACGGGGAACCTACATAATCTATCGACTTTCTCTTAGAGATTGTTGATATTGAAGAAGGAGACCCTCTCCCTAGTCTTCGGCATAGGAACCAAATGTGCACTATTGAGTCTAGAGCCACGAGATCATCAATAAATATCATAAGGACACAATCAATGAAGACTTGCTGTTTCACACAATATGGAAAGTAAGTATATATATTGAGAGTCCTACGCATTATCCTTGTGGTATTGCCAGAACATCCGAGTGATATGTAAATTATTCACGATGAAGATGGAAATCCTTCTAGAGCCAACATCAAACAAGCTCTTGGTGGGTGACATGTGAGATCTTTTCTAAAGATCAAGCTTGTGACAACTGGATAGAAACAATGGGGCAATTCACTCTTGAATCAACCTTGGTCCAGGAAATGAATTGACGAATACTTTTGGAACAACCGTTCAATGTGCAAATCTCTTCTTTTCTCTAGCACATCGAATGTGTATTCATATTCAAACACAAAAAGTATCTCTGACTGAAAAAAAAATACTTTTGGAAAAACCGTTCGATGTGCAAATCTCATCTTTTCTCTAGCACATCGAATGTGTATTCTTTTTCAAATACAAAAAGTATTTTTGATTGAAAATTGATCTTTCTTATAAAACCTTCGTCGTATTGCAAACTCTTTCTTCTAAGCAATACGCGATTGTTTTCAAATCAATTTTTCATCAATCAGTGAATCTCAATTCGCAGGTTCACTCACTCTGTGTTGTCTTCTTTGAGACGTTCTGGTTTGAGAACGGCTAGAGCAGCCGCGAAACCCTATCAAGGAGATTCTCCGAAATTCTACCTGATCACAGGCAGTACTTGTACTGATCAACGGAGAACCGTGGGCCGTGTACCTCAATTCAACGAAAGTGATCAAAGACACTTTCGTGCGCTTTTGTTTCTAAATGTTGTCTGCAGGAACACCCGACGGTTGCAGCTGTTCAGAACTGAGGCGTCAATCCATAGCCGCATGTTCACACAATCACGTACATCTCAAAGAAATCATGATATGTGCATATCTTCATCAAGTGACTCTGATATTTCCACTCCATGCTTCTGCTATGCTGATGCAAATATCATGAATCAACAAAAGCTTCCGCAACTCTGATGAGAAGAAATCATGATCCAGAATGTGAGCATGTCGGTCCAAAAGTCACAACGTCACATGATGGCAACGCTACAAAGGATGAGTCAGATATTTATGATGGCGGATGATCTCAATGTTGGCTCAAAATTCATCATCACGTGGATCATTTAAAGACCTCCACTTGAATTAACAAAACATGCAGAACATGAAGAATCAAAGACTACGGGCTACAGAGCAAAGAACTCAATCAAGAATCCAAGAACAATCAAAATGTAATATCTGTTTGTATTCAATGTAAAATGAGGTGACCTCCCTTAGAGGGTGTCACACCCCCAAATTTCCAGTTTTGCAGCGGAATGGAATTCCTGGGGGATGACTGCCATAGCATCACAAAGACAGTTATATTGAACGAACTAAAGTGTCGTTTTAAAAACACGTCGTTTGATATATATTAAAGCATTCAGAGTTACAAAAGATAGGTCCCAAAAGGTAGTCAACGTTTGCGGAAATAGGTTTGTTACAAACCAAACGATGTTTAAAAGTGCATAATATACAAGTGAGAAGCGTCGTCACCGCGACTCTATGATAAGTCCTTATGCATGCCATGAAGTATATGCCTTAGATACCTGAAAATACATTGCTAAAATGGTCAACAATAATGTTGGTGAGAAATCTTAGGTTTATGAAATTGTTTTATACGACTACCAAAAGTATAAGTCATGTATGACAAATATGTCACATAAAAATGATACAATTGCTATAAGCACATGACACCAAAGCTATACTGATCATGATGTTCGCCCCAACAGAGTGTTTGCCAAACAACTCTCATTCTGATATTAAATGAAATGCATCTGTTTGACCAGTTGGAACCACCAACCCGGATGGAGGAGTCACCCTCAATAGATCTATTCACTCACCCTCGCTTACTCCGTAATTAACGGTTCATGATAATGAAATGGGGACATTCAATTGGCAATGAGGTAACTTAAGCAATGTAAATGAATTTGATATACTTGGGCTCGTAATAAAATGATGTGCAATGTATTCTCCCCCGTAGGTTTGAAATGAATTATAAACTTGAATAAAACGGGGCTACGAAAACTCACTTGATACAATGATTATGATGGCAAAAGTGGATACACTGAAATGAGGCGCAATCTCTAACTGCTACCTATTATGAATGATATGATCTAATATAAGTCATGATATAATGTTGTGCATGCAAACTCATATGATATCCATACCACTTGTGCATTTGAAAATAAAGTTTATCATCGAAAAATAAGTTTATAACGTCTTGTCAAATTATAAAATACTTTTCGCTTAAATATGTTGAAACAACATCCCATGATAATCGTTTAGAAATAGAACAAGAATTTATAGTTTTTCGTCGTAAAATAATATACTTTGACAATTCATGAAAGTGACTAAGTAACCTTGCGAAGCTTAGTCGCAATATAGTGAATATATAAAGTGTTAGTGTTGAAGAATATAGTTGTGATCGTCGTAATTCAAATACGTATATCTTGAGCGTTATAGGTCCGTTTTCTACGATTTATATATTCTTAGTTTCGTGTTAATGTATACTAATATATTTTTGATAAATCGACTCATTTAGATTATGTTTAAAACTCGATTTTGCCCCTTAAAAATCTCTTGATAGCTTACATTATTTCAGAAAATTAGTTTTCCGTCGTTAAACTTAAAATTAACGTATCTTTTTCGTTATAAACCTGTTTTAACCCGTTCAAGCGACCACGGTTTCGTTTTAAAGTCTATTTTCTGAAAATATAAACCAAAATAATCCATGACCTGCTAAAATTTCCAGATTTTATAAAAATGGACAGAGCTCAATTTCATGTTGTCGAAAATGATTTTTCTAGTTCAAAGCTTGTACAAACCCTTCCAATCAACACCAAAACTATTCTAAAGCTACCATACACCTTCTTAGGGTGTCATGGGGTCCTAACCTACTCCAAAAATGATAGAGTTCATGGGAATAATTATAGGATAGATAAAACTCATTATAAGTAGAAAAACAAGTAAAAAGTGGTATGAATACATATAATACTTGCATATTTTTGTACTAGTATAATAAAAATAGATCAAATATGATTATGAAAGAGTAGTAAAAATTATGAGAAGCTTACTAGTAATATGATGAGGTTTAAAGTAACAAGGTTCCTAATAACTTATTGGTTTTTATTTCAAAACCTAATATAGAAGTATACTAGAGTTGTGTAATCACTTGATATTGGAAAATCTTTGGTTTGTTTTTCTTGTTCTTGCTTGTCCGATCCTCAACAAAGAAAGGAGAGGGTTTCTTGCATTTTTCACCTTTTGATATGTGTATGTATGTATTTTAGATTAGTATAATATTAGTATATTACAAATATCTAGCCTACAAATGAGTATGTGTACACTTATCTTGTCAAGATTTTAAATAAAAATGATGACTAGGGGGGGTGGTCGGCAAGGGTATTTTGGGGAAGAAGGTTTTGTATTTTTGATGTCTAAATATATTTAAAGTTAAGTGTAGTGTGTATTTTGTACATATAATTAATTATTAAGTGTAGAGTTAGCTAGAAATCGATTTTAACGGAACAAAATAAAATATATCGAAGTTATAAAAATTATAAAAATATATTTTTCGTAAGTATCGGGTGAATAAATAATTATCGAATAGAATTTACGAAAACCGTCATAAATATATATATATATATATATATATATATATATATATATATATATATATATATATATATATATATATATATATATATATATAACAATTTATATACCAAAATAAATTTAAAACATCGGGTAAACTAATAATATAATTTTTATAGTCTTAAAATGAGTATAAAAATAGAGAAGTGCTAGAATCACTCACATTTTACAAAACTTCTCCCACACAATTACATGGCAATCCACATGTCAATCCACATAAGCCACCACTATCTCTCTCAACCTCTTAAAATAATCTAAATAATTCAACACCCTTCCTTTTTCATTAAAACACAGATACGAACAAACTCAAAAATTTTCTACCTACTTTTTCACCAATCTCATATTTGCTCAATCAAAACATTTATCCAAACCCATTTTTAACCTCACCATCTTCAGGTACACAAATCATGGACCCACCTTTCTTGGATTGAGTGGCTGCCGCCGTTTAGGTGGTTGACGGATTGTCGCCGGAATTTGGTGGTCTCCGAATTGGCGCCGGACGTGTCAATTGCCATGTGTTTTTCTCTTTCATTTTCATTTAACTATTTTTTCCTAAAACAAAACACAATATCATTCAAAGAAAAAAAAATGAAAAACATCTGTTCTTCAACAACATAATCAGAAGAAAAAAAAATCATCATCATCCTCTATAATTTATTAACTCTATCATCTTCTTAATCACCTACCTCCATCAATAAAAGTAAAAAATTAAACAAAGACACTTTCACCTACAAGAAAAACAAACACTAAAAATGAAAACACATACAAATGGGTTACACACACCTGCAAACAAACACACACATAAATTCTTATGTTCATATTTATTTTCGGATTATTCATTGAAAAAAAAAACAACTATATCTTTTAAGAAAAAAAAGACCATGTGGGCTTTTTAGGAAAGAATGATGTGTAGGAGATAATAAAAATGAGATCAGTTTTTATTTGGGTTGGAGATAGATAAAGTTGAAGATGTTGAAATTATTTGGTTTGTTGTTGAAGGAGATAATTTTGTCAAATTTTTATTTTGTGGGAAAGGAGTTTAACTGAAAAAGAAAAAAAAGATAGAGAGAGAATGAAATACGTGGCGGTGTCCATGTCATTGTGTGGGAGAAGTTTTGTAAAATGTGAGTGAGTCTAGCACTCCTCATAAAAATATATCAGGACAATTGTCGGAAGTGTCGGATCAATTATTCAAAATAAATGATCGTGCGATAGCGTTTATTTAATAGATAAATATACGTTAATGAAATATGCAAACCCATGCATGAACTAATATGAAAATGATGTTTCTGATGATATGTAGACTAACTCTAATCTATATGTAATGTTCTCAATGATGTTCCATGAATTCGTAGCTTAACCCTTACGGTTACGCGAATTTGATACTCGTAAACCTAGTTTACGAAAAATGATGAATAGTGAATCATGAATAGTGATTTTTCTCCGGGAATGAATAGTGTTTCGTGAATAGTAAAATTTTAAAATAACCTGTTAATACAAATAAACCGTAAAAACGTTTTTTAATATTTTGCGATCTCTTTGTGTTTTGTTGATAACAAATATAATGTTATCTTAAGTACAATTATAAGGATACATGTTATTTTTGTAAAGCATTTACATATAGCCATCTAATACAAAAATGTTTTAATTAATCTTTTGTTGTAATATTTTATTAGGATGGGTAAAAATCACAACTCATGGATCATATCCATAACCCATGGTATTGACCCATACCCACAAGACTAGATACAATGTACTCATTAGATACATTGAATCTAAAAGAATACCCATGGACCAACCCATAACCCATGACCCATGACCCATAACCGAAAAACCCATGGGCAAAGAGGAGCGTCCCACATATCCGTAGGATTACACTAGCCGGAACCCTTGTGGGAGGGATCCGTGGGATCTGGGGAACAGTGGCAGAAATTGCCTATAAATAGAGAGCCATTTCTTCATTCTAACTCACCCCGCTTCTTACTAATTCTCTCATATACTCTCATTCTCTTCTAACAAAAGATCGCTTGATCTAGAGAGTACTTCCTTCTTTCTTTCTTTAGTGATT
Organism: Chrysanthemum makinoi; assembly: GCA_910596185.1. Lineage (NCBI taxonomy): Eukaryota > Viridiplantae > Streptophyta > Magnoliopsida > Asterales > Asteraceae > Chrysanthemum > Chrysanthemum makinoi. The sequence goes on along the minus strand of OU343221.1, from coordinate 140,987,416 downwards.
CTCATATAGGTCCTTCTCTAAGACGAGATCACGAGCATTCTACAAGTCATCCAAGCGGTCCTTGATTGATTTGTTCCTCCGCAAGATTTCTGTAGCGAAGATCTTGTATTTGATATTTCACATATTTGTTGTCTAATAGTTGTGTTGGTTTGGTCCACCGTGTTACGGACTCGGTATTTAGCTTTGTACCGGAAAAAGGTGTAAGCAACGTTGTGAAGGCTTCTCCGCCAAGTTGAAGGAGTTTGTTGACATAGTGCTTGAACTCTCGAGTAGGTGACTCGGGGAGTGGAGTAGGGCAAGGAAGGTGTCCTTGTAGCCGAACCCACTATAAATCGGTTGTGTCATTTCTATCCCTTTGCTTTACTTTATTTTCTTGCTCTATCATTAGATCTATACTTTCTCTACATCCATAAGATCTCACATATTAACGAATCTAAAGTTTTTGAAACTAACTTAAAATCGGCAAAACTATTCAACTCCCCTTCTAGTTTTCCACATAACCTCTCAAAGTCGCAAACTGACTTCAAAAATGATGAATAGTAAAATGATGAATAGTGACCAGTGAATAGTAAATTCTCGAGATGAATAGTAAATTTGAGAAATGACCTGAAATTACGATTTGTCACATTCGCCCACCCAAAAAGGAATTCATTCCCTGAATTCAGTCCATGTTGGTTTCTACGGTGTTATTTGTGAAAAGGTGAGGATATTTGAGTCGCATCTGGTCTTCCCGTTCCTAAGTAAACTCGGGACCTCTTCGAGAATTCCAGCGAACTTTCACGATAGGAATTCGACTTTGATTCAACTGTTTGACCTCTCGGTCCATGATTTCTGCTGGTTCCTCTACGAAATTGAGTTTATCGTCGAGTTGAATTTTATCTAAGGGAATTACGAGTGATTCGTCTGAAAGACACTTCTTGAGGTTTGAAACGTGAAATGTGTTATGTACATGGCTGAGTTCTGACGGAAGCTCAAGTCGATATGCTACAGGGCCGACTCTGTTCAAAATTTTAAATGGCCCAATGTACCTCTGGTTCAACTTCCCGCGTTTTCCGAATCGTATCACTCCTTTCCAAGGCGATACTTTCAACATAACCTTGTCGCCAACTTGAAATTCTAATGGTTTGCGTCATATGTCAGCGTAACTTTTATGTCGGCTTCTGGCAGTTCGAAGTTTATCTCGGATCTGAATTATCTTTTCTGTTGTTTCACGAACCATGTCTGGACCTGTGAGTTGTGCATCACCAACCTCGGCCCAACAGATAGGTGATCGGCACTTTCGACCATAGAGTGCCTCGAATGGTGCTGATTTTATGCTGGTGTGATAACTATTATTATAAGAGAATTCGATCAATGGCAAATGGTTAGCCCAACCATTTCCAAAATCAATCACACATGCTCTGAGCATATCTTCTAATGTTTGAATCGTTCTTTCGCTCTGACCATCGGTCTGAGGATGATAGGCAGTGCTCATCTCTAATGTGGTTCCAAATGCATCTTGTAATGATTTTCAAAAGTTTGAGGTGAATTGACTATCTCTGTCAAAAATGATGGAGATTGGTGCACCGTGCCTTGAGACTATTTCCTTGACATAAAGTCTAGTAAGTTGTTCCATGGAGTAAGTCTCTCTGATCGGTATGAAATGGGCTGATTTGGTAAGACGATCAACAATTACCCAAATAGCGTCATAACCGCCTGATGTCTTAGGGAGTTTAGTGATGAAATCCATTGTAATGTGTTCCCATTTCCATTGGGGAATTTCTGGTTGCTGAAGTAATCCTAAAGGTTTCTGGTATTCAGCTTTTACCTTAGAGCAAGTAAGGCATTTGCTAACATACGTGGCAATTTCTGCTTTCATATTCGGCCACCAATAAAGCTTCCTGAGATCCTGCTACATCTTATCAGAACATGGGTGAATAGAATACTTTGACTTGTGCGACTCATGCATAATCAACTCTCGTATCCCGCCATAAAGTGGTACCCAAATTCCTCTCCTTGAAGCATAATATTCCATCTGATCTCTTTAAAAGCCATTTGCATTCTCGGACATACCATAGAGTTTTTCACTTGGTCAATTTTCCTCCTTGAGTGCCTCGATCTGAGCCTCGAGGATTTTTGATGGTAAGGGTGAACTAATCGTCATTCCTAATGATCTTAATCTCAAAGGCTTGTGTCTTTCTTTCCGGCTAAGGGCATCTGCCACGACATTGGCTTTCCCCGGGTGATATTTAATTTCACAATCGTAATCGCTAAATAATTCCAACCAACGACGTTGCCTCATGTTAAGTTCCTTCTGATCAAGTATATATTGCAAACTCTTGTGGTCTTTAAACACTGTACACTTAGTACCGTAGAGGTAGTGCCTCCAAATCTTGAGTGCAAAACTACAGACTCCCAACTCAAGATCATGAGTGGTGTAATTCTTCTCATGAACCTTAAGTTGTCGAGAAGCATAAGCTATCACTTTCTCGTTCTGCATTAACACAGCTCCAAGTCCTTTGTGTGAAGCATCGCAGTATACAACGAATTTTTCGATTCCTTCGGGTAGTGCCAAAATTGGCGCACTGCAAAGCTTTTAATTCAATAACTGAAAGGCAGATTCTTGTTTCTTTCCCCACTCGTACTTCTGGTTCTTCTGTGTCAACTTGGTCAAAGCTTTAGCTATCTTAGAAAAACCTTCAATGAATCTTCTGTAATATCCGGCAAGTCCTAAAAATTGACGGATCTCTGTAGGATTTGTTGGGGTAGCCCAATCTCTTACAGCCTCGATCTTTGCAGGGTCAACCTGTAATCCTTTACTATCAATGACATGACCAAGAAATTGTACTTTTCGGTTCCAAAAATCACACTTCAAAAATTTGGCATACAATTGATTCGGTGTAAAGTGAGTGGTGAAAAACACAATATCAACGTATATCAAAATAATCGTAAAACCCGACAAATCAACCTTTTAGGAAAAGGGTTAACGTGCCAAATCTTACGGGTGTGATAAAAGTGATACCGGGAAAGTGATTTCCCCGGGTCGTGTCCCAACGAGGTGTGAAATTGACGGTTTCGATGAGTTTTGTGATTTATAACTTGAATTGGATTTAATGATTTGTTGATTTGAATTACGTTTTCTACGAATTAATTAACGGGAAAGTAATTAAGGCAAGGGAACCCTAATAAACTACTACCTCCGTCCCTAAATAAATGTCCACGTTTGACTTTCAAAGTCTTACTTATTCAACTTTGACCTTAAATATTTGTGTTTATCTTATATAATACTTGATACAAAATATATGAATGAATTGTGATTTAAATCTACTTTAAGTTGGTATAATTTTTATCAAGTATTATATGACACAAATAAAAATATTTAAGGTCAAAGTTGTACAAGAAAGACTTTAAAAGTCAAAAGTGGACATTTATTTAGGGACGGAGGGAGTACAAATTAACTACTACTAAGCCTAAGGAATGATAAAACAAGGCTAAACTAAGTCCTAGGATGCTAAAACGTAAAAACATGAAAAACCGGGAAAGACCCGAGCCATAACGTAAAACTTTTGCAATTTAAGGGCTACGGGTGTGAAAGTAATTTTCCTACATCCTAATTGACTAAAAATAATTTTAGAAAAAAAGCTGGGAATTTTTTCGACTTTTAAATTAATTTCTACGAATTAAAAACTAATTTAAACTAATTAATTAATTAAAAATACTAAACTAATTTGGAAAATTCTAAAAAAAAATCACAAAAAGTACTTTGATGTATGCCTAATCGGAGAAAAATAAGAAAACAGTGAGTTGTATTGGAAATAAGCTACAAAATAAGCTAAGAAGGCCTTAAAGCCAAGACTGCCTAAAGTAGTTAAGGTTTTAAGTGTGCAAGGAACGATCAGTCAAAGACCCAAGGGCAAAATGGTATTTGATTGTAGTTTTGAGGCTTTGTCGTGTGAGTGGGAAGACGCAGGTTCGAATCCTGGCTACCACTTTTTGAGAACTTATTTATTTTTATTATTTTTTTTTGAAAATTTCCTTTTGGAACTTAAAGACACAACCAAGATGAACAATTTTTTTGAAAACTTTTTGTATGAAAGCTCACAATAAGCTGTTTAGAACGACTTATTGACACGGTTTTGGACAATTACAAAACAAACATACCTTAAGCTGTTTTAAACTCAAATAATCCTGAAAAGCAGTTTGAAAATAGTGGATAAACAAGTATTGATGACAAATAAGCTGGAGCATTCACAGTTAAGCTACAATTAAGCAAAGATTAAGGGGAAATCAGTCGGCTAAGGAATAAGCTAATGAATAGGGATTAATCACTAAAGTTATTCTAATAAGCACTAAGGGAAGATTAATAAGCCAAATCCTAACTACACTTTATCTAAGCTACCTTGTAATTTCCTAAATAAGCTAGATGTCCTACTGATAAGCTAATGAAAGAAGGATAAAAGTGACTTGTGTTGCTGTTGCGTTGCTGCAAGTCAAAACAGCCTGAGGGGGGTCTGTTTGAGCTTAATTATAAGCTGGAAGGAAGTCCCTTAAAGCAATAAAAAGCTGCACAAATAAAGTTAAGCTACCAGAGATGTTAGAAATAACAATTAGGGCCCAGGAAAAAGCTGTTGGCAGCTTAAAATTAAGCTGAGATCAGCTCGAATTGGCCACTGGATTGCTGATACAGAACAGTGAAAAACAGAGAAATGATGGCTTTGAAGACCAAATTAAATTACACTAGAGGTGAATTAAATGCATACAATTGAAACTAGAGTGGGTTGGGTACACAAAGTTTTGATAAAAACAATCCATACTCAGTTTGAACACCGATTTCAGTTAGAAAAAGGGCACAAGAACAGCAGGTTCGAATAAGACAGAAAATGACCCCTTTTTTGTGTTATCCAAACTTTTGCAAAACCGAGAAAGCGATTCTAAAACAATTAAACTAGCCTAAACTTGCTGAAGATGGTTTGACTCAATAAGCCAAACGGGTAAAGACTACCCCTTTGACCAGTTTAAACACATAACCAAACACCCTTTTTGTAATAAAGAGCTTAAAAAAATGATTTCTTTTTAACACAGAATTTGCTTTACTATCTAAATTGAAACTGCTATGATACTAAGAGATGATTGAGAACTAGAAAATGGACAAATAAGCACTTAAGTGCTTATTTGTTAATAAGCTGAAATGCACAAACAGGAATTTTAAACTAAAACAAATTTTTCATTAATTAAAAAAAAACATTACAAGTAAAGAAAACAAAAAAACTGAATTAAAGACTAAGACTAGGGGGTGCCTTATACTTTGGCTACAAGCTCCTATTTATACTACTTCTTCAATGGTCTTCAATCTCTTGTTGTGCTTCTGCTGTGAGACAAAACAAGCCAAAGACTCACTCTTGTGCTTCTTGAATTCATCCAAGCCGTCCAATAAGTAGGTACCAATATGGGTAAATCCGAGCCATTGATTGGTCTTCTTGACATGGATTGCTGAGCTGGAATTTGGGGAAGAGGGGTAATGGATGAGTGAGTGGGTTTGGGAGTTGGGATATACTGGGTAAAGGGAATTAAGGTTGAGGTTGAGTGTCTTGGGTGAAGGATTATTGGGTAAAAGGGTGTGGCTGGTTTCTGGGTTGGAGAGAAAGGATGGAGGAGGGAAAAAGGAGAAAGGGCGTTTTTATTATTGGCGAAGGGGGGTTCAAATAGGAGAGTGGCAGGGGTCAAGTGGAAAGGGGGGTCACGGGTAAGTGGAAGTGTTCAAGGACCAAGGGTGCTTTGTATTAATACATAAGGACCATAATTGCAATTCATCAAAAACCAAGGGACCAAATCTGCCAATTTCTCAAAGTTAATCAAGAGGACCAATTTTGACAAGTTTAATTTTCCCAAGGACCAAAAATAATAATTTTCAAATAAAAATTGTCCGGGGTAATTTCTGTCAATCTTTGAAACTTCAGGGACCAAAGCTGCCATTTTGCAAAACTGAACTTTGAAGGGTTTATTTTGACAACTTTTGAATCTTGGGGGGACTAAAACTGCCAATTATGCAAACTTGATATGTTTTTCATCGATTTTGGTATTTTTGCATTTGAAACACATAAAACACTTATTTGTGATATTTTTAGTATTTTGATGCATTTTCGAGTGTTTTTAAATGTTTTGCAGTTCAGATTTGACCAAAAATGATGAGTATTTACACACTCATCAATCCCCACACTAAACTATTGCTAGTCCCTAGCAATCTTTTGAGAAAACTTAATGGATTTGAATCTCTTTACCAAAAGCCATTACTTCCGGAGTAGCCAATTGTTTCAGTTCAAGTAAGAACCTTGGTACAATGATAACCAAATGATTTTGAGCAAATCACCAGCTTTCAACGGTTTTGATTTGTCTTTACCAGAAGCCGTTTGCTTCCGGACTAGCCAACTCTTAGATAAAATATCTTTGGTGAGCTGATTACCAATTATGGTTTTCCAATTGCCTTTACCACAAGCCATAAACTTGCGGGCTAGCCAACTCTTCACTAATTAAAGATATGGTGAGCTGAACACCATACAATTTTGGGCAAATTGCAAGCCGTCAACGGATTTGAGATATCTTTACCAAGAGCCGTTTGCTCCTGGATTAGCCAATCCTTTTGTTTATAAGACATGGCGGATTGATAACCGTAATCTGAGTAAGTGCAAAACACTTACTCCAAAAAAAAATTTGGCCAAAAATGGGGGAATTGGGTGGTATACTTACATGATAAAATTCGTGAGAATTCCCCCCCACACAAGAAATGAATATTGCCCTCAATATTCAAAGTCCCGACGGTTATGCCGAAACATAGAACGTAAAAGGGAAATACTACGGCCATTATTTGAATTTTTTTTTTTAACTTTATATACAACATGGGCAACCCCACACTAGGGTGGTAGAAAATAGAAAGAAGTCAGATATACAGGTGAAAACCCATATAGTGTGCTACTGTTTTTGATTCCCGAGTCGCTAGCTTGACTCGATCCCCGCATTCATTTGTTCATGGGGGAGCAAGTGGAAGAGAAAATCTCCATCGGACTTTCATTCAAGTGGTTTGGATAAACATTGAATGTGTTGAAAGTTCCACTCCGATGAGATGCAACCGGCTCAAGAGAAAGAGAAATGCCGGGGTCAAAAATGGTATCTTCACTCCCGAAGGAGTTAAGACATGGAGAAGTCACGGGATGAGAAAGTAAAGTGTCAATTTCTTGACAACAGGTGGGCAAAAGATTAGATTGATGAACATTAACGGAATGTTCAGAAATCTTATCCACCACAAGAGAAGTCACAACATCCGTGTTGGACTTAAGAAATATCCGAGAGTGAACTCCCTTGAAAGGTAAGATACCGGGTTTGAACACTTTGTCCTCGGAGAGGAATGAAACGCAAGTATCAACCACGGTAAAATCCTCAAGGGTAGATGAGTCACTCATAGATAAAAGAGGATGCAGAGCATTTTGCTCAAAAATCTCATCCTCAATTCCCGGAGGAAAAGGATCGATGTGAGCGAGTTCACCGGCGAACTCCTCATGGAAAAGTCTACTCCTTTCGGAAGGAGGAGGCAATTCAAATGTGGACGACTCATACTCAGGAAGAGAAAGATGAAAAGTGGGAATGCCACTACTCTCCTTTTCAGCATGATCGTCATCAAAGCGGAATACTTCAAATTCCGGAAGAGAATCATTGGACAAAGCCTCAAGTTCAGAAAATGGTTCGGGCTTTTCCAAGATATAGTCACTATCCACAACGGGGATAGGAGATGAAGCTGGCTTAGCACAGAATGATTCGATCTTAGAAACGAGGAGATTTACATTGAACAATTTTTCACGAAGTATCTCGTCCTCAATTTTCAGATCATCAGAATCTCTCACTTCCTCTAAGCTAACTAGCTCAGAAGGAAAGTCCTCGACATAATCGATGTCTCCATAAGATAAAGAATCGTCAAACGAAGTACAATCGTTGTCAGAATCGGAGAACATCTCGACATGATCGTTTGGAATGTCAAGAGGAGAATCATCCTTAAGAGGCTCATCACACATATTACCGGAGATAACCTCGGACTCACTTGGGGTTGGGACGAGGTTCTCAACACAAGACGGTTCCGTTTCCGGAATAGTGCTAAGGTTTTCGTCCCCCATTAAAAGGTTATCCAAAGGTTCTACGGTAGATAAGGTTGGAGAGTGGACATGTGCGGTACTTTGTAGGCTTGAGATATACACCTTGTCCTTAATCGTTTCCCAATCTTCCTCATCCTCGTCATCGAGACGACAAGCCTCGTTAAAGAGGAGAAGCTTTTGAGCTGCTCGCTCATCGGCTAGTAATCTTTCGTTGCGAGCCGCTTGTTCCTCGGAAAGTTCTTCAAGGATACGAGGATATTGATTGATGTCGGGAAGTTGTGGGGGTTGGATGTCAAAACTGGAAGTGTTATAACAAGGATTAGGTCCAAAATGATTTTGATTCCACGATTGACATTGATAGTCATCATGAGGACCCCCACACTTAGCACAATGAGGATGTTGGGGAGAGAAATTTTGAAATGATGTTTGATCATTGTAATGATGAAGATACGGTTCTGGTTCGTATAAATTCTGTGGAGGGTAATTGAAATTGTTTTGAGGATAGTTGAAGGAGTTCGGGTTAGAATCATAAGCGAATGAATTCTCGGCGCAAATCGAACAACATCCGTTAACAAGATAGTTTCCACACCACTCGCACATACATTTGTAACAACGAAAACCTTGTGGTAACAAGTCTCCACAACCATAGCAATAACTTTGATTAAACGAAGATATTTCGGGCTCGGGGATAGGAATCGAGGGTTCAACAACATCACATAAGGAAGGTAAAGCGGTATTTCCCGAATTTGAATCTTGACGAAATTCAATTAAGAATTTTTGAATCATGTCATTTCTGGCCCTAAAGAAATCGTCGGTAAAACGTTCCGAATATTCCAGAGGTGGGAGAAGTGGTGTGCTCTTAGAGCTAGCAATTTCCACCACTTTCGTTATGGTCTCCGGCGTTTGAATGGGTTCATCGCAATCAATTCTAATTCTCGACCTTTTTTCATTGGCTTGAATTTGTTCAATTAGATTACGGGCTTTAAATTCAAAGAAATCGTCCTCGTAACCCTCGGTGGGTGCTTGAGGTAATTCCGACGTTTGAACGGGTTCGTCAACATTAGAACGTATTTCGGGTTGCGGCGGGTGGTTGAAATAACTTTGAAAAGACTTTTTGATGGATAATTCGCACAAATCGCAAAATTCGCTTGAACTAGGCCTTCCACACCGCTCACACACGCATTTGTGACAATGATGTTGATCTTTTTCCATACACCGAAGATGATCGTCGTCATTAGAATTAAACATATAGAGGGTTAAAGAGATAGAATTAAATGGTTTTGAGGTTAAAGAAGAGTAGAATCAAACAGTACGAGAGGGTAAGAGAAATAGAATCATACGGATAAGAGGAATGAGAAGAATATTTTTGGATTTTTCGAAAACGAGTGCACATGCACATTCAAAAACAACACTTTTAATTAAAACAAAACCGAGGCAAAACACAAGGAACTTAAACCAATAATCACAAGCGTATTCACGCAAGTGACACAAAGGCAAGTTTTAAATCTTTTGTTCGGGAACTTATAATGATAACACCTCAGTTGAGAATGTTATATTGATTGTGTCTTCTATATTATTTAAAACAACAAGGAAAATCTTTTTGTATTTTTAATCTTTTACATATATATACAAAGAAAAGAAAAATATTTTTGTATTTTTGTATTTTTATAAAAACAATAACTTCACGAGGAAGGTTCTTCAAGTCACTAATCGCAAAAATCACGATATTGTCGCAACACACCTCCCCGGCAGCGGCGCCAAAATTTGATTCGGTGTAAAGTGAGTGGTGAAAAACACAATATCAACGTATATCAAAATAATCGTAAAACCCGACAAATCAACCTTTTAGGAAAAGGGTTAACGTGCCAAATCTTACGGGTGTGATAAAAGTGATACCGGGAAAGTGATTTCCCCGGTTCGTGTCCCAACGAGGTGTGAAATTGACGGTTTCGATGAGTTTTGTGATTTATAACTTGAATTGGATTTAATGATTTGTTGATTTGAATTACGTTTTCTACGAATTAATTAACGGGAAAGTAATTAAGGCAAGGGAACCCTAATAAACTACAAACTAACTACTACTAAGCCTAAGGAATGATAAAACGAGGCTAAACTAAGTCCTAGGGTGCTAAAACGTAAAAACATGAAAAACTGGGAAAGACCCGAGCCATAACGTAAAACTTTTGCAATTTAAGGGCTACGGGTGTGAAAGTAATTTTCCTACATCCTAATTGACTAAAAATAATTTTAGAAAAAAAGCTGGGAATTTTTTCGACTTTTAAATTAATTTTTACGAATTAAAAACTAATTTAATTTAATTAATTAATTAAAAATACTAAACTAATTTGGAAAATTCTAAAAAAAAAATCACAAAAAGTACTTTGATGTATGCCTAATCGGAGAAAAATAAGAAAACAGTGAGTTGTATTGGAAATAAGCTACAAAATAAGCTAAGAAGGCCTTAAAGCCAAGACTGCCTAAAGTAGTTAAGGTTTTAAGTGTGCAAGGAACGACCAGTCAAAGACCCAAGGGCAAAATGGTATTTGATTGTAGTTGTGAGGCTTTGTCGTGTGAGTGGGAAGACGCAGGTTCGAATCCTGGCTACCACTTTTTGAGAACTTATTTATTTTTATTATTTTTTTTTGAAAATTTCCTTTTGGAACTTAAAGACACAACCAAGATGAACAATTTTTTTGAAAACTTTTTGTATGAAAGCTCACAATAAGCTGTTTAGAACAGCTTATTGACACTGGTTTTTGGACAATTACAAAACAAACATACCTTAAGCTGTTTTAAACTCAAATAATCCTGAAAAGCAGTTTGAAAATAGTGGATAAACAAGTATTGATGACAAATAAGCTGGAGCATTCACAGTTAAGCTACAATTAAGCAAAGATTAAGGGGAAATCAGTCGGCTAAGGAATAAGCTAATGAATGGGGATTAATCACTAAAGTTATTCTAATAAGCACTAAGGGAAGATTAATAAGCCAAATCCTAACTACACTTTATCTAAGCTACCTTGTAATTTCCTAAATAAGCTAGATGTCCTACTGATAAGCTAATGAAAGAAGGATAAAAGTGACTTGTGTTGCTGTTGCGTTGCTGCAAGTCAAAACAGCCTGAGGGGGGTCTGTTTGAGCTTAATTATAAGCTGGAAGGAAGTCCCTTAAAGCAATAAAAAGCTGCACAAATAAAGTTAAGCTACCAGAGATGTTAGAAATAACAATTAGGGCCCAGGAAAAAGCTGTTGGCAGCTTAAAATTAAGCTGAGATCAGCTCGAATTGGCCACTGGATTGCTGATACAGAACAGTGAAAAACAGAGAAATGATGGCTTTGAAGACCAAATTAAATTACACTATAGGTGAATTAAATGCATACAATTGAAACTAGAGTGGGTTGGGTACACAAAGTTTTGATAAAAACAATCCATACTCAGTTTGAACACCGATTTCAGTGAGAAAAAGGGCACAAGAACAGCAGGTTCGAATAAGACAGAAAATGACCCCTTTTTTGTGTTATCCAAACTTTTGCAAAACTGAGAAAGCAGATTCTAAAACAATTAAACTAGCCTAAACTTGCTGAAGATGGTTTGACTCAATAAGCCAAACGGGTAAAGACTACCCCTTTGACCAGTTTAAACACATAACCAAACACCCTTTTTGTAATAAAGAGCTTAAAAAATGATTTCTTTTTAACACAGAATTTGCTTTACTATCTAAATTGAAACTGCTATGATACTAAGAGATGATTGAGAACTAGAAAATGGACAAATAAGCACTTAAGTGCTTATTTGTTAATAAGCTGAAATGCACAAACAGGAATTTTAAACTAAAACAACTTTTTCATTAATTAAAAAAAAACATTACAAGTAAAGAAAACAAAAAAACTGAATTAAAGACTAAGACTAGGGGTGCCTTATACTTTGGCTACAAGCTCCTATTTATACTACTTCTTCAATGGTCTTCAATCTCTTGTTGTGCTTCTGTTGTGAGACAAAACAAGCCAAAGACTCACTCTTGTGCTTCTTGAATTCATCCAAGCCGTCCAATAAGTAGGTACCAATATGGGTAAATCCGAGCCATTGATTGGTCTTCTTGACATGGATTGCTGAGCTGGAATTTGGGGAAGAGGGGTAATGGATGAGTGAGTGGGTTTGGGAGTTGGGATATACTGGGTAAAGGGAATTAAGGTTGAGGTTGAGTGTCTTGGGTGAAGGATTATTGGGTAAAAGGGTGTGGCTGGTTTCTGGGTTGGAGAGAAAGGAGGGAGGAGGGAAAAAGGAGAAAGGGCGTTTTTATTATTGGCGAAGGGGGGTTCAAATAGGAGAGTGGCAGGGGTCAAGTGGAAAGGGGGGTCACGGGTAAGTGGAAGTGTTCAAGGACCAAGGGTGCTTTGTATTAATACATAAGGACCATAATTGCAATTCATCAAAAACCAAGGGACCAAATCTGCCAATTTCTCAAAGTTAATCAAGAGGACCAATTTTGACAAGTTTAATTTTCCCAAGGACCAAAAAATAATAATTTTCAAATAAAAATTGTCCAGGGGTAATTTCTGTCAATCTTTGAAACTTCAGGGACCAAAGCTGCCATTTTGCAAAACTGAACTTTGAAGGGTTTATTTTGACAACTTTTGAAACTTGGGGGACTAAAACTGCCAATTATGCAAACTTGATATGTTTTTCATCTGATTTTGGTATTTTTGCATTTGAAACACATAAAACACTTATTTGTGATATTTTTATCATTTTGATGCATTTCTGAGTGTTTTTAAATGTTTTGCAGTTCAGATTTGACCAAAAATGATGAGTATTTACACACTCATCAACAATCTCTCCTTCTTGAGTAGTCCTAAGATCGTTCTGAGGTGCCCTTCGTGCTCTTCTTTGTTCTTCGAGTAAATCAATATGTCGTCGATAAATACTATTACAAACTTATCCAAATACGGTTTGCACACCCTATTCATGAGATCCATGAATACCACAGGTGCGTTGGTCAATCCGAACGGCATTACTTGAAACTCGTAATGACTATAGCGAGTTCTAAATGCTGTTTTCGGGATATCCTCCTCCCGAACTCTAAGTTGATGGTATCCTGACCTCAGTTCGATCTTTGAGTAAAGACTAGAGCCTTGCAACTGATCGAATAGATCGTCGATCCTGGGAAGTGGGTAACGGTTCTTCACAGTTAACTTGTTCAGCTCTCTATAATCTATACACATTCTGAAAGATCCATCTTTCTTCTTAACAAACAAGACCGGTGCTCCCCAAGGCGAGGAACTAGGTCTAATGAATCCTTTGTCTAAAAGTTCTTGCAACGGGTTAGACAACTCCTGCATCTCTTATGGTGCTAGTCGGTAAGGTGCTCGTGCAACTGGTGCTGCTCCTGGCACCAATTCAATCTGAAATTCTACTTAGCGTGTAGGCGGAAGTCCTGGTAAGTCTTCGGGAAAAACTTCAGGAAATTCCCGAACAATCGGTACATCCTCAAGTCGCTTCTTTTTCGACTTCTTTTCTGTTATATTTGCTAAGAAAGCATAACAACCCTTCTTTATGTACTTCTCAGTTTTGATGCGTGATATAATACTGAGTCTAGTTCCACTTCGTTCTCCACGAACAATCAAGGTTTCGCCTTTTTCATCACAAATGATTCTTGCAAGATACTTGGATAACCAATCCATGCCGATAATGACGTCGAAACTTCCAAGTTCTACGGGCATAAGGTCTATATTGAATGGATGATTTAGGAAATTGAGAGTGCAACCACGGACAATGGTGTCGGAGCTAACTAAGTTACCGTTAGCTAATTCAATGTTGTAAGAAGTGTCTAGTGTGGTTGGTTTGATATTGAGTAAAGGTGCAAATATAGTGGACACAAAGCTTTTATCGGCTCCCGAATCAAATAAAGCTGATGCATAACAATTATTGATAAGGAACGTACCCGTGACAACATTCAGGTCCTCCTTGGCTTCTCCTCCTCCCATAACATAAGCTCTTCCTTGTGTCATTCCACCTTGGTTCCTGTTCCCTTGATTCTTCCATTTTGGACAATCCCCCTTGTAGTGTCCCCTCTCTCCACATCAAAAACATGTCACTTGCGGTTTCTGATTTTCCATCATTGCATTCTTTGGTTTGATGACCCACCTTCTTACAATTTCCGCATGGAGTAGGGCAACGACCAGGATTATGATGACTTTGGCACCTTTCACACTTAGGTAAATTACCTGTGTAACCTTTCCTTTCCTTTGGGCCTGCAGCATAGGCCTTAGCAACTTCTTGTCTCTTTGGTGGTTGCTGGGTAACATTGCCACCTCGATTGTTGTCCGACTTTCTCTTGTTGTTGTTATTGTTATAGTTGGTGTAGTTGTTTCGGTTGTTACTGTATTTGGTGCGATTGTTGGTATTGTTGTTGCGGTTGATGTTGGTAATGTTTCCCCTCTTCACAACTTGAGCCATGAGTTTTTGAGATACTCGGATAGATTCTTCAATTGTTTGTGGATCAAAAGAAATTACATCACCTTGAATACTTTGTGGAAGTCCTCCAATGAAATTTTACAGTAGTTTCTCATTGTCCGAAACCATAGATGGACATAAAGCAGCCAACTCTTGAAACCTTCTGATGTAGGTCTCTATGTCATAACCAACAGTCACTAACTCATAAAATTCTGTTTCTAACTTCTTCACCTCTATGCGCGGACAATACTTCTTAGTCAACAACCTCTTGAATTGATCCCATGTGAGCTTGTAAGCATTTTCCATACCAATAGGCTGTGCATAAGAATTCCACCATGACATTGCCCCATCTAAGAGTGTACTAGTAGCGAACTTCACCTTGCAGTCATCTGGGCAATTGCATAGAAGAAATACAGACTCTATCTTCTCAAACCAACGGATCATAGCAGTGGCTCCTTCTGTGCCTTTGAACTTTGTGGGATCACCGCTCTTAAAGTCCTTGTATGAACAATTTCGAACTCCAGACCCTCCTGCAGCCCCTGCAGCAGTAGCAAGTCTGGCAGCTTCAGCAGTAGCCGCAGCCTCGGCAGCATTAGCAAGTCTGGCAGCTTCAGCAGTAGCCGCAGCCTCGACAGCAGTAGCAATTATGGGAGCCGCAGCCTCGGCAGCAGCAGTTACTGTTGCTCTTTTTTTCCTTAGTGCCTCAGCTATACTATCCTTTACATACTTTTGGATAGCAGCTTGTGTCATTTCTGGTGCAGCTTTCTTTGGCGCCATAACTCTTCAAAGTCATGAGATGAAACAATAATGAGAACCCATAAGTAGAAACAAACTTTACACATAAATATCCACAACCATAACATGCATAAATAAATGAAATCATAACGGAACAACCACGAAATATCACAAATATAATCACAACACACGTGAATATAATACATGAAAATTTCGGCCTACATGGACCGATATCATAGATAGCACAACCATTCCTACATAGTAGAGTCAACACTTGATACATTTGTTTGTACAACAACCCAAAAGATTACAAGTTCCTTAAACTATGTCACACACCTTGTAACTAGGATAATAGTGGTAAAAGCTAATGTGATATAAGTCTAATCTAGGCATCTCCTGGTGCTCCGCCTGATCGACTCTGAAGCTCTCGGACCTGTGCAGTCAAACTGACAACCATATCCGTCAGGTCACTAATCTGACGCTGAGTAGCAGCATCCCTACTCTCCCAAGTAGCAATACTCGCACGTGCTAATTCTAACTCATGAGCCTGTCGTTGCTGCTCATCCTGCGACATCTGAGCTCTATGAAACAACTCTAGCATCTCCTGCCTCAACTCTGTAATGTGCTCGTGGTTTACTCGCTGTCTAGTCTCCAACCCCTGATAAGAAACATCAATGTAAACCCTACCTAAAACTAAACCCTCTATCTCCTCCTCCATCGCCTCAACTCGACTCAAAGGAATCTCCTCTAACTGCCCTAAAGCTCTATCAATCTGCTCCTGCTGATGATCTAGTCGTGTCTCTAGTGTGATAATAATAGGCTGTCTAGTAGCAGCAACCCTAGAACTCTCACCGACCTCAAACCTAGCAGGTGGTGCAGTCTCAGTAGTAGGTGGTATTGGTGTGTCAGGTAGTGCACGCTTCTTGAGCGGCAAGTCAGATATGGGTGTAGGATCTCTGAGATGTGATGGTGCTGGTGGTGCTCCAGATGATGATGAAGATGAAGATGAAGATGATGATAATGGCGATCCTAGTGGTGAATTAGAGGCTGATGATGATGATGGAAGTGGTGATGGTGGATGAAATATAACCCTCTTTCGCGCTGTCCTGCGGCGCCTGAGAGGTAAAACTGGAGTATACTGAATCGGGCGGTGAGTAGGACTAGCTGATGGTGGTGATGGTGTAGGTGCAACTTCGCCCTCCTCAAAGGGTTCAGTCTCAGTATCGGATAAAATAAGTAGTGGGTCTGGTGTAGAGCCAACTGATGTTAAGGCTATAGTAGGGAGTGGCAAGACATCATCCATGTCAGAGTCTATAATAGGAGATGACAAGACATCCTCCATGTCAGAGTCTGAAGAAATGGAATTCCTGGGGGATGACTGCCATAGCATCACAGTTACAGTTATATTTAACGACCTAAAGTGTCGTTTTAAAAACACATCGTTTGATATATATAAAAGCAATCAGAGTTACAAAAGATAGGTCCCAAAAGGTAGTCAACGTTTGCGGAAATAGGTTTGTTACAAACCAAACGATGTTTAAAAGTGCCATAATATACAAGTGAGACGCGTCGTCACCGCGACTCTATGATAAGTCCTTATGCAAGCCATGAAGTATATGCCTTAGATACCTGAAAATACATTGCTAAAACGGCCAACAATAATGTTGGTGAGAAATCATAGGTTTATGAAATTGTTTTATACGATTACCACAAGTATAAGTCATGTATGACAATCATGTCACATTAAAATGATACAATTGCTATAAGCACATGACACCGAAGCTAGACTGATCATGATGTTCGCCCCAACAGAGTGTTTGCCAAACAACTCTCATTCTGATATTAAATGAAATGCATCCGTTTGACCAGTTGGAACCACCAACCCGGATGGAGGAGTCACCCTCAATAGATCTATTCACTCACCCTCGCTTACTCCGTAATTAACGGTTCATGATAATGAAATGGGGACATTCAATTGGCAATGAGGTAACTTAAGCAATGTAAATGAATTTGATATACTTGGGCTCGTAATAAAATGATGTGCAATGTATTCTCTCCCATAGGTTTGAAATGAATTATAAACTTGAATAAAACGGGGCTATGAAAACTTACTCGATACAATGATTATGATGGCAAAAGTGGATACACTGAAATGAGGCGCAATATCTAACTGCTACCTATTATAAATGATACGATCTAATATAAGTCATGATATAATGTTGTGCATGCAAACTCATATGATATCCATACCACTTGTGCATTTGAAAATAAAGTTTATCGTCGAAAAATAAGTTTATAACGTCTTGTGAAATTATAAAATACTTTTCCCTTAAATATGTTGAAACAACATCCCATGATAATCGTTTAGAAATAGAACAAGAATTTATAGTTTTTCGTCGTAAAATAATATACTTTGACAATTCATGAAAGTGACTAAGTAACCTTGCGAAGCTTAGTCGCAATATAGTGAATATATAAAGTGTTAGTGTTGAAGAATATAGTTGTGATCGTCGTAATTCAAATACGTATATCTTGAGCGTTATAGGTCCATTTTCTACGATTTATATATCCTTAGTTTCATGTTAATGTATACTAATATATTTTTGATAAATCGACTCATTTAGATTATGTTTAAAACTCGATTTTGCCCCTTAAAATTCTCTTGATAGCTTACATTATTTCAGAAAATTAGTTTTCCGTCGTTAAACTTAAAATTAACGTATCTTTTTGGTTATAAACCCGTTTTAACCCGTTCAAGCGACCACGGTTTCGTTTTAAAGTCTATTTTCTGAAAATATAAACCAAAATAATCCATGACCTGCTGAAATTTCCAAATTTTAGAAAAATGGACAGACCTCAATTTCATGTTGTCGAAAATGATTTTTCTAGTTCAAAGCTTGTACTAAACCCTTCCAATCAACACCAAAACTATTATAAAGCTACCATACACCTTATTAGGGTGTCATGGGGTCCTAACCTTCTCCAAAAATGATAGAGTTCATGGGAATAATTATAGGATAGTTAAAACTTATTATAAGTAGAAAAACAAGTAAAAAGTGGTATGAATACATATAATACTTGCATATTTTTGTACTAGCATAATAAAAATAGATCAAATATGACTATGAAAGAGTAGTAAAAATTATGAGAAGCTTACTAGTAATATGATGAGGTTTAAAGTAACAAGGTTCCTAATAACTTATTGGTTTTTATTTCAAAACCTAATATAGAAGTATACTAGAGTTGTGTAATCACTTGATCTTGGAAAATCTTTGGTTTCTTTTTCTTGTTCTTGCTTGGCCGATCCTCAACAAAGAAAGGAGAGGGTTTCTTGCATTTTTAACCTTTTGATATGTGTATGTATGTATTTTAGATTAGTATAATATTAGTATATTACAAATATCTAGCCTACAAATGAGTATGTGTACACTTATCTTGTCAAGATTTTAAATAAAAATGATGACTAGGGGGGGTGGTCGGCAAGGGTATTTTGGGGAAGAAGGTTTTGTATTTTTGATGTCTAAATGTATTTAAAGTTAAGTGTAGTGTGTATTTTGTACATACAATTAATTATTAAGTGTAGCGTTAGCTAGAAATCGATTTTAACGGAACAAAATAAAATATATCGAAGTCATAAAAATTATAAAAATATATTTTTCGTAAGTATCGGGTGAATAAATAATTATCGAATAGAATTTACGAAAACCGTCGTAAATATATATATATAACAATTTATATACCAAAATAAATTCAAAACATCGGGTAAACTAATAATATAATTTTTATAGTCTTAAAATGAGTATAAAAATATATCAGGACAATTGTCGGAAGTGTCGGATCAATTATTCAAAATAAATGATCGTGCGATAGCGTTTATTTAATAAATAAATATACGTTAATGAAATATGCAAACCCATGCATGAACTAATATGAAAACGATGTTTCTGATGATATGTAGACTAAATCTAATCTATATGTAATGTTCTCAATGATGTTCCATGAATTCGCAGCTTAACCCTTACGGCTACGCGAATTTGATACTCGTAAACCTAGTTTACGAAAAATGATGAATAGTGAATCATGAATAGTGATTTTTCTTCAGGAATGAATAGTGTTTTGTGAATAGTAAAATTTTAAAATAACCTCTCAAAGTCGCAAACTGACTTCAAAAATAAAGAATAGTAACTAGTGAATAGTAAATTCCCGAGATGCAGAGTAAATTTGAGAAATGAGCTGAAATTACGATTTGTCACGGAGGGAGATTGTTAGGATTTGGAAAATCCGGGAGTTAAAGAGTCGGTCACCTCAAGTATATGTATTCTTTAGAAAGCTCGTACTCGTAGTCATTTAATGTTTGTAAGTAGTTTGTTAAGTAACACTGTGGAGGACAGACGGGTCTTTACCCACTGTATGCCTGATCCACAGCCCGTAGGAGGCGTGTCTTGTAAGAACCTATAAATACCCTTTGCCTAGCAAGGCAAAGGGTTGGAACTTCATAATATCATTTTTCTTTGTCTCACTAAAGTTCTCAACTCTTCCACTTTCTCTCTCTAAAACTCATATTATACGCCCCTTGTGATTGTGTGTTTATGTGTTTATGAAAACCAATATCTAACACAGTATTATTGTAAAACCCTAAAATCGTGAACGCATTTAAAAGACTATAATACCCTCGAATGATAATCCCTAAAATGTAACAAGCTCGTTTAGTCGATGGACACCTAATGAAAACCGATCGGTACAAGACTTTGGAAATTCAAACTTATAATTAACTTAAATTAACACGCTCCACATTTAAGAGCTATCCTATCCCTTTTTAATATGCATTCAAAACAAATGAAACAAAAACCCTAACTTCTTCATTCATAAGTTACGGCAAAAACACAGGCTCCATCTCCATTTTTGTTCTCTTCTTTTATGTCGATACCAAATAAACCAAAGCAAGGTTGGTAAGGATTTGTGTAAGGGCTGTGTTAGTGCCTGGTTCGAAGGGTTCTTGGACCTTGTCGTGGGTTATTTTGTTACTGCTGGTCGTGAGGAATAGGGCACGAGGAGGGTGTCTTGGTTGGCTTGTTTTGTCTCTTGTCCTTCTCATTGTTTCACGCTTCAAAGGTACCCATTATTCATCCATCGTCTTCTTCCATTCATTAATCTGGTCATGGAATTGGCCATCCATGCGCATAATATCCACACCATTTAACATGTCACTTTAAATGCTAATCGAGACCTAGACTTATCATATAAACTTGTACACAAAACTCAAGTATAAACTCAATATATGTCATGTGTTTTGTGCTCTAAAACCTGGTATTGAATCTGATCTTTTCTTAAATCTCTCGGCATGCATTTTTCTTTTGTTATCATCAAACTAAACTGAACCTAAAACATGTGTTTACACCTAGTATTATTCGGGTCAAATGGTTCTAGGATTAGAGCTTTGTAGTGAGGTTTTAAAAGATGCGAAAATCTAGTTCTTGGACTGTTATGTGTTTCGACCTGATGTGGGTTACGCAAGAATGGTATAAACTTGTTCTACTAATACTTTGTTGGGACTTAAATTCTGGTCATGGGTCTTTTGAGCGCCGTGCGCATGGTTCATGATTAAAAGATGTATCATGTTCATTGAAACAAAGCCATGAAGAGACCTATGTCTTGGTAGAATTAATGTACTCCATAAACTGCTGTTTTGAAATCTAAATCTTGTCGTGGGAATGGGGAACCTATGCGCATGTTTCTAGCCTAAGTTATCGTTCGTATAAATAGGAATACTAAGAAGTAAAGACAAATGTTCACGCCACATGAAATAATGACTAAACTTATATATATAAGTTGTTAAAAGTATTAATCTGGTCATGTATAGATAAATATCTATGCGCATATTCTATTATCCATATAGCATGTTACTTAAGTTGTTAAAGCATGACTAAGTCGTATGTTCTTATCGTGATATAACTACTTATAATGTGTCTAGGACGCGGAATCTAAAACTAGGTCTAGTTACGTTTATATATGTGGTAAATAAAGGGTGATTTATAAATATTGAAACTAAAAAGGTTTGGTTGGTAAATATAATGACTATAAGGGCTAAATGAGTAAAACAAATGAATGAGATATATTTACTGTTAAGCCCTTACACTTTATAATATTTACACTTTGAACCCCAAACTTGTATAATTTGGCTTAAATGATCCTTAAAGTATATAAATACTCACTTAACCTAATATGTCTTCAAAATGCATCCTAAATGGCTAAACTTACTAAATACGGAAACTTGCTAAATATGGAAACCTGCCTAAAATAGAAAGTTACCTAAAATATAAAGCTACTTAAAATGGAAAGATTGTTAAAAGTAGAAACCTACTAAAAATGGAAAGCCTTCTAAAACGAGTAATCTGATTCTTATTGAGTGTTATCTAATTCATATAGGTTCCGGACGGCGCGATTGATCTCATTTCTTGATTTTACTTTCGTTGTTGCTTGCTTCGAATAAGGTACGGATATTTTGACCTTTCTTATAAGGTTTCTCATGATCTCTATGCACCTTTAGATCTCTTGCTATTTTGAATTGAACCTTGCTATTGAACCTTGTTATTGAACCTTGCTATTGAACCTTGTATTGAACCTTTGCTATTAACCTTTGCTATTGAACCTTGCTATTGAACCTTTGCTATTGAAGTTTGATATTGAACCTTGTTATTGAACCATTGCTATTAACCTTTTGAATTGTGAATCATTGATATTGAACCTTTGATTATTATGACTTATATATTGCTACACTTTGGACCTTGCTTTTGACTGTCAGTTTGAGACCCGAGCCATTAACTAGGCATGGGGGTTCCATGTCCGTGTCATTGATGCACCAATGGCATGAATCTAGTGAGTACGAGTGATGTTACACACCGTCCCTTTCTGTTATCTGATTATGAGCTCGATATATATTGTATGGCCACTATCTGTCTGCAGGGGCGTATGGATGCATCCTAGATTTGTTCTGTTATTTATGTTATGATTTGTCTGGTGAATGATGTTGTGTGCAATACGCGTCTTCACATTCTGGGAGCTGATCACTCCATGGTTACTATTGGTTACTAATGGCTACTATGATATGATATGGTTTGTTTTGTTGGCTCGTGGTGGATTACTGAACTTTCCTTTTACCCTACTCTATACCTTTGATATACCAGATATATTGACTGACTTTCCTTACTTTGTTCTCTGTTCAGTTTTATTATTATTGTATCGTTATATCTGTTCACTGGGCTTTTTAAGCTCAACCGCATTTCTTTTCCTGCGGCAGGTACATAAGCTAGGAGCTGGGGATTGTTTGGGGTTGAGAGATGAGCTGATATAGAGACCATGCCTAGTCATCTTAGACTTCATTTGATTTTGTTTCGATATTATTAGACTTGGTTATTATGTTTCTATTTCGGAGTTTTTCTTTTGTATTTATGTATTGTTAAGTCATGTTGACTTGAATTCTTTTGATGTTATTATAAGATTTCCGCTTGTATGGTTGATATGTATTGTTCTGATTTGCCACCATAAGTGTGATACTTTTACCCTTGTCGGGTTGGGGTGTTACAATTATGGTATCAGAGCCCAGGTTTACGACTTGTAGTCAGGACCTGTGACATATGGACCCTAGGATTTGACCCGTAGAGCTTAGGTTTGACTGGTGAGGTATTGGGTAGATTCTAGGTTCCATTATCGTCATTTCCGTACATGCTCTTCATCTTATTTCCTAATCTTTTCTAATCGTTTGATAATCGTTCAGATGATGAATACCCGAAGAAACGGCGAGGATAATGGGAATGGTAATCCCAACTTCGAAGCTTTGATTGCCCGTGCTCTGGCTGCTATGCCCGAGATTGTCGCTACTATCACTAACAACATCCGTAGTGGCCCTGGCTCCTCCGGCGGAGGTGGTGGTGGGGGTGCCGACCCACCTACACCCATGCATGTCTGGATTGAGCGCTTTAACAAACTCAAACCAATCCCTTTTCACTCAGCGACTTCACCTAATGAGGCAGAAGACTGGATTACACACTTGGAGAAGATGTTTAGTGTGTTGGGTTGTGGGGATGAAGTTAAAACCCGACTTGCTACTTTCAAACTTGAGGGAGATGCCCTCAATTGGTGGAAAGCATACCTCTTGTCTAAGGAGGAAAATTTGCTGGATACTTGCACCTGGAACACTTTTCGGGAGATTTTCTACAAACAGTACTTCCCAAAGTCAGAGCAGCAACGGTATGACAGGGACTATAACAACGTATATCAGTTGGACAGGGAGATCTCCCATGAGTATATGCAGAGGTTCATGAGGTTAGCCGGTTTCGTGGGGGCTATTGCAGGGGATGCACGAAGGCATGCTTAACATTACAAGTGAGGCTTAAAAAGGTGGGTTTTGGACAGGTTGATTAATAACGAGTATGCTGAGGTGGTTCAGGTTGCGGACGCTGCCCGCAACATTAAGATGTTCCATGCGGACCAAGGTTTCAACAAAAGGGGCAGGGACGATGATAAGGTTTATCCTCGAGGTCGACAAGACCAGGGACATGATTCCAGGGGTCGTCAGGACCACAGTTCAGATCAGAGAGGTTGTCAAGATCAAGTACAGGATTCCAGGTGTCGACAGGACCGTGGTTACGACTCGAGACGCCAGGAAACACGAGTGTAGAGTCAGCAGAGGTATGATAGGTCAGGGGACGATCGTCAGGGTCGTGATAATGGAGGTCAATGTCAGTTTCAGGATAACTTTTCTCGTGATACTCAGCATGACCGTTCTGCAGTTTCTTCATCTTATAGGAGGCTTTCTGAGACTTTGCCTCCTCCTCCTCTCTTCAAAACTTATGGAAAGCCCCATCCGGGCGAGTGTTACAAGACTTTTGGAGATTGTTACCGATGCGGGTCCACGGGGCATAAGGTGCTGGACTGCCCAAAGAAGAGAGCCAATGGGAGTCAGTAATTGCTTTTATTTCTTTCTTTGATACTAATGTTTGGCGTTTATTTCCTTTGATACATTGGTGTGACCTTTCGTTGAATAAGATTCCGTTCTCTTTTGAATGATCTGTGTTCTGTATGAATTCTGTGTTGGATGATTGTTTTAACTTTGAAAGACCTGATGTTATTTCCGACGTGTTCAGTTCAATGGTACTTGCTATGTTCCGTTACGTTCCCTATATGTTCTGCTTCTCTGATTCCGAATTCATTAGTGATGATTGTTTCGGACCAACCCTAGTATGTAGAATGGACCGTTAGGTGGTTGATAGGATGATTTTCACAACTTGAGATAAAGTATGGTCATCATGAAGGTATACTCATATGATGCGGGTATTATGACGCTTGGCCAACGTGATAATACTTACATCATATGACGTGCCCTCATTGTGACCATAGGATGTCTCGAGAAGTGCCCTAGAAGCTTAGAAGTTTGCACCTGATTTAGTTTGACTAGGTTTAGCAAGACCTTGGGATCATTCTTCTTATACGTTTAAACTACCTACATCTTTATGCGGATTTATACGTTGAATATTCCGCACGTGTTTATCTTTGAAAAAGTTCTACCGTTTGATTTCTGTTACCCTCAGTTGTGTAATCTGGTACATCTTCATTTGCTTCATTCATTTCCTTTTCAATTTTCGAGGACGAATTTTTTTTTTAGAGGGGAAGAGTTGTAAAACCCTAAAATCGTGAACGCATTTAAAAGACTATAATACCCTCGAATGATAATCCCTAAAATGTAACAAGCTCGTTTAATCGATGGACACCTAATGAAAACCGATCAGTACAAGACTTTGGAAATTCTAACTTATAATTAACTTAAAATAGTTACATAACACATTGATATGATAAGTGCACTACTTAGGAATTTAAATAAATAAATGTACCATTTAAATTGGAAAGTCAATCAAATGAGAATTAGTCTTAACTCTTAAATGCCCCCCCCCCCCCCATTCACGCTTAAATCCCTGATTTGTAGCTTATACACGCTCCACATTTAAGAGCTATCCTATCCCTTTTTAATAGGCATTCAAAACAAATGAAACAAAAACCCTAACTTCTTAATTCATAAGTTACGGCAAAAACACAGGCTCCATCTCCATTTTTGTTCTCTTCTTTTCTGTCGATACCAAATAAACCAAAGCAAGGTTGGTAAGGATTTGTGTAAGGGTTGTGTTAGTGCCTGGTTCGAAGGGTTCTTGGACCTTGTCGTGGGTTATTTTGTTACTGCTGGTCGTGAGGAATAGGGCACAAGGAGGGTGTCTTGGTTGGCTTGTTTTGTCTCTTGTCCTTCTCATTGTTTCACGCTTCAAAGGTACCCATTATTCATCCATCGTCTTCTTCCATTCATTAATCTGGTCATGGAATTGGCCATCCATGCGCATAATATCCACACCATTTAACATGTCACTTTAAATGCTAATCGAGACCTAGACTTATCATATAAACTTGTACACAAAACTCAAGTATAAACTCAATATATGTCATGTGTTTTGTGCTCTAAAACCTGGTATTGAATCTGATCTTTTCTTAAATCTCTCGGCATGCATTTTTCTTTTGTTATCATCAAACTAAACTGAACCTAAAACATGTGTTTACACCTAGTATTATTCGGGTCAAATGGTTCTAGGATTAGAGCTTTATAGTGAGGTTTTAAAAGATGCGAAAATCTGGTTCTTGGACTGTTATGTGTTTCGACCTGATGTGGGTTACGCAAGAATGGTATAAACTTGTTCTACTAATACTTTGTTGGGACTTAAATTCTGGTCATGGGTCTTTTGAGCGCCATGCGCATGGTTCATGATTAAGAGATGTATCATTTTCATTGAAACAAAGCCATGAAGAGACCTATGTCTTGGTCGATTAATGTACTCCATAAACTGCGGTTTTGAAATCTAAAATCTGATCGTGGGAATGGGGAACCTATGCGCATGTTTCTAGCCTAAGTTATGGTTCGTATAAATAGGAATACTAAGAAGTAAAGACAAATGTTCACGCCACATGAAATAATGACTAAACTTATATATATAAGTTGTTAAAAGTATTAATCTGGTCATGTATAGATAAATATCTATGCGCATATTCTATTATCCATATAGCATGTTACTTAAGTTGTTAAAGCATGACTAAGTCGTATGTTCTTATCGTGATATAACTACTTATAATGTGTCTAGAACGCGGAATCTAAAACTAGGGCTAGTTACGTTTATATATGTGGTAAATAAAGGGTGATTTATAAATATTGAAACTAAAAAGGTTTGGTTGGTAAATATAATAACTATAAGGGCTAAATGAGTAAAACAAATGAATGAGATATATTTACTATTAAGACCTTACACTATATAATATTTACACTTTGAACCTCAAACTTGTATAATTTGGCTTAAATGATCCTTAAAGTAAATAAATACTCACTTAACCTAATATGTCTTCAAAATGCATCCTAAATGGCTAAACTTACTAAATACGGAAACTTGCTAATTATGGAAACCTGCCTAAAATAGAAAGTTACCTAAAATAGAAAGCTACTTAAAATGGAAAGATTATTAAAAGTAGAAACCTACTAAAAATGGAAAGCCGTCTAAAACGAGTAATCTGATTCTTATTGAGCGTTATCTAATTCATATAGGTTCCGGACGGCGCGATTAATCTCATTTCTTGATTTTACTTTTGTTGTTGCTTGCTTCGAATAAGGTACAGATATTCTAACCTTTCTTATAAGGTTTCTCATAATCTCTATGCACCATTTGATCTCTTGTTATTTTGAATTGAACCTTGCTATTGAACCTTGTATTGAACCTTTGCTATTAACCTTTGCTATTGAACCTTGCTATTAAACCTTTGCTATTGAACCTTCTTATTGAACCATTGCTATTAACCTTTTGAATTGTGAATCATTGATATTGAACCTTTGATTATTATGACTTATATATTGCTACACTTTGGACCTTGCTTTTGACTGTCAGTTTGAGACCCGAGCCATTAACTAGGCATCCGGGTTCCATGTCCGTGTCATTGATGCACCAATGGCATGACTCTAGTGTGTACGAGTGATGTTACATACCGTCCCTTTCTGTTATCTAATTATGAGCTCGATATATATTGTATGGCCACTATCTGTCTGCAGGGGCGTGTGGATGCATCCTAGATTTGTTCTGTTATTTTTGTTATGATTTGTCTGGTGAATGATGTCGTGTGCAATACGCGTCTTCACATTCTGGGAGCTGATCACTCCATGGTTACTATTGGTTACTACTGGCTACTATGATATGATATGGTTTGTTTTGTTGGCTCGTGGTGGATTACTGAACTTTCCTTTTACCCTTCTCTATACCTTTGATATACCAGATATATTGACTGACTTTCCTTACTTTGTTCTCTGTTCAGTTTTATTTTTATTGTATCGTTATATCTGTTCACTGGGCTTTTTAAGCTCAACCGCATTTCTTTTCCTGCGGCAGGTACATAAGCTAGGAGCTGGGGATTGTTTGGGGTTGAGAGATGAGCTGATATAGAGACCATGCCTAGTCATCTTAGACTTCATTTGATTTTGTTTCGATATTATTAGACTTGGTTATTATGTTTCTATTTCGGAGTTTTTCTTTTGTATTTATGTATTGTTAAGTCATGTTGACTTGAATTCTTTTGATGTTATTATAAGATTTCCACTTGTATGGTTGATATGTATTGTTCTGATTTGCCACCATAAGTGTGATACTTTACCCTTGTCGGGTTGGGGTGTTACAATTATGGTATCAGAGCCCAGGTTTATGACTTGTAGTCAGGACCTGTGACATATGGACCCTAGGATTTGACCCGTAGAGCTTAGGTTTGACTGGTGAGGTATTGGGTAGATTCTAGGTTCCATTATCGTCATTTCCGTTCATGCTCTTCATCTTATTTCCTAATCTTTTCTAATCGTTTGATAATCGTTCAGATGATGAATACCCGAAGAAACGGCGAGGATAATGGGAATGGTAATCCCAACTTCGAAGCTTTGATTGCCCGTGCTCTGGCTGCTGCTATGCCCGAGATTGTCGCTACTATCACTAACAACATCCGTAGTGGCGCTGGCTCCTCCGGCGGAGGTGGTGGTGGGGGTGCCGACCCACCTACACCCATGCATGTCTGGATTGAGCGCTTTAACAAACTCAAACCAATCCCTTTTCACTCAGCGACTTCACCTAATGAGGCAGAAGACTGGATTACACACTTGGAGAAGATGTTCAGTGTGTTGGGTTGTGGGGATGAAGTTAAAACCCGACTTGCTACTTTCAAACTTGAGGGAGATGCCCTCAATTGGTGGAAAGCATACCTCTTGTCTAAGGAGGAAAATTTGCTGGATACTTGCACCTGGAACACTTTTCGGGAGATTTTCTACAAACAGTACTTCCCAGAGTCGAGCAACGGTATGAGAGGGACTATAACAACGTATACCAGTTGGACAGAGAGACCTCCCACGAGTACATGCAGAGATTCATGAGGTTAGCTGGTTTTGTGGGGGCTGTTGCAGGGGATGCGCGAAGGCAAGCTCAACATTTAAGTGGGGCTTGAAAAGGTGGGTTTTGGACAGGTTGATTAATAACGAGTATGCTGAGGTGGTTCAGGTTGCGGACGCTGCTCGTAACATTGAGTTGCTCCATGCGGACCAAGGTTTCAACAAAAGGGGCAGGGACGATGATAAGGTTTATCCTCGAGGTCGACAAGACCAGGGACATGATTCCAGGGGTCGTCAGGACCACAGTTCAGATCAGAGAGGTTGTCAAGATCGAGTGCAGGATTCCAGGTGTCGATAGGACCGTGGTTACGACTCGAGACGCCAGGACACTCGAGTGCAGAGTCAGCATAGGTATGATAGGTCAGGGGACGATCGTCAGGGTCGTGATAATGGAGGTCAACGTCAGTTTCAGGATCACTCTTCTCGTGATACTCAGCATGACCGTTCTGCAGGTTCTTCATCTTATAGGAGGCCTTCTGAGACTTTGCCTCCTCCTCCTCTCTTCAAAACTTGTGGAAAGCCCCATCCGGGCGAGTGTTACAAGGCTTCTGGAGCATGTTACCGATGCGGGTCCATGAGGCATAAGGTGCTGGACTGCCCAAAGAAGAGAGCAAATGGGAGTCAGTAATTGCTTTTATTTCTTTCTTTGATACTAATGTTTGGCGTTTATTTCCTTTGATACATTGGTGTGACCTTTCGTTGAATAAGATTCCTTTCTCTTTTGAATGATCTGTGTTCTGTATGAATTCTGTGTTGGATGATTGTTTTAACTTTGAAAGACCTGATGCTATTTCCGACGTGTTTCAGTTCAATGGTACTTGCTATGTTCCGTTACATTCCCTATATGTTCTGCTTCTCTGATTCCGAATTCATTAGTGATGATTGTTTCGGACCAACCCTAGTATGTAGAATGGACCGTTAGGTGGTTGATAGGATGATTTTCACAACTTGAGATAAAGTATGGTCATCATGAAGGTATACTCATATGATGCGGGTATTATGACGCTTGGCCAACGTGATAATACTTACATCATATGACGTGCCCTCATTGTGACCATAGGATGTCTCGAGAAGTTCCTTAGAAGCTTAGAAGTTTGCACCTGATTTAGTTTAACTACGTTTAGCAAGACCTTGGGATCATTCTTCTTATACGTTTAAACTACCTTCATCTTTATGCAGATTTATACGTTGAATTCTCGGCACGTGTTCATCTTTGAAAAAGTTCTACCGTTTGATTTCTGTTACCCTCAGTTGTGTAATCTGGTACATCTTCATTTGCTTCTTTCGTTTCCTTTTCAATTTTCGAGGACGAAATTTTTTTTAGAGGGGAAGAGTTGTAAAACCCTAAAATCGTGAACGCATTTAAAAGACTATAATACCCTCGAATGATAATCCCTAAAATGTAACAAGCTCGTTTAATCGATGGACACCTAATGAAAACCGATCAGTACAAGACTTTGGAAATTCTAACTTATAATTAACTTAAAATAGTTACATAACACATTGATATGATAAGTGCAGTACTTAGGAATTTAAATAAATAAATGTACCATTTAAATTGGAAAGTCAATAAAATGAGAATTAGTCTAAACTCTTAAACGCCCCATTCACGCTTAAATCCTTGATTTGTGGCTTATAAACGCTCCACATTTAAGAGCTATCCTATCCCTTTTTAATATGCATTCAAAACAAATAAAACAAAAACCCTAACTTCTTAATTCATAAGTTACGGCAAAAACACAGGCTCCATCTCCATTTTTGTTCTCTTTTTTTCTATCGATACCAAATAAACCAAAGCAAGGTTGGTAAGGATTTGTGTAAGGGATGTGTTAGTGCCTGGTTCGAAGGGTTCTTGGACCTTTTCGTGGGTTATTTTGTTACTGCTGGTCGTGAGGAATAGGGCACAAGGATGGTGTCTTGGTTGGCTTGTTTTGTCTCTTGTCCTTCTCATTGTTTCACGCTTCAAAGGTACCCATTATTCATCCATCGTCTTCTTCCATTCATTAATCTGGTCATGGAATTGGCCATCCATGCGCATAATATCCACACCATTTAACATGTCACTTTAAATTCTAATCGAGACCTAGACTTATCATATAAACTTGTACACAAAAATCAAGTATAAACTCAATATATGTCATGTGTTTTGTGCTCTAAAACCTGGTATTGAATCTGATCTTTTCTTAAATCTCTCGGCATGCATTTTTCTTTTGTTATCATCAAACTAAACTGAACCTAAAACATGTGTTTACACCTAGTATTATTCGGGTCAAATGGTTCTAGGATTAGAGCTTTATAGTGAGGTTTTAAAAGATGCGAAAATCTGGTTCTTGGACTGTTATGTGTTTCGACCTGATGTGGGTTACGCAAGAATGGTATAAACTTGTTCTACTAATACTTTGTTGGGACTTAAATTCTGGTCATGGGTCTTTTGAGCGCCATGCGCATGGTTCATGATTAAGAGATGTATCATTTTCATTGAAACAAAGCCATGAAGAGACCTATGTCTTGGTCGATTAATGTACTCCATAAACTGCGGTTTTGAAATCTAAAATCTGATCGTGGGAATGGGGAACCTATGCGCATGTTTCTAGCCTAAGTTATGGTTCGTATAAATAGGAATACTAAGAAGTAAAGACAAATGTTCACGCCACATGAAATAATGACTAAACTTATATATATAAGTTGTTAAAAGTATTAATCTGGTCATGTATAGATAAATATCTACGCGCATATTCTATTATCCATATAGCATGTTACTTAAGTTGTTAAAGCATGACTAAGTCGTATGTTCTTATCGTGATATAACTACTTATAATGTGTCTAGAACGCGGAATCTAAAACTAGGGCTAGTTACGTTTATATATTTGGTAAATAAAGGGTGATTTATAAATATTGAAACTAAAAAGGTTTGGTTGGTAAATATAATGACTATAAGGGCTAAATGAGTAAAACAAATGAATGAGATATATTTACTATTAAGCCCTTACACTTTATAATATTTACACTTTGAACCCCAAACTTGTATAATTTGGCTTAAATGATCCTTAAAGTATATAAATACTCACTTAACCTAATATGTCTTCAAAATGCATCCTAAATGGCTAAACTTACTAAATACGGAAACTTGCTAAATATGGAAACCTGCCTAAAATAGAAAGTTACCTAAAATATAAAGCTACTTAAAATGGAAAGATTGTTAAAAGTAGAAACCTACTAAAAATGGAAAGCCGTCTAAAACGAGTAATCTGATTCTTATTGAGCGTTATCTATTTCATATAGGTTCCGGACGGCGCGATTGATCTCATTTCTTGATTTTACTTTTGTTGTTGCTTGCTTCGAATAAGGTACAGATATTCTGACCTTTCTTATAAGGTTTCTCATGATCTCTATGCACCTTTTGGTCTATTGCTATTTTGAATTGAACCTTGCTATTGAACCTTGTTATTGAACCTTGCTATTGAACCTTGTATTGAACCTTTGCTATTAACCTTTGCTATTGAACCTTTGCTATTGAAGTTTGATATTGATCCTTGTTATTGAACCATTGCTATGAACCTTTTGAATTGTGAATCATTGATATTGAACCTTTGATTATGATGACTTAGATATTGCTACACTTTGGACCTTGCTTTTGACTGTCAGTTTGAGACCCGAGCCATTAACTAGGCATGGGGGTTCCATGTCCGTGTCATTGATGCACCAATGGCATGACTCTAGTGTGTACGAGTGATGTTACACACCGTCCCTTTCTGTTATCTGATTATGAGCTCGATATATATTGTATGGCCACTATCTGTCTGCAGGGCGTATGGATGCATCCTAGATTTGTTCTGTTATTTATGTTATGATTTGTCTGGTGAATGATGTCGTGTGCAATACGCGTCTTCACATTCTGGGAGCTGATCACTCCATGGTTACTATTGGTTACTACTGGCTACTATGATATGATATGGTTTGTTTTGTTGGCTCGTGGTGGATTACTGACCTTTCCTTTTACCCTACTCTATAACTTTGATATACCAGATATATTGACTGACTTTCCTTACTTTGTTCTCTGTTCAGTTTTACTTTTATTGTATCGTTATATCTGTTCACTAGGCTTTTTAAGCTCAGCCGCATTTCTTTTACTGCGGCTGGTACATAAGCTAGGAGCTGGGGATTGTTTGGGGTTGAGAGATGAGCTGATATAGAGACCATGCCTAGTCATCTTAGACTTAG
Source organism: Chrysanthemum makinoi (assembly GCA_910596185.1). Taxonomy (NCBI): domain Eukaryota; kingdom Viridiplantae; phylum Streptophyta; class Magnoliopsida; order Asterales; family Asteraceae; genus Chrysanthemum; species Chrysanthemum makinoi. The sequence goes on along the minus strand of OU343221.1, from coordinate 140,954,392 downwards.
TTTGATTTTGTTTCGATATTATTAGACATGGTTATTATGTTTCTATTTCGGAGTTTTTCTTTTGTATTTATGTATTGTTAAGTCATGTTGACTTGAATTCTTTTGATGTTATTATAAGATTTCCCCTTGTATGGTTGATATGTATTGTTCTGATTTGGCACCATAAGTGTGATACTTTTACCCTTGTCGGGTTGGGGTGTTACAATTATAATAATCCGGAAATTTACGGGTTGTTATACCATCCGCCTAGCACACTCCAAGAACAAAATTGCTAAGTATTACAACAAACGCGTCCGCCCAGAGTCCTTCAAACCTGGCGTCCATGTAATGCACAGAAATGAGGTCAGCAAGGCCTCAGGTCAGGGCAAGCTCGCTCCTAATTGGAAGGTACCATTCATCATTCGTCTGAAAAATGACAATGGTTCCTACATGTTAGCAACACCTGAAGGGGGCGGGATTCCCCTAATATGGCACGCATCCAACCTCAAACGATGTTACATCTAAAGGTGGATAGCTGAACTAAAAGCAAGCCCTACCTACTAGGCACCACATAAGGGGGATCATAATCCCCTCTAATGGCAAGCTTGATTGGCATGCTACACTTAGGTGGTCTTCAAATACAAGTGACGCCGTCAAGTGTTAAAGTCTTCAAAAGTTGTGAGCCATCGCTTGTAAAATTTCCATCAAATCATCTCGTCCCAATGCAGGTGACGGTGTCACGTGTAAATTTTGACGCCGTCTGGAGCCCTTTTCCAAACATATTCGCGACTTTATCGTTTTCTTCACTTTCTTGTCCATTTTAGCCCAAAACATGTCAGTTTTCATCTTTTGCGTCCCAAGTATGTAAAATGTGTGTTGGAATCACTCCTAAACCTAAATCAAGTGTTAGTGATTCATATGTAATAGTTAGCTTAATATGGCCTTTATGTTAGTTATTAGCCTTAGGCTTATGTAGAAGGCCCATAAGCCTAGGCCTAGTCCAATAAGGAAAAGGATGGGAACTAGGTGTGTTGCCCTAGCTTCCCTCCTATAAATACCTTGTAATAACCCTCACTTGAGGGTTGGTTGTTCAATTTATTCACTCTCTCACCTTTACGCATAACCGGTCTTAGTTTATATGCGTGTGTGTGTGTAGTTGTTCAACCGATCTCTTCTTCATCTTATTTCTTCTATTGTTACTTGTGTTGCATATTTGGGAACCTAACAGTGGTATCAATCGCCAAATAGTTGGGTGAATCGGTTTGTTTTTGAAGTGGGTTTCGGTCCTACGCATAACACCGGTTTACAAACTTTGGTTCGCTTAAAAACACATTTTTTACACTTTTTAATCCAATATTCTTGTACTTTCAACGTTTTAAGGTGTTAAAATAACTGTTTTTGGCAAAAAGTTTCAACCTTTACGTGTGGATCATTGTTTTTTAGCTTGGTTTTTTACGTGATAGCTGTTCTACGCATAACTGTTTTAGACGCTTTGGATCATCAAGTTTCACACTTTTGTGTTATTTTGGTGATATTGAAGCTATTTCATCACAAAAATCTGGTTTAGAAACATCTTTGGGCAAAAGTCACCTTACGAGTAGTTCTACGCGTATCAAAACCCTAAAACTACGTGTAACCTGTTCCTTGGTTTGATCTTCTATTTCTTGGTTTACTCCGTGGTTTCTTGCTTGGATAAGCCTGAAAACACGTCGACTTTGGATATCTTTTGCACTGTGATAGTGTAAAAGATCATTTGGGAAAACCCTAAAATTACGCATAAGCATAAGCTTACGCGTAGACTTTTTACGCATAAGATTTATCTTACGCCTAAGCTTTGTCTTACGCATAAGTTAATCCTACGCCTAAGTTTCTACGCCTAACTTACTGTTTACGCATAACTTTAGTGCTTTTCTCCTTACTTACGCGTAAGCTTTGGTGTTTTTACGCATAAGTGTTACTTGGCTTTATTGTGATTTCTACGCCTAAAGATACTTCATCAACATCGTTTCATTCGACTACAAAGATCCATCAACACAAGTTATCAACAAAAAAAAAAGTTTTTTGGCGGGAAAATTTGAGTAAAATTTAATTTTTAGGGGAGACTAAACGTTCAATTTTTACGCGAGATTCAAATTTTGGTTTAACTGTGAAAATTTTGGTAAAAAATTCAAATTTTTTGGCCCAAATTCGAATTTTTCAGGTCAAATTTAGCGTCAAAATTGTCATAACTCAAATTTTTTCTTACATCCTTAGAATTTTATAGTGAATTTCAAATTTTGAGAGTCAAAATTTTTCAAAATTATTTTTGGAGGGAAATTGAAATTCACTATATCGGCCTTCTGTATGCTATATCGACTTCGCACCTTTTCTCTTTGATTCTTTTGCAGGGGAAAGTAAGTGTTTAAATCCCCGATATCCCACAGTCGTGCAAGGTGAAAGAGTTGATGTACATGAAAGGAATGCTCAAATGGACGTTGAGAATGTTGTGATTACTGCAACTGTCGGTAATGCGGACAATGAGGTTGTAGCATTGGAAAAGCAGGATGACAGCAGCAAATCTGGAGAAGATATCATACTTAACTACGACACCGAGCCCAACTGTGACGAAGAACAAATGGTTGAGGAAGATATCTTACCCACCTATGACACTGACACAGAACAGATGGTCGAGGTACAATCTACTGTTGATCATATTCTGACTGCAAATGCGACACAACATACTGAGCAACCTGAATTTAGTAATGAAGGAGAGGTTGACCAGTGTGTTGCACAATGTCCAAACAACTATCTCATGTCTGAGCCCTTACTTGTTAACAATTCATCTGAAACGTCAAATCAAACTCTTGAATCTGAAAACATTCTTCTAAAAAAAGACCATTGCTCAGTTTCATAAAGATTTTTCAAAACTAGAGGCACATTGCATCTCTCTTGAACTTAAATTACAAAACAAATCTTTTTCTTCAGAACACAATGGTCAGTACTCAAATGAACACAAAGTAATCGTGTGGATACCTTAGTAAAAGAAAATGAACATTTAAAGGCTCATATTCAAGCAAAGGGGCTTGCACATGTTGCTTTACAAAACAAACTGAGAAGATTAACTGGCAAGAGTGTGGATACTAAGTTTACAAAACCAACAATCTTGGGGAAATCGTCTCTTCAACCAATCAGAAATCAATCAGTAGTTAGATAACCAACTGCTTTTAAATCCGAACGTTCTAAATCTTCAAAACCACGGTTTGCCTCCCAAGTTGTTGATAATAATCATTTGACAAATCCAGTCACTCCACATTCTTGGCCTAAGAAAAATGCTTCTGTTTCTGTTAAACCTGTTTCTATTAAATCTGTTTATGTTAAACCTCTACAAGTAGTTGCACCAGGCCCGTCTAGGATTAGTTCGAACACAATGTCTAAACCGAGCATCAAAATTCAACATTCATATGATACAAAAGACTTGCACAAGAACTATGATCTAGAAAAGGCTAGGAAAAGGGCACTACTCCAAAAGGATGGAATCTTAGGTTCACGACCTAGTGTGATGCCTTCTAGTGTGTTGCATAACACTGCTTGTAGTAGCAAACCAAAACCTAAGTTTACTCAACAAATTGTTAGAAATAAACCCGTTGATCTAAACGTAAAATTTCAGAAACCTAATAGGTGGATCAATATAGGACACAGACTCTTCCCAAAAGAAGTTTCAACATCCCCTAGATCTAACCTTAGATGGATTCCAACGGGTAGAGTTTTCAACACTGTTGGTCTTAGGTGGATTCCTACAGGCAAGATACTAAGTAGTTGCATCAACGCAAGTGTGAAACCCACAACATCCATCCCTGAGGTAGGTGTCAAGAAGATAATTGACACTACATCTTTATGCCTCTAACATCTGGAACCTAGTTACACTTGGGGATCCATGTTTCTTCTTTCTTGTCCCCCTCCTATTTTTTCTATGCAGGTACAACAGCTATGGCTCCTACTGCAAAATAGCGTAGGACCCGTTTCTCACCGTCAAAAATATCATGATCCATCAGTTGTTCCAACATTGTACTTAATCGTCATGAATTGGAAACATTGATTGCTCCTCTGGTTAATGATTCTGCCAAATGTCGTGCTTCAGATGTATCGAATGTTTCCGCTGCACAACCGATAATACTCTAATTTCATATACACCTGAATCTACAACAACAACTGAATCTTCTATAACAGAAGATCAAACTGCTTCCAACAACAATGACACAGCTGATGATCAACATAATGAACAGAGATGTTTTATCAGCAGTTGATTCTCACGAGATATTTATGGGACTTCACACTTGTTCGATCAATTGGACATACATGGTTCGCTGTCTCCTTATACATGGTTTCGCTGTCTTCAATTCATCCTCAACATACGTGGTGTATGATTCTGAATCATTGAAAACATCGAGGGGGAGAGAGTGTGTAGGTGGTCATTGCTTCCTTGTTCTTCTACATGCTTCTTTGCGAAAACCCAATGCCTTCTTGAATTTCTTCAATTAGGGGGAAGAAATAAGACGATCTATGACTCAAACGTCTAACTTTGGAGTTATCGTCTCGATTTCACGGGTGATCTTGTGTGAAGTTACCCAAATATGATGTTATGATGCCTCACACACGGTCTTGGTATCGAGTTATTGCATATTCACAGTGATTAGTATTCTGAAGGACTACAACATTCAGGGGAAGTCGTTTCATTTCGTCTTTCGTGGTTTGTTTGGTGTGATGCGTCTACATACGTGAGAAGATCTTGTTTATTTCTGGCATGTTACCCTCGAACGGATCTTCCGCAATTAGTCAGATTTTCTTTGTGTGGTTTACTGCTCATCTACAAATTCCGCTTTATACTGAAACCTTCAAAAGTTAGAGGAAATGTAGACTTCATCAATGTTTTAAATCTGCTTATGACAGTTTTCAGTTTGGGGGGAAGTTGATTCTGAAACTTCTTCACAATGGCTTCTGAGTATAACAGCTTCAAACCCGGTCACAACCGCTTAAACTTTCCCCAAACCCCATCATCAGCTGAAACAAGCCCTCAGCTTACTCGTCAACAAATGGAAAGACTATTTTCTCCTTTGTTCAGTGACGATACTGATGAACGTGCTCCAGGTGTATCCGATGTTTCCGCTGCTCAACCTGATAATACTCTAATCCCTGATACACCTGCTACAACAACTACTGTTGAAGATGCACCACCAGTTGACTCTACTACAACAGTTGAACAAACCGCTTCCAACAATGATGAACCGGCTGATGATGTTCTGAATGAAGTACCCCCACCTGCAGATTTTGATCCAAATGCGTTCTTTAACCCGTTTGCTAATGAAACTGCTGCACCTGATGTCGCGGAATCATCAACAAGCCATTTGAATCCTCAAAATCTGCACAACGTATACCAACATCAACCCTCCACACATAGATGGACAAAAGACCGTCCTCTGGAAAACATTATTGGCAACCCGAATCAACCAGTCGTTACGAGACAACGTCTTCACACAGACGGTGAACATTGCATTTATGCACTCACTATCTGCCAAACTGAACCCAAAAACATTAAGGATGCAATGACAAAGATAACTGGATTGAATCCATGCAAGAAGAACTCAACCAATTCAAATGTCTTGAAGTATGGGAACTGGTTGAAAGACCATCAGGGGTCTACGTCATTGGTCTAAAATGGATTTGGAAGAACAAATTGGATGCTGAAGGGAATGTCATCAGAAACAAGTCACGTCTGGTGGCTAAGGGTTATAGACAGGAAGAGGGTATTGACTTTGAAGAATCATTTGCTCCGGTTGCTCGTCTTGAGGCTGTTCGGATATTTCTGGCATTCGCAGCTCATTTGAACATAACGGTCTTTCAGATGGACGTCAAAACTGCCTTTCTGAATGGTCAACTAAAAGAAACTGTTTATGTCAACCAGCCAGAAGGATTCATTGATCCCGCGCTTCCGAACCATGTCTACAAACTGAACAAAGCTCTGTATGGTCTCAAACAAGCTCCTCGGGCATGGTATGATAAGCTATCATCTTTCCTTGTTGCCAATAATTTCACCAAAGGTTCGGTCGACCTAACTCTTTTCTTACAATATCACGGGGAACATATTTTAATTGTTTAAATTTATGTGGATGACATCATTTTTGGGTCAACTCATAAAAAGTACTCAATCGCTTTTGCAAAACTAATGAAGAAACATTTTGAAATGTCCATGATGGGTGAACTTACGTTCTTTCTAGGACTACTAGTTCATCAATCACCCTGTGGTATTTTCTTGAGTCAGTCCAAATATGCCCTTGAAATTCTGAACAAATTCGGAATGAATACTTGTGATACTTATGCCACACCAATGGCACATACCAAGAAGGTGGACGCTGATTTGCATGGGAAATTGGTTGACCCTACCAAATACCATAGTATTATTGGGTCTCTCATGTATCTAACAGCCAGCAGACCTGATATTGTCTTTGCCGTTTATCTTTGCTCCCGTTATCAGTCGCGACCAACTGAAACCCACCTCTCAGAGGCTAAAAGAATCCTCCGATACATCAAGGGAACCATTAATTTGGGGATCTGGTATCCGAAGGATTCTGGTTTTAAATTAATAGCTTTTTCAGACTCTGATCACGCAGGCTGCTTAGACTCTCGGAAAAGTGCTTCAGGAGCACTACAATATCTTGGTGACAAACTGGTATCTTGGCAATCGAAGAAGCAAGATTGTACATCGCTGTCCTCAACCGAAGCTGAATATGTAGCCATGTCGGCGTGTTGTGCTCAAGTCATTTAGATGAGAACACAACTCAAAGACTATGGTTACGTATTTGACAGAATTCCGATGTACTGTGACAATCGGAGTGCTATTGCGATCTCGTGCAACTCAGTTCAACACTCAAAGTCAAAGCACATCGATCTTCGATATCACTTCATCAAGGACCACGTGGAACAGGGTACTATTGAATTATACTTCGTGGGTACAGAATACCAATTGGCAGATCTTCTCACCAAAGCCTTAGCTCCTGCTAGGTTTAATGAGTTGGTCCACCGGATTGGTATGCGGTGTTTGACTCAAGAGGAACTGGATGAACTCTTAAAACATTCTTAAAAACCAGTCAAACACCAAAACCCTTTTTGTAAATATTTTTCAAAAACAAAATACAAAAATATAAAATCAGATAAAACAACAAAAATATTCTTCTATCTATTTTTCTCTTAACATGACAAGTACATTTCTTCCGTCAACACTCTAATCTTTCAAAATTCAGTATTTTTTCCTATCAAGTGTTGAGGGGGAGAAAATTTAATACTTAACTGTTTCAATAACTGTGTACTTGCATGTTATCCTATCCCGGTTGTTTCTTTAAATGGTGGTCACATTTCTGTTTTCTGACACTCCTCGGACTAAAATTTATAAACTTTCATTATTTCTTAAGTCGAGGGGGAGTGTCGTCATTATTATTTCCAAGTATGTTTCGTTTGGTAACCAAAATAGAAGTTAAAAGGCTTTGGATGAAAATGGGAAAAGGTGGAGGGACTAAAACTGCCAAATGCTTAAAGCTATTTTAATAAAACACCTCCACCTAACTTATCACTTCACATTTATTACAAACCAAATATCATCCTACGCACAAAATTCGTTCTTCAAATCCGTGTTTCTGATCATCAATCTGTAAGTGTTTTTGTGTTCTTAACAAGTTTTTAAACAATGGTTTTAAATCTTTCATTAATCTAACGGTTAAAACTTGAGTTATAGTGATTTTAGTGTTCTACGCATAAGCGTATGAACACTTAATCGTGTTTGAGTGTTTGTGGTGAAAAAGATTGTGTCAAAACATTTGTATAATATCAAGGAATACTTTTTCATCACTTAAACACACCCAGAAACACTAATTGATTGTTTTGAGGAATTAGGGTTTATGCGTGGTTTTAGGTATTTTCAAATGTGAATGTTTTTGGTCAAAAAGGTAGTTGTGTGATGTTGTTATCAAGGTGAATTGATGATATTCAGGCTTTAAAACAACCCAGAAACACTAATTGATTATAAATTAGAAATTAGGGTTTAATGTTCTTGAGAATTGGGTATTCTTGATTCACTGCGAATTTGATGTTAAAACTTGGTTATTACACTCACATGACATCTAAGAACTACCAGAAAAAGTTTGGTGCAAAATCCATGGCTAAAAATCTTACGCGTAATCTTTGAACTATTAGGGTTTTGGTCTACGCGTAACTGTTTGATAAGCACTCATGCCATGATCTGTTATAGAATGAATGTATGTGTTAATATTGATGCTATGATGACTTTATTTCAGGTCTGCTACACGTATAATTCAGAATCAAGGTATCACCTTACGCGTAGAAGGTTATGCGAAAGAGAAATCTTACGCATAGCATTTACGTGTAAGGTTCTACAAAGGGACTACGCGTATCCTGTGAAGGATATGCGTAAACAGTGACCACTACGCATAAGGTCTACTCTTACGAGTAAGCCTTACGCGTAAGATATTATATGCGCTTACGCGTAAGCTCTACGCATAAGGTCCCCTTTTTCCTACGCGTAATATTTCTTACGCGTAAGTAAGGATCCTACGCATAAGCTTGCGTCTACGCGTGTACTTCTCCTGTTTACGCATAAGCTACCATTTCTACGCCTAAGCCTTGATCAAACCTTCATTATGAATTGTTACGCGTGCATACTTGTAAATAAATAAATCATAACGTCACGAAACCAATAAATGTCACTAATAAGCTTAAATGTTTAATATGTTGTGGAAAATAAGTGATAACATAAACTTTAAAACTTAAAGTTAACTAACTCACGAAACTTTTCTCGATGACATTGGACTATTGAACAAACAAGTGACTTTGGACTCGTAACAATCATTGACATATCTCATTCATTAAGTAGACAATAAAACCTTCTATTGACTAACATTATGTCTTTCGATATGTTGGTTCTTTTGGCTAAATGTGTTTCAGATCACGACATGGAAGCTCAAATGAATGTGGATGCACCAAATGTCCTCACCATTGCTGATATCTTCCCACATGGCTATCCAATGAAGATTGGAAAGAACAATCTCAGAGTTGATTTTGAAACTCTCACCTGCTCGGAATCTTCTTGTCTCATTGCAGTGGATATTCTGAAGAATCATCCCTATCAGAACATACTCACCAACTCTGCCACTGTTCCGGAGATCTACATACAGTAATTCTGGAATACAATGCAGATGGTCAAAGGTCAAAATGCTGTGACGGTGACGCTCAATCACAAGCAACTCACCATCACTCCTACAGACTTACGGGCAGTTCTCCTCATTCCTGACATCATACCAACTGAATTCTCTGCTGCACCAACTGAAGAGACTGTTCTGCAATTCTTAATTGATATTGGGTATGACGAAGCTTCAGGGGCTATCATTAAGCATTCTCACGTGGATCTCAAAAACATCCCTCAGCCTTGGAGAACCCTTTATATCATCATCACAAAATCTGTTTCTGGTCGTGACAGCGGCCATGAGCATCCCAAGCTCATGGAACTGCAAATCTTTTGGGCTCTCATCAACATGAAGCGCATCGAAATTGAAGCTCTGATTTGGGATGACATGATGACATTCCTCAAAAAGCTTGGCTCAAAGATTCCCTACATCAGATATACTAAACTGTTGATCCAGAGAGCACTTGGGTACAACCCTGACATCCCCAAAAGAATTAATGATCCTGACAATCATGACATGTTGATTGAACCCACTTTAACAGTCAGATTTAAGGAGTCAACTACCAAGAAACAAGGTGCTGTGTTGCCAGACCATTTTCTCTCAGATGAACTCAAAAAGCTCTACTCTTATAGAAGATATTTGGTTGCCGTGGAAGAAAACAAAGTTGGTTTTCTAGATGATAAGTCTTCTGGTACACCTACCAGGAAAACCAGAAGAGGAAGTGGAGGAAGTGCTGCAAGCACTGAGAGTCAGAGGAAGTTCCCCAGGAGGAATCCTCCACTTAAGAGGAAAGTTCCCGCCAAGGAAGCTATTCCTATTCCCGTACCTAAGCCTGAACCGCAAAGAAAGCTAATTGACGAGGACTCGGAGGGTACTGCATCAGATGAAGAGATTTTCTACTCTGAAACTGCTAAAGATGACACTACAACGGTACCTAAACCTCCCAGTCCACCAGCTGAACACGACAAAGGGAAGACTGCAGTCATTGAGAAACAAGAGGAAGAAGAATCAGATGATGAGCAACAAGATGAAACATACAGGAAAAAGTTCAAATTCCTTAGACTCCAACACGTCGCAAAACAATTTACTAAAGATCAAATGGGTGGCCCCGGAGGATCGAGTGGTGGAGTTCAACCTTCACCAGGTCCTCATGCGGTTAATCAACCCGATAACGGATCTAGTGCCACCACTCTTGAGCAACAACAAAAGCACGTGGAAGATTCTATTGATTATAACATTGAAGAACCATAATCTGAGAAGTTAGAAAAGGAAAAAGCTGATGAAGAAGCTGCAGCTAAAGCCAAAGCTGATGAAGAAGCAGCAGCTCGAGCTAAAGCAGAGGAAGATGCTCGAACTCAGGCTGAAGAGCAAGCTAAATCCGATAAAGATGACGAGCTGGACTACGATGATCTTCTTCTCAAAAGTCCAACCCGCTCTAAGGAAGAAACTGCTACCGCTAAGCCTCCTAAAGACCCTGAGTCACCGCACATCTCCTCTTCATCAGACTCGTCCTCTCACGCCTCACCACCACCATCAAAAAGATCAACCAAATCATCATCCAAATCAGTGAAGAAGCCAACTGCGTCTTGGAAGTCTCATGCTAAGACTCGAATCGTCAAAGCTGTCAAGGTCAGAAAAGAAAGACATACTCTACAAAAAGCTGAATTTTCTCGCTGATCAGATAACTTATCTTCATGATGAGAATGACAAGATGCAAGTTGAAAGGGAGTATGTCCAGAAGCTCATGAAAGATGATCTTCAAGGGAGCATGGACGAGATGATCAAAGGATACTCTCACAAGTTCCTTATGGAGGTCGTTCCTAAACTGACAAAGGAGATGTATACCAGACAACTTTATCCGAATCTCTTACATCTAGCCAAGCAAGCCATGAAATCAACTCCAATGAATTTGAGCATCAATCCAGTTGAACTCACAATCTTCTCAGATGATGAATTGGTGAACCGGCTAGTAGCTCAAATGTGGAAACGCCCTGCAACGTTTGCCTCCCACAAAGCTAAATTGTTTGAAGCATTGCTGGAATACCAACTCAGGTCAGCATCTGAGAGAAGAAGGCTGTAAGGCCTAAGCGTTCAAGAGACGACGAAGACAAAGATCAGGATAAGGATAACGAGCCCAAACGCACGAAGAAGTCTGGTGAATCATCCTCCATTCAGTACTCAATGCAGCCTCCACCCCAAAGGACTTCACTCAACAAAGATCCCTCCTCGCTCTTCAACTGAAAAACCTCAGGATTCCGAGACACCACCCCAAACTCAGAAAACCGGTGATCACTTTGAGTATACGGGTGGTGACGATGAGGAAATCCCTGAGCCCCAACAACAACCCATCTCTCTTGACACAGCCAAGAAACCAGAATCCTCCTCTAGGCCTAAGAAAAAGAAGAAAAATGCGCCTATGACTGACGTCTTATCATGGCTGGACGAGGATAACACTGAATTTGAATGGTTCTCGAAGCTTGTTGATTCCACTCCCTACCCATCTGAAGGTCAAGAGGTTACAGAATGTAGTACATTGGAGCATGCGAAACTTCTGCAAGAAAAATTCCATGTGAAGAAGATGACGAAATCCGAGTTGAAGCGAATCAAGAATGAAGCATTTCAACTTCTCAAAGACAGCACGGAAAGTGCTATAGAAGTTGAGTATCACCTTGATAATATAGCACGAGCCATGTCTAACAACATGGATTGGCTCAACCCAGAAGCAAACATCGACTTCACCAAACGGGACAATCCTCCATATTACACCGACTGGTCCAAACCTCTGCCAACAATTGGCCAAGCAGATCAGCCTAGGATTCCATTCAGATATTTCTTCAACAAAGACTTGGAATTTCTCCTACACGGTGGCGATGGTTCAAGGAAATACGCTACATCACTGACACTTCCATTCCCCGCAGCCATATACTCTAACTGCATAGCCATCGAGGAAAGAGCTAACCACATGTTCTCCAACAATGTGGAAGAGTATGACCGTGATGCACTGTATGGGATTCACCATTGGCCAGAACGCCGAAGAATCTACTACAGAAGCTGCCAGGTTCAGAAGTCTCAACATGAAGTGTTCAGTACTAAGAGTATCGTTGCCATCAAACATGTTGATCTTTCGTCTAAATGGGACTACACTTTCCTCAAGAATATTGTAGTCAAAAGGCAAGACGAAAGGGATTATGCATTCTCTGAAGCGGACTTTAAGAATTTGTCTATCAACGACATTGAAGACATGTACCTTGCCAAAGTACAGGGTCGCATGAGACAATTTTCAACTGAAGTACAACGTGAATTCATCAAGTCCTTGCTGATCTTCATCAGACGCATAGTCATCAAAGAACGTGTAGAAGATCTCCAGCTTGCAGTTGAATCATATCAGACCCGTGTCAACTTCACTCCACCTCAGCTAGATCTTCCCGACATCAACCAGCTTTCACAATATACACTCATCAGCCAAGCATTCGGAGTGGTTTACCTTAGTGAAACACTACGCAACTGCTTGATGGCGTGTAGAGATCTTCACAAGTTTGGGGATCACACATTGAAGAAGGTTAGGGACGGATTAGCTTATAGGTTGAAGGATATTCATGAAGGAATTAGGTCTAAAAGGCGATGGAATTCTAAGGAAAGATGGGATGTGAAGAGAATCATCACCATGATTGATGAAAGGTTGTATCGAAGGGATCAATTCAGAACACTGGAGAGCTTTGTAGGTGGTCATCCCAGGATTGCTCTCGCCGGCTATCAACGCCCAGTTCGCATTCCTGGAAACATTGATGGAATTCCTGGTACCCCTTGAACTGCTTCTATTTCATAATATTTTGGATGTGTGATTTATATATGACTATGGCTTGTGCACACATAACAATGTACAACCCGTACTTGTCAAGAAAGGACCATGTGGTACACTTCAGTGCCACAATCCTTATAAAAGGAGCGAAAGCTTCTTACTTTTGAGTAAAACCTATCAAACCTTTCACTTTTCAAGGTTTTGCTCAAAAGAACAAGTACTTCCCCTTATGATTTTTCAAAACCTCAACCGTTTATATCACTTGTTGAGGGGGAGTATTTGACTCAAAATCTTTGTTCACAAATTGTTCTCAGTGGTTATCTTCCCATAAAACTCAAAATGGTCATATTTATTCTCAACATTTCTTCAAAAATAACATTGATATGCCATTTTTTAGGGGGAGAAAAATACGTGATAAGAAATATGTTATGTTTTGCTCATGAATTCTCGTGTGAAAAGACTTTAACCCATGAATTGACGGGAACTGAACAGTCATACATTGAAAAGATTTGTCTTCCAAGACTTATCCAAGTAAATTGTACCTATTCGAGAAGCTCTTGATAGACATGAACTTTGACGGGTTTGACAACCTTTCGGGGTTGTCCACATCTTCAAGGTAGTTATTAGAGCTAGTTGTCACCTAAAAGCTGACAATGTACCTCTTTAACTATACAACGTAATCGTGTCTCGCAAGGAATTGTCTATCTTGAGTCGATCAATTCAAAAAGTGCGCGCTCTTTCCTCACTGTGCAGATTTATGTCAAAACCCTTAAGCACGTGTTGAGGGGGAGTATTTATGCTAAAAGATAAAACTCTCACAGTGGTACAAAATGTTTTTCATTCACAAACACTACGAGAGATTTTCTTGAAAATGGTTTTATGGCAATGGAGTTATAAGGAGATTAAGGTTAGGAATAACCGTCCTATGATCCGCCAGAGCCGGAGGGATCTACCCAAGGACACTACCAATAGTTAGAATTAGAAGTCCTTAGGTATGATTATAAAAAGGAGAAAATGAGAATCGGATAAAGAAGGAGTTGAAGAATTAAAAAGAAAAGCAAAGAAAAGGGTGAAAAGAAATAGCCCTCCAGATTATTCAACTTAGGGCAGACACCGGGTTCAATTCATATGCTACTGGTTGTCACTTGATGACGCCGGTATTGAAGATTAAAAGTCGTCATGGACTCAGTGACGCATGCACTAAACCTTCTTAGCCACTCAAGTTTCTCTCAAAAGAAGCTTGTTTCATTCTCACAGGGAACCCTACGTAAACTATCGGCTTTCTCTTAGAGATTACTGGTATTGAAGAAGGAGACTCTCTCCCTAGTCTCCGCTCAGGAAAACCAAAACGCACTATTGAGTCTAGAGCCACGAGATTCATCAAAAGATCTCTTAGGTACACTTGGTGTTCAACAATAAGAACATCAGTTGTACGTTATCGATTCCGTCACAGATCTTTGCAATCTGTCGAGAACATTTATGAGAGGTTCACAATTGTGATCCTCAGTGATTGAATGGAAACTCCTGCCAGGGTCAACATCAAACAGCCCTGACAGCAGGTCACTTCGGTAACTCCCCGTGGATTACGCTTAGTGGTCTCAAACGGTCTACAGTCGTGAGGTGATGCTTCGGTGTACCTCAGCGACTCATCTGAACTGTAGGTGTACTTCGGTACATCGCGTTATCTCACTTGTGGGACTCCAGTTCAGGAACGGCCTTTGTAAGAATTAGAGTTGTGTTTTCACACTATGCTGTTAACAGTCTCGAAGTTCAAACTTGTAAGTGCCAGTATCCGCTTATCACTAACCGTTTTTCATGTTTTCTTCTTATGGAAGCTCTGGAGCGGAATGATCGTGCAGATTCTTCACATGCTCATGCCAACATCATCACTAATGGAAGTTTTATCTAAAAGCAACACAAAAGTCAGAATGATTCTTCGTCTAACCAAAGAATCTACAAAGTTAAAGACTTAAAGAACTTCATCAGTACTGAAATCCAACGTTAAAGAGCGTGTGAGCATGTTGAAGAAAGACGTGGAGACACTGAAGCAGCGAAGCAGACCTGAGGCAGACTTGATGCAGACAACAACAACATACTATCACTACCATCACAAAGAACAAAGAACAAAGATCAAGATGACGTCAAAGCAGAACTGTTTAAAGAAAACAATTTCTCTACACTGGGGAGATTGTTCAAATCAAGGCAATTTTCTCACAAGAAAGAAGAATGTCAGAAGACGTCAAAGCTACCATTACATCAGTACCTTAACCGTTCATATTCATTCATCACCAACACTTAGGGGGAGATTGTTGGAATCACTCCTAAACCTAAATCAAGTGTTAGTGATTCATATGTAATAGTTAGCTTAATATGGCCTTTATGTTAGTTATTAGCCTTAGGCTTATGTAGAAGGCCCATAAGCCTAGGCCTAGTCCAATAAGGAAAAGGATGGGAACTAGGAGTGTTGCCCTAGCTTCCCTCCTATAAATACCTTGTAATAACCCTTACTTGAGGGTTGGTTGTTCAATTTATCTCTCATTCACTCTATACGCATAACCTTTCTCTATTCATACATGTGTGTTTGTTTGGTTCGTTGTTCAACCGATCACTTTCCTCTCTATTCTTTCTATTGTTACTTGTGTTGCATATTTGGGAACCTAACAATGTGACAATGAACGATTTAGGGTAATAATTGATCACAAATGTACGAGTTTAGAGCGTAAATGACCCCCTAAAAATGCACGTTTTAAATCCTTATCATGTAGTAGACTACACGGTAGGTAGGTGAAATGGTGTAACGAACTAAACATTTACTTGGTAAGAAATGAAAGAATGGTTTAGAAGGGTTTAACTAAGGGTATCTTGCACTAAAAATGAGTGCAACAAAGGGTATATCACGGGAGGTTGACAAGTCAATGTAACAAGTCGATAAACGTACACAAATTTACACACATGGGACATTTTTTGGTTAATCCTAAAATATTGCCTTCTTAGATTACTTATTCCAACTACATTAATTACTCAATATAATACTCATCATTATGGTCTTGAAAAGATATACGGGTCAAGTTCTAAAATCTACATCGACTACCAACACACTCATTTTTTTGTGGAATTTTGTAATATAAGAAAACTGAAAGATTAAATCTCACCAATTGGAATCATGGGTTATGTGTGCTCGGCTAATGAACTATTCTAGTTTTGGTAACAAAAACATGTCAAAAATTTAAAAATTGACACAAAATTCTTAAAAAAACTATAAATGAAGGAAAATAAAAGTCAAAGTGAAATTCTACTTTCCATCCCTCCACTTAAATTGTACAATGTCCCCATTGTGCATAGAAAATAAAAAACAAGAGATAAAAGTAGAATTGAAACAAGATACTCCCCTGGATTTGCTCGGTATGAACGAAGACTCATGTTATAGAAACATGTCTTGAATTGAATTTGATGAGCAAAAATCCATATCCCCTAAATACACTTAGCAAACAGTTATGCGCATTGTGTTGGATATAAGAGTAAAAATAGAAACAAAAACAAAAATAAAACCTAACTCACTTTCGTAGGAATCACAATTGGAACAAACCTGGTAATTAAGAAAATTTTGTTACAGGCGTAATGGTTGATTATTCATTGCGTCGTATGCAAGGTATATTTGTTGATTAATTTTCTAGGAAGGTGTATACGACGCATACAGAAGAGTCTGCTACGCCGTATATGGAGAAAGTTAAAAACGTTTTGCTCCAGTTAGTATATGCGGCGTAATCTATAGTGTAACTCTGCGCTGTAGAAGTTTCCTGGAGTCAAAAAATTTCGTGTTCCCCAAATTTATCAAGGATTCAATTGGAACAAACCTGAGATCTTTTTCCATTCCTTCGACTTTTTATACCTGCAATTACCAATATAGTGTATACCAACCAAAAAACAAAGTACAAAATACAAGAAAATGTTCAAAAATGTCTAAAAAATAAAAGGAAAAACATTTGGGTTATCTCTCGCTTAGCACTTTTCTTTAGAAATCTTTAAGTTAGAATTCACACCTCTTCTAAGGTTCTCTTTGGTCATGTCCAGTTGCGTCTATCTCTTTCCTGACTGCTCTCCTTAAAACTGCAGCATTCTTCATGCCAAGGGGTAATTCCTTAGTCTTCCACTTCTTAACATGGTTGAAACTTTGCTTGCCATCAAACCTAAATCTCTTGACCTCATACGTGTCTATCATGACTTTCGGTGGATTATAGGGTATCTTTAACTTTTCACACTTTCTTTTTTCAATTTCTTCAAATTTCCCATTGTACCAAGCTTCGGAATTATTAGTATATACCTTTTTCACATTTTTCCCAAATTTCATTTAACAAGCCATCTTGTATCTCCTTCCTATGCTTATATTCACGATCCAATTGTTCAAACTCTTTTCTAAGTCTTGCATATTTTCTGATGACGTACCCTCCGATAAGGTTGAAGGACCCCCATTCGGCCTCAGTCAAATTTTCATTACGAAGGCCCAAGTCTTTCTTCATAAGTCATTGGCAGCGTAAAACCATTCATCATTGATATGGTTACCAGTTGGGAATTCGCCAGCCAAAGGCCTATGCCCTTCGGTGTCTTCTCTTGAAGGCGCCAAGACAAAGGAGAACCTTGACTTGGTCTTCCCCCACATTCCCACTATTTCCTTAGCTTCCCCGCCAAGGCAGAGATAGTGGGGATGAAGCCCTAGCGGTTACCACAAATCAGGGGACGCCCCCCATGATCTCCTAAACGTGTGCTAACACTCTCCAAGCTATTTTCTTCACCTATAAATAGGTTGGACGAGTCATTTCAATGGTATTTTCACTCAACACAGTATTTCACATACTCCATATTATTTACAACACATATCACATACTTACTCTCACGCCAGAGGTGGTTCGCAGGGCCCAACCCCTGCGCAATCACTTAACGAAGTGTCTACTATTTCTTATTGCAGATTGGTTACAAGTTTGGCACAAGCATATCACCCCTCATACCCTTCGATCACCATCGAAGGCCTGGTCGTACGAATTATTATACAATCAGTGGCGCCATCCGTGGGACCCGCTACTATTGGTCTCGTTATTCCAAACTTACACCCAGTCAATCAAGCTCACTAGTTTTACGGCATGAATCAAGGAAGAGAAGATACACCCCCTCCGAGTTTCTCGACCTTGACACCAATCCCAGTCAATGATCCTAACAACCTTCCCAATATAACCGCATCTACCTTTACCACACAATCTCACCCTGAAATAACTCCCAACAACCATGCTTCAACCTCGGCTAACCCTGAACCGGTAATCAGTCCAACGTTTGTCGAAGCTAACATCGAAGCACTAGAATCTTTACTGAGGGCTCGAAGGAGGCAAGCTCGGAATGTGGAGATGCGAAGGGAATTAGAATACTCAAGCGATGAGTATGACAAAGAGTTGGAAATGGAGGCTAGGCCCTTGGCTCCTGGGGCTACACGCTCAGTGCTAAGGATAGGGTCTCCGAGCAGTCGAAGGCCGAGTGGAAGGTCGGTTGGTTTTGAAGATGTTCCGGAGAGGGCTCCGACGAGAAGGGAAGGAACAATGGAAGGCTCCAATGGAAGGAGTCACCGAAGGGAAACTACGGAGGTTAACTTGCCACCACTTTTGGCGGCTCATCTGGGAAGAACTTAGGCAGGGGTTCCGTTGCAGCCTTCTTACACATCCGGCGTAGAAGGCAATCCATCTTAAATGAATGGGGGAGGAAATCTTCCTCCTCATGGTATGTACCCTCCTTTTCAGGCTCAATCTTACCCTCAAGGGTCTATCCCCACCTAATGGGCAGGCTAGCAACCCCAGTTTTACTCAACCATACGGAAGCATGCCCTACGGGCAACCTATGGTATATCCTTCGTACCCTGTCGGAAGTCACCCACCTTATATACCTACTGCTTACCCTCAATATGTTAACCAAAACCCTGTTGGAATGCCTCCAAATCATAACCCGTACAATGCTGCCCCAACCTACATGCCACCTTATAACTGTCTTTATTCGGAGCCCATGGGTTCCACAACACCTTTCGTAAGATGGATAGAAGACTACCCTTTTCCTGATGGGTTAAAAATGCCCGCACATATTGGTACTTATGATGGGAAGGGGGACCCGGATAACTTTTTACACCTGTTCGAAGGGGCTATCAGAATGCAGAAGTGGGTCATGCCCGTTGCTTGCCACATGTTTACATATACCCTACGAGACTCTGCTCGTATATGGTGGAACGGGCAAAAACCAGGATAGCATTGTGAATTTGGATAATCTCAAGGCCAAGTTAAGATCACATTTCAGGCAGCAGAAAAAGTTCACAAGAACGCACCTAACAGTGCACAACATCAAGCAGAAGGAAAACGAGAGCACCAGGGCTTTCATCACCAGATACACCGATGACACCTTACAGATACTGGGTCTGCACGAAGACCAACGCATCTCAGGTTTCGTGCATGGCCTACGGAACAGAAGTTTAGTGGAATTCCTCTCCACTGACCTTCCTGCAACCTACAAGGGATTAGTGGAGAAGGCTTACACATGGATCGAGGCAAAAGAAGTGTCTACCAACGGGGCTCCGATCAAAACTAAAGAAAGTCACAGCAAGGTCCCGAAGCATCCTTCGTGGGAAGGGTCAAAGAATAGACATAAAGGCAGGGACATGTTTACGCCCTACCACAAAAACATCAACCATGGGCTCTTGGCTAATCTGTCTAAATCTCCAAGGGAGATACTCGCTACAGAAAAGGTTGCGAAGGCCTTTGATCCTCCTCCTCGTTTGGCAAGCAGAGGAAGGACCAGGGATACCACCAAATACTGCTATTTCCATGACAATTACGGGCACGACACCAATAATTGCAGAGAGCTCAAGAAACAGATAGAAGAGGCCGTGAAGTCTGGCCAATTGGGACATTTGGTGAAGGGTATAAAGAAAGGTAAAGAAAAGGTCTCTGACACACAGTTGGGGAAAGACACCACACCCGTCGAAGCACCCATCCTCATGGTGTACAAGGATGATTCTGGTTTAAAAAGGAAAGAAGTGGAGGAAACATTATGCGGAGTAGGAGATGTCACCTTTCCTTCAATCACAGGCAAAGTTCTCTTAAATGATCCCGTGTTCATCAAGGTCTTGATCTCCAACAGAGAAGTAAACAGGGCCTACCTAGACTGTGGTAGCTCTTGTGAAGTGATCTACGAACATTGTTTTCTAAAGCTCAAGCCTTCGATAAGGTCGAAGAGAGTAGATTCGAAGGTACCTTTAGTAGGGTTCTCGGGGGAACACTCATGGCCCTTGGGAGAAGTCCCTCTAGAGGTTACGATTGGAGAAGGAACGCTAAAAAGAACAGAAACCATGGTTTTCGCGATCGTAAGGTCTGAATCTCCCTATAACCTGTTAATAGGAAGAACCGCAATGCAGAAGATGGGCATCGTTGTCTCCACTATACATGCCGCAATCAAATTCCAAACACCATTCGGTATCAGAACGGTTTTCTCCAGCTACAACGTGAATAAGCCTACGGAAGTAAGCAAAAGGGTCAAACAGGTCTTGGAAGAGCCTCCGAAAGATTTTCTCAGCTGTACTGATGTCGAAGAACGTATTGTAGTAAACGATCTCTACCCTGATCAGACGGTGGTAATTGGGAAGCAGCTCCCTACCTCTTTTAAAGCTGAATTGGCAAAGGTACTACGGGCAAACGCATATGTCTTCGCATGGACCTACTCTGACATGACGGGGGTCCCCAGAACTCTCACCATTAACGGAAAGCCCTTTGGCACTGAACACAAGCTTAATGAGTTCAAACATATTGAGCCTATCAAGCAAAAGCGTCGAAGCCTGGCTCCTGAAAGAAATGCCGCATCATGCAAAGAAGTGGATGAGCTCGTAGCAGCAGGCATACTCACGGGGTGAAGTACCAAACCTGGGTAGCCAACCCAGTGATGGTCAAGAAGCATGACGGAGGGTGGCGGATGTGTGTGGACTTCACAGATATCAACAAAGCCTGTCCGAAGGACTGCTATCCTCTGCCAGAAATCGATTGGAAAATAGAATCCTTGTCAGGGTTTCGGCTGAAATGTTTTCTGGACGCTTATAAGGGTTACCATCAGATACAAATGGCGGAAGAGGACGAAGAAAAGACAACCTTTTTTACAGGAAAGGGCGTTTATTGTTATAAAAAGATGCCTTTTGATTTGAAAAATGCAGGCGCTACCTACCAACGTTTAGTGGACAAAGCCTTCCACAAGCAGATAGGTAGGAATCTCGAAGCGTACGTAGACGATATGGTTATCAAGATTAGAACGGAGGAGGATATGCTCTCTGACATCAAGGAAACCTTCGACCAGCTTTGCATCATCAACATGAAGTTAAACCCCAAGAAATGTTCGCCGGTGTGGAGGAAGGACAATATTTGGGACATCTGATCACCAAGCAAGGTATTAAGGCCAATCCTTCGAAGGTTAAGGCCATCACGGATTTGCAGCCTCCTAAGTCCCTAAAGGAAGTGCAAAGCCTGAACGGAAAGCTAGCAGCCCTCAGCAGATTCTTATCGAAGGGCGCATATAGATCTTTGCCGTTTTTCAAGACACTCAAAGGATGCACGGATAAAAAGACGTTTCAGTGGAGTACGAATGCAGAAGCTGCCTTCCAAAAGCTCAAGGAGTTCATGGCTATTCTACCTACACTTACTGCCCCAATCAAAGGCGAAGTGTTGTTTATGTACATCGCAGCCTCCTTCGAAAGCATCAGTGCTGTGTTATTGGCAGAAAAGGAGAAGAAGCAAATCCCTATCTACTTCGTTAGCAGGGTTCTATAGGGAGCTGAGCTAAATTATCCAGCATTGGAGAAGCTAATCTTGGCTTTGGCCCATGCTGCGAGGCGCCTTCGAAGGTACTTCCAAGCTCATCCCATAACCGTACTCACTGACAAGCCTATTAAGCAGATACTTTCGAAGCCGGAGAAATCTGGAAGGATAGCTAAGTGGGCTATCGAGTTAGGAGAACACGAAATTCATTACAAAGGTAGAAACTCGGTCAAAGGGAAAATATTGGCATACTTCTTAGCAGAAACACCCTCTGAACCAAAGCAGGACACAAAAGTTGCTGAAAAGAAGCCAGATAAGATGGTCGAAGGGTGGAAACTTTATACTAACGGAGCCTCCAGCTCCGACGGTTCTGGCGCAGGTCTAATGCTTGTTGACCCCAAAGGAAAGGAGTACACTTATGCACTCCGCTTTGAATTCGATGCTACTAACAATGAAGCAGAGTACGAAGCCTTGCTAGCAGGCCTCCGACTGGCTAAGGACATGGAGGTAGAAGACTTGGCTATTTTCGTTGACTTACAACTGGTGGCCAATCAGATAAAAGGCTCCTACGAAGTGAGATAACCTGTGATCAAGCAATACCAGGATAAGGCCAAAGAAATGCTCGAAGGGTTTACATCCTACAACATAGAGCATGTTCGGAGAAATCAAAACAAGAAAGCGGATGCACTTAGCAAACTGGCATCAATGGCATTTGCTCATTTAATTAAGGAGGTTCTGGTCGAAGTGTTGGCAGATAGGTCTATCGTTCGAAAGGAGGTGTCTGACGTAATACTGGAGGAAGACTCAAATTAGATGACTCAAATTAGGGAATATCTGTAAGACCCTAAAAATCGTAAACGTATTAAATGACTATTTTACCCTCAACGGGATAAATGTGAAATGCCTAATATGAGTCAAGCTCGTTTATTTTACATTGACACTTGAAATAAATTATATCATATAGGAGCAAACAACCTTAATTACTAGAAGAATATTACACATTGTACAAGTCATTTGGACCTAATCATAAAAACAAATTAAGACATAATTAAAAACTAAATAATGAACATCATTATGGTAATTATGAGAAATTTGTTTAGTCAATGATCCTCCCCCTTATTTTCGGCCTAGTAGAAACGCCCAACCCAAATCCTTCTTTAATTCCTATTAAACTCTCATTTAAAACTTACCATCCCATGTAAAAAAAAAACACAAACCCTAATCTCCCCTACCAAGGTGACGGCAAGATATGTTTCTCCACCATTCCACCCGATTTCAAAAACAAAAAGGAGTATTCCATTGAAGCTGTGCTCGTGTATCTTTGATTCGAGGGTACTGTGGTCGTGTTCGGCTCGTAAAAGATAGCTTGGTCGTGGGTTCGATGGCCTGGTCATGAGGTTCTAAGCCAACCAAGGAGGATGTCGTGGGTTTTGCGAGGTCAAAGGAGGCGTTGGCTCGTTTTGTTTTGGTCATTGTTTCTTCCTCTCATGCACGCTACAAAGGTAACACATAATATCATTGTCTCGTCTCGTTTTCCTTCTTATGTTTCTTGAATCTGTGTCGTGTGTATGGTCTATTGTGACATCCTTGTTCCAGCTTCTAGTCGATCTAAGATAACACAAAACAAACCCTAAAACTGAACATGAATATGTCATTAATGAGATGCTAAAACCCTAGGTTGTGTTAATGTATGAGAGGTTGAGATTTCATGTGAAGGTTTGTGATGTTTCAGCTCGTTTAAACTGTTGGTGTAGACTCGTATCTTGGGACTGAAATGGTGAATCGTATGGCGTCGTGTGGGTAAAAATGCATGTTTTTTTGTGTCTCGCGGAAGTGATGTATGCCTGATGTATGAATTAATGTATCAAGGTTTGTTACCATGTGTGAGTTATAGGTCTTAACATCAGTAGTGTACGCATGGTATGGCTGTCCATACATATTTTTTTAATGGGCGTAAATATCCTTTTGTTCCTACTCGTTCATGCATGGTTACTTGGTCAAATTGATGGAAGTACATATTCTTTAATACGTGTATAAAAGATGGGTATAAGAGGTAATTTTATGTTATACTTGTGTGCGTGAGTTAGTATTTTATGTGTCAACTGTTTGAAAAATGGGGCGTGCATCGGGAAACTTGGGAGTGTTTTGTATGTGGTACGTACTAAAAAAAAACATGAAAGTGTATAAGTCCTGACCTTGTGGTTGTGCGCATGAAGTTTTGTGCATGCATGTTGTTCGAAGGTATTAGAGTTATCATGTGTTTGAGATACATAAAACCTATTTTAATATGAGTTATTTTCTTAAACATTTGTGAACCAAGTTGATATCATGTGTGTCGCGGGGGTGGTGTGATACGTATGGTTTTGGCATTGCATGCATGAAGTAGTGATCGCTTTAGCGTCGTTAAACATTGTTTGCTTCGCATATGTCTTCCTTTATTCTTGGGGTTGTGTTGAGTCTCGGTATCCTTTATTTCGTGTGTGGTCTTGAGGTTTCCTTGTCTCTTATTTGATTCATCTTTATTCTAATTTAACCTATTGTTATCCGAAACGCATTTAAATCTATGTTTTGAATATATATATAATTAACACCTTAACCTCGTCAATATAATGAATTAACAAATGACAATAAAAACAAATAATCTGTTACGTCATTAAACATTAATTGGACTCCTAAGTGATAAATGACTATTAATTCTGGAAGACCATTGAAGAGGGAGTGACTCGTATTCCTTTGTGATCATTCATTTGTTTGCTCCCATTTCGTTAAGGTACAGATATTCTATCCCTTTTCAGTAGGGATTTCTCATGACTTTCTGATCCCTCGACTTTATTTTGCTTATCATATTTCATTGCTATGATCCCTTGCTATTGACCCTCTGATATTGAATCTTTGATATCGATCCTGTTGCTATTTGACCATTGCTATTGAACCATTGCTATTGAATCTTTGCTTTGCTATTGACCTCTCTGTTATTGAACCACATGTTACTTGAACTTCTGTTATTGAACCCTTTGCTACTGAACCTTTGCTACTGAACTGTTGCTATTGACCTGTGCTATTGAATTTGTGCTATTGAACCTTGATATTGAAATATTGATATTGGACCTTGATATTGAACTATTGCTATGAACATCTGAATTGGGAACCATTTATATTGAACCTTTGATTAAGAAGACTTATATATTGCTACACTTTGGACCTTTTGTTTTGACCTGTCAGTTTGATACCCGAGCCATTAACTAGGCATGGGGGTTCCATGTCCGTGTCATTGATGCACCAATGGCATGACTTTAGTGTGGTTGAGTGATGTTCCACACCGTCCCCATTTTGTATTGATTATGCGCGCTTCAGATATATTGTATGGCCACTATTGTTTTGCAGGGGGCGTATGGATGCATCCTAGATTTGATTTGATTTGCATTTGATATGATATGATATGTTTTGGTGATGCGGTGTGTGTGCATTACACCCCCTCACATTTTGGGAGCTAGCTACTCCATTGGTTACTTGAGGTCTCCCCTCCTATTATTTTGGTATTCCGAGGTCACCCCTCCGAGTACAATGGTTACTATTGGTTACTTGGCTGCTATTGCCACTATTGATATTGGTTTGTTTTGTTGGCTCGTGGTAGATTTCTGACAGACCTTACACTATTGATATACCCATATTATACCTTCTGTATTTCCCAACGCATCATATTCTGTATTGATTATCTTTATCCAGTACCCTTATGTGACTCACTCTACTACCATGTTATATATACTCCATTTCATTGATCTGTCATACTTTGGTTCCGTTACTTCAGACCATCGTTCCATTCACGTACTGGGTTATTAGATGATTATTGAATTTGATTGTGCTATTGCATGTCTTATGTGACTACTGTTTACCCTACTACGATATGATTAGTACGCGATTTTATGATCCTACTGTTATGTGACCCCTTTGATTTGTCTGGTGACCATGCTAGTATGTAAATAATTGTTTTGACGGTTTATCATGTAAACTTCGTTCTGTTAACCTCGTGGACTACGAATATCTGTTAGTATCCTTATCTGCTCATTGTTGATCTGCCATGTGTACATTGCTATTTAGGCTACTGTCCAATTGGATAAATGGTTCAACTTGTGACGTCTAGCTTGTTCATTTGTTTAGTTGCCCTGTTATGTCTTTAATTCATTCAATTTTATCGTCATACTGTATTCCTACTTGTTACGTGTGACTGCCATGTGTTGACTGCTGTTAGTACTTCCACTGTTATAATACTGGTTATGTTTTTAACTGTGGGTTATTTGACCTGTGTGATTGCCATGCTCACTTAATAATTAATTTCTTCCGCTTGCCTTTAGATTTCGGTTTGACTTGTATGTCTTCTGACTTCCTGAATTGATTGTATGCCATATATATGTTGTGTGGTTGCGACGTCTTCTATGCTGGCTTATGTTTCAGTACTTGTACGCTTGGTTTGTATGTGCTTGTATTTATGTCATCGATGCTTTGCTTTGCTTTGTTCTCCTTGTTATATGTTCCTTTTGGATATCTGTATAATTGCGTTCTGCAGGTTCCTCTTTGACTTATTGTTCTCTTTTCGCTGCGACCTTGTTATCAGTTCCTTTGTTTCATTTTGCATTTTTGATTTTATTTAGCTTTCGTTTTGTTATATCTGTTCACTGGGCTTTTTAATCTCAGCCGCATTTCTTTTCCTGCGGCAGGTTTTAGGTTTGAAGATGGGCTTCGATGGGCTGATAGTTAGAGTATCTGAGTGGACCAACCCTAGCACCTTATTACTTTGGGACTAATTTTGAAGAACTTTTGTTTTGGGATTTTAATTTATTCTAGAGATTGTTTTTTTCTTGTCAGTCAATTGTGTATATGTTTTGATACTTCATTTTTAAGGTTTCCGTTTGTAAAGATTTCATTTGTATGTTCTGATATGACACCAGAATGTAACACTTCTACCCTTGCCGGGTTGGGGTGTTACAATATCTAATAAGTAGTATACTGCTGGAGGATCAGAAATTAGCTCGAAAGGTCCGCATCAAAGCACCACAGTACAGAATCACGAGGAACTATCTATACCGAAGATCCTTTTTGTCCCCATGGCTTCGTTGTGTAGGACCTAGGCAAGCCGCCAACATCATTCAAGAAGTGCACGAAGGATCCTGCGGGCTTCACGCAGGACCCCGCTCCATTGTTTCGAAAATCATGAGGATCGGATATTACTGGCCTTCGATGCACAGGGACGCAGTCGAAATCATTCAGAAGTGTGAAGCCTGTCAAGTTCACTCAAGGGTGCCGAGGCTGCCAAAACAAGATATGACCTCTGTGACGTCCGCATGGCCTTTCAGCCAATGGGGAATAGATATCCTAGGCCCTCTACCAATTGCTCCAGGAGGAGTAAAGTTCTTGGTCGTAGCCATCGACTACTTCACGAAATGGGTGGAAGTGAAGCCTTTGGCATCCATCACAGGAAGGCACATGGAAAAGTTTGTATGGGAACACATTATTTGCCGGTTCGGAGTACCCCACATCATCATATAAGATAATGGGAAGCAGTTCGCCGAAGGGGTGTTCCCAGTGTTTTGCAGAGGCCTAAACATAAAACAATCTTTCACTTCCGTCTACCATCCTCAAGGTAATGGACAAGTGGAAGTTACTAACAGGGACAACATCCAAGGCATAGAACGAAGGCTGGGATACAGTCACCACGGTTGGGTAGATGAACTACCTCAAGTACTTTGGGCTCACAGAACGCACACAAAGTCAAGCCATGGGGAAACGCCTTTTAGCTTGACATATGGCACGGAAGTTGTCATCCCTTGGGAAGTAAGTGTCGAAATAGGAAGGGTCATGAACTTCGAAGCAGCAGAAAACGAAGAAAGACTCCGTAGCAACCTAGACCTACTCGAAGAACGAAGGAAAATAGCCTCAATCAGAGAGGCTATCCATAAGAAAAAGATTGAAAGGTACTACAACAGTCGGGTTCGACCTTGGACCTTCAAGCCAGGGGAATACGTCCTCCGACTCAACAGCGCAAGTAAAGCTAAGTACCAGGGTAAACTAGGACCTACATGGGAAGGGCCCTACGTTGTAAAGGAAGCATATGGCAACGAAGCCTACAAGCTGGAAACCTTGGATGGAGACGCTATTGATAGAACTTGGAATGACACTACCCTTCTTAAGTTCTACGTATGAAACTTACAATGTCCAAGGACATTTTTTATTTTGCTTTCAATCAATGTATTTGCATTCTTCTCACTTGGGGAAAGAAGCATTAATGGTAGGCGTCTAGTATTCATTTCTTAAAATTATGTTATCCTCCCTACCCACTTAATGATATAACGTATTTCCCTCAAATCTCTTGTTTCGTTCAATACAACAAAGATTTGTCCACCAAGTCGCTTTATAAGTTTCAATGTCGAAGGGATGTGCAAAGACTAACAACATGTCTTGCTCATATGCATAACATCCATCTCAACTTCACATTAACTTTCCTATATGGCCTTTAGGTATTTTAAGCCTTCATTTGCCCAAAGGATCAAGATGGAGTGGGTGCAACCCTCTGTCGCAGTCAAATTATACGATTGCTATATTCTTGGTGAAGTAATTACACACAATGAGGCTATGCATCTATCATACGCCTTAGGTTGTAAAATTTTTTTACGCAAGTAAAATGAAAAGCGAAGAATCACACATGGCAAAATACAAGCCCTAGTGGCTTTGATGTAGATATTAATTAATGGCTAGTTTAACTAGTCTAAAAGCCAGTAGCCTTAACTTGATCCAAACAAGTAAAACATTGTCTTAGGCCAAAGCCTACATCACACACACCAAATGTTAATTGTTTCATCAGGCACAAAGCCTGGAAAGAAACACAGACAAATTGTTTTAAAACAGGGTACATACCACCCTGGGGATCAAATTACAACCACATGGTTGCCTTCATCAAACTTTGGAATGAGTGGGATCAGCTGAACCTGGGGATGGAGCCTTGGATGACGGAGTCTTCTTCGAAGGAGATTGATTCGTGTGAAGTGAGTGTGAGAAAAACACAAATATCAACAATATCAAATTAACAGAGTAAAACTTCGACAAATCAACCTTTTAGGAAAAGGGTTGACGTGCCAAATCTCACGGGTGTGATAAAAGTGATACCGGAAAGTGATTTCTAGGGTGCGTGTCCCACGAGGTGTGAAATTGCGGTGTCGTTGAGCCGTGAATAGGACTTGAATTGGTTAAACAAATTTGGATTATGGTTACGTATTCTACAAAATAAAGAAACGAAATGAAAAGAAAGCATGTAAAACAGAGAAAACACTAAATAAACTACGACTAAGACTAAGAAACAATAAAATGAAGCTACACTAAGTCCTAGGGTGATAAAATGCAAAAACGCGAAATCGGGAAAACAAACCGAGCCATAAACGTGAAAATTATGCAATTTAAGGCCTACGGGCACAAAACCAATTTTCCTACGTTCTATTTGACTAAAAATAATTTTAGGAAAAAGCGGAATATTTTTTTGAGTTTTATTTTATTTATTATGAATTAATTACTAATTTAATCTAATTAATTAATAAAAAATACTAAACATTTTTAGAAAAATCTACAAAAACTACAGAAAATACTTTATATGATACTGATTCAAGGAAAAATAAAAAACGTGCATACTGCTTATTGAAATAAGCAGTTAAAAAGAGAAAATAAGCTACTATCTAAAACTGACTTACTAGATAAGGAATTAATTGTGCAAAATAAAACATGAAAAAGTCCCTAGGGCAGTTGGCTAAGGTGTGGATGGGTTGTGGTCGTGGGCAGGAGGTTCTGGGTTCGAATCCCACCTCCTGCCTTTTTGGCAAACATTTTTTTTTTGTTCAAATTTTCTTTTGTAAACTTAAAGATGGAGTAAAAATAAGCACTTTTTGTACAAACTTGACTTTTGAAAACCTCAAATAAGCTGTTAGAACAGCTTATTCTCCAACAGCAGACTTAAGGACCGTTTGGCTAAGATGAGACTAAAGGATATTTAAGCTACTAAAAGAAATAAAAGATTATACAAAAAGCTCATAATAAGCTAACAAACTAATGAGGACAAGTTAAACAAACCTAAAAGACTAATGGGAATAGCAATGAGCAAATGAAACATCAATAAGCTCTCAAGAAAATCTGATAAGCCCCAAAAGGAAGTGTTAGCTGCTGTTAGGACAGTTTCAAAACAAACACCCTTTGAAACTTGGGACAGTTAAGCTAATTAAGCACAAAGAAAGATGAATAAGCAAAGTGATGAATTACAATTATAAAAATTAAGCTATTAACAACAACTAGCAACAAAATAAAAGGGAAATAAGCAATTGGAATGAGTTATACTAGGGGGAACTTAAAGCTAAAAAAATGGAAATAAGCAATCTAAAAGCCTACAAATAAGCATATAATAAGCTAAATATAATCTATCCTAATCTAATCTAAGTTTACTAATTGGTACCTAAGGAATCTAACTAAATTGAAAAGCTAGAAAAGTTAAATGAATCAAAAAAAACTACCCTAAGCTACTGTTGCTGTAACAGTAGCTGAAAGGCTCAAAGGGGCAGCTTATGGCTTATAAATAAGCAAGAAAAGACTCTCCAATGAGCAATAAATAAGCTACCCAGATGCTAGCCTAATCTACTTTATCTAAAAGGCCTAAAGGGGTCCTAATAAGCAATTCTTAAGCACTAAAAAGCTAAAAAAAAAGTGAAGGAAAACTAAAGAACAGTGGCTGCTGTTGGAGTTGCAGCAAAACAGTGGCCAAAGGGGCGGGTTTTGACTTAAACTTAAGCTATCAAATAAGCTAAAAAGTGAAAAGTAAGCTAACACTAATGAAGCGTTTTCATCTAATTAACTGATTACATCAACGTCTAATCCTAACTCTAACCTAAAGTCACCTAAATCTAGGCAAAAAAAATGAGTGAGGGCTGCTGTTGCAGCAAGACACTAAGACAGATCGACATAAAAAAAAAACTACTCGAGCTATATTTTACCAACTGAAACTATTAGCGACTTCAAAACAGTGAATTAAAACGTGCACAAAAATCATTTCAACTTCAAGAATGGGTCAAAAGGAGATTGTGACCCATACAAAAAAAAACTTATCCCAAACAATACTTCAAGAGTAAAACAAATTTGAGGCCTGAAATCACCTAGAGCCAATAAAAACTATTCTGTAGAGTTAATCATAAGAATCAAATGAGCTTATACAAGCTTCCAAACATCCTCTAGCAAGATTGGAAATAAGACAGAATTTTAACAGTTTAACAAAATGGAAGATTGCATAAACTTAAAACTGGAACTGAAGTTAAATTAAACTGCATTCAAGAATAAAGATTACAAGAAAAAGTTAAAAGACAATGAAATTTAAGTGGGACTAGAACCTAGAAATCCTAGACTAGTTTTACACTAGCTCTCAAAGCTTATTTATACAAGTGAATAATAAAAAACTTCTCGTCATGGCTTTTTCTTCAGTCTTGTGTTTTCTTTGTGAGTGCAAACAAGCAAAAACACACTTTTTGTGCTTTCTCAATCCCATCTCAGCCATTGGATTAACTTTGGAGCCCTAAACCTTGGAACCTCAGCCATTGGATGCTTCTTGTAGCTTGTGGATTGCCAAGGTGGCATGAGTATCATGTGACTTATTCTTGGGAGGGTGAGTGGGTTGGGGATTTGGGTGAAAGCTTTGGTTAAAAGAGGTGAGGTGGTTTTGGTTTTGATGAAGGCTGGGTAAAGAAGAGATGGGGTGGAGTGTTTGGGGAGAAGTAAAAGTAGGGTTTTCTTTTGGGAGTGCGGATAAAAGGAGGAGAGGTATCTAGGGTTCTGTAGGCGGGAAAAACAGGGAAGAAGAAGAAGGGTGTGGGTTTATCTCAGGTCAAAGGTTGGGTGGGTTTTGACCGGGTTTGGATGTTGGGTTGGGCCAGGTTATATTTGGGCTTGGGGTGGTTAAGTAGTATATTGGACTTAGATATTGAATCCATGGCAAACATAGGGACCAAATCTGCTAAAACTGAAACTTCAGGGGCCAATCAAGTAACTTCTGAAAAGTAATCCAAGGGTCAAACTTGTGAATCTCAAATAAGTTGAGGACTATTTTTGCAAATTGTGAAATTCCAAGGACTAAACTTGACAATTTTAAAAATCCAAGGATCAAACTGTAATTTCTCAAACTTTTGAAATTTTTCACCAAAGGATTAATTATGACAACTTATGATTTCAAAAGGACCTTTGGTGACTTTTCTTTTTAAAATACGTGCTCGGGGACTATTTCTGTCAATTTTTGAAAAGGGGGGGCGAAGCGCCAATTGTGCAAACTTTGTTCGTTTTTCATCGATTTTAAACATTTTGCATACGAAACATATAAACACAATTTTGAGATATTTTAGTATTTTGATGCATTCGGAGTGTTTTAGATGTTTTTGCAGATTCAGTTGACCAAAATGATGAGTGAATACGCACTCATCGAGGAGATGGAGTTTGGACTTTCCTTGGCTTCTTAGCGGCAGGTCCTCAACGAGGCTTTGGGTCCTTAAATCACTTCGGCAGGAAGGGAACTCTAAAGCAGTTAAGTCATTACTGCATCATCATACTCTTTCTTATAGTAGCCGCCGTAGTATGGAACGTTTTCCGGCTTCCTTTGGTTCCTTTGTGCACTATCTCCTCCAAAGTGGTGCACTTGCCATGAAATATGGCGCATTTACCGACTTCCCAATCACTATCCCACATCATCACTATGGTAAAGCTCGTATGGCAATGTAGGGAATGACCTTAGTCACCAAGTCCACCCTATCCTTCTTGAGCATCTTCAACCGAAGGTTTAACCCATCTACCTTCTCCTTGAGCTTGATCTCCTGGTCTACCAGCTTAGCTCTCTCTTCTTCAAGGCCTCCACACTTGGAAGAAAGAATATATATCTGCTCTTTATAGCCTACGATCTTTGAGCCTTCGAGAGTTAGCCTGCTGCATTTAGCTTAAGCTGCTTTGCCCGGTTGACCTTTGAGCTTTTCAACATCAGCTCTGAGATCTTGTACCAAGGGGTTCTTGTCAAAATCCTCAATGCATATTCATTTTTCTCGGATCGCATACTTCTTATCCTAGCCTTCTCTCTGGCAAGCATGACATCCATTTCTTCTCGAGCCTTAGTGACAGCACGGAGCAGCTCCTTTGTCCTTGTATTAAGTTGGTTGTCCAACGTGCATTGTCTGACATAACTCTTGTCATGAAGATCGCAGAGCCTTTCCATGGACATGTTGTCCATCACCCCCTTCCAGCTGGGTGGGATTACACGGTCCATGATTCCTCCGGGAAGAGATCAATAATAAGAGAGTGTGTAGTATACGGGTAACTCAAACGTGTTAGGTTTGAGCACCGAGATCGTTCCGAACGAGGGTTGAATGGAATTTCAACTCACGTCGCGATTATCGGGATTTGAATGAGAAAAGGGGATAATTTGAAGTTTTCTAAACTACGGGGCAAGGGAAGCATAAAAGGGAAATAACACTACGGGGAATCCTAAATACGCAAATTATACTAAAACGTATTAAATGAAACGTAAATAAAATGCAACTACGTCTATTCTAAGTCCTAAATATAATCTAAAATTACTTTTAAACTAAAAATGATATTAGAAAATTAACTAAGAATTAAAACTATTTTTTAGATTTTTCTGGAATTTATTTGAATTAAAAACTAATTTTAAACTTTAAAGAACTAATTAAAAATACTAAAAATTATAAAAATAAAGGTGAAAATTATGAAACTATTTTTCAAAAATCTAAAATTACTCAAAAGACTTTTCAAAACTAATTTTGTATTTTTCTGAACTTTTATCTATTTTCTATGAATTAAAAACTATTTAAAACTAATTTAAATGTTAAAAATTACAAATTAAACTAGGAAAAATCTGGAAAAATTATTTTTTTACTTTTTATATTTATCTTAATCTAGGAAAATTGAAAAATTATTTTTTAGAAACTTTTCTGATTTTTCTGTATTAAAAGCTAATTAAAAAGGATTAAAAAGTAATTTAAATCAAGAAAAATAGTATGAGTAACTAAAATTATGAAAAATTCATGAAAATTCTAAAATATTATTCAAAATCTAGGAAAAATATAAAAACCTATGCTAGTGTGCAAGAAAATGAAACTGTCATGCAACACAATATGAATAAGCACTTGAAAATAAGCAAATGAATAGTAAAAGATACCAAAGCGTCTGAGAAGCTAACTTATGCTAAAACAACTTAATACTAACCTATTTCAACATAACTAAACCTCTAGAGTGCAAGCTACAATGGAATTACTTGATTAATTCTCAAAATCCAAACAGCTTATCCTACTTACTTTAAGCTAACTTATAAGCTAATCTAATGCACCAAACGAAAACCAGAATTGAGAACTCAAGACCACCAAGCTAAGAGCTACTAAACCAAATATTAGACCCTAAGAAGCTAATGTGAGACCTATGCAATGTGCAAGATGGTGCAGTCACACTCAAGATTATCTTGAGTGTGAGGCAGGCAACTTGGCAGTGATTGAAAAAGCTTATTTAGTGCTTAAAACACTTCTAAAATTCCCAAAAATGTGTTTTAGAAACTAGACCAACTGAACTTGTAAAACTCAAAATCTTACTTAATTTGGATCGAGGCTGAATCCATGAAA
The DNA here is from genome assembly GCA_910596185.1 of Chrysanthemum makinoi. Lineage (NCBI taxonomy): Eukaryota > Viridiplantae > Streptophyta > Magnoliopsida > Asterales > Asteraceae > Chrysanthemum > Chrysanthemum makinoi. The sequence goes on along the minus strand of OU343221.1, from coordinate 140,919,879 downwards.
ATTCCACAAAGTTTGGTAAAAACCAGATTTTCCACTTTTGACTTTTATGAGCAAACTAGAGATTTGACTTTTTCTAACTTTAGAGCTTATGAAATGACATGTGACTGATGTTTTGAGACAAAATAGCAATGAAATAAGCTAGATTAGCTAATTTTAAATCCTAAATGCAAACTTGTATATCTAAACTCTAACTGATATAGAATTAAAAGCAGTTAAATATGAATTTTGACTTGGAGTGAAAATAGATGCAAAGTAAGGACTGATATGAGTAAACTAAACCTTAGCAAACCTAATTCAACATATCTTAACCAACAAACTAACCTACAGCACAGATTTGTGCTTTGTTCCAAACTTACCTAAAACAAATGATATAGAACTTATAATAATCAAAACTTAAATTCAAACTACCACTATCACCAACTCAGATCCAAATGATCAATTAACACCTAAATGATGCAAAATAGTCAGTAATTGCCAACAACCTAGCACTTTCCAATTTTATGCAGATAATAGTGGATGAACAACAATGACAACTAATGGATTCACTAAACTAACTTTCGATAACCGGCAATCTAAACAAACCAAATCATGATGAAAAACATGAGATTAAACAATATTAAGCTACACTAATTACTCCTACAATATTGAGCTAAAAGCTGATGATGAAAGCAGTACTTCAATAGGTCCACCCAATGGCTTGCTTTGAGATCAAAGTATCACTATCCTAACCTGTTCTCAACCCCAAATCAAAACAATTCAACCCAAATTCAAGCTTATATCAGCCATCAAAAACCTTGTCACCAATAAACTGCTACATTGACTTAATTTGACCAAAGAGAAAGTTGAGAGTAGAAGCTGGTAGGATCTGAGTAAAGCTTTTCAAACGCCTTATCAAGAACTAATAAAACAGTAATTTGAGATATATGAAAAATTAAAGCTGAAATACTTTCATTAATTAAAAATGGAGTACAATATTTGAAATGGAATACAAGAGTTTTAAAACTAATTATGCTGAAAACTTAAATGATTAAGACTACTCAGAAAAGTAACACTACACTACTCCTACTCTACTTCTACTCTACATACCTACAACCGTGAAATGAAAGGGCTATATATAGCCGAGCTTGAGGCCTTGGAAAGATCTGGAAGCTAGCTTGTGTGCTTTCTCTTGGACGTTTTGAGCCTTTGATCATCCACTTACGTATCTCTTTCATCTTACACCCTTGGATCAAATTATCCACACATCAAGGACCAATCAGAGAGCAAGGTTTGGGTGGATTGACACCTGATTGGTGACATGGCATCCGTGTGTCGAGGAGATGTCGAGGATTGTACTATTATACCCTTAATGATAGCGGATTGTATCAATTGGGTGAAAGGGTATTTTAGGGTTCTAAGTTCTGGGTTTGTTTGGGGGTTTTTTGGCGGGTTGGAGTTTTATATTGTTTTTCGTTTTGGCCGGGTTAAAAGAGGAGTTGACCTGGTTTAAAGGGTACACGGGTTGGATATTTGAACCGGGTATAGGATACTGGATCGAGGGTTTGGATTGGATGTGTTTGGGCTTTAAGGTATCTTGGGCCAAAGTATAGTTTAGTTAGGATTTAGGACTAGAATTTGATCCATAAGTATTATAAGGACTAATTGTGTACAAGCTGAAAATCCAGGGACCATAAGTGTAAATCTGAAATTATCTTCCAAGGGCCATTGTTGACATTCTTCAAATAATCAAGGACCAAATTTGCCAAATTTGAAAATTCTAAGGACTAAACATGTCAGTTCTGAATCTTCAGGGATTAAAACTGCCATTTTGAGAATTGATTGTCCAAACTTGCAAATTACTTTCCGACCTCGGCTTTTAGCATTCTTCTTTCTCTGGTGCTTTCGGTTTTCTTGGTTTTGGCTTTCTTTTGCTGTTTTATTATATCGTACACGCACATGCAAAAACTCAAGAAACGCATAAATGTTAACAATAAACGGCTCTTTCTTGGTTATTTTGGGTCAGTTTTGATAAACAAAAGATATGTGTTTAAGCACATATCAAAATAACCCAGATGAGACCATTGTGCGTATCCCACGCAATGCAATCAACTCACGCTTCTAAAACCAAGGATTTCAATCTCTTTCTACTAAACCTATGAAGAAGTAGCAAAGATTCCTCAAAAGAGATTAAGAAAGCCTTAATTCTACCCGTTTACCTTTTATTTCACATATAGATATTACGATTAAGCACATTCCGGTTATGAGTGACGGTTTGCTGAACTTTCATGTCGATCAATAACTCCAACATTTTTCAAACGACACGTTAGCATCACGGAATAGGAAACACAACACAACGTGAAGTGACCATACAAATAGAATACATCGTCCCTGATTTTTCACAAGTCCCCAAACTAAGCGTAAAATCGAAATCATTGTTAAATACGACTCTAGATGCTAACACTACCCATGGAAGTTACTTGTGTAATTACCTTTTGCTCCCATTTTCCTATTTTTCCTCTAGATTTTTTTATTTTTGGTGAGAACTGAATTTCTTCAAGTTTCTCGTTTCGATAACTTTTATTCCGATAAAGATATAAAGCTAAGTCGCTAATTAGTTATCCACCTTCCCTCGAAAACCATTGCACACAAGAATGAGGTCCACATCAAGGTCCTAATTTCACACGATTTAGGGAGAATATCCTTTTAATGGCGACCGAGACAACTCATCTACGAGTCCAGAGACAGAAGCTTTATTTAGACATCTCCGGATCGAAGTTTGGCTTAACACTATTTGCACATTTGCATTTTGCAATTCAGGCCCTTGGTCTTTTCAACCACTAACTCAACGGGATTACCGTTTTATCAGAAGTTTTATTATGACTTTGGATTTTCCTCTGCTTTTATAGAAGTCTACGACAACTTTTATAGCTTTGGATTTTTTAATTTTAAAACATTTGGGCTTTATTTCATGTTAATTTTTGTGCCAAACTCCAAACCCTTCGGCTTTTATAACAATAGAAACAATAGCGACAAACTATGGGGAATTAGTTGTACATTACGTAACACCAATTTTCGATGTGTACCCAACTATCATGGGCAAGGATTCTCTAAAGAAGACAAGAACTAACTCATGTAAAAACTCAACATCTCTAATTATTATTTACGGATATGGGGTGAAACAATTTTTGTGGAACAAAAGCCATAAGTACCTTCGATGGGCTCTAAAGAGAACCAACTACTCTACGCTTAGCATCTAAACTCATAGGTAACTCTATCATTTTAGATCTCCATAAATTTAAAATCCCAAATAATGAGATCTGCGGATGCTTAGCCGATAATTTTTAGATTATCTATGGTTAAGGGAACAAGCTAGGGCTCAACCGCAGAATGTCAAGTCGAGAATTCCATTCCTACTCTCACCAGCGGAAAGTCAACAAGGTGTCAAAACATATATTAACTTAGCAAATGCTTCGTCTAAATGAAATTAAGTAATGTGTTAGGAATTAGAAATTCCCGGTATTAAAGAGTCGGTCACCTCAAGTATATGTAATCATTAGAATGCTCGTAGTCATAGTTATATTTAGTTAAGTAGTATTTTGTTAAGTAATACCGTGGAGGACGGACCGGGTCTTTACCATTGTATGCACGATCCACCCGTTGTGTGGCGTTTTATGTAAGACTATAAATACTCTCTACCTCCCAAGGTAGAGAGTTGGAGCTCATAATAAAATTTTCTTTCTCTCACTAAAGTTCCCTAAACCTCTAACTTTCTCTCTCTAGAATTCCACTTATCCGCCTACTTTGTGCTATGGTTTGATGTGTATGTGAAAACCAATATCCTACAATTGGTATCAAGAGCCATGGTTAGATCATATCTTGCACATCTTTGGATTTCTAGTGGTTTTTGAGTTTGAAAAAGTTTAGTGGTTTGTGCATCATTTGGTTGATTTCTTGTGTTAAAGCTTGGATTTTGTTAGTACTTTTATGTTTAGAATCATCACAAGTGTTTAGGTTTTCATTTGGTAAGCTTGAATCATCTTGGTTGGGTTGTTTTTGGATTGAAAAGTGATGTTTATGTGGTTTTTCTTGCTAGCGACTTGATATACGGATCTCTTTCTTCGTAGCGACTTGCTTCACAATTTTGTAGCGAGTTACAGTTTTGGAGCTAGCGACTTAGACCTAGCGATTAACGGTACAAGTAGTGGACTCTCCACTACGGGTAGCGACTTTTAATTGTAGCGACTTGGTGCATGCGAGTTGCTCTTTAGCGACTTGAAGTTTTAGCAACTTGAGTAGCGAATTCTTTGCCAAAATTTTGCTAGCGACTTGAGGCTTAGCGAGTTACTACTTAGTGACTTGCATTTGTCTAGCGACTTGGGACTTTAGCGACTTGGTGCATTATCTTCTAGCGACTTGGGTGATTGTTTACGGTTTTCTCTTGATTTAGTAAAATCCCGTGAAAGAATCTATTTCTTGGTTTAATCAAAGAGTTATAAAATCCGTATAATCTGTTAACATGTCTACCAAGCGTTCCTACTATCATCTCCCATTTGCGAGGATGTTCAAGCAGTGGTTCGGATACTCGTCCACCCATGCTTGTGAGCCGGTGACTACGATTCTTGGGCTCAAGATCAGTTATGCTTGCCTTGGAAAGGAAAATGGTGTCAACATTCTCAAATCCATTGATGAAGGACCGTATCGAGTTGAGACGACTAGAGATGTACTTGATTCTGCTGAAGATGGAACTCGATTTACGGAATGGACGGACCAAAGATGTATGATGAGCTTGACGATAAGGAGAAAAAGAGATTCGATCGATATCGGGGCTTCTAACATTGTTCTTCAAGGTCTTCCTAAAGACATCTACAAGCTGATCAATCGCAACACCGATGCAAAGCGGTATGGGATAATGTCAAGATGCTTCTCTGAGGTTCAGAATTAACTATGGAAGACAGAGAATCACAACTCTATGACGAATTTGAACACTTCAAGATGAAACCGGATGAGAGTGTCTATGAGTACTATGTGAGATTTCATAAGTTGGTGAATGACATGAGGAACATCAGAATGACTATGCCTAACATTCATTTGAACTCAAAATTTGTGAACAACATGAATCCCGAATGGCACAAGTTTGTCACCTCTGTGAAGCTCACTAAAGGATTGAAGAATACAAACTATGAGCAACTCTATGCCTTCCTCCTTCCGAATGAGAGACATGCTATGTTTGAAAAATTGGTTCTTAATCAGTTCAAAACCAACCAGGGAGAGACAAGCTCATCTAATGACTCAACTGCTTTCTATTCAAACATCGGAATCACAACCAAAGCCTCACAAGTCATACCCATGGGAAATGGTAATCACAAACTAATTCATGATCCTATGTTCAAACAAGGCGTCTTTGATGCACGTGGGTAATTTCATTAATCAACTAGCTCTTCTGATCGGTCAAAACATGAATTCTCTCCCACAAACCAATAACAACCTCGAACGACATCTAACCCACACAATCAAGCTCTTGTTAAAGATGGGAGGATCGTGGTGCAACCAGTTCAGGAAAGACAGTATGATCGGGGAAGAGGTGGAGCTGGTAGAGGTATGTTGGTAATCGAGAATCGAGGAAGGAATGGTAATCAAGGTCAAGTTAAGCTGATCAAATGTTATAATTGTAGTGGTGAGGGACACATTGCAAGTAACTGCACATCTCCAAAGCGTCCACGAATCTTGATTACCAGAGATAAGATCTTTGCTTGTGCAAGCTCGGGATAATGGTGCTGCTTTGGATGAAGAGGAATTGTTGTTTCTAGCTGAGGGCAATGCCAAGACCTGTGATACAGATGTGGATGAGCGACTATTAGGAGATAGGTCACAATCATCGAATGCCTTTCAAGTCGCTGATTGTGATGCATACGACTCGATGTGGATGATGGACCTCTGCACACACAATCTTTATGGCTAGCATTTCTCCAATGGTTTCTCCCAAGGTCTCCTCTTCACCACAAGCTGGCCCATCCAAAGGCAAACTCATCTCAGAGGTACTAAAACTATACGATGATGGTGATGTGCAAAAGATGCATGACAAAGTACTATCAACTGAAACTTTTGTATCAAATATTGAAAATATGGGTAATATCAATGTTGTCCCATATGATCAATATGTGAAACAAAGTGAAAGTGAAGTTGTACCAAGTGATGCATCTCCTGCAATCAACAATGACTATATTTTTGATGAATACACTGCATGTGCCCCTGATGAGTCTGTAATTTCTGAACTAAATGCCTATAAAGAGCGTGTTGCTATTTATGAACAACGTGCTAAATTTGAGTTGACCACTCGTGTGCAGGAAATGGATGACCAAGTGCGTACAATCATTAGAAAAAGTAATTTTAGAGAAGTATTAAAACAAGAGTTAAATTCCTTGCAAGAAAAGCTTTCTAAAGCTGCTAAGCAAAAACAAGAACTTCAAGAAAATGTGAAAATGCTTAAGCAAGAATTTAATGCAAAGGAATCAAAACTCTTGAAAGATTTTTCTAATCTGAAAACTTTGAAAAACAAACTTGAAAACAAGTTGTACAAACAAGGGAACACCATTGATTTGCTCACATGATCACTAAGCATAGGGTCCTAAGCGATAAGCATAGCATTCCCCTTGTTAAGGAACCAAATCCAGAGGTCATTAAAAGGGCTAGAAATGCTCATAAGGTTCTTTATGATGGCAATGAAATCCTTAAACCTAGACGAAACCTAGTTGCGTTGAGTGCCGAGGAAGATAAGAAATCAGATGAAGTCACTATGGAAAAGATGAACAAGAAATTAGATGATCCTAAATGTAAAGAGAAGAAAATAAAGATCACTCCCCATGATTACAAGAAGGAAAACTGGATTTCCTTGAACATGTTTAAACCTCGGACATTGTTGACTCCCGAACAAGTTTTCTGGAAAATGGATTTAGATAAGCGAGAAAAGTGAAAATATTGTTGAAACAAACCCTCCTCTTTGGAAAATGCCTAAAGCGACTGTGTATCCTCCTAATACACCAATGCATCTTGTTCCTAGAACAATTGCCACTAAAAGCAAGACCTTAATTAGCCAATATGTTATACTTCAACTATTTGTTGATTTTGAGAAAACTTGCAAGAAAAGGATCACACCCACTGGTATTACGGAAGGAGAAAGGGGTTTTGAGCAAATGAAAGAATGTTATTTAACTGAGGTCATGCCTTTCTTTAAACTTCTAAAAGATCACTTTGAGAGTCTTAAAAAGGGGATAGAAGCTGATATTAAGGGAATGGAAAAGGAATTTGATGCAATGATAGTTGAAGTTAGTGACTATGAGCGAGCACTAAAATATAATGAGATTGAGAGGAAGAACTTGCATACACTAAATGAGAACCTGATTGCTGAATGTATTGCTCGGATGTGTTTTTCCTTTGCTACAAATTGTTCCATTAATGCTTCCAAATTTCATGAATTATCTGTTGCCTGAAAGTCTCCCATGATCGTGTCATTGAGCTTGAAAAAACTAATTCTGAACTAAACGAGAAAATTGAACAGGATGATCACGACAATTTGGTTAAACATTTTTCTAAACTAGAAGTTGAGCATTTTAATTTACAACTAAAATATCAACATCTTAAAGAAAATGTCAAAACTTCAAATATCAAGACATCCTCGGATGCTCCAGAGTTTGATGCAGTTTTCAAATTAACAAACGTGATGAACAGATTCAAGCTCATTGCAACACGATCCGAAAGTTGAAAGCCCAAATCTCTCAATTAAAGGGTCAAACGAACAATATGACAGGCTCCCAAATGCCTCCTCCTTTAGATTCTCAGAATTCTCAAACTTTTCATCTTCAAAACTTAGTTGATGCCTTACAAAAGGAAAGCGAGAGTTTTCTAGAAGAAAATGAAAAAGTTAAACGACATTTTAAAGAGTTATATGATTCAATGAAAGTCACCCGTGACCAAAACAACGAAAAATAACGTCTTTACAAAAGGAAATTGAGAATCTGAGAAGTCAGGGAAATGGGAAACCGCCACTTGTTTTCAATAAGAATGTTGTCTCAAAGTCACCCTCAGATTGCAAATACACTGTGTGATTAAATATATTCCTCCTCATCTTAGGAATAATGAACATGCTTTTCATGACTATTGTGCTCACCTTAAGGATAGTCTAGAATGTCTCCGTGAGATTGTTGAAGAGGATTTCATTAACAAACCTCTTGATAGTGAAATTAGGTTTGCTTGCCTCCAGGCCAAACGATCTCAAGAGTTGCTTGAATGTGTAATTGCAACATGTCCAAAACCCTTAGGTGAAAAGGCAAAGCTGTGAAGCCTTGTTCTATGCCTAGTGCCAAGCAGGAAATCCGTTCTATGCCAGTCTTAAGAAAGGAAACACTAATGTGCCTTCAAGTAGTTCGATTCGGATATGTTAGTGCTAAGAAAATGAACTTTAGTGTGCCTGCCAAAAGCTCAAATCACAGTCTTAAGAAAGTATACACTAATGTGCCTTCTAGTACTTCCGATCCTTGCACATCAAGCTCAGGAATGCAAAAATTAGATCAACCAACTAATGTTCCCATTCCTCTACAGGAGTAATCAGTGACATTAAAGCAAGCGAGGTCAAAGTCTCAAGACAATACAAGGAATGATAGGACCTTGCAAGCTAAAATGTGCATTGGAAGAGAGTAGAAGACCAACCTAGGAACTTTAAGCTTGAGTTGAATAAAACGAATCGTGTTGATTCGAGTATTAGCCTTAGGCGCTTGTAATTAATTGAATTCGATACTATTTGCAAACCTTGTAATGATGTGCTTGAATTCATTGCTAATCATGAATGTGGTGTGAATGCTTTGTCTAATGATGTCAAATGCCCAGTTAAAATTGTTAATGCTAATAAGGTAAAAAGGAAAAAACGAAAGATTGTTAGAAAATAGTGGAAACCCACAGGAAGAAATTTTATAAAGATAGGTTATTATTGGATACCTTTTGGCCATAAGAATAATCAGTTTTCCTCTCAAACTGCTAAGATTATGCCCACGAGAAAATGGATGCCTCTTGGTAGAACTATTCCCTTAAGAAGTGAACATACTTTGAATAGGTCAAATCAGACACCAGCATTGCATCTATTCCCAATGATTCCATTGCTTCTACTTCCGATATGGATGTTTCTATTTCTGATGTGGGTGTTCCAATTACTGTTACTAACCAAGTGGAACCCTTTCTTGCATGGGGATCCCAATTATCATGTTATCCATTCTTGTGCGTGTTCAACTGCAGATCGTTCAAATCGTTCGTGGTACTTGGACTCAGTTTGTTCCAAGCATATACTGGAGACCGGTCGCGGCTCATGAACCGTGAGCAAATTCATCGGACAGATTAGATTCGGTAATGATCATTTTGGTGCAATTATGGGTTATGGTGATTATGTTGTTGGTGATAGTGTTATCTCTAGAGTATACTATGTGGAAGGTCTTGGTCATAATCTATTATCTGTCGGTCAATTCGTGATTCGATCTTAGAAGTAGCCTTCAGAAAACATACTTGTTTTGTTAGAGAACTTGATGGTAAGGAACTTTAAGAGGAACTCGTGGTTCAAATCTTTACATCATCTCTATAGAAGATATGATGAAGTCTTCTCCAATTTGCTTGCTGTCAAAGGCTTCAAAACAAAGTCATGGTTATGGCATCGACGTCTCAATCACTTGAACTTCGGCACCATCAATGATCTCTCGAGAAAGGACTTAGTTGTAGGTTTACCTCGACTAAAGTATGAAAAGGATCATCTTTGTTCACATGTCAATTGGGAAAAAGCAAGAAGTATGCCCACAAACCCAAACCTACTAACTCACACGAAGTTCTTCATACAATTCATATGGATTTATGTGGACCAATGAGAGTGCAGAATATCTTTGGGAAGAAATATGTGTTAGTTATAGTTGATGATTACTCTAGATTCACCTGGTCAAGTTCTTAAGGACAAAGGATGAAACTCCTGATATCATCATCAAACTCATCAACAGTGCAGTTCGACTTAACAAAACCGTCCGAATTATCGGACAGACAATGGAACTGAGTTTGTTAACAAACAACTTAGTGAATTCTATGAAAGCATTGGAATCATCCATCAAAGAAGTGTTCCACGAACTCCTCAACAGAGCGGTGTAGTTGAAAGACGAAATCGAACTCTTGTAGAAGCCGCTAGAACAATCCTGATTTACTCAAAAGTTCCAATGTTTCTCACGGTGAAGCTATTGCCCTTGCATGCTACACACAAAATCGTTCCCGATTCACACTTGTTCATGGAAAGACACCATATGAACTTGTCCACAACAAAAAACCTAATCTCTCTTTCCTTCGTGTGTTTGGAGCATTGTGTTATCCAACTAATGAGGGTCAAGACTTAGGCAAACTTAGAGCTAAAGCGGACATTGGAGTATTTGTAGGGTATGCACCAAACAAAAAGGGATACGAATCTACAACAAAAGAACCCGAAACATCATGGAAACAATTCACGTTACGTTTGATGAGTGACGGTCAAAGCGCTCTGAACAATTCATTCTGGACCCGCACTTCAAATCAGTCCAATTGGTTCATCCCTTGTTCCAAACTCTTCTCAAGAAACTCCATATGTACCTCCATCCGAAGATGATTTAAAGAAATTGTTTGATCCTATGTTTGATGAACTTTATGATCCATGTACTAATGAGGTGTTGATCCCTACAAGATGCTCATATTCAAGTGAATGAAGTCAATCCCTCAGTCTCAATATCTTTAAGTCAAGAAGCACCTCACGATCCTTCCAGTCTCATCAACAAATCATCATTCTTCAAATGTACATCATGGAACTGTTTCTGGCATCAATGATGAAGTTAATCCCTTTGCTACTTCTGAAGATGCTCCATTTAAAAACATATTTGCTCTGAATCTTCATCGAACCATCTTCTTCAGGAGACATCAACTCTGCTACTTCAGTCCCTCAACAACTACCACATGAACACCTCGGAAAATGGACTCACGATCATCCATTAGACAACATCATTGGAAATCCCTCTCGTCCAGTATCCACACGGAAACAACTTGCAACCGATGCCTTATGGTGCTTCTTCAACTCCGTACTCTCTAAGATCGAACCAAAAGATGTTAAAACCGCCATGAATGAAGATAGCAGGTTCAATGCTATGCAAGATGAAATTCATGAGTTCGATCGACTAGATGTATGGGAGTTAGTACCCTCAGTTGTGCTATGATTATTGCTCTAAAATGGATCTTCAAAGTGAAACTTGATGAGCATGGTGATGTGTTGAAGAACAAGGCTCGATTAGTTGCTAAAGGATACCGTCAAGAGGAGGTATAGACTTTGAAGAATCTTTTGCTCCTGTGGCTCGAATCGAGGCAATTAGAATCTTTTGGCTAATCGCAAGTAAGAACATGGTAGTCTATCAAATGGGCGTAAAGGCGGCATTCTGAGCGGAGATCTTAAAAAGTCGTCTCGTCGACCAACTGAAGGATTTGTAAATCAAGAGCATCCTACTCACGCTTATCGTTTGAAGAAGGCCCTTTACGGTTTAAAGCAAGCTCCAAGGGCATGGTATGATACACTGTCAAAGTTTCTTCTATCAGTCGGATTTAGCAAAGGAGCGATTGATCAACATTGTTCACCGGAAGTCGAGATCTTTGATCATGCGGTGTGGAAGATACTCGTCGAAGTACATGCAGGAGGTGCTCGGAGTTTTTGGGTGATAAGCTTGTGAGCTTTGGTCTTCAAAGAAGCAAATGAGTACTTTCTATTTCCTCTACAGAGGCTGAATACATAGCCATGTCATCTTGTTGTGCTCAAGTCTTATGGATGAGATCTCAATTATCTGACTATGGCTTTGTATTCAACTAAATCCCTCTATCTTGTGACAATAAAAGTGTTATTGCTCTCTCTTGCAACAACGTTCAACACTCAAGAGCAAAGCATATCGACATTCGACATCATTTCATCGGGGAACAAGTGGAAAAAGGTGTGGTGGAACTCTATTTTGTGAGGTCTGAATATCGGTTAGCGAGACATCTTCACCAAAGCTCTTCCAAGAGAACGTTTTGAGTTTATTCTTCCACGTCTTGGCTTGAAAAGTCTTCAACCCGAAACACTCAAACGTCTTCAGGAGGAAGACGAGGAGTAAAGGTCTATCTTCATCTATCTCTTGTATATATCTATTGGAAATCAAAATACAAAATTATAAAACCTTCAAAAACCATAAAAATCGAAAAATTGAAAAATCTTCAAAAATATTGTCATTTTGTCATGCGTTTTCTCGGTTCGATAATATCTACGGTCTTTGTTTTGTCATTCAAAGAATGACACGGGACTTTAGATGTTGTTCGAATTCCAAAAATCAAAAATCAAAAAATTATTTTTGGGAGAAAGTAAAACAATGGTTTATTGTCATTTCAGGCAGTAACCGCTTTTCAAAGAAAGAACAGAGCCATACTTTATCATGTTTTCAAAATTCCATGCTCTGATTCTTTAAACATTTATCTCTGAAAACTAAGCGCTTTGAAAAATAACTTCAGTCTCTATTTTTGATAATCATCTGGACTTATTTGTCAAAATATCAATCTCTCAATCAACAACCTATGTCATTGATTGAGGGGGAGAATGATTTCAATTAAATTAAAAGTTATTTGGCATTCAATTGTTTTCAAAAGATATTCAAGCATGTTTTATCAATGGAGTCTAAAGTCTTTAAATCCGATCATTATCGGTTAAAAGCGCTTTCATAATCAAGTCACAATTCTCCTTAAAAGCTTTCAAAATCAATTTAAATCTATAAGAGATCACAAATCTCAAATGATTTGATAATTGTGATCGGGGAGAATGTGTGATTTAAATTGGATTTAAACGATAATTCGGTAAATGGTTTTATAAGGATGTACAAGCTCTCCTTCCCACATATGACAAACGATTTCAAATTTTCCATGCACATGTTGAGGGGAGCATCTATCTTAAACCTATGATTTGAAACGTGATAACTTATCTCAAGGTGCAGGTTCCCTCTAGTATGTGCAAAACTCTTTTCAAATCTCGAGGCACATATTGAGGGGAGCAAAATCATGAAAACCTCATCCTTCCCCAAAATGCTTTATCTACTTGATTCGATTAGGGAAGTGATGTTGATATTTTTAAAATGGTAATCAAAGAAGTTAATTCTTTCTCTTGCCTCCGTGTGGAAAACTATTTCAAATACTTGATTCACATGTTGATGGGGGAGTTCTTCTTTTAAAAATATCAAAAACAATTCAAGTACAAAATGCTTTGATAATATATCACAAGTATCTGGATTGATTTTCAAATGGTTTTCAATTGGTTCCTATGGCGGATGAACAATACCAAAAAGACCGACCAACTTTACATTATGTATGGTGATATAAGGACGATAAGGTTAGGTATGTGTTCCCATGATCCGCCAGAACCGGAGGGATCTACCAGGGACTATCCACTAGTTAGTGTAGAGTTCTTAGGTATGATGATAAAAGGAGAAAAATGAGATATGAGAAGAGTGCGGACTGGACTGAGCTAGTCTGGAATAAACCCAACAAGGTTCTAGCTATGAAGTCTCGGTAAGCTGAAGGGGTTGAAGAATTAAAAAGAATTGAATGAGAAAAGGGTGAAAACAAATAGCCCTCCATTTATTCAACCTTAGGGCGGAAACCGGGTTCAATTCATATGCTACTGATGGTAACATCGGTATTGAAGACCAGATGTCATGGACCCAGTGGCGCTTGCACTTCAACTTTCCAAACCACTCAAGTTCCTCTTAAAAGGACTTGTTTCATTCTCACAAGGAACCGACATTATCTATCAACTTTCTCTTAGAGATTGTTGATATTGAAGGAGGAGACCCTCTCCCTAGTCTCCGATATAGGATCCAAATATGCACAAATTGAGTCTAGTGCCACGAGATCATCAATAAATCTCATTAGGACACTTTCAATGAAGACTCTCTGTTTCACACAATGTGGAAAGAGATTATATCTTGAGTCCTACGCATTATCCTTGTGGTATTGCGGAACATCCGAGTGATATGCAAACATACTCACAATGAAGATGGAAAGCCTTCTGGAGCCAACATCTAACAAGCTCTTGGTAGGTGGCATGTGAGATCTATTATCTGAGATCAACCATGTGACAACTGAACGAAACAATGGGGCGATTCATTCTTTTGAATCAATCAGTTCAGTTATGGATTGACGGATACCTTTAAAAAACCGGTCTTTGTGCTTTAAAACTTCTTTCATTAAGCACGTCGACCGTGTACTAATTTTTCAAATCAAAAGGTGTTTTATGATTGATAATTGATTTTCATTAAAACCTTCGTTATATTGCAAAAACAATTTCTATTGAGCAATACACGATTGTCTTTCAAATCTTTTTCATCAATCGATGGACTTAAATTATTTGGTTCACTCACTCCGTGTTGTCTTCTTTGAGACGTTCGGTTTGAGAACAGCTAGAGCATTCGAAACCCTGTCAAGGAAATTCTTCGTAATTTTCCGATCACAGGCGTACTTGTCTTGATCAAGGGGAACCGTGGGCCGTGTACCTCAATTCAACAAAAGTGATCAAAGACACTTTCGTGCGATTTATTGCTAACTTGTTGTATGCGGTACACCCGGCGTTTGCGGTGTCGAGAATGGAGCGGTCAATCCATAGCCGCATGCTCACACAACACATTCATATCAAAAGATATCATGATTGGTGCATCAATGACTCTGATAATCTAACTCCATGCTTACTTTCGCTGCTGCCAATATCATGAATCAACGAAAGCTTCCGCTACTCTGATGAGAAGATATCATGATCGAGAATGTGAGCATGTCGGTCCGAAAGTCACATCATCACATAATACCAACACCACAATGGATGTATCCGAGATTTTCTATTAGATGATGATCTCAAAAGCTGGCTCAACATTATTATCACGTGGATCAGTTAAAGACCTCCACTTGGATTAACCAAACATGCAATGAGTGGAATCAATGACTACGAGCTTTTGAGCAAAGTACTACATCAAGAATGCAAGATCAATTGTTAATGTAATATCCGATTGTATTCAATGTCATTTTAGTATATGGTTGAGGTGACCTCCCTTAGGGGAGATTGTTAGGAATTAGAAATTTCCGGTATTAAAGAGTCGGTCACCTCAAGTATATGTAATCATTAGAATGCTCGTAGTCATAGTTATATTTAGTTAAGTAGTATTTTGTTAAGTAACACTGTGGAGGACGGACGAGTCTTTACCCACTGTATGCCGATCCACGGCCGTTGTGTGGCGTTTTATGTAAGACTATAAATACTCTCTACCTCCCAAGGTAGAGAGTTGGAGCTCATAATAAAATTTTCTTTCTCTCACTAAAGTTCCCTAAACCTCTAACTTTCTCTCTCTAGAATTCCACTTATACGCCTACTTTGTGCTATGGTTTGATGTGTATGTGAAAACCAATATCCTACATAATGCATATTTAAAATCACTCAGGGAAACTTGCAAATTCTTGGCCTTGTGAGCTAGAATTCGCATTTTATAGCTTCTTGTCTAAGAGACTAGCAAACTTTTTCAATCAAAAAGACTTAACAAAAGCTTAAAAAAATTTTAAATTTTCTCATATATAGCACAATTTTTTCATTTTCTAAGGAAAAACGGGGGTTCTTGAGTACCACGACAAAATAAAAGCAAGTGCTTGGTCAAATCAAATCGAAGATTACCTACCCAGACTAGAACGAAAAATTGTCCTCAATGTTTACAAGCAAGGGTATCAATGAAAATCTAAAAGCCATTTATTAAGTATGCTAAAAGATAAACGTTAGTCGATAAGATTTTGGATATCGGATTTCCATCTGCATCGATCATGAAACTCGAGAGAAGAAAAGACAAATTTCGAGCACGAGAGTCTTCATATCGGCGAAATCCTAAACACAACATCACAAACAACCAAACACGAGAAATCGAAGAGGCTAACCCCTTCACGTCACTTATTAGAGAAAATAGAAAGAAGATAGAAACAAGCATGGGGTGCCTCCACGAAGCTCTGTTTTTGGTCACCGAGTCGCTAGCGACTCGTCCCAAGTCATTTGTCCTTGGGGAAGAAAATGGTAGAGATACCGGGATCAAAAGCGGTGTCCTCATTCCGAAAGAATGAGAAATGGGTGGGTTGGGTGGAGAAGAAAATGGGTGGATAAGGCATATCATGTAAGAAGGATCCATCATCTGGTGGTTTTGCGGGCGGACGTAAGGATGAAGGATCAACATGATAATACTCCAAAGAAAATGGGATCTCATGGTAAAAGATAAGAGGTTTAGGCTCATAAATGAAAGCATCCATCCGAGGATCCTTATCTCCAGAAATGATTTTAACAAAAGGCTCATCAATGCATATCCCGGGTTTCAAAATTTTGTCTTCACATAGGCTCCAAGCGGGATAAAGGATAGTGGACTCGTCAGAGAAAGGGGAGTCAATAAAACCATCAAGAACAACCATATCCCCCTCGGGATCAACAACATCCTCAATACCCGGTGGTATTGGGTCATCAATCGCATCCTCAATGATCGGGTCGTTAGTCGGAGTATCGGAAATATCGTTCAAAACCTTGCTCATATCAACCTCGAAGTAGAATCGCTCAAGAATCGGAGGATAAACATCTGCAATAGTGGGACTGCCACTAATCTCTTCATCAAATCGGAAAGTCTCAAGTTCAGGAGAGAAATCACTATCTTTAACGGAGATAGGATGCGAACTCGAATTATCGTTGAGGGCTTCAATCTTAGAAATGAGAAGATGGACATTCGACAATGTTTCACGTAATGCTTCATCCTCGATCTCTATATCATCGGGCTCAATCTCTTCAACTTCCGGCTCAAAATCGTTTTCTTCTTCTATGTGAACGGGCTCAGACGGTAAATCGTCGACAAAATCGATGTCTCCATAAGAATCATCATAGGAATCGGAATCGGAGAACATCTCATCGTGATCATTTGAAATATCAAGAGAAGGCTCATCACAAATATCATCAACAACAACGGACTCTCTTGGGATTGGGACAAGGACCTCAACATTAGACATGTCCGTTTCCGGAATAGTACTAAGATGCTCATCCCCCATTATGAGAGAATCAACGGGTTCAACAATGTCCGTAGAAAAATGATCATCGACCTCTTCCAAAACGGCGTCACTTCTCTCAACCGGCGTGAGAGAAGGGGAAGGGTCGGAAATTAAAGGCTCAGAAACGGGAGTGGGATTGCCACTCGAAGGAGTATAATCGTCATCAGAATCAGAATCGTAATAATAGGTAGTTGGACGATGTTGGATCACTTTCGCGGCTTCTTCAGATAATAATTCCCGATAAGTCTTTTGATTAGGATCTCTTGCTTGAGCCAGTTTATTAAGCAATTCTTTTAATTCCTTTAACTCTTGTAATATATTAAAACAACCTTGGTGAAATTCTTGATCACCTGACGGAGTTTGCGGTTGATTTTCTTGGTATTGTGGAGGTGGGTTATAAGAATAATCGTAATTGTAACAAGGTACTTGCTCGTAAACAATCGGATTCTTCATCTGACAATCGGAATTAACGTGCGGACCTCCACAATACTCACAACAGTACGATTGTTGTCACGAATACGGGTAAGGTTCATAACCAAAGGTTGAGTTGTTAAATTGAACTTGACATTGAAAACCTTGGTGAGGACCACCACAGTACGCACAAGAGTATGATTCGACTCATGAGTACAGAGGTTGGTTAGGAAAATCGGTTGTCTCATAGTAAGGATTGTGGTGAAACTCTGTTCCAGATTTTCCATTGCTACAAGCGGGACAATTCCCACCATATTCGGGTCCTCTGCACCATATGCACAAGAGCTGATAAATCGAAGAATTATCCGGATAAGAGTTAGCTATTTCCACCGTTTCCGTGATAGGCTCACGGTTCTTGAACGGGATTCATCTCGGGCTCAGAAACATATTCCATTTCCCTGACCGGAGAAGGAGTAGGAATCGAGGGTTCTCCAATTATGTCATTATAAAGAGCACTCTTTTGTTCTAGTCGTGCATAAAGACGGCGAGATCGGATTTGGATTAATAAAATTCTGGCATACATTACAAAATCCATCTTGACAATTATTTCCGCACCAGTCGCAAATACATTTCAAACATCGATATTGATTTTCGTCCATACGGCTTTGGCAATGAAGGCAACGACGATAATCGATCGTATCCATGAGAATTAATCGTATAGAGGGTTAAGGAGAAGGAATTATCGGGTTAGAGGATAAAAGAAGAATATTTTTGGGTTTTTAAAACAAATTTTGAAAAGGAAAATCTTTTTGGGTTTTTAAGAAAATTTTGAAAACACAATCTTTTTGTAACCTTCACGTCAATCGGTGCGCGGTAGCTCTCAAAAGTGCTTGTAGCGGGAACGAAGAGTGGATCGTTCTTGATCTGCAATTTAATGTCAAGACTTTCCTTATACCCCGTGTATAGGTTGTACCTCTGAGGTGAGCCGACGTAACAATTAACGTTCGGGTTTGTTTTGTTGGTTTTTAATTTTTATGGTTTTGTAAACACTCTAGGAAGAATGTTTAGGTTTTTTAAATGTTTTTGGGTTTTTGAAAAAGATATATATACAAAAATGACGGTAACTTCACTCGGGGAATGATCTTCAAATGCACGCGATTCGAGACGGAATACGAAAACTCGCTACAAGCCCTCCCCGGCAGCGGCGCCAAAAATTGATTCCTCCGGGAAGAGATCAATAATAAGAGAGTGTGTAGTATACGGGTAACTCAAACGTGTTAGGTTTGAGCACCGAGATCGTTCCGAACGAGGGTTGAATGGAATTTCCAACTCACGTCGCGATTATCGGGATTTGAATGGGAAAAGGGGATAATTTGAAGTTTTCTAAACTACGGGGCAAGGGAAGCATAAAAGGGAAATAACACTACGGGGAATCCTAAATACGCAAATTATACTAAAACGTATTAAATGAAACGTAAATAAAATGCAACTACGTCTATTCTAAGTCCTAAATATAATCTAAAATTACTTTTAAACTAAAAATGATATTAGAAAATTAACTAAGAATTAAAACTATTTTTTAGATTTTTCTGGAATTTATTTGAATTAAAAACTAATTTTAAACTTTAAAGAACTAATTAAAAATACTAAAAATTATAAAAATAAAGGTGAAAATTATGAAACTATTTTTCAAAAATCTAAAATTACTCAAAAGACTTTTCAAAACTAATTTTGTATTTTTCTGAACTTTTATCTATTTTCTATGAATTAAAAACTATTTAAAACTAATTTAAATGTTAAAAATTACAAATTAAACTAGGAAAAATCTGGAAAAATTATTTTTTTTACTTTTTATATTTATCTTAAACTAGGAAAATTGAAAAATTATTTTTTAGAAACTTTTCTGATTTTTCTGTATTAAAAGCTAATTAAAAAGGATTAAAAACTAATTTAAATCAAGAAAAATAGTAAACAGTAACTAAAAATTATGAAAAATTCATGAAAATTCTAAAATATTATTCTAAATTTATGAAAAATATAAAAACCTATGCTAGTGTGCAAGAAAATGAAACTGTAATGCAACACACTATGAATAAGCACTTGAAAATAAGCAAATGAATAGTAAAAGATACCAAACTTATACAGAAGCTAACTTATGCTAAAACAACTTAATACTAACCTATTTCAACAGACCTAAACCTCTAGAGTGCAAGCTACAATGGAATTACTTGATTAATTCTCAAAATCCAAGCGAAACTTATCCTACTTACTTTAAGCTAACTTATAAGCTAATCTAATGCACCAAACTGAAAACCGAGAATTGAGAACTCAAGACCACCAAGCTAAGAGCTACTAAACCAAATATCAGACCCTAAGAAGCTAATGTGAGACCTATGCAATATGCAAGATGGTCTGGTCACACTCGATATCGAGTGTGAGACAGAGAAAGCAATGATTGAAAAGCTTATTTAGTGCTTAAAAGCGGCTTCTAAAATTCCACAAAAATGTGTTTTAGAAACTAGACCAACTGAACTTGTAAAACCCAAAATCTTACTTAATTTGGATCAGAACTGAATCCATGAAAATTCCACAAAGTTTGGTAAAAACCAGATTTTCCACTTTTGACTTTTATGAGCAAACTAGAGATTTGACTTTTTCTAACTTTAGAGCTTATGAAATGACATGTGACTGATGTTTTGAGACAAAATAGCAATGAAATAAGCTAGATTAGCTAATTTTAAATCCTAAATGCAAACTTGTATATCTAAACTCTAACTGATATAGAATTAAAAGCAGTTAAATATGAATTTTGACTTGGAGTGAAAATAGATGCAAAGTAAGGATTGATATGAGTAAACTAAACCTTAGCAAACCTAATTCAACAGATCTTAACCAACAAACTAACCTACAGCACAGATTTGTGCTTTGTTCCAAACTTACCTAAAACAAATGATATAGAACTTATAATAATCAAAACTTAAATTCAAACTACCACTATCACCAACTCAGATCCAAATGATCAATTAACACCTAAATGATGCAAAATAGTCAGTAATTGCCAACAACCTAGCACTTTCCAATTTTATGCAGATAATAGTGGATGAACAACAATGACAACTAATGGATTCACTAAACTAACTCGATAACCGACAATCTAAACAAACCAAATCATGATGAAAAACATGAGATTAAACAATATTAAGCTACACTAATTACTCCTACAATATTGAGCTAAAACTGATGATGAAACAGTACTTACAATAGGTCCAGCCACAATGGCTTGCCACTGAGATCAAAGTATCACTATCCTAACCTGTTCTCAACCCCAAATCAAAACAATTCAACCCAAATTCAAGCTTATATCAGCCATCAAAAACCTTGTCACCAATAAACTGCTACATTGACTTAATTTGACCAAAGAGAAAGTTGAGAGTAGAACTGAGTAGGATCTGAGTAAAGCTTTTCAAACACCTTATCAAGAACTAATAAAACAGTAATTTGAGATATATGAAAAATTAAAAATTTGAAATACTTTCATTAATTAAAAATGGAGTACAATATTTGAAATGGAATACAAGAGTTTTAAGACTAATTATGCTGAAAACTTAAATGATTAAAACTACTCAGAAAAGTAACACTACACTACTCCTACTCTACTTCTACTCTACATGCCTACAACCGTGAAATGAAAGGGCTATATATAGCCGAGCTTGAGGCCTTGGAAAGATCTGGAAGCTAGCTTGTGTGCTTTCTCTTGGACGTTTTGAGCCTTTGATCATCCCTTACACGTATCTCTTTCATCTTACACCCTTGGATCAAATTATCCACACATCAAGGACCAATCAGAGAGCAAGGTTTGGGTGGATTGACACACGGATTGGTGACATGGCATCCGTGTGTCAGAGGGTGTCAGGGATTGTACTATTATACCCTTAATGATAGCGGATTGTATCAATTGGGTGAAAGGGTATTTTTGGGTTCTAAGTTCTGGGTTTGTTTGGGGGTTTTTTGGCGGGTTGGAGTTTTATATTGTTTTTCGTTTTGGCCGGGTTAAAAGAGGAGTTGACCTGGTTTAAAGGGTACACGGGTTGGGTATTTAAACCGGGTATAGGATACTGGATCGAGGGTTTGGATTGGATGTGTTTGGGCTTTAAGATATCTTGGGCCAAAGTATAGTTTAGTTAGGATTTAGGACTAGAATTTGATCCATAAGTATTATAAGGACTAATTGTGTACAAGCTGAAAATCCAGGGATCAAAAGTGTAAATCTGAAATTATCTTCCAAGGGCCATTGTTGACATTCTTCAAATAATCAAGGACCAAATTTGCCAACTTTGAAAATTCTAAGGACTAAACATGTCAGTTCTGAATCTTCAGGGATTAAAACTGCCATTTTGAGAATTGATTATCCAAACTTGCAAATTCCTTTCCCAGCCTCGGCTTTTAGCATTCTTCTTTCTCTCGTGCTCGGTTTTCTTCGGTGTTGGCTTTCTTTTGTGCGTTTTATTATATCAGGTACTGCACATGCAAAAACTCAAGAAACACGCAAATGTTAACAATAAACGGCTCTTTCTTGGTTATTTTGGGTCAGTTTTGATAAACAAAATATATGTGTTTAAGCACATATCAGTCCACAAGTAGATGACAAGCTAAGGGAGATGAAAGCTCCTTCGTATCAGGAAGTCCTGCAGCATATGTAAACTTGTTAATATATTCTTAATGGTATCTCATTTTTTGTAACAGGAAAGAAACATTACCATGGATATCATCTCCGCTGGGCCCTTCGATGGCCGGAAACACCATAGCCTTACCCTGTGCACTCTTTTGCCGGGTAGTTCGAGAGGGAGGAGTAGGCAAGATAAGCTTCCTCTTTGATGCAGATTTCGCAGCTTTTGCACTAGTACTCTTCTTGCTTCGGACTCTCTCACCAATGCCGGAGGGTCCTACGATGGCCAACTGTCCTTCTGAAACTGGTTCATCGGAGTCTGCAACATTCTCCACAAGCTGGTCTTCAACATCTATGGGTTCCTTTGAAGGAGGAGCAGAGGAAACATGTTCGATGGGCTGAGCATCCACATCATTATTGTTTACCGACACTGAAGGAGAGCCCACACCATAGCTCGTCTCCTTGGGATCCTTCGGAATAAAGCTTACCTCCTTCGCACCACCAGCAACCACAAAGTTTCTAAATGACATACCTACACAAAGGAGCAAATAAGATAAATATCAGAAAGATAAGTTTTTATCTCTTATTTTAATCAAAAAAATACATACTTTCTCCATCACAAATAATCTCAGGTACCATAGGAGATCCCTCCCATCTTTCAGCAAGACCAGCCATGAGAAGGATTGGCTCAAGGAATGTTTGGAAATCAGCTGGATGACGAGCCAAATGCTGATATAAAGGATTCCTCCTCACAGTATAGGGCAAGGGATCGTTGAACCTTTTTTCATCATATTGAAACTATGGGTTTAACAATGCAGGGAAAGTCGGAGGGATGATGGTGTTTTGGATATAAATGAACTTTCCTTTCCAGTTCCTGATGTTTGTAAATGGCCTATCTATGAGAATGGGCACATCCCTTTCACCCCTCTTAGCCAAGGTCAACCAATCTCCTCCAGGGTATAAGTTCAGAAAACCTCTAAGCACAGTTAATGATGGTTCAAACCCATACGCTTTACACATCACAATGTATGTCGTAAGCTTGGCTAGGCCAAAAGGGTTAAACCTAGATATGTGTACCTAGTAGTACTGGAGGAGTTCTAAAATCAAAGGGTGCAGCGGTATCCTAAGGTTGGAGGTGGTGAATGCATGGGTGTATAAGCCTACATAGTTTTCTGGGGCATAAAAAATACCTTGATTTTTACCAGGTAACATGATTTTATGCTCTTTGGGAATTGGATAATCGGTGAGGAACGCTTTGAGCTCCTCCCTTGTTAAGGTACCACCTTGTTATTTGATTACAAATTTCTTATTTGTAGACATTGATCCTCCTAAATCGATAATAAAGTATTTGAAAACGTAACAGATACGAAGGAGTACTTTACCTGTTTGTTCGAAAGCCTGATCGGAAGAAGATTTAGTAGGTGAAAAATTGGGCGTGAGATGAAATTATGTTAGGGTTTTCTTGTTTTCACTTTAAATACCCTCATATGTTCAATCTCGAGCCTACACGTGTCCTAAGTTATCCCCTCACCTCCGGATTTCAAACTCTTTTTTAAATTTTGAAATGAAGTTTTACTTTACCGAGGAAAAAGGGGTAGTTAGGATAAATGTAAGCATTAATTACGGTCAATAGTTGCTAGACTTTTCATCTTCGTTCGTTTTTTTTACGAAGGAGAGGTTTCGTTTCTATTTCTGAGTCATAAGCAATATTTCTTGTTCGTACATATCACTTTCGACTTGGGGGCTTGATGACGTACCCTCCGATCAGGTGGAAGGACCCCCTTCGACCTCGATCAATTTGCATTACGAGGCCCAAGTCTTTCTTCATAAGTCATTGGCGGTAAAACCATTCATCATTGATATGGTTACCGATTGGAAATTCAGACCGAGGCCTATGCCCTTTGGTGTCTTCTCTTGAAGGCGCCAAGACAAAGGAGAACCTTGACTTGGTCTTCTCCCACGTTCCCACTATTTCCTTAGCTTCCCCGCCAAGGAAGAGATAGTGGGGATGAAGCCCTAGCGGTTACCACAAATCAGGGGACGCCCCCATGATCTCCTAAGCGTGTGCTAACACTCTCCAAGCTATTTTCTTCACCTATAAATAGGTTGGACGAGTCATTTCAATTGTATGTTCACTCAACACAGTATTTCACATACTCCATATTATTTACAACACATATCACATACTTACTCTCAAGCCGGAGGTGGTTCGCAGGGCCCAACCCCTGCGCAATCACTTAACGAAGTGTCTACTATTTCTTATTGCAGATTGGTTACAAGTTTGGCACAAGCATATCACCCCTCATACCCTTCGATCACCATCGAAGGCCTGGTCGTACGAATTATTGTACAATCATTGTCCCTTTCATCTTCCATCTTTGCCCATGCTTCTATTTTCCTTTCTTTAAGACTTGCGGAGTACAAAGAGTTGTAAATATTGTAATGTTCACCAAAAGCATCTATGTTGCAAACTTGTTGATATGTAGGATCCACATGTGGTTTTTTGTTTTTAAGGTGTCCAAATCTTCTTCATAATCTTCAAACACCCAATCGTTGAATAACCTTGCTCTAGTCCGCTGATCAATCTCTTTATCCCACACTTTAGTTTTCAACCAATCATCAAAAGGCGTGTTATGTATCTTACCATTGTTGTCACTTTTGCCTTGTATTATTCTGAAATATTTTACTCTACTGTCGCTAGGGGTGTTCAAAAAAACCGAGAAATCGACAAAACGAGCCGAACCGCTCAATCCGAAACCGAAAAAACCCGAAACTAAAGAAATCGAAACCGATAAAAACCGAAACCGAAAAAACCCGCTTATTACGGATCAGTTTCGGTTTTTATATTTAGATGTCCATGGTTAACCGAACCGAACCGTATATAATATACATGAAGGTTTTTAACTAAATATTTAAATAATAATACAAGTATCGATTATATTATTACACTACTCTTATTGTATAACGTCTTTTTTGCTCCTAATGTACGCGTTTACTAAACATCTATGTGAACGTCGAACAAATATTTTTTGTTAATGTGTCATATATGCTTATTTGAACGTAATTATTATGACAGAATAATTTTAAAATAGCTTTAATCTATTCAATATTATTTAATATACTAAAATTGCGTTTTACCTTTTAGATCATGTTATTGTTCATACGGTTAAACTTGTTTAAACGTGTAAGATATTGGATTTCATAAACACATCAAACCATAACAAACATGGGCGTATGAATGAAGAGTTTAGAGAGAGAAAGTAGAAGATGGGAGCCTTTCTAGAGAGAGAAAGTAAACAAAAGAGAAAAGGTTAGATTAGAATGAAAGGTCCAACCCTCTACCTTGGGAGGTAGCGGGTATTTATAGTTACATACTAAGGGGGTGTTTGGGATTGCTTATTGAAAATAGATTATGTGTTTTGTAAACGGATAATCAGATAATCAGCTGTTACAAAACGTGATTCTGAAATATAGTGTTTGGATTTCATTTTGCGGTTTAATAACGCAATAATCAGATAATCAGTTTTTGAGTGTTTGGTAAATTAAATTATGTTTTGATTTTAAATGTAAAAAGACTAAAAAGTACCTTTGTCCTTATTATACCAACACCCAACCATTTATTATATTTTGGCTTTATTAGAAGGTAGTATGGTAATTAAACATTGAATATACCCATTTGTCAAACTTGCGTTTTGCTCTTTGCATGTAGCTACTTACTTTACAAAGCGGCGTTTTGGACCACTCATAACGTAGATAATCACTTTTTTTCTTTTGTTACCCAAACACTAGTTTTTGATTATTTGCGTTTTGCAACTGAAATAATCAGATAATCAGCAAGCAAACGCAATGCCAAACACCCTCTAAATGTCCTCCTTCAGACTGTGGATCAGGCATACAGTGGGTAAAGACCCGTCCGTCCTCCACGGTGTTGCACTAAGCTAAACTAATAACTAAATAACTAACTAATAACTAGTAAATAACGATATGCCTACGAGCTAACTTATGCTAGATTATATTTGGGGTGACCGACACTTCACAATGGAATTTCCAATTCCTAACAATCTCCCCCTAAGGGAGGTCACCCCATGTTTTTACATTTCGAATCCTAGCATTCAAATTTGTCTTCTGTTCTGAGCTCGTAGACTTTAATTCTTCAACTTCCGCATCTTTGTGCTTTAGTAGTGACTCTTCATAGTCCGCATAATTTTGTACTTTTAGTGGAGGCCTTTAACTGAACCACATCTTTGATGACATTCGAGCTTTCTTTGAGATCATCGACCCGATGAAATCTCGGATCACCCTTTTTGTGTTGCCATCATGTGTTGTTGTGACTTTCGGACCGACATGCTCACACTTTCTGGATCATGACATCTTTCATCAGAGTAGCTGATCTGTGCTAAACTGTCAAGCTACCTCACACAAGCTAGCCACTTGTGAATGGCTAACCGTAAGAAGCTTAAAACTGCTTAAATGTCACACCCCCAAATTACCTGTTTTGCAGCGGAATGGAATTCCTGGGGATTGACTGTCATAGCATCACAATCACAGTTATATTGAACGACCTAAAGTGTCGTTTGAAAAGAACATCGTTTGATTTAATAAAACAATCAGAGTTTACAAAGTAGGTCCCAAATGAAAAATCAACTTGTGCGGAAAATAAGTTTAGTACAGTCAAACGATGTTTTTAAAGAATATAAATCCCGAAAGGCAGCGTCGTCACCACGACTCCATGAGGTGTCCAAATGCATGCCATGAAGTGAATGCCTTAGGTACCTGAGATAAAAACATGCTAAAAGTGTCAACACAAAGGTTGAGTGAGTTCATAGAGTTTGTTTTGCAATGTAAAGCCTTTCAAAATCGTTTATGCGCAGCGGCATTGTAAATCGTTGAAATGTAAAGACTTTCAAAATCGTTTATGTAGCAAAGGCGTTGTAAATCCACTCAGTTCCAAGTCCCGCCCATACAAAACTTGCAACCTGTGTGTTCACAACCCACTGCCGGAATGTGTGTAGTTTATGTTCCAAACATATGATGTCAAATTAATTCACAAAAATAGTACATGACTCAATGTATCGAAATGCGTTTATCACGACAAAGGCATTGTAAATCCACTCAGTTCCAAGTCCCGCCCATACAAAACTTGCAACCTGTGTGTTCACAATCCACTGCCAGAATATGTATAGTTTATGTTCCAAACATATGATTTCAAATGAATTCACCATAGTACCTAACTCGGCGTAGAACGATAGCACTTAATCAATAGCACTTAACTCGACGTAGAACAATAGCACATAATCCATAGCACTTAACTCAATTTATCAGAAGTCAACTGATTTAGAGCGTTATCTGACGTAGTACCGTATACGCTTATAAACAAGAACAATTTATATAGTATAACCTTTGATTTAGAAACAATGGTAATCATGATAGATTTTAACCTTAAAAATCTAAAGTACTTGTGAAAAATGATTGAGCATGTATCTCCCCCTAAACAGTGATGAAAACAAGTAAAAGCGGGGGCTCTGAAAACTCACTTGGTAAACGGCGAGATGACAAAGTGAGTACAGAGGTATAATGAGATCGTTATCCGCGACCTATGACGAATGATATGATATGTCATGAGTTGCAATGTAATGTTATGCATGCACTTCGTATGTTATTTATACCATTTACGGGTTTTGAAAATATTACTCGTTGACGAAAAATACTCTTTTGACGTTTGACCAATCAAAAATGACTTTACATGTTTTTACGTCAAAATGTCATCCTATAATGGTTTTAAAATGATTTTTGGTGAAATTACCATTTTTCGTCGTAAAACAATGTCGTCGGAATTTTTCATGAAATCAACAAAAGCGGCTCGGAAAAATAGTCGTAAAAATGATGTGCGTCGATCATTAGAGAGCGAACTCGGACGGTTTTGGAAAGTTTGTATCGATATCTAAAAGTTTCAGTTCAGGAGTTTTCGTCCAAAAGGTCTCGATCATAGAGATATTAAGGGTTAAAGTTGGTGGTTTTTGGCCAATTGTGTGCAGAAAATTAGTTACGGCAAGTTTAAGAAAAAGTGCATATCTTTGTCGTTTCAAATCCGTTTTCTACGTTTTATATGTCCTTAGCTTTGTATTGGAGTAAACTAATATATTTTTGAGAAGTCGAAATAATTTGTGAAGCTTAAGGCTCGTTTTTGACCCAAAAACACTAAAAACATGTTGCTGAAATTTCTGAAAATAATATATTTCGGCGTCAAACTTGTAAAATCCATAACTTCTTCGTTATAAGTCCGTTTTTATCCGTTCAAGCGGCCACGGATTCGTTTTAAAGTATATTTTCTAAAAATCAAGGCCAAAGTTTCGTACCATCTGCTGATTTTTCCAGAAATTCGATTTAAGGACAGAACACAAAATATAGTTATTGAAAATAGTTTTTCACGGACAAAACCTATTCTAATCCCTTCAAATCAACTCGAAACTAATCTAATCCTACCATACACCTTCTTAGGGTGTCATGGGTTCCTAATCACCATCAAGACCAAAGAATACCATGGGAATAATTATAGGATGACCATAAGTATATATAAGTTCTAAAATCATGAAATAAATGGTATAAATCACATAACATGCATATAAGCTCCAAAAATGAAAAGAATCATATGAAAATGAAAAGGAAACATGAGGATGAAAAAAATATGCTTACAAGTGATAGTGATGAGGTGAAAGTAACAAGGATTATCCTAAATACTCTTGGTTTTTATTTCAAAACCATATAAAGAGTATGTACTAGATTGTAATAACACTTGTGCTTGAACTTGATAAAAATCTTTGATCCCTTGGTGAAACCCTCTTGTGGCCGGTTTTATGGAGCAAGAACAAAGGAGAGAAACTTTTGTTTTACACCTAGAGTTATATGTTTGTATGTGTAAGTAAAGCAAATGCATCTATTAAATATGTGCAAGTGGACTTGAATGAAATCAAGATTTTCAACAAAAATATCAAGGGGGGAGGGGGTCTCGGTGATTTTGGGGAAAGGGGGAAGGTATGAAGTAATTAATTTTCTTGTCCCATGAATTTAAAGTATTTTAAGTGTACATATATATATATTGGTATAATAATAATAATATAGGTATTGAGGTAACTATGAATAAATCTTAGTGGAATAAAATAAAGTGTAATGAAGTCATAAAAATTATAAAAATGCATTCCTTGTAAAATTTGAGTGATAAAATTAATTATCGTACAATTTTAAGAAAACGCGTAATAATTAAACTTTAACAATTTATGTACCAAATAAATTTGAAACACTAGGAAAACTAAAAATATAGTTTTATGAACTAAATGTAAGTTTAAAAATACCTCGGGATCATTTTTGAAAGTAATGGATTAAATATTCAAAATAAAACTCGCGATAAAGATTATTAAATAAAAATTACGCGTAAAATATGAAATGAAATGTCGTGAATGAACTAATGAGATGCACATGATGTCAATGTAATGTAGACTAATCATAGTCCATATGAAATGTACGTGATGTCATGATCATGAATTCGCCGCTAAACCATTAAGGTTACGCGAATTTGGAACAAGTAAACCAAGTTTACTAAAAATGTGGAAATAATGAGACATGAATCGTGTCGAGAAATGACCTGAAAGTACGGGTTGTCACATTCGCCCATCCAAAAAGGAATTCAGTCCCTGAATTCAATTCGTGTTAATCTATCGGTTTTAGGGTTTGATGTGGCAAGCTTTCCCATTCCCGAGCAAAACCCTCAAAAGACTTTTTGGTAACCGATTTTTACTTAATCTCACAACTCATCAAACAAGAACTGTCATGAGATTAGGCTAAATCGGTTTAGGTAACAACTTGTTTCTAGCTCGATCTTTGCAACTCATCAAACAAGAACTGTCACGCGGATCAACTGGAAACAAGTGGTTTGAAGAAAATCTTTTGAAAATTTGGCTCGATTACGGAATTGCTTACACATATAAGCCTACTACTCCCTTCATTGCATGATTCTTCCTGAATTAGACATAGGTGATCAGGCTATGTATAATTTAGGAGTAACTATGCAATGCTTGGACTAATCAACTCATATGTTGTTTGGTGTTGAGTCAACTGATGTTAAAATTGTGATGAACATCGAGGAGAGAAGACATGGAGAAGTGTCGCTAAAATGATAGCTAAAGTAAAAAGAATTAAAATCCTCGTAAATGATAACAAATCGGAGAGAAAATAAAGTACGATAGATAAGAATATTTTACAATGAGTGGTTTAGCAAAAGTAGTACATCTTAGGTTATAAAGATTCGGGTACGATGGAAAACATAAACTTAGTACAACATAGTACATAAGGAGAAATAAGACTGTTAGTTTCCGAACTTCTTCAGTCTTCCGCGTCGTTGATACCTTGACGAGCTCCTTCTAACATATATACATTCCCATGAGCACCTTCGACTTGTTGACCTTGGTTTTGAGGACATTGATTCCGATAGTGTCCTTGCTCCCCACATCCGAAACACGTAACTATGGTCTTGCCCTTACAGTCCTTAGCAAGGTGTCCTACTTTGTGACAGCTAAAACATATACCACATGGACCATTATGATGTAGCGTGCATTGGTGGCATCGCGGTAAGTTTCCTGCATAAGCTCTTCCCTTGTTGGTGCCGCATAACATAGACCACTGGCGACTTCTTGTCTTCTATTATGTTGTTGGTGATGGTTAGTGTTATGGTTTTGGTTGTCGTTATCATAACCTTCCTGGTCATTTTCCCACTTTCTCTTGTTGTTGTTGGTTTGGTTATCGTTGTTGTTGTTGTTTTGGTTATTGTTGTAATTGGTGTAGTTGTTGGGGTTGTTGTTGTTTTGGTTGGTGTTGGTGTACTTGCCTCTCTTCACTACCTGGGCCATGAGCTTTTGAGTCAATCGAATAGCTTCCTCAATCGTTTGCGGGTCAGAAGAAGTCACATCGCCTTGAATAATCTCGGGAAGTCCGTCAATGAAAGCCTCCAGTAGCTTCTCATTATCCGAAACCATAGATGGGCATAACACGGCCAATTCTTGGAATCTCCGGATGTAAGTGTCGATATCATACCCAATAGTTTTTAGTTCATAGAACTCCGTCTCCAACTTTTTCACTTCCGTTCGAGGACAAAACTTCTTAGTCACCAAATCCTTAAATTGCTCCCAAGTAAGCTTGAAAGCATTCTCCATTCCAATCGGTTGAGCATAAGAATTCCACCAAGACAATGCTCCATCGAGTAATGTGCTCGTAGCAAACTTAACCTTACTGTCATCCGGACAGTTACAAAGCAAGAACACCGATTCCAATTTTTCAAACCATCGAACCATGGCTGTAGCTCCCTCGGTACCTCGAAACTTAGTGGGATCTCCACGCTTGAAATCCTTGTAAAACGACTCTTAACTTCCGGATCCTCCTGCATTTCCAGCGTAGCAGCAAAGCCTAGCGGCTTCAGCAGCGACTGCCTCAGCAGGCAGCGGCAACTGTTTCCCTTTCAATCCTTAATGCCTCGGCTATACTATCCCTTACCAACTTTTGAATTTCCGCGAGTTATTCAGTGTAGCTTTCTTGGTGCCATATCTTCTTCAAAACAAGAAATGTGAGGCGTAGCAAAATCCGATGTTAATAATAAGCGCTTCAAAGAAATGTGATAAGAAACGATAAGTTTGAGGTTATGTTTCAAAATGATCGACGGTTTCCTAAGGAATGGGTTATGAGGTGTTGTAAGTGCTTCAAGTGTATGGTGGTTTAGGGACATAATGTGTGAATAAAGTGTAACTCGACATGTTAGTGGTGAAACAAAGGAGTGAGAGTGTCTTCGCCCAATTTAAAAGTTTATCTCGGCATTCGTCGTTATCGATGATGAATCAACTGATATAAAAATTGTGATAGGGGATGACAAGGAATTCTCCACGTTAGAGTATGAGGAAAAGATAATGGGATAGGAATTTAAAGGCATCCATGTGACAATCGATGTGAAATGAAAGTGAATAACTCGAAAAATGTACGTATAAACCGCATGTAAAGTGAACGTGCACTTATGATGAAATGATGAGATGCTATGATGATGTAGTTATAGTCTAGGGTCAATGATGCAACCTAGTTCTCTATAACCGAAGCTCTGATGCCAATCGGTCACACCCCAAATTACACTTTTCGTGAATGGAATTCACGGGGATTATTGTCATAGCATCACAATCACAGTTATATTGAACGACCTAAAGTGTCGTTTGAAAAGAACATCGTTTGATTTAATAAAACAATCAGAGTTTACAAAGTAGGTCCCAAATGAAAAATCAACTTGTGCGGAAAATAAGTTTAGTACAGTCAAACGATGTTTTTAAAGAATATAAATCCCAAGAAAGACGCGTCGTCACCACGACTCCATGAGGTGTCCAAATGCATGCCATGAAGTGAATGCCTTAGGTACCTGAGATAAAACATGCTAAAAGTGTCAACACAAAGGTTGAGTGAGTTCATAGAGTTTGTTTTGCAATGTAAAGCCTTTCAAAATCGTTTATGCAGCAACGGCATTGTAAATCGTTGAAATGTAAAGACTTTCAAAATCGTTTATGTAGCAAAGGCATTGTAAATCCACTCGGTTCAAGTCCCGCCCATACAAAACTTGCAACACTTGTGTGTTCACAACCCACTTAGGAATGTGTGTAGTTTATGTTCCAAACATATGATGTCAAATTAATTCACAAAAATAGTACATGACTCAATGTATCGAAATCGTTTATGCAGCAAAGGCATTGTAAATCCACTCAGTTCCAAGTCCCGCCCATACAAAACTTGCAACCTGTGTGTTCACAATCCACTGCCAGAATATGTATAGTTTATGTTCCAAACATATGATTTCAAATGAATTCACCATAGTACCTAACTCGGCGTAGAACGATAGCACTTAATCAATAGCACTTAACTTGACGTAGAACAATAGCACATAATCCATAGCACTTAACTCAATTTATCGGTAGTCAAGCTGATTTAGAGCGTTATCTGACGTGTACCGTATACATAAACAAGAACAATTTATATAGTATAACCTTTGATTTAGAAACAATGGTAATCATGATAGATTTTAACCTTAAAAATCTAAAGTACTTGTGAAAAATAATTGAGCATGTATCTCCCCACTAGATGATGAAAACAAGTAAAAGCGAGGGGCTACTGAAACTCACTTGGTAAAGCTGGACGAGATGACAAGAGTGAGTACACGAGGTATAATGAGATGCGTTATCCGCGACCTATGACGAATGATATGATATGTCATGAGTTGCAATGTAATGTTATGCATGCACTTCGTATGTTATTTATACCATTTACGGGTTTTGAAAATATTACTCGTCGTCGAAAAATACTCTTTTGGCGTCTCGACCAATCAAAATGACTTTACATGTTTTTACGTCAAAATGTCATCCTATAATGGTTTTAAAATGATTTTTGGTGAAATTACCATTTTTCGTCTCAAAACAATGTCGTCGGAATTTTCATGAAATCAACAAAAGCGGCTCGGAAAAATAGTCGTTAAAAATGATGTACGTCGATCGTTAGAAAACGAACTCGACGGTTTTGGAAAGTTTGTATCGATATCTAAAGTTTGATTCAGGAGTTTTCAGTCCAAAGGTCTCGATCATAGAGATATTAAGGGTTAAAGTTGGTGGTTTTTGGCCAATTGTGTGCAGAAAATTGAAGTTACTGGCAAGTTTAAGAAAAAGTGCATATCTTTGTCGTTTCAAATCCGTTTTCTACGTTTTATATGTCCTTAGCTTTGTATTGGAGTAAACTAATATATTTTTGAGAAGTCGAAATAATTTGTGAAGCTTAAGGCTCGTTTTTGACCCAAAAACACTAAAAATATGTTGCTGAAATTTCTAGAAAATAATATATTTAGTGCGTCAAACTTGTAAAATCCATAACTTCTTAGATTTATAAGTCCGTTTTTATCCGTTCAAGACCGCCAGTTAGTTTTAAAGTATATTTTCTAAAAATCAAGGCCAAAGTTTCGTACCATCTGCTGATTTTTCCAGAAATTCGATTTAAGGACAGAACACAAAATATAGTTATTGAAAATAGTTTTTCACGGACAAAACCTATTCTAATCCCTTCAAATCAACTCCGAAACTAATCTAATCCTACCATACACCTTCTTAGGGTGTCATGGGTTCCTAATCACCATCAAGACCAAAGAATACCATGGGAATAATTATAGGATGACCATAAGTATATATAAGTTCTAAAATCATGAAATAAATGGTATAAATCACATAACATGCATATAAGCTCCAAAAATGAAAAGAATCATATGAAAATGAAAAGGAAACATGAGGATGAAAAAAAATATGCTTACAAGTGATAGTGATGAGGTGAAAGTAACAAGGATTATCCTAAATACTCTTGGTTTTTATTTCAAAACCATATAAAGAGTATGTACTAGATTGTAATAACACTTGTGCTTGAACTTGATAAAAATCTTTGATCCCTTGGTGAAACCCTCTTGTGGCCGGTTTTATGGAGCAAGAACAAAGGAGAGAAACTTTTGTTTTACACCTAGAGTTATATGTTTGTATGTGTAAGTAAAGCAAATGCATCTATTAAATATGTGCAAGTGGACTTGAATGAAATCAAGATTTTCAACAAAAATATCAAGGGGGAGGGGGGGGTCTCGGCTGATTTTGGGGGAAAGAGGGGGGAAGGTATGAAGTAATTAATTTTCTTGTCCCATGAATTTAAAGTATTTTAAGTGTACATATATATATATTGGTATAATAATAATAATATAGGTATTGAGGTAACTATGAATAAATCTTAGTGGAATAAAATAAAGTGTAATGAAGTCATAAAAATTATAAAAATGCATTCCTTGTAAAATTTGAGTGATAAAATTAATTATCGTACAATTTTTAAGAAAAACGACGTAATAATTAAACTTTAACAATTTATGTACCAAATAAATTTGAAACACTAGGAAAACTAAAATATAGTTTTTATGAACTAAATGTAAGTTTAAAAATACCTCGGGATCATTGTTGAAAGTAACGGGTTAAATATTCAAAATAAAACTCACTTGATAAAGATTATTAAATAAAAATTACAGCGTAAAATATGAAATGAAATGTCGTGAATGAACTAATGAGATGCACATGATGTCAATGTAATGTAGACTAATCATAGTCCATATGAAATGTACGTGATGTCATGATCATGAATTCGCCGCTAAACCATTAAGGTTACGCGAATTTGGAACAAGTAAACCAAGTTTACTAAAAATGTGGAAATAATGAGACATGAATCGTGTCGAGAAATGACCTGAAAGTACGGGTTGTCACATTAAAACACAAATACAATGAAGTCCTGGAGAATATAATGAATTCCCGGGTCGTTAAGTCCCACGGAGACTCAATGGTGTGGAAACACTAATTCAGATGATAGAATGATCACTAAGGATAGTGATCAGTAAAGGTTTTTGATGGATAATTATACCTAAAGAAAAGATCTACAAATTACAGCAACTTAAATGCAAATTAAAAGAAATTAAAAAGTTAAAATATATTAAATAAACGCTATCACTATTTTTACAATGATGTTTTGTGATTTTATAAAATAAAATAACTTAAATAAACTATTTTAACTAAGCGTAAACTTAAATTATCTAAAAGCGTGATTTAAAATAAAAGCGTCGTTATTTATAAAAATTACGCGAGTGCGCAAGCAAAAACGTAAAATTTATGAAATAAAAGTCCTACAAGTTTAAAACAATTTTTTCGTTACTATATGATAAAGAAAATTTTAGAAAAAGATTTATTTTTTTTGACTTTTATATTTTTTTATTATGAATTAAATACTATTTTAAACTAATTAATTAATTAAAAATACTAAACTAATTTTGAAAAATCTAAAAAATTCACAGAAACTACTTTAAACATTACTGATTCTAAGAAAAATGAAAAAGGTGGTGGTCGCTTTGTAAAATAAGCAGCAAATAAGCTAAAGAAGCTTATAAGTTCGAAATGCAAAATGTCCTTAAGTAATTAAATGTGTAAAGTTAAACACAAAGAAGACCCAAGGGCAGATGGTTGGAGTGTGTTGCTGTGTGCGTTGAGCGAAAAAGGGAAAAGGACACAGGTTCGAAACCTGCCTCTTCCTTTTGATGCTTTTATTTATAAACTTAACACTACATATCCTTTAAGACCACAGATAAGTAAAAGATTGCACAAAGAGCTCAGTAGAGCAGTTGGTTATGGTGTGGGGTTGCTTTTGTCTTTAAGCTGGTAGTGAGTCGTGGGTTCAAGTCCCACTGCCACTTTTTTTTCTTTTTTTTCACTTATTTATTTGCAAACTAACTTGAAGACTAAAACAAGACTTAAAAAAAAAAACTAGAAAACTACATTTTGGCACAATGGTGACAATAAGCAGAGGTAAAAAAATAAGGAGCAGTTGGGCTTAAGGATTAACTAAGGAATTCAAGAAGCTATGATAAGATTTCAATAAGCCAAACTACTTGACAAAACTTACAAACAAGTTGTAACTGACTTGTGTGTGTGTGATTGCAAATAAAGAACAAAACCAAACACCCTTAAACTCATATAAGCACCAAATGAGTAAATACAATTCTGAGGAAAGCAGAAATAAAATAGCACTTCAACTACACATCCATAATACGCTAGAAGAGCAATAAAAACAATGAACTTAGGGAGATAAGCGGTAGGCAAAAGCAAAACTAACTAGAGAATTCCTAAAGCTACTAAGTTAGAATTAAGCACCAAGGTTGTTCATAAACACTAATAAGCTAATGAATAAGCACAAGGTGAATTGGAAATAAGCTAGATACTGATTATAAGCCAATATTATAACTGAATGAGCAATATAACTTGAAAATAAGCACAAAATAAGCCAAAACAACTTTGTTGGCACAGGGACACTTTTAGAAAAAGGACTTGAAGAAGCGATGAATAAGCACTAATAAGCTAGTTAGAAGTAAACTACTATTTTTCTAATTTATTTAAGCAACTGAACTTTAATATCCCAAAAGGATTTAAGCTAAATCTTAATAATGAGCACACACTAAAATTCTAAAGTTTATTCAAAAACTGACATTGAAAAATTTTGACTTTTTATTTACATTAAGATGTTGACTTATATGAACTTTGATCACCTCTAATTAACTG
The DNA here is from genome assembly GCA_910596185.1 of Chrysanthemum makinoi. Classification (NCBI taxonomy): domain Eukaryota; kingdom Viridiplantae; phylum Streptophyta; class Magnoliopsida; order Asterales; family Asteraceae; genus Chrysanthemum; species Chrysanthemum makinoi. The sequence goes on along the minus strand of OU343221.1, from coordinate 140,882,493 downwards.
AATATGTTGTTATAGGCTAAATAGAAGTTGTATCAAGCTACTCTAACATTTTCCTAACACAAATAAAGCTTTTGATTTGCAAAAAGCTCAACAGTAAGCAATTTAAGACATATTACATGTGAATTTGACTTAGAGTGAAATCAGGATACAAAATAAGGATTTGAAATGAGTGTATTAAACCTAAGTGAGACTAACTCAACTGATCTTAACCTCTAAATAAGCTTCAAACCACAGTTACCTTCTTGATCCAAACACTAATATAGATGATTGTGGTGTAACTTTAAACCAACAATCTATTAAGCTAATGTGAAAAACTTCCTAACTTTGATTATAACTAACTAAAGTAAGTCTAACTGCAAGGATTTGAGCTAACAATCAACACTAACTACATGAAAACAATCACATACATATTTTAGCAAACAACTGACATAGAATGAATTAAAGGACTTACAACATTCCAGCTACTAAGGCCTGCACAAATGGTTAAATACCACTCCCAACAAGCTTATTCCACCACAACATCTAATCCAGGTCAAAGATTTGACCTTACCCCACTTCAGTTGACTTTTGTTGACCGAAATTCAAATTTGCTTTAAACTGAATTTGAAGATATTTAATAGCTTATAAGAGCTTTATAGAAAGCTTATATGAGCTTTGGAATATTTAACAACAAATTATAACAACATTCAATTTAACATGAGATTTTCTTGATCTTGAAATTTTACATAAACTGAAAATGAAAATAAAACTTGAAATTTATTATTGGTAAAGGTTTAAATACATTCAGAAACACTTAAACAAGTACTTGAAAATTTAAACATACACTAGAAAGCTTGAAAATATTAAAACGACATTTTCTAATCTAAATTACACTACTTGGCTTTTCTCCTTGCTTCTCTTTCTTCTTTTTATACACCAAATAGTCTTCCCACTTGTTTCTGAGCATATCCCACCATTAATCTCAGCCATTGGATGAGTTGAAGACATATTGGCCATTGATGATATTTGGCGGAAATTGGTTTATCACAGGTGGAGGGATTGAGTGAATGGGGGAGGATTGCATTTAATGTTTCTTGTTTTGTGTTGAGGTGGAGGGGACAAGGGAAGGTGTATGTGGTGGAGGTGAAGGGAGTATATGAGTGATTTGCAGGCAGTGGTTGAAGGAAGAAGAAAAGGAGGGAACAAGTGGGGTGTGTTTGTTTGACCGATCTTTGTAGGGGGTATTAATAAGGCAGGGTCAAGTTGGGGTCCAGGGTCATGGGAAGGGTTCAAGGTCCAAGGTATTAAAGGTTTAATAAGACAAGGACCTTTGTGTAATTCACGAAATTCAAGGGACCACTTCTGCCAATTGTGCAAAGTTATTCCAAGGGACCACAAGTGACAAGTTTCAATAGTACAAGGACCAAACTTGACATTTTCAATTTTCCAAGGGCCATTTTTGCCAATTTTTAAACTTGGAGGACCAAACTTGTAATTTCTCAAAACTTTTGATATTTTCACCAAAGGACTAATTTTGACAAGTTATGATTTTAAAAGGACCTTTGGTGATTTTACTTTTGAAATTAAGTGCTCAGGGGACTATTTGACAATTTTTGAAACTTGGGGGACTGGCACTGCCAATATGCAAACTTTGCTCATTTTCATCGATTTTAAACATTTTGCATCTGAAACATATAAAATGCAATTTTGAGATATTTTCAGTATTTTGATGCATTTCTGAGCATTTTTTAAGCGTTTTGCGGATTCGATTTGACCAAAATGATGAGTATTACAAATTCATCATGGCGAAAGCTTTACTTGGCTCATGATATTTGGCCAGCGTAGTAGAAACATAGTATAAAAATATCAGAGCCAGGTTCTGTAGATATGCACAAGGCATGATTTCTTCAATTAAGTGTGGATGTTGTGAGCATGCGGCTTTGGATTGACTCCTCAATTACTGATCGGTACTGGCAGTCCAAATGTACTTACAAACAAAGTTAGCAATAAAACACACGAAAGTGTCTTTGATCACTTTCGTTGAATTGAGTACCACAGTTCCCGTTGATCAGTACAAGTGCTTTGTGATCGGTATGATTCGAAGAATCTCCTTGGCGAGGGTTTAGCGGTATTTGCTCCTAATTGTTGTTCTCAAACGGAGCGTCTCAAAGAAGACAACGAGGGTGAGTAAACCACGACAAATTGAGATTCAGCGATTGATGAAAAATGATTTGAAAAACAATCGCGTATTGCTTAGAAGAAAAGAGTTTTGCAATACGACGAAGGTTTTATGAGAAAGATCAATTTTCAATCAGAAATACTTCTTGTATTTGAGAAGAGTACGCATTCGATGTGCTAGAGAAAGAAGAGATTAGCACATCGAGCGGTTTTCCAAAAGTATTTTTCAATCGAGAGATACTTTTGAATTTGAAATATGAATACACATTCGATGTGCTAGAGAAAAGAATATTTGCACATCGAGCGGTTTCCAAAGTATTAGTCAATTCATTTCCGGACCAAGGTTGATTCAGAATAGAATCGCCCCATCGTTTCTATCCAGTTGTCACAAGCTTGATCTTTTGGAAAGATCTCACATGTCACCCACCAAGAGCTTGTTTGATGTTGGCTCTAGAAGGCTTTCCATCTTCATTGTGAATATGTTGACATATCACTCGGATGTTCTGGCAATACCACAAGGATAATGCGTAGGACTCTTAATATTTTCTTACTTTCCACATTGTGTGAAACAGCAAGTCTTCATTAATATAGTGTCCTAATGAGATATTGTGGATGATCTCTTGGCTCTAGACTCAATTGTGCACATTTGGTTCCTATGTCGGAGACTAGGGAGAGGGTCTCCTTCTTCAATATCAACAATCTCTAAGAGAAAGTCGATAGATTATGTAGGTTCCCGTGAGAATGAAACAAGCCCTTTTAAGAGGAACTTGAGTAGTTTGGGAAGTTAGGTGCGGTCGTCAGCTGGGTCCATGATGTCTTGTCTTCAATACGGTGTTACCTTAGTAACCACCGGTAGCATATGTATTGAACCGGTTTACGCCTACGGTTGAATTATTGGAGGCATTTATTTCTTTTTACCCTTTTCACATTCATTTCTTTTTCATTCTTCAACCCCTTCACTGCTTACCGAGACTTCATAACTAGAACTTTGTTGGGTTTATTCGGTACTAGCTCTGTCTCTGTCCGCACTCTTCCCGTATCTCACTTTTCTCCTTTTTTCAATATACCTAAGGACTCTACACTATCTAGTGGATTGTCCCTGGGTAGATCCCTCCGGTTCTAGCGGATCGTGGGAACTAATACCTAACCTCACCATCCTTATAACTCCATGCATAAAGTAAAATGGTCGGTCTTTTGGTACAGTTCATTCCTTCTCAAAACCAATTGAAAAATCATTTGGAAAAACAATCAAGGTACTTGTGATACGAGATCAAAGCATTTTGTACCTTAATAGTTTTGATCATTTAGAAAACCTCCCCCTCAACATGTGCATATGATTTAGAAATTGTTTAGCACATGGAGAAAAAGCCATTTGATTTTCTTGGTAAATTCTCCCCCTCAATATGTGCGTACGATATTTGAAATCATTTAGCACATAGAGGAAGAGTTCTTTTAAAGTACTTCCACAATCACAAAAGCTATTAAGAAACCATTTGCTCCCCCTCAATATGTGCATAGATAAACGAAAGAGTTTAGCACATATTAGAGAGAACTTGCACTTTGAATCAAAACGATCATCATTTATCAGATTTCATATTAAATAACAAATTCTCCCCCGATCAAAAATATCAAACCCTTTGAGATTTTGGATCCCGGGTGATTTAATAAGGTTTGGAAAACATGGGAGAATATGTGGCCTTGTTTAAATACTCATCTTGTTTTTGGATAAATGCTCCTCGTCAAACATGTGCAACATATATATGAAATCGTTTGGCACATGGAGGCAGGAGTGCCTTTAAAGGACTAAAACCAATTCCATTAAAACAGATTTGAGATTTAAATCACGATATCTCCCCTGATCAAAAATTTCAAACCATTTGAGATTTGTGATCCCAAAAGATTTAAATCATTTAGAAAATTTTGGGGAAAGACGTGGTAAACTTTAATTTTGAAAAATGATTGATAAGGATCAATTTTAGACATTAAAGATTGTTAGTGTCAGGTATGATTGTTTTTAAGAGATCTTTAAGTAGAATAAAACAATTTTACAATCAAACAAGAACAGAAAAAATTTCATTTTGTAAGATCTTTGAGTTTTAAAGAAAATCATACCATGACATAACATTAAATCCTTAGATCACCACATTTTAACGTACAAACGGACTTGATAGATGAAATATAGTTTGAAAATATTTAATTGGAAATCACTTAAGATTTGACAGAATAAAGTCCGGTTGATTTCAAAACTTTGAATCCGATTTATTTTCAAAACAATAGTTTTCCATTTTCAAAACATTATTTTTCAAAGTTTTTAGGAAAATGGTATCATCACTATTATCCCTGCACAAAGATACATTAGGTGGTTGAGAAGCTTATATTTGTTCTTTGTAGGGCTTGGAAGAAAAAACGCTCTGAGATCACGGTGAGACTTCATACGTTGCATTTAATGCCAACTGAGGTAAAATTAAGCTCCGTTTCTTCATTTGCTGATGAAGAAACCATCTAGCGCTTTGGTGAGACCTCTTACGTTGCATTTTCCATGCCAACTCCATAGAAGTCCATTAAGCTCCGTTTCTTCATTTGTCAACCCAAGATATAGTTACCCTTTCCTTTCGGCATCCAATCATTTTCATTTGTGGGATTGGATGGAACATTCTTATATACCAATATACACGCATCACGTTAGTGAACACACATCTGAGATATATGGTGGTCGACATCACTGGCAATGATCGACTAATAAAAGTCAATTCAACATATCAATCAGATCATATAAAGGTATGGGAATTATGTGTTCATCAAACTCTAATCATCTAATCCTAACAATCATATCCTAGGCACCTAGTCCTTCAACGTAGGTTAACATCATTTTTCAGTTAAGCATATAGGATAATTAGATAAGCTCGTTAGAAGATATAGATTTGAAAACATTCTCCCCCTCAATCAATGATTTATTTTTCTAAAGAATTTAAAAGCGCTGAAGTCATTGATTGAGTTTTCAATTTTTACGAAAATTATGAATCTGATTGGTTTACAAGCAACTCATTTACCACCATTTTTGAGCGGACAAATATTTTTCAAGAATTTATAGAGAGGAAAACATTTGTGTAGGAACAACCGATCCTTCGACATACTTTCCTCATTTTTGTTTTTAGGATAAGTGCACGAAATATTTGAAAATTGGTTTAGCGCGGCACTTTCCTTTCTTGAAGAGCGGGTTGCTATCTGAAATAATAACAAACCTTACTTTAAGCACGGGTTACAGTCTGAAATAACTGCAAGCCATATTTTTGAGACATGTTTTGGAAATAAATATTTATACATCCTGCTCGAACTTCATCTAAAGTCCCGTGCCATTATTGAATGACATTTCTAAGACCGTAGATGTTATCGATACCAGAAGACATGTCTTGAGAAAACATATTTTTGGTATTTTCAATTTTTACGATTTTTATGGGCTTTTGTTGATTTTATATTTTCTATTTTGTTTTGTTGGTTTTATATTTTGTATTTTGCTTTTTGAAAAATATTTACAACGATAGAGAAATAGTTTAAAAAGATGATGATACAAGTCCAGAGGTAAGGAAATCGTTGGCACTTTGTAGAGTTAGAAGTCATCATCTCTTAAACTTTCACCACCAAAGCATTCGAGGCTCTTGAATCGTCGCAAGAACTTGAGTCTTCAAAAAGTGAATCTTTGGCGGCTTCCCCAAACCGACAATCCTCGAAAAAGACAATTTCCCTCAAGAAGAGTAAACAAAAAGCGTCTCATTGAATGAAGCTCAACACCCGAAGAAGGCGAGAACACCGAAGTAACAAGAGATAACCGCGGATCATCTTTGCGTTTATTAAACCCAGAATCAATGATTAAGCCCGATCACATGATCCTGTTGTGCCTCCCCGATGTACACATTACTCTTCGAGTTTAAGCGGTTGTCAATTCTTGGGAACAATATATCAACATATTCATTTTACCAAGTGTATTCCAATTATCTTCCATATAACCAATCAGCCATAATGTACAAGTACCCAACGGAGTAGAAACAACGACATCCGTGATGGCGGGTTTGAATCGATCTTCTCTGCGGATGTCAACTCGGAATAGCTGATTAAGCTCGATCATGTGAACATGTTATGCGACCACGATGTACATATCTCTCCAATGGTTGCGCGTCACGCCGAATCATCATTACATTGTGTACATGAAGCAATAGCCGGAAGCACTACCATAAATCATATAGAAGATGTCGATAAGCAGTATCATCTCACGCTCCAAATATTCTTCTCACATTTCTTCCAACTGAACGCTGAAGTAACACATACCAAAAGTCTCCAAAGACCATTTCCCCCAAATAGTTGGAATAATACATCCTTCCCCCAAATAGTTGGAATAATACACCAAAGGCTACGAGTTAAACACTGAGTTTCTCTACGGTTATGACCATTGTCTTTCCGGGATAACTTCAATCGGGTAGAAGTGTTAAGTTCATCATGTGTACTCGTTGTGCTTTTTAGATATATGTCTCCTTCCTCCTTCTTTGGTTTTGATACCTCGGAATCAGAAAACATAATATACCCATAAACTTGAAATCTTGTAGAGAAGAACTCAAATAGCGAATGAATCCTGTGAGAATCAAGCACTCTGAAAACTCTCTCGACTATCTTTATCAACCCATATGTAGACAATTTAAAGTGACCCTTTGTTGAAGAAAACCCGATATACCAAACTTGAAGCTGAAGTCGAATTCCCGTTTGTATCTTAAGCACGCTTATGATGGAAGAGCGGTTGAGAATTTATGCTTCAAGCAAATCTCTAAGTACTCCTTTACTCGAACAAAGTATGAGACATTAACACCTCTTGCGATTATCCACAGGCATCTGGTGTGACACGAGTAAAACAAGCGTAACTCATAATAGTGATAGTTAACCGGTATTCAACCATTCTTTGGCTGCGGTAACTAGATAAAACCGAGCAAGTTATCAAATAAGAGCACGCCTTTGTGAAAGTCAACTTCAATCTCAAATTAGTGATAAATGATTAACTCCAAAGTAATCAATCTGTGTCAAATGCCCAACGTGTGAATAAACATACAATCGGATGTACATTGACCTTGAATGAACGGAACAAATGATTCCTCAACATCGATGCATTCTTCCTAAAAGTATACATGTAGAGGCTGATGGAAGATTCACCAATAACCGAAGCGGATGAGGTAGTCATTTTCTAGAAGTTCATGTGGTTGATTTATAAGCGTGCGATTGAGAGGAACAATAATCCGTAAAGATTTGGCAAAGGAATACCAAAGAGCGGATCATTATTCATGAACAATAATCCGTGAAGATTTGGCAAAGGAATACCTTGTGAAATATCATGATAGTCATTATCAACGCCTTGTGAAATAACTGGAGGTAATGTTTCTTGAGTAGGATTAGAAAGTACTTAGATGGTGAACCAGTGAATTTGAGGAGCCAGGGCATGAGCTTGAGAAACTAGATGATCAACATTCGCTGGAGGTTGGAAATACTCATCAAACATATCATGAAACAATGAATCCCAAACAATGAATCCCAGTTATCCTTAGTAAGTGAAGCATTAGGCGTTGAAGGAGAGTCATATGACCATAATTCAAACATCCATCAACATGTAGTATATGCACTCTTTCTCCCCCTCAAAATTGCATCGAAGTTGCCATTTTTGATTTGAACATAAGTGAATAAGAATATACACAAATGAGCGTAGATCCACTTGAGGGTTGAAAGAGCGTGGAAAAACATGAAGCTTGTTGATAAAGAATGTCGATGAGAATGGTCATAAACATGAAGATTTCTCTCTCTTTTGAAGATAAAGTGCTTGAGCGTACACCTTTCTTTTTCTTTGAGGCGGGGCTGAAGTGTCATCTGCGGGCGCTTACATAATAATGAAGTACGAGGCCTGAACTGATGTGAGCAGACGTCATAGCCGAATGAATATCAAGATTGAGTTACTTGAACGTGAGTTTAAAATGAGATATCAATCCATTTTGTAATCCATACTTTAAGCCGATCCATGTAGTGAAGGATCGAAGTATCTGCAGCTAAAGTAAGGACTACGCACTAATATTACAAACTTGATTGCATATATTTTGGTTAGTGGCATTAGTATCTAAACCCTTTGGGGTTTCTGATCAAATCGCGATTTTGTCATCGGTGCATGACTTTCCGGTAGGTATCCACCTAAGTCCGGCATCCTTAAACATTCTACCGGATGGTATCCACTTATGGCAAGGTCTAGGATTGTTAGGCTTCTTATGCATAGTGGAAGACTTATCCTTATTCCTATTTTCCACATATTTGATTTGGTATCCATCTAGGTGAAGATTTTTGGTTTATTTTGCTTATTTATGATAGCGACTTAGTGAAAATCCTAGACTTAACAGGTTGAACCTTTGTATCAGCATTTACTTTCTTTAGGTATTTGAAACACAATTATCATGATTTGCCTTAAAGATGCATTTCAGACAATTTGAGCAAACAACTTGTTTGAATTCAGAAAATGATCTAGAGTTCTTAGAGTGATCTGCTATGGGAATAGCTTTATTGAAACACAACTACTCTTAGATACAAGCCAATCCTAGTCTTTAGTTGAGTGTTCCTAGGTAATGGTTTAAAACTACTAGTAGTGCCTTGAAACCTCGTAGAATTCATCACCCTAGGTCTTGAACCTAAAATTCCATCTTTTGAATCATGTGCCTTTTTCCTAGATTCTTCTAGATAATAGCTCTTCCACAAGTCATTCATATCATATGAATTATGAATTTTAATGCTTGGCTTAGACACATTTTTCGAACCAATCCTAGAGGTCTTTGGGAGTAGAAGTAGGCTTGTTGAGGTTTAGAGGAGGCTGGAAGCATAATTCTTAGGCAACTTCAGGTGAAGTAGGTTTGACAAAACTGTTTCTCATCAACTTGGGAGAAAACTTGTTTTTGAAAATTTTGGCCTTTGGATATAAGCGCAGTAGGCTGCCTAACAACGGACCAGTTTCTAATGGGATGGCTGGTTTCCCCAGGTTGATGGTTTTGTAAACTTAGTGTCCACACTTTTCCCTACAATTTTCCTAAGCTCATTTTTTAAGGCAACAATAGTTAAACTCTTTTCCTGAAGTTGAGCTTTGAGTTCATCAATTTTTGCTATCAAAGAGTTTGTTTGTTCCATTGTTTTAGTTCTAACTTCTTTGTGAGAGTCACTTAGTTCTATGTGATGCTTTCTCAAAGACTCATTTTCCTTTAGTAATTTGGCCACACAAACCGCTAATTCATCATTTCTTATTTGAATATCATCAATAGCATTAATATCAGAATTACTTGTAACCAAATTATTTTTCACATGCATACCGAAATATGTTTTCAAATTGTTGATGGTTGAGTCTTTGTCTTGAAGCTGAGCTTTCAAAGTGTTAATTTCAAAAGTTCACGAATTCGGGAAGTTCGGGATTTTTACATGGTTTGTTAATTTGGAAACTTTCTTCTTTACTTTGTATCACATTTTCAAGAGAAATGCAATGTTTTTCAAGATTTGAGAATTTGTTTGAAAGTTCATCAAAAGCCTTTTAATCAACCATATTGTTTGTTTTGAAACACTTAATCTCGGACTTCGACCTCGATTCTGGGACATTTATCGAGTCATTCGACATCAGATCATTTGTTTAAGTACTTTAGCGTAGATGAACTATATTGAGCGACAGTAAAGGGTACCTCATTACATGACACTGTTCAATTTCGGATTCGATATGCATCCATCATGTGTAACAAGAGTCATTGAACATTTGGTGTCAAGCTTATCAATTCGATCCCCTGAGTATTTTCAACCGATCCATCATCCGATGCCTTACTTGGTCTCAACACAACGATTTATTGATTGTATCCGACATTCATTCACCTTCGATCATAGCATCCACTTCTTGTGTGCGAGTTCTTGGTATTTGGTTACATCATTCTTAGTTGTCTCGATATTCGCATTCGGCACACGATTCTTCAACTAATACATTACCTGACTCATCACAACTTTCTCTCAACTACACGGACTCTTATCCACTATTTCATCATTCTGAGTAACTTCCTCAATATACTTCTCCACATTATTCATAAGATGGATAAGTGTCTCTATGAGCACGCTAATTTCCACTCGGTGTGTCTCTTGAAAGACATTTCTGTCATGTCTTGATCATAATCGGATGTAAATTCCCTCTTGAAGAATGATGAAATTGGTTGTGGATCACTTGAAGTGCAGCACTGGAAGTATCCTTTTGAACATTTTCTTTATCAAGTTGTTGTTCCAATTGTTCTAAGTTCAATAGTAATATTCAGTTAATGTGGATAAATCTTGACGGAAAAGGGCATTGCATGTTCGTTCCATTCCTATCGATGTGAGTAACATAAGGTGTGAGTGAAGTTGTTGAAAGGGCACAATGCAACATTCATTTTGCATGGCATTCTGTAGCATGAGCAGGTGCAAGTCTTTCACATTGGACTCAGAGCATGAAGAACTCAAATCATCATTGATTGAATCCATCATCATAGCAGAATTCGGTATAGCTAATATTCTCATGGTTGTCTACAACATCATACAATTTAAGTACTTCCAAAATCAGATCAGAGTGTAAGACATGATGTTTTTGTGTACACGGGATTTTACAAATCTATGATTTAAACCGAGAAATAGAATCTTTGTAGGGAGTTTTACAAAATCAAGAAGAAACCGTTAAGCAATGACCAATAGAACGTGTTAAGATGATTGATGGATCGACACAATGATAGAAAATTGTGTGTTAGGTCTTATGATTGTTTGTAGGATTAGCAGAGATGTTGTTTGGTTGTGATCAGGGTTGGTTGTTGCACGATTTTACGGAGAAATTTTGGTCTAAAACACAAAACCTCAATAAATTCTGTTCGGGCGGTTTAGGCCTCGAAGGTTGACCCTTGACTTCGTGCCATTCTCCTCGTTTGGTTGTAAAAGTTCTCGATGGTCGTTTTGATGGGTAGAGCAGCGAGTTAAGGTTCAAAGTTATGGCCGTTTGAAGTTTTGTGGGGAAAAGTCAACAAATTAAGCTAGTAAGACAAGTCGCTAGAGTCACCAAGTCGCTAAATAACAACTCGCTAAAGGCACAAGTCACATCAGCCGTGGATCAAGTTGCTAGATACAAGTCGCTATGAACCAAGTCGCTAAAACACAAGTCGCTAAAGCAACAAATCGCTAAGTGACAATTAAGCTAAAGAGCAACTCGGTAAGTATCCAAGTCGCTAATGTCAAGTCACGAGAACAATAAGTACAAGTCGCTAGAATTAATGAAAGCAAGTCGCTAACCCACCAAGTCAAAAGCTAGTAGTGGAGAATCCACTACTGTTTGTACTTTGTCGCTTGTCTCAATAGACAAGTCGCTAAGCTCAAGTCACTATGACTAACACTACAACTCGCTAGAAATTACTTGAAGCAAATCGCTCTGAAGAAATTCTAACGAGACTCAAGTCGCTACCTTGAAAAACTTCAAAAACACACTTTTCAATCCAAAACAAGCCCAACCACAGTGATTCAAGCTTTCCAAATCAAAACCCAAGCACTTACAATGATTTTAAACACTAAAGTACACTCAAAATTCAAACTTTAACACAAGAAATGATCCAAATGATGCAAAAACCACTAAACTATTTCAAACTCAAAAACCATCTAAAACCACTAGAAATCCAAGGATATGTAAGAGAGATGATCAAACCATGGCTCTTGATACCATTTGTAACATATTGGATTTCATAAACACATCATAACATATCAAATGGGGCGTATAGTTTAGAGGTTTTAGAGAGAGAAAGTAGGATGAGAGCCTTTCTTGAGAGAGAAAGTGAAAGAAAACATGGAAGGTTAGAT
>OU343221.1:140766814-140870339 GCA_910596185.1 Chrysanthemum makinoi | reverse complement strand
AACCGCCAAAGACTGAAATCAAAGCACATCGATCTTCATATCATTTCATCAAGGATCACGCGGGAACGTACCGTTGAATTATATTTTATGGTACAAAATACCAATTGGTGCATCTTCTCACCAAAGCCCGCCTCCCCGCTAGGGTTTAATGAGTTGGTCCACCGGATTGGTATGAGGTGTTTGACTCAAGAGGAATTGTATGATCTCCTAAAACAAATTTTAAACCTCACAAACACCAAATTTTTTGTAAATAATTTTTCAAAACAAAATACAAAATTATAAAACCCTATAAAAACAACAAAAATATTCTTCTAATCTAATTTTTCAACATTGCAAGTTATTTTTCCATCAACACTTTAATCTTTCAAAATTCAGTATTTTTCCGATCAAGTGTTGAGGGGGAGAAAATAATCTTTTAACCGCTTCAAAACATCTGTGTACTTGCATGTTATCATATCTCGGTTGACTCTTTTACAAATGGTGGTACATTTCCTTGTTCAAAGACACTCCTCGGACTTTAATTAATAACCTTTCATTATTTTCTCAAGTCGAGGGGAGTGTCGTCAAGTTTCTTTCCTAAAATCTTCATTTGGTAACCAAAATGGAAGTCAAGAGGCTTTGGATGAAAAAGGGAAAAGGTGGAGGGACCAAAACTGTCAAAATGTTAAACTCACTTTTAATAAAACACCTCCCACCTACTTCACTTCTCATTTATTACACAAAACCTAAAACCATCCTACGCATAAAATTCACTCAAGAAACTGCATTTGATCTTCATTTTGTAAGTTGTTTCATGTTTCTACACATTTTGAACATTGGTTTTGATTTTCAAATGAATTCAACGTCAAATCATCAATTATGAGTGATTTTGTGTTCTTTTAAGCAGTAAGAACACATGATCATGTGTTATGTGTTTATGGTTAAAAGGAATGTGTCAAAATGTTTTAAAAACATCTATGATATAGTTTCTATGCTCAAAACAAACCCAGCTACAATTAATTAATGATTTTGAATATTAGGGTTTATGAGTCTAATTGGGTATTTCTAAATGTGAAGTGTTTTGGTCAAAAAGATTGTTGGTTATGCTTCGTGTTATTGAATTGATGATTTCCAAGGTCTATAACCACCCGTAAACACCTAATTGGTTAACAATTTGAAATTAGGGTTTAAGGTTCATGAGATTTGGTATTTTTATTCACCATAAATTAAGTGTTAAAACTTATTATTATGCTCACAACATCTAAGATATACCGTAAAAACTTTGGTGCATATTCCATGGCTAGATCTCATATGCGTAGATTTAGGGTTTAGACTACGCCGTATGCGCCTACGCTGCAATCATAACCGTCTAAAATGTGTTTTGATCTGTTATAAAATGAATGTTATGTGTTTAACATTGATGATATGATGCTTTATTTCGGGCTTGCAACACTTAATATTCAGAATCAAGGTTGTTGTTAATATACGATAAGGATCACCTTACGCCGAAGCTTGTTATGTAAGATTAGTCTTACGCATAGCTTCTACGCGATAAGGTTCTACATATGGGACTACGCCAGATCCCGTGAAGGATATGCGTAAACAAGGACTCTACGCATAAGGTCAACTTCCAGTAGCCTTACTGTAGTTAATATATGCCTACGCATAAGCTTTACGATAAGGTCCTTTTTCCCTACGCCAGAACACTTACGCTGTAGTTAAGACCCTACGCTGAAGTTTACTTCACGCATATATCATTCTTCTGCTCACGCATAACTTTGCCAATCCTACGATAAGCCGTGATCATACCTTCATGAATTGTTACGCGGTACAAACTTGTAAATAAACTAATCATATCATCACGAATCCTAAAATGTCACTAATAAACTGAAATCGCTTGATATGTTGTGAACAATAAGTGATAAAATAAACTTTAAAACTTAAAGTTAACTAACTCAATTTAAACATTTCACGACGCCATTGGACTATTGAATATACAAGTGACTTAGGACTCAGAATAATCATTGACACTGCATATTCAATAACTAGACAATAACCTTCTTCGTTGACTAACATTATGTCTTTCGATATGTTGGTTCTTTTGGCTAATGTTATTTCGATCACGACATGGTCGAACAAATGAATATGGATGCAATCAAGTTCTCTCCATTGCCGATATCTATCCTCATGGCTATCCAATGAAGATAGGAAAGAATAATCTCCGTGATGACTTTGACAACCTCTCACTTGCTCGTAATCTTCATGTTTAATTGCTATTGACATTCGGAGGACTCATCCAGACGTAACATGCTTTCACACTCGCAATCGCTCGGTAGATCTAAGCATCCGAACACTATGGAAAGGGTCAGGACAAATCACCGTGGACGTGACTCAATCACAAACAAGTCACCATTACACCTCGCAGACTTAAGGGTCGTTTCTCCTAATTCTCGATGTCGATCCAACCAAACTATATGCCACACCTGCCAAGAGCTCACTCTCCAATTCTTAATCAATATCGTTATGACGAGGCTGCTGTGAGTAATCACCAAGCATTTCTCAGAGAGCTTAAGAGTATTCCTCAACCCCGAGAACTCTCTACATGATCATCACCAAGTCCTGCTTCTCGTCAGGATACGCTATGAGCACCCTAAGCTCATGGAACTGCAAATATTCCGGGCATTGGTCAACAAGAAACACATCGCTATCGAAGCTCCGATTTGGGATGACATGATGTCATTTCTCAACAAACTTGGCTCAAAGATTCCCTACATCAGATATACTAAATTGTTGATCCAGAGAGCACTTGGACTTCATCCCGACATTCCCAAGAGGCTCAATGACCCCACAATCACATGTTGACGGAACCCATTCTATCCTGCCTAATCAAGGAAACGCCTACAAAGAAACAAGGTGCAGGCTACCGTGATTTCTTCTAACCTAAGATGTCGAAAGCTCAAACGCATAAAAGGTATCCGGAAGCGCTAGACAAGGCAAAGTTGGTCATCTCGATCAAAAATCTTTCGAACACCCGTAGGAGAACCAAAAGAGGAAGTGCAGGAAGTACGGGCACCGTGGAGTCAAAGGAAGTTCCCCAAGAGGAACCCTCCCTCAAAGAGGATTGTTCCATCTAAGGAAGTTGCTCCCATCCCAATTCCCAAACCCAACCGCGAAAGAAAGCTTGTGGATCAAAGCTCGAATGTAATCAAATGTGATGAAGAGATTACCTTCTCGAATCCGAACCGAACACCTCCTCCAGAGCTAAACCTCCAAGTCCAATAGTTAACATGGCAAAGGAAAGACTCCTCGTACTTGAGTCTTATGAAAGCTCAAGAAGAAGAAGAGCAACCGATCAATCATACAGAAGAAGTTTAAATTAGTTAGACAAATTTCAAAATCAAGAATTTGCAAAAGATCAAATGGGTGGCCCCGAGGATCGAGTGGTGTTGCCCACTCTTCACCGTGTCCCCGATGTTAATCAACCCGATAAGGGATCTGGTGCCACCACTCTTGTGCAACAACAAACGCTTGTGAAGGAGTCTTCCGATCTTAACTTTGAGGAACCGTAAAAGAATAAGACCGAAAGAGAAAACTGATGAAGAAGCTAAGGTACGACTGGAAGAAAAGGCTAACTGACATGATGACGAAGAAGATTATGATGACTTTCTTCTCAAGAAATTCAACTCGCTCCAAGGAGGATACTTCAGACCTCCAAAGGACCCGAATCTCCTCATGTCCCTCCTCATCGATTCTTCATCTCACTCATCACCACCACCATCAAAAGATCAACAAAATCATCATCCAAATCTGTGAAGAAACCACCTCGATCTTGGATTTCTCAAGCTCATAAACGGATTCACAAAGTCGCCAAACAAGTCGAAAGAAAAACGCGGCTCTACAAAAGCTAAATTTTGTCGATCACATACAAAGATATGTATGACGAGCATGACAAGATGGAGAAAGAAAGGGAATTTGTTCAGAAGTTCATGAAGAGTCATCGTAAAGAGGAACCGAACGAAATGATCGAAGGTTACACTAACAAGTACCTTCGTGATATCGCTCCTAAAGTCCAAAAGGAACCGAAAAGACAGCAAGAGATCATACTCACAAGTTTCTTCTCGAATCGGCCCCGTGTGACTAGAGAAATATTTTCCGCATAACTCACCCCTAACATCGTGAGCATTGGTTAAAAATACAATGGCCAAAGAAGTCATCTCGAACTGAAGTTAATCGCTAAACTTGTGATACAAATGTCAAAGCGATCTAGAACGCTTACTCGGATGAAGCTAAATTTTTCGAAAATCTACTTGATTTTCAACTCAGATCATCATGCAAGGAGTCAACCGATCAACCCAAACGACCAAGAGATGACGATGATAAGGATAAGGATTCGCAGACCTAAACGCCATACCGTAAATCTACCTTTATGCCACCTCCTCCACCACTAACTTCTTCTCAACAAAGTCTCCTCCACCTGGTCTTCTATCGATAAACCGGACGATTCCGAAGTTACCACCCCCGACTCATAAAATAGGTGATTACTTTGAGTATACGGGTGGTGACGATGAAGAGGTCCTTGAGCCCCTACAACAACCCCCCTCACCCAAACAAGTGTAAAACCAAGATCATCATCAAGGCCTTCCAAAAGAAGAAGAAGACGACTCACTCGAGTCGCCTCCATGGCTAGATGACGATAAAACCAAAGAGTTTGAATGGTTCTCCACACTTGTCAATCAAACTCCCTACCCCGATGAAGGTCAAGAATTGGTAGACGGTTCTACATTGAGCACGCAAAACTTTTGCAAGAAAAGTTCCATGTGAAGAAAATGACGAATTGAAGTTGAAGCTTAATCAAGAATGAAGCATTCCAACTTCTTAAAGACAAACAAAGCCGCCGAGGTCGAATATCATCTTGAGAACATCGCTCGAGCTATGTCTAACGACATGGATTGGCTCAATCCTGAAGCAAACATTGACTTCACACAAAGGGACAACCCTCCATACTACACCCGATTGACCAAACCCCTACCGACCATTGGCCAAACAGACGAACCACGGATTCCCTTCCGATACTTCTTTAACAGACACCTGGATTTTCTCTTACACGGTAGCGATGGTTTGTGAAAATACGCTACATCATTGACTCTTCCATTCCCAGCCGCTATTTACTCAAACTGCATAGCTATCGAGGAACGTGCAAATCACTTGTTTTCTGACAACGCGCAAGCATACGACCAAGATGCATTGTATGGGATTCATCATTGGCCTCAACGCCAAGAATCTACTACGTAAGCTGCCCGGTTCGTAAGTCTCAACATGCAAAGGTATAGTTCTCGGACATCGTGGCCATCAAACACATTGATCTCAAGTCTAAGTGGGACTACACATTCTTAAAGAATATCATAGTCACACGACAAGATGAACAGACTATGGATCTCGAGGTCGACTTTGAGAACTTGTCCCTCAATCGACATCGAAGACATGTACCTTGCCAAAGTACGTGGTCGTATGAGACAATTCTCGACCGGTTCAACGCGAATTTATCAAGTCAGCTCTCATCTTCATTAGACGATCGTGATCAAAGAACGCGGTTGAAGATATCCGTATGGTCGTTGAATCTTATCGACGCTGTCAACCTCACCTCCAACGCTTACTCTTCCCATCTCAATCACTACCTCAATATACGCCATCACAAAACCTTTCGAGTTGTTTACCATAAAGGAACTTCAAAGAAACCGCTTAATGGCGGTAGTGATCTTCGAATTGGGATCATACTTTGAAGCCGGTTAGGGACGATTAGAAGCATGTGCTGAAGGATATACCAAAGTTGGGTCTCGTAGTTACCGGAATTCTCGTGAAAGGAGGGATGTGAGAAGGATCATCACCATGATTGATGAACGTTGTTCGGCGGATCGCTCGCACGATTGAGAGCTATGTTGGTGGTCGCACCCGTGAGAAACATCACCGCTTTCAACGCCCCGCACCCCGGGAACATCACCGCACTCCCCGGTACCCCTTGAATTGTTTCCTTCATAATTTTGGATGTGTGATTAAATATGTCTATGGCTTGTGCACACATAACTGTGTACAACCCGTAATTGTCAAGAAAGGACCCCGTGGTGGCTCAAGCTGCACAATCCTTATAAAAGGAGCTTAAAGCTTTTACTTTTGAGTAAAACCTATCAAACCTTTCACTTTTCAAGGTTTTGCTCAAAAGAACAAGTACTTTCCCTTATGATTTTCAAAACCTCAACCGCTTATAATTCACTGAGGGGAGTACTTGATTAAAACTTTGTTCACAAATTGTTCACAGTGGTCATTCTTCCCGCAACACTCAAATGGTCATATTTATTCTCAAACGTTTCAAAAATAACACTTTAATATGCCATTTTGGAGGGGGAGAAAATTGTGTGATAAAAATTGTGCAAATGAATCTGCGGTACCTCGTGACTTAACCAACGATTGACTGATACTTAACCGTTAGTAACTCGAAAAGACTTGTCCGGGACGGGTAATAATTTCAAGCTAGTTCGCTAGTGATGTAAACGCGTCTCAGAAAGGACTTGTCTCGAGTAGAATGTACCATTCGAGAAACTTTTGATAGACATGAACTCCGACGGGTTTGACAACCTTCCAAGGTTTGTCTACACCTTCAAGGTAGTTATTAGAGCTAGTTGTCACCTAAAAGCCGACAATGTAACTCTTTAACTATGCAACGTAACCGTGTCTCGCATGGGATTGTCTATCTTGAGTGGATCAATTCAAAAGTGCGCGCTTTTCCTCACCTGCATTTAACCATTAAAACTATTAAGCACATGTTGAGGGGGAGTATTTATGCAAAACATCATCTCTCACAATGGTTCAAACATGTTTTTCATTAACAAACCCTTTGATAGATATTTTATCATACTGGTTTTAATGGCAAACATAGGTTAGTCATGGAGTTATAAGGTGACTAAGGTTAGGAATAACCGTCCTATGATCCGCCAGAGTCGGAGGGATCTACCCAAGGACACTACCATTAGTTAGTGTTAATGGAAAGAAGGAGTTGAAGAATCAAAAGAAATGTAAAGTAAAGGGTGAAAAGAAACCCTCCAGTTATTCAACTTAAGGCACACCCGTTCAATTCATATGCCAAGTCACTTAGTGACGCCGGTATTGAAGATTAAAAGTCGCCATGGACCCAAAGGACGCATGCACTAAACCTTCTTATCCACTCAAGTTTCTCTCAACAGTAGCTTGTTTCATTCTCACAGGGAACCCTACGAAAACTATCGGCTTTCTCCTAGAGATTGCTGGTATTGAAGAAGGAGACCCTCTCCCTAGTCTCCGCTCCAGAAAACCAAAACGCACTATTGAGTCTAGAGCCACGAGATTCATCAAAAAGATCTCTTAGGAACACTTGACATTTAATCACTTGATGATCAACTAATAAGATCATCAGTTGTTCATATCGAGTCCTTCACAGATCTTAGCAACTGTCGAGAACATTTATGAGAGGTTCACATCTGTGATCCTCGATTGAATGGAAACTCCCCGCTGTGGTCAACATCAAACGTTTCGCTGCCAGGTCACGGTAACTCCTCGCGGATTACGCAGTGTGTCTCAAACGGCTCATGTCAGAGGTGATGCTTCGTACCTCACATCATCTCGAATCGTAGATGTACTTCGTACATCGCGTTATCTCACTTGTGGGACTCCAGCTCAGAACGCCTTTGTAAGAATTAGAGTTGTGTCCCACACTATGCCGTTGACACCTCGGTTCAAACTTGTAAGTGCCCGAAACCGCTTATTACTAACCGTTTGAAATGTTTTCTTCTTATGGAAGCTCCGGAGCGGGATGATCGTGGTGATTCTTCTCATGCTCACGCCAACATCATCACTAATGGAAGTTCTATTCAATGCAACACAACAATTTAATGATTCTTCGTCAAACCAAAGAATCTACAAAGTCAAAGACTTAAAGAACTTCATCAAGATTGATTCCAACGCCAAAGAGCGTGCGAGCATGTTGAAGAATGACGCGAGACACCGGAGCAGGGCGCACTGGAGGCGTGACCGATGCGCATAAACAACATACTATCACTTTCACCACAAAGAACAATGATCAAAGAACAAAGTTAAAGATGACGCCAAAGCATAACCTGCTCAAAGATAACTATCTCTACACCGGGAGATTGTTCGAATCAAGGCAATTCTTCTCACAAGAAAGAAGAATGTCAAGAAGCCACCGCTACTATTACATCAACGCCTTCACCGCTTACATTCATATATACTTGAGGGGGAGATTGTTGGAATCACTCCTAAACAGGATTTCAAGTATTTATATTTCATATGTAATAGGTAGCTTTATTATGGCCTTTATGTTTGTTTAAGGTCAAGCTTATGTAGAAGGCCCATAAGCTTAGGCCCAAGCCCAATAAGGAATAGGGAAGGAGAGGGAGTGTTGCCCTAGCTCCTCCCTATATAAACTATGTAATAACCCTCACTTGAGGGTTGGTTGTTCAAGTTTTTCTTTCACACATATCCTACGCCTAACCGTATACTATATCAGGTATGTGTGTGTGTTTGATACTTGTTCAATCGCCTCATCTCCTTTCTATATAACTTGTGTTTGTAAAACTAGTGACATAACAGAGGTCTTTCCTCAATGATCCAGCTTTGAATCGTATCTCTTGAAGGTTCAACTCGATGTTAGTAAGCGCGACGCCACGTATGAATCAAACCATCACCTTGACGCATGGGAATATGCTTGGTGGATGCATTATCGCCATTCCGACTGACTCGCCATGACATAATGATTCTTCATGAACCACTTGATCTTCGTGGGATAGAGAGGGAGAATTTAGTGAACCTTGAATCAACCGCGGGTCCAAGCTTCGATTTCTTCTGCTCTTGATTTCCGGATGAACTGGGTTGATTGGGAGGCTTTGGTGGTGATGATAGTGGTGGTGGAGGTATAGAGGTTGACTAGAAGATCCGCCGCCTGTGAGTTCCATTCCCTAGTTGGCGGGGAGGTGGAGGAGGATCTTTAGGACCTTGGCGCAATATTTCCAACACCGTGGTCCTCCTTTTCTTCTTCTTTGCTTGTTCTCCAATGTCTATCAAGAACTGCTCATGATTGTCGTATTCTAATTGATTCTTCGAGAGCCTCATATAGCTTCTATGGACCTCATGCTTATGCTCGCCGCCTTCATACATCTTATCCGGCAAAGTTTCCATTCATATGGCAATAGAAGATCTTTGAATCGCCTAAGCAGGATCTCCATTGCCCATTCCACAAAGATCATTTACTTCGCTTCACGTCGCGACCCTTCATCAAAGTTGAGGTGCTCCAACCTATAGACGCGATCCCCAAGGGTAGCAACGTGATTTGTAGGTCTTTCAAGAGCTTCACTTTCACCGCTTGTCGCAGCGATTGATCGATGTAAGTATTTGGTGGTGAAACGGTGGAGTTTCCATATCGCCAACTGTAACCACCCTTCAGGGATAGATTCTTTGCGATTCGGTGGTTGAAGTGCGGTTGCTTGAGCCGGTTTGGGAGGTGGAAGTGATGTTGCAAGTGAAGATGCCGACATCGTGGAATGGTTGATGTGTCTTTGCGGTATGTTGACAAGAAACATGGATTGGCGCAGATTCACAAAGTTTGTCATTTAAGAATTGATCTCTCGAAAAGTGAAGTCCGTATCTAGGTTCTTCAAGGAAGATAGAGAACCGAAGAGACGATTTGGTTCTTCCATGCATGGTCTCATGATCTTGACTCAAGATTCTCCTAAGAGTCTTTATGCAAGTCATCAACATTCGGATCGGACTGAGTATCACTTTGATGAGGTTCTTTAAAGTTCCGGATTTTTCCCAACCCAATTGTTCTTTAGCTTAAGAGGATTCTCACTCTTCAATTCATATTTATTGGTGGTTCTTATGAGAAGATGAGATTGTTAGAAGCATGTAAATGGCTTGTTCTATCAACACTAACAATCCTTTTCCTTTTCTTGAGTGATTGGAGTTGAATGGCTCGGCCTGGGTGCGGTCTCTAAAACACAATACCTCCAATTGGTGTACTCACGTTTTGACTTTCTAAACTTTGCTTGATTCCAAGTTGCGAGCAGCATCATCTTCATCACCAAACCTCATATTACCCCTGAGACCTCAGCTTCCTCAACGTTTACTTTTCCCTTCCTTCTTCTTTCTTTTTCAGCTCGGGTGGTTCTCAGGAAGTTTGTGCTTTTCACTTCTTCTTTTTGGAAGACATGACATATGAAGTCTTTGAAGTCTTTTGAGCCGAACCCACTTAGTGCCTTTGGGTTGTGGTTGAGTGGAGAGACATCAACATCATCACCGACCGGCTTCTCCCTTTTCATGAATAGTTTGAAAAAATCCATCTTTTTAATATCTTCGAAGAAGAGAACGTTGAATTTGCAATCCAAAGACCTCTTTATTAACCCCACTGGAAATATATCAGATGCTTTAGAACAAATTCATCCTCAAGATTATGTCTTGATTCAACTCTAGGGTAGAAGTTGTGAATTGCAGTGTACCGATAACAAGCTTCAAAATCTAATGCTAGGAATCACAAGTTTGTTCTGTTTTTTCGCCCCCGAGCTTTATTCTGAAAGTTTGTTCTATCAAATGTATGCGAATGTTCATTGACAAATAAAAAATTCTTCCCAGATAACGCTTCGGTGACATCTACATTCACAATTCATTGATGATGCTACCCAATATGGGGTCCGATAGCTTAAAACCGGAATTTCAACCTTACAATTCCTAACAATCTCAAGGTCACCCCATGTTTTACATTTAGATTCCTAGCATTCTAATATAATCTTCAGTCAAGAGCTCGCAGACTTTACTTCTTCAAAGTACTCAAATTATATGATTCTTGATGATTCCATCATCGACAACTAAGAAGTATGTTTCGGAGGTTATGATCTCGATCCACCATGATGACCCTTTTGAGCATAACTAGAGATCATCGTAAACTATGAATCTCATTATCACTCATTGTTGTGTTGTCGCGATATGATGTTGTGATATTTGGACCAACATGCTCACATTCTCGATCATGATTTCATCTTATCGAGTAGCGGGCTTTAGATGATTCATGATATTTGCGTAGCCAGAAGCGCATGGAGTGATAATATCAGAGTCATTGATGCACTAATCATGATTTCTTTTGATATGAATGTGTTGTGAAAGCATGCGCTATGGATTGACCGCCCATTCTCGACAAGCAAACGCGGGGTGTACCGTGATAAGACGCTTAGATAAAGCGCACAAAAGTGTCTTTGATCACTTTGATGAATTAAGTTACACGCCCACGCCCACGGTTCCCTCGCTGATCGCATAAGTACCGCTCGTGATCGTATAATTCTAAGAATTTCCTTGACAGTGGTTTCGCGAATGCTTCTAGCCGTTTCAAACCGGAACGCCTCAAAGAAGACAACACGATGAGTGAACCAAATAATTTAAGTCCAATCGATTGATGAAAAGAGATTTGAAAAACAATCGTGTATTGCTCAATAGAAATTGTTTTGCAATATAACGAAGGTTTTAATGAAAATCAATTATCAATCATAAAACACCTTTTGATTTGAAAATTAGTACACGGTCGACGTGCTAATGAAAAGAGTTTTAAAGCACAAAGACCGGTTTATCAAAGGTATCCGCCAATCCATAACATGAACCAGATTGATTCAAAAGATTGAATCACCCATTGTCAGTTGTCACATGGTTGATCTATTTGATAGATCTCACGTGCCACCCACCGTGAGCTTGTTTGATGTTGGCCTAAGGCTTCCATCTTCATTGTGAGTATGTTAGCATATCACTCGGATGTTCCGCAATACCACAAGGATAATGCGACTCAAGATAAAATCTCTTTCCACATTGTGTGAAACAGAGAGTCTTCAATGAGAGTGTCCTAATGAGATTTATAGATGATCTCGCTGTCTGACTCAATATGTGCATATTTGGTTCCTATGCCGGAGACTAGGGAGAGGGTCTCCTTCTTCAATACCTACAATCTCTAAGAGAAAGTCGATAGATTATGTCGGTTCCCGTGAGAATGAAACAAGTCCTTTTAAGAGGAACTTGAGTGTTTTGGGAAGTTGTAGTGCGAGCGCCACCGGGTCCATGACGTCTTGTCTTCAAAACCATGTTACCATCGTGAGCATATGAATTGTAACCGGTTTCTACCCTATGGTTGAATAAATGGAGGGCTATTTCTTTTCACCCTTTTCTCATTCAATTCTTTTTCATTCTTCAACCCCTTCAATGCTTACCGAGACTTCATAGCAAGAACCTTGTTGGGTTTATTCCAAAGATTACTGTCTCGGTCCGCACTCTTCCCATATCTCATTTTTCTCCCTTTATCATCATACCTAAGAACTCTACACTAACTAGTGGATAGTCCCTTGGTAGATCCCTCCTCGTTCGTGGATCATGGGAACAAATACCTAACCTTATCATCCTTATATCACCGTATATAAAGTAAAGTTGGTCGGTCTATTTGGTATTGTTCATCTGCCATTTGGAACCAATTGAAAACCATTTGAAAAATCAATCCAGATACTTGTGATATATTATCAAAGCAATTTTGTACCTGAATTGTTTTTGATATTTTTAGAATAAGAGCTCCCCTCAACATGTGCATCAAGTGTTTGAAATCGTTTTGCACACGGAGGCAAGAGAAAGAATTAACTTCTTTGAATTCCATTTTCTAAAATATATCAACATCACTTCCCTTATCAAATCAATCTGAGTAGATAAAACATTTTAGGGAAGGATGAGGTTTTCAAAAGTTTGCTCCTCCTCAATATGTGCCTCGTATTGAAAGAATTTGCACATATTAGAGGGAAGTTCAATGAAGTACAACCATGATCACCAAACATTTAGAAATCATTTAACACACAATCAAGGTACCTTATGTAATAGCATGAAAAATTTTGTATTCCTAAGGTTTATTTGTTTTGAAATGCTCCCCTTTATATATGCTTCGAGATTTGAAAATTGTTTAGCACATATTAGAGAGCAATATGCACTTAAAATGGTCATCTTTTAACATCTTTCATATTTATAATCACTTTTCTCCCCCGATCAAAATTTCAAATCCTTTGAGATTTTGGATCTCAAGTGATTTAAATATGTATGATACAAAACATTTGTTGAGAAAAAATGTCCATTTTATATGATCGAGTGGATAACATGAAGTTCCCTTTTTTTAAGACACAAAGGGAAACCACAGGACATAACCTAACACTATTACATACATCATAGTTATTCATAGTTTGTACACCACATTTTACACATAAATAATACAAAACATAACCAACATCCTGAAAATATCTTTATTCTCCTTGAAGTAGCTTGTAATGACTCCTCATCAAGTCTTCCACCCACAAAGCTTAAGGTTGCGATAGATCATTCGGTCTTCAATCTTTGTTTGATTGCAAAGAATGAACTCTTCACACCTCTTCACATCATCATCGCACTGAATTTCGTTTTGTCCTGGCTTCATTTTAATTTTTGATGTCCTTTCACTGAGTTTAGTTCTTCTTCGACCATTTTGAGTGTTCCATCACCGATTTGTATAACTCACATAATCTCATTAACATCCTTAAACCATATCTCAAGCCAAGAAAGATGAGATCGCCCATGTCAATCACTTTATATTCGGATGAAATTCATGTCCACCGCTTCCCGCCTTTGGTCTTGTAAGATTGACTGAGTCCGTAGCTTTCTATTCCCAATTGAAAATCTCAACTCTTACCGAATGACCAAGCCTCCATCCATTGATTGAGCAGCAAGTAGAGAGCCTTCTTCTCAGCCAAGAAGATGGTCAAGGTGTCCTTGGAGGTTCAGAAGATAGAGATCTTCAAAGTCATTAGTGTCACACCCCCAAATTACTGCTTAAGCCGGAATGGAATTCTCATTGATCAATATAGCATCACAAGCTATAGATATATTGAACGACCTAAAGTGTCGCTTTGGAAAATACATTTGATTTAATAAAATAATCGAGTTTACAAAGATAGGTCCCAAATGAAATTAACTTGTAGGAAATAAGTTTGTTACAAACGATGTTTTAAAATGCATAAATCCCATGTGTGACGCTGTCGCCACCACTCGACTCTATGATAAGTCCACATGCATGCCATGAAGTGAATGCCTTAGATACCCGGAGATAACATGCTAAAAAGTGTCAACACAAAGGTTGAGTGAGTTCATAGAGTTTGAGTTGAAATGTAAAGCCTTTCAAAATCGCTTATGCAGCAAAGGCATTGTAATTCACTCGCCCAAGTTCCTTCCATACAAAACTGCAACCTGTGTGTTCACAACCCATTGCCAAAATATGTATAGTTTATGTTCAAACACATGATGTCAAATTAATTCACAATAGTAACTAACTCGGACAGTAGAACAATACATAATCAATAGCCATGACTTAATGTATCAATAGTCAACTGACATAGAACTTTATACGACGTAGAACTATAGCACATAATCAATAGTACATGACTCAATGTTTCAGAGTCAATCTGATTTAGAACTTTATATGACGTAGAACTATACCACTCAAACAAGAACAATTAATATAGTACGACATTCGGTTTTGAAACAATGGTGATTATGATAGAAGTTATCCTTAAAAATCTAAAGCATTGTAAAAATAGTTAAGCATGTATCTCCCAAAATAGTTCAAAACATATAAAAGAAGGGGCTACTTAAACTCACCTGTTGCAATGATTATGATGACAAAAGTGGATACAATCAAATGCGTGAATCTCTAAACTTGACCTATTATGAATGATATGATATGTAATAAGTCATGATGTAATGTTACGCATGCAATTCGGATGATATCTATACCACTTGTGAATTTTCGAAAATAATATTTCTCGTCGAGAAATAATCTCTTAACGTCTTGACCATTTTTAAATTACTCCATATGTAATTATATTGAAATGATATCCAACGATAATCATTTAGTGATTTATCATGAAATTATAACTTTTCGTCGTAAAATAATGTCGTTGAAATATTTCATGAAAATGACTAAACGGCCTCAAAAGCTAGTCAAAATGATGCACGCCGAAAGTGTTAGGAAACGAACTCAAAGGTTTTGGGAAGCTTGTATCATTATCTCAAAGTTTTAGAATTTAAGTTTTCATCCTACGGTCTCATCATAGAGAAAAGTATAGGTAAAGTACGGCACTTGTGTCCCAAAATATAGTTTAAGGATGGTTTTCGGCAAAATTTTAAGTAGCCATATTTAATTCATTACAACTCCGCTAAACAAACGGTGGGACATTTTGGAAAATATGCTTGAACTTACTTTACTAGAAGACATCACTTTATAAAAGTACTTTGTCATTGTTAAAACGACCTTCAACATGGTCCTCGTTGTCGTAGTATGTTTAATAGAAATTATATTAATTTTGCTAATAGAATAAAGTTACGGCAACTTTTAAAATGTGAATAACTTTGTCGTTATAAGTCCGTTTTCTACGTTCTTTATATCCACGGAATCGTGATAACATGTACTAATATATTTTGATAAGTCGACACATTTAACAACGCTTAAGACTCATTTTTGACTCGTAAAAGTCGAGACAGCATGCTGAATTTTCTGGAATTAATAGTTTTCGCCGTCAAACTTCAAAAATTCATAACTTCTTCGTTATAGCCCGCTTTAACCCGCTCAAGCGCCACGTTTTCGTTTTAAAATATATTTTCCAAATATCTAGCCCAAAATATTTTGCTTACTGTCGAAAATTCCAGAATTCAAAAATATGGACAGACCCTTAATTAGACTTGTCAAATGAGTTTTTCTTCACGCCAAACCTATTCCAACCAATTCAAAACAACTCCGAAGCTATTCTAATCCTACCATACACCTTCTTAGGGTGTCATGGGTTCCTAGACATCACCAAGAGTGATAAATAACAAGGAGTAATTATAGGATGACACAATATATATATATAACTCTTAAAATCAATGAAAAAGTGGTATAAACATCCATGAGACTTGCATGTTTTCTCAAATATGATGAAATGAATATAAAAATGAATATGAAATATGATGATGAGTATGAAATGCTTACTAGTAACTTGATGAGGTTATGAGAACAAAGGATTTTTCCTAATCACCCTAGGTTTTTATTGCAAAACCTTAATAAAGAGTGAGACTAGATTGTTAAAACCTTGATTAGAAAATTTTTGATGAAATCCTTCTTGGTCCCTGGTAGTCGGGTTTGTGCAAAGAGGAGAGGAAGAAGAGATATTGATTTTTCACCTATGGATATTTTCTTTGTATGTGTTGATAATGAAAGTATAATAACATATACTTGTGTAGATATTTGCAATTGTATGTGACTCACCCCTTGGTGGATCGAATACTGAAGAAAAAATAAATGAATCACTTACTTGTATAATATGATGTATAATGTAAATTTTAGTTGAAGACATGTAGTAACTTGTATACACATTTGAGTATTTAGGTATGTTAGATAAAAATAAATTTTAACGGGTCAAGATAAAATATATTGAGGTCATAAAATTATAAAAATACATTTCTTGCAAAATTTGAGTGAAATAATAATTATCGGGTTGAATTTACAAAAACAGTTGTAATTATATAAACATAACAATTTATATACGAAATAAATTAAAAACATCGGTAAATTAATAATATAATTTTTATAGTCTTAAAATGAGTATAAAAATATATTAGGAATATTTTTGGAAATGTCGGATTAAATGTTCAAAATAAATGTTTATTACGATAGCGTTATTTAATAGGAAAATAAACGTTTAAGGTAAAATGCAAAACCATGCATGAACTAATATGATGATAATGATGCCACTGAAATGTAGACTAAACCTAGTCTATATGAAATGCCCTGATGATATGATCATGAATCTCACAAAACCAATAATGACATGTGAATTTGATGCTCGTAAACCTAGTTTACGATAAATGATAAATGATGAAGCATGAGTAACGTTTTGAAATATGACTGAAAATAATGAAGTTGTCACATTTGCCTGTTCAAAAAGGAATTCAATCTGCCATGGTTAGTCTATCGAATTTTTGAGTTTGTGATGAATAACGAGGAGAGAAGACATGAAGAGATGTCGTTTGGTTATCGATGATTAGAGCGCAAAACATCATTGTAAAGAAAATATTGGATGAATCTCCCATGAATAACACTTTGACTTTTATGAATATGTGAAAACCCTGCTTGCATTAAGACTTATAAATAATCGCCTCCAACATAACATGATCCCTCCGTAATTAGACATAGTTAGCTAGGCTATGTATAATTAGGAACGATATCCCTCCATTAGACATAGTTGCTAGACTATGTATAATTAAGGAAATGATAATGTGACGCTCGGGTTTAGTTGTTATAACCCTCGATGTTTACAGAGATCTAAACCTTGTAAGTGATAACGAATCAGAAGGAAAAGAAAGTATGCTTAATGAGAATATTTTACAACGAGTGGTTTATCAAAAGTAGTACATCTTAAATCATAAGATCCGAATTGATGAAAGACATAAACTTAGTACGACATAGTACATAAGGAAAAATGAGACTGTTAGTTTCAACTTTCAGCCTTTTCCGCATTGTTGAGACCATGCCTTCTTCTCCCACATGTATGCATTCCCATGAGCACCTTCAACTTGTTGACCTTTGTTTTGAGGACATTGATCTCATAGTGTCCTTGCTCTCGCATCCGTAACATGTAACTATGGCCTTGCCCTGGTCCCCAGCAAGGTGTCCTACTTAGACAAAGCAAAGCATATACCACATGGACCATTATGATGAGCGTACTGATAGCATCATGGTGTTTCCAGATAAGCTCTTTCCCTTGGTTGGTGCAGCAACATAGACCCCGCTAATTTCGTCTTCTATTCATTGTGGTGATGGTTAGTGTTATGGTTTTGGTTGTCGCATATAACCACCTTGGTCATTTACCCATTTTGTTGTTGTTAATTTGGTTATCGTCGTTGTTGTTGTTGTTGTTATTGTTATTGTTGGTAATGTTTTCCCCCTTCACAACTTGAGCCATGCCCTTGCAGTGGCCTTGCCCTTCACAACTTGCTATGGCCTTGCCCTTGCAGTCCTTAGCAAGGTGTCCTACTTTGTGACAGCTAAAGCATATACCACATGGACCATTATGATGTAGCATGCATTGGTGGCATCGTGGTAAGTTTCAAAGATAAGCTCTTCCCTTGGTTGGTGCAAAGAACATAGACCTCGGCGACTTCTTGTCTTCTATTCAGTTGTTGGTGATGGTTAGTGTTATGGTTTTGGTTGTCGTTATTATAACCTCCTTGGTCATTTACCCATTTCCTTTTGTTGTTATTAATTTGGTTATCGTCGTTGTTGTTGTTGTTGTTATTGTTATTGTTGGTAATGTTTTTCCCCTTCACAACTTGAGCCATGAGTTCTTGAGTTATCCTGATAGTTTCTTCAATTGTTTGTGGATCGTAAGAAGTTACATCTCCTTGAATACATTGTGGAAGTCCTCCAATGAAATTTTCCAAAGATTTCTCATTGTCCGAAACCATTGATGGACATAGTGCAACCAATTTTTGAAACCTCCTAATGTAGGTCTCGATGTCATAACCAACAAATCACTAACTCATAAAATTGCGTTTCTAATTTCTTCAAATTCGGCGTGGACAATACTTCTTAGTTACCAAATTCTTGAATTCGCCCCACGTGAGCTTGTAAGCCGTTTTGATACCAATAGGTCATGATACGAATTCCACCATGACATTGTGCCATCTAAGAGTGTACTAGTGGCAAACTTTACCTTGTAGTCATCCTGGCAATTGCATAAAAGAAAATCACCGAGACTCCATCTCTCAAACCATCGAACCATAGCAAAGGAGGGCTCCTTCAGGTTTCCTTTGAACTTTGTAGGATCACAGTTCTTAAAGTCCTTTTATGTACAATTTCAACTCCGTGATCCTCCTGCAGCTCCTATAGCAGAGCAGTCTAGTACCAAGAAATGCCAAAGAAGTGTGGCCTCAGCAGAATAGCAGCCTACCGTTGCTCGTTCTTTCCTTAGTGCCTCGGCTATACTATCTTCTACATACCTTTGGATAGCAAAGGTACCGTGTCATTTCTCGGTGCGGCTTTCTAAGGCCATAACTCTTCAAAATAAGAGGAAAGGTGAGACGTAGCAAAGTCCTATGTTAAGAATAAGAGCTCTAAAGAGATGTGATGTGAGGTGATAAGTTTGAGGTTACTTTTCAAAATAATCATCGGGTTCCCAAAAGATGGGTTATGAGGTGTCGTAAGTGCTTCAAATGTATGATGGTCTAGTGACTTAATGTGTGAATAACGTGTAACTCGACATGTTAGTGGTGAAACAAAGGAGTGAGAGTGACTTCGCCCTACTCAAAGGTTTATCTCGGCATTCGACGTTATCGGTGATGAATCAGCTGATATAAAAATTGTGATAGGGAATGACAAGGCATTCTCCACATTGGAGTAGGAGGAAATGATAATAGGATGGGTATTTAAAGGCATCTATGTGACAATCGATTTGAAATAAAAGTAAATAACTCAAAATGTAATGTGATAAACCGCATGTAAAGTGAACATGCACTTATGATGAAATGATGAGATGCTATAATGATGTAGTTATAGTCTAGGGTCAATGATGCAACCTAGTTCTCTATAACTGAAGCTCTGATACCAATCTGTCACACCCCCAAATTACCTTTTTTAAATGGAATGGAATTCTTGGGGATTGACCTGTCATAGCATCACGCATGTAGATATATTGAACGACCTAAAGTGTCCTTTGGAAAATACATCGTTTGATTTAATAAAATAATCAGAGTTTACAAAGATAGGTCCCAAATGAAATTAACTTGTTCGGAAATAAGTTTGTTACAAGCCAAAGGATGTTTTAAAATGCATAAATCCCATGTGTGACGCGTCGTCACCACCGACTCTATGATAAGTCCACATGCATGCCATGAAGTGAATGCCTTAGATACCCGAGATAAAACATGCTAAAAGTGTCAACACAAAGGTTGAGTGAGTTCATAGAGTTTGAGTTGAAATGTAAAGCCTTTCAAAATCGTTTATGTAGCAATGGCATTGTAAATTCACCTTCCCAGCCCAAGTTCCTACCATACAAAACTTGCAACCTGTGTGTTCACAACCCACTGCCAAAATATGTATAGTTTATGTTCAAACACATGATGTCAAATAAATTCACAATAGTAACTAACTCGAACGAGAACAATAACACATAATCAATAGCACATGACTTAATGTATCAGTAGTTAACTGACATAGAACTTTATACGACATAGAACTATAGCACATAATCAATAGTACATGACTCAATGTTTTGATAGTCAACCTGATGAACTTTTTAATGTGAGTAGAACTATACCACTCAAACAAGAACAATTAATATAGTACAACATTCGGTTTTGAAACAATGGTGATTATGATAGAAGTTATCCTTAAAAATCTAAAGCACTTGTGAAAAATAGTTAATCATGTATCTCCCCCAAAATAGTTCAAAACATATAAAAGAAGGGGCTACTAAAACTCACCGTTGCAATGATTATGATGACAAAAGTGGATAAACCGAAATGTAGCGTGAATCTCTAAACTTGACCTATTATGAATGATATGATATGTAATAAGTCATGATGTAATGTTACGCATGCAATTCGGATGATATCTATACCACTTGTGAATTTTCGAAAATAATATTTCTCGTCGAGAAATAATCTCTTAACGTCTTGACCATTTTTAAATTACTCCATATGTAATTATATTGAAATGATATCCAACGATAATCACTTAGTGATTTATTATGAAATTATAACTTTTCGTCGTAAAATAATGTCGTTGAAATATTTCATGAAAGTGACTAAACGGCCTCGAAAAGCTAGTCGTAAAATGATGCATGTCGAGTGTTAGGAAACGAACTCAACGGTTTTGGGAAGCTTGTATCATTATCTCAAAGTTTTAGTGTTTAAGTTTTCATCCTAGAGGTCTCGATCATAGAGAAAAGTATAGGTAAAGTACGGCACTTGTGTCCCAAAATATAGTTTAAGGATGGTTTTCGGCAAAATTTTAAGTAGCCATATTTAATTCATTACAACTCCTCTAAAGAAACGGTCGGACATTTTGGAAAATATGCTTGGCGAACTTACTTTTACTAGAAGACATCACTTTATAAAAAGTACTTCGTCATTGTTAAAAAAGACCTTCAACATGGTGGTCCTCGTTGCCGTAGTATGTGTTTAATAGAACTTATATTAATTTTGCTAATAGAATAAAGTTACGGCAACTTTTAAAATGTGAATAACTTTGTCGTTATAAGTCCGTTTTCTACGTTCTTTATATCCACGGAATCGTGATAACAAATACTAATATATTTTGATAATTCGGACACATTTAACAACGCTTAAGACTCATTTTTGACTCGTAAAAGTCGAGACAGCATGCTGAATTTTCTGGAATTAATAGTTTTCTTCGTCAAACTTCAAAAATTCATAACTTCTTCGTTATAGCTCCGTTTTAATCCGTTCAAGCGCCACGCGCGTTTTAAAATATATTTTCCAAATATCTAGCCCAAAATATTTTCCTTACTGTCGAAAATTCCAGAATTCAAAAATATGGACAGACCCTTAATTAGACTTGTCGAAATGAGTTTTTCACGCGTCAAACCTATTCCAACCAATTCAAAAACTCCTAAGGCTATTCTAATCCTACCATACACCTTCTTAGGGTGTCATGGGTTCCTAGACATCACCAAGAGTGATAAATAACAAGGAGTAATTATAGGATGACACAATATATATATAACTCTTAAAATCAATGAAAAAGTGGTATAAACATCCATGAGACTTGCATGTTTTCTCAAATATGATGAAATGAATATAACAATGAATATGAAATATGATGATGAGTATGAAATGCTTACTAGTAACTTGATGAGGTTATGAGAACAAAGGATTTTTCCTAATCACCCTAGGTTTTTATTGCAAAACCTTAATAAAGAGTGAGACTAGAGTGTTAAAACCTTGATTAGAAAAATTTTGATGAAATCCTTCTTGGTCCCTTGGTTGGCCGGTTTGTGCAAGAGGAGAGGAAGAAGAGATATTGATTTTTCACCTATGGATATTTTCTTTGTATGTGTTGATAATGAAAGTATAATAACATATACTTGTGTAGATATTTGCAATTGTATGTGACTCACCCCTTGGTGGTCGACATGTATGAAAGAAAAATAAATGAATCACTTACTTGTATAATATGATGTATAATGTAAAGTTTAGTTGAAGACATGTAGTAACTTGTATACACATTTGAGTATTTAGGGTAGCGTTAGATAAAAATAAATTTTAAAGGGTCAAGATAAAATATATTGAGGTCATAAAAATTATAAAAATACATTTCTTGCAAAATTTGAGTGAAATAATAATTATCGGGTTGAATTTACAAAAACCGTCGTAATTATATAAACATAACAATTTATATACGAAATAAATTTAAAACATCGGGTAAATTAATAATATAATTTTTATAGTCTTAAAATGAGTATAAAAATATATTAGGAATATTTTTGGAAGTGTCGGATTAAATGTTCAAAATAAATGTTTACGCGATAGCGTTTATTTAATAGGAAAATAAACGTTTAAGGTAAAATGCAAAACCATGCATGAACTAATATGATGATAATGATGCCAATGAAATGTAGACTAAACCTAGTCTATATGAAATGCCCTTGATGATATGATCATGAATTCACAGCTAAACCAATACGATTACGTGAATTTGATGCTCGTAAACCTAATTTACGATAAATGATAAATGATGAAGCATGAGTAATGTTTTGAAATATGACCTGAAAATACGAGTTGTCACAATTAGGCATCAGATGTTTGAAGTCGTTTTCTTCTATGATGTGCTCTTTCAAGTCAGCTCTTCGAAGAACAATCTTCTTCAGGTAATCATACCCGTAGATAGGGAAGATCTCTATACCAATAACACTAAGAAGACGCAGTCCGGATCGAATCTGCTCGTCTCTTCTTGGCACTATGTCTTTCGATGTAGAATTCCTTCTTCTTGAACCACCAATGTGAGATCCCATAAGAAGCTGCAGTGTCATATTGATCCTCTTTGTCTGCCCAGAATTGATCTGGAACCATCTGTTCGAGACCTTGATCGGCTGTAGGTAGTCGCCTTCATCTTTGAAATTGATAGAGTGTCTTCTTTCAGAGGTGTGTCCACATAGATAGTCCGATCATGGTTAAAGAAGAATTCTTTGAATGGTCATAAATCCGTGTTCACCGCCGAGGGAAGAGGGTTGTACACATCAAACCTATTGATCTGTTCACCAACTTGATCATTCAACATTCTATAGCATTCCTCCATTTGATATTGAAGCTGATTAGCATCCAAGTGGAAGACTTTGACTATTTCATAAGCTGGACCTTCAAGATCTTTAGGGGTGATAGATGTAATTTCCTTCTTCTCACAAAACCACTTAATAAAGCTCCCCATATCACCTGTGAAGTGAAGAAGAGAGTCTTCACCTTTGGAGCTTCATAGTAGGAAATGATAGTTGAAGCCCAATTGTTTGTCGGATTTGTTGACTCGACTCGGGAATAAAACCATGAGGGCTCAGGAGTTTGTGGTCTTTCTTCAGAGAGCCAACTTCAAATGGTGTCTTTTGAAGGTGCAGCTCTGGATGGATTAGATGGTTCACCTGACATATACGTATCAAACCAATCATCTTTAGTTGACTTGGGAATAAACCCGTGGATGCATCATCTTCATCGATTCGACTCGCTATGACAAGCGATTCTTCATTAACAACTTGATCTTCAGGGATAGAGGAGACTGTAGAAGTGAATCTTGAGTCAACTGTGGACCATGCTGCAGATTTCTTTTGCTTTCCTTGATTTTCAGATGAGCTAGGTTGATTAGCAGGCTTTGGTGGTGATGATGGTGGTAGTGGTGGAGGTGTGGAGGTTGTCTTAGAAGATCCACCAACTCCAGATGTTCCAGCACCCCCAGTTGGAGGTGGAGGTGGAGGAGGATCTTTATGACCTTTACGCAATGTTTCCAACACTACAGTCCTCCTTTTTCTTCTTAGCTTCTTTCTCCAAAGATCTATCAAGAACTGTACATGATTGTCGTACTTAATTAATTCTTCGAGAGCTTCATAAAGCTTCTTATGGACCTCGTGCTTATCTTCGCCAGCTTCAAACATCTTATCCGAAAGAAATGCTCTTATCACAGTGATAGGAAGATCCTTGAATCGTTTTAGTAGAGGAGCCTCCATTGCCCATTCCAAAAGATCTTTAACTTCGCCTTCAATGGCGTCCCACCTTCATCAAAGTTGAGGTGCTCCAGCCTATAGACACGATCCACAAGGGAATCTACGGATTTTGGTAGTTGTCTTTCAAGAGCATCAATTCTTTTCACGCTTTGTCAAGCGCTTGATCTGAAGTAAGAATTTGAGGTGGTGAAGCAGGTGGAGTATCTACATCAACAACTGTAACCACTGGTTCAAGGGATAGAGTCTTTGCAGATTTAGGTGGAGGGCGTGCGTTGCTTGCAGGTTTGGGAGGTGGAAGTGCGGTTGCAATTGAAGATGCTGACATAGGGGAATGGTTGATGGTCTTGCTGAATATTGACAATAAACATGGATTGTGCATCTTCTTTATCATTATCTTGCTTAGAAGACTCAGCATCTATGAGTTTGCCATTTAAGAATGGATCACCGAAAGTGATGTCTGTATCTAGGTTCTTTAATGAAGATAGAGAACCAGTAGACAGATTTGGTTCATCCAAGTGCATGGTCTCATCAGATCTTGACTCAAGATTCTCCTGCGAGTCTTTGTGCAACAAGTCATCAACCTTCGGACGACTGGGTATCACTTGATGCAGGAGGTTCTTTTAAAGTTTCTTGCACATTCACAAACCCAGATTGTACATTAGCTGAAGAGGATTCAGTCCTTCTCTTCAGTTCATATTGATTGGTGGTACCTGCTGGAGAAGATGATATTGTTAGAAGCATATGTGCGGCTTGTTCAGTATCAACACTAACAATCCCTTTTCCTTTGTCTTGAGTGATTGGATTTGAATGGCTCGGCTGGTGCAGTGTGTTCTCTGAACACAATACTCCAATTGGTTCACTCACTTTCGACTTTCTAGACTTTGCTTAATTCCAAGTTGCAGAGCGGCCATCTTCATCGATCAACCTCATATCACCCCTGGAGACCTCAGTTTCCTCAACGTTTACTTTTTCCCCTTCCTTCTTCTTTCTTTTCTGCTTCTTGGATGCGGTGTCTGAATGTTGTGACCTTTCACGTCTCTTTTTAGGAAGAGAAGCATAGGATGCTTGTGAGGCTAAAGTGGACTTGGGAGCATTGGGTTGTGGAGGAGTGGGTGTAACAACAGCAGAGGATCTGGTAGCTCTTTTCTTGTATTGTTTGAAGTAGTCCTTCTTCTTGATATCGTCCGTAAGTAGAGTATCAGGAATTGTCAATCCAAAGATTTCTTTGTCCATTCCTCTAGGAACATATTTAAGATTACCCAGAACGAATTCATCTTCTGCTTTATGTAAATTTGAGTCAATCCTGGGGTTGAAGTTGTGAGTCTGTTGCAAGAACTGGATAACAAGTTTTGAAAATCTGATGCTGGGAATCACAAGCTTATTCAGTTTCTTTCGACCTCGAGCTTTATTCTGAAAGTTTGTTCTATCAGATATGAATGTGTTCATTGACAACGAAAATTCTTCCCAAATACGTTCTGAGACATTCACATTCACTCCATTGACAATACCTCATAGGATTTGCAAGATGGGAATTTTCACTTTATCAAACCCCTGAGGTTTTGCCGATAAGCACAAGTTGAGAACTGTTGTCATTGCTTTCCGGGTTGATACATGTGACCAGTGATGATGTCGGAAGCCCTTAATATGCCGATCTGATATCCCAAACCAATCAGAAAGACAATTAGATCGTCAGCACACTGTGGAGGTTCAGATCGTATGTTGGGGTTACATGGAGTGATTCCTAGAGCCTTGCTGAGAATGTCAGAGTCTATCACAAATTCCCTATCATCCAGTTTGCACGAGTATTTAGCTGTGATTCTATCCCATTGAATGGTGTTCCAGAATTGTTGTATGTAAATGGTGGGAATTGTGCATTGCTTGGTAATGGCATCGAAGAAGTTAGTGTTCTTAAGGATATCAATAGATACTTTGAGGATAGGATTTTGTTGCAGCTTTTGAAGGTCCACATAGCAGTTACTTTTTCCTATCTCTGCCCATTGACTTTTAGGAAGGATTTCGTCATCTGAAAGGACTTTGGGTGGAGCAGGAGATGCAATGTTCTCACTGGGTTGTGAATGCCATTGAGGATCTGAAGATAAATACAACCAACAACAATGATTGGGACCAAGTTAGATTATAGATGGTTAGTTAGACAACATTGAATACACCCTTGTGTCATAATCACTTAACCTTAGAAGCTCAGACAGGGCACCCAAAATCATATAGGGTAAGATTGAGAGGCATAAGCGACAGTTAAAGGATAATGGCTCCATTTGATATAGATTTCACAAGACGAGTTGTTTAAAAATTAAAAAAAAAAACATTTACAAAGCAAATTTGCTAGGAAATAACAACATGAGACAAGATACAAGTGTGGAAATGATAATAGTTTGTATGAAGCAAGTTGTGATATTATGTTAATACAAGATAATCTTCGTACAATTTGCTCAAACAGAAATGTTATAGCGTGTAAAAATAAGTTGCCAACACAAGTTGCTATACGCAATCCTGAATCAGAATTGTAAGCACGAGATTATCCTAACAAGTTGCCTTAAAATATTTTAATAACCCTAGTCGCCTTATGAAAAATAAACCAATTAAGTCGCTAATCTTAGATGTACAAGTCGCTAAACCAAGCTAAGTCGTTACATGAAAACTTACCAAGACGCTAACTTGTTAAATACAAGTCGCCATCAACAGTAACTCTGCTAAATCGCTACAATTCAGTTTCACTAAGTCGCTAACTTTACTAACTCGCTAACTTGTAAAGACAAGTCGCCACCAAGAGTAATACTGCTAAGTCGCTAAAAATCTGTTTACTAAGTCGCTACCATTACTAATTCGCTAACTTGTAAAGACAAGTCGCCATTAATAGTAATACAGCTAAGTCGCTACTAAAGTCGCTAATAATTAGTTCACTAAGTCGCCACAACTACTTAGTCGCTAACTTGAGCAGACTTAAGAACAATAACTCGCCACGATGAACTAGTAAACTAACTCGCTACCAAGAACATTACAAAGTCGCCATCAAGAACATTTTTACGCAACAGATAATCATCCCAAACCACACTTATACAACATCATTACATGGACACAATTACCAAGCAATCAAGAACGGTTATAACAAAACTTTTAACACACTTGCAATTGACAACCCAAAACAACAACAACAAACAAACCATCAAACTCGACATATTTAGTAACACCCAATTAACGCAATACAGCCACCCATTAACGCATTCTAACACCACCTAAATGATCATTATACACAAGAAAAATGATTCCATCAGAGTAAATTCATTATCAAACCTATGTGGGAATCAAGTTTCACGGATCAAATGCTAGATGAGATCTGAGTAAAGAAATGTGTTAGACAAGCATCATAGACACATAATAGAGAACAGAAAGTGAGATTCAAATCATACCACTTCAAGTTGCTAGGTTGAGTGCTTAGCTATAAAGAAAGGAAGAGAGGAAAGAAAAAAAACTTTTAATTGTTTGAAAGAAAGAAGAAAAGAAAAGAGAAAAAAAAACGTAAGTCGCTAGGGGTTAAGAGAGGAGATATTCTCAAGAATTCCTATTTGTCACATTCGGTCCCTGTGGTTATGTGAGAGATTAGCAACTAACTCGCTATCCTAGAATCATAATAAGTCGCTAAGACTTTTCAAAACAAGTCTCTAACCTCAAATTTACCAAACCAAGTTGCTAAGACTTTACAAAGTAAGTTGCTCTCATGTCACATTATGAGTTACAGACTCATTAGTTTTATGAACATATCAGATTGCAAACAAGCACAGATAGCATAACGAGATAACATAATAAGATAAGAACACTAACATAATGGATAAACAATAACAACCCGCCTTTGAACA
This sequence comes from Chrysanthemum makinoi, assembly GCA_910596185.1. Classification (NCBI taxonomy): domain Eukaryota; kingdom Viridiplantae; phylum Streptophyta; class Magnoliopsida; order Asterales; family Asteraceae; genus Chrysanthemum; species Chrysanthemum makinoi. The sequence continues at coordinate 140,842,147 of OU343221.1, read as the reverse complement.
CAAACCATAACTAACACTTGCGCAGATACAATCAAGATAACTTGAAAAATTCTCCCCCTCAATCAATGTCACCAAAGACCATTGATTGAATTAACCACACCCGTTATAAAACAAGAATATATCATTTGTTCGAACTTCATCTATGAACCCGTGCCATTATTGAATGACATTTCTAGGACCGTAGATGTTATCGATAACAAAGAATGTATTCTTTATTAGTTTGAGGAAAATGACAAAAATATGAATGTAAAAGAATGTATATATATATATATATATATATATATATATATATTTAAAGAAAACTTGATTTGTACACAGATATAAAAGAGCGAGTCCTGATTCAAAATGAATAGGAGTCAAAGTAAGATGTACATCAATTCTGGCAAGCTATAGCTCCTAAATGAGCTATATTCATTTCTGATGGGAACCAAGTCATGAAGTTCCTGATTGAATTGAGCATTGTACCTAAAAGACGAGAGCACATTGTACTAGAAGCACATGTAGAATTGCAGCAGGATGGGTTAGTGACATGAATAATTTCACTATTTGATATAACATTGGTTAATACAGACGTATCAATATTAGAGATCTTTTTAGGCTCAATATACTTGAAGAGTTTTCCTGTGGGCATCCACTTAAGGCAAGATTTAGGTATGTAAGTCCGTTTGGATTATGAGAACTTAAATAATCGCTGGGAATCCATTTGAAGCAGCATTACTAGTAGATTTGTATGTGCACTTCCACTGTTTTGGCTATTGTTCCTTTTGTGTTTCGATGGTTTCTTAGGGATTGATCACCAAATGATGTTTCTTATGAGAACTAGTTGTACTTCTAGTATTTCTAAACTTTGAGCTTTGAACATTTCCCTAGAGTTTGAGATTCATCATATCGGAACAAAGCAATGAAGTGACTGGTTTTGACAAAACAATATTCTCATCAATTTGGGAGGCAAGCCTAGATTTCGATGATTTAACACTTTCATTCTAAAGGCATTAGGCTGCTTAACTACTGTACGTTTAGAGTGGTTCTGACCAGTTGACTTCCCCAAATTTGATGGTTTTGCAAACTTAGTGTTCATCCTATTTCCAATAGATTTCCTAAGCTCATTTTTAAGGCAACAATATTGAAGCTCTTATCTTGAATTTGGGCTTTGAGGTCATCAATGTCCTTCAATAAGTTGTTAGATTGATTGATCAACTTGGAATTGGTCTCCTCTAAGTTCTTTCTTAATGATTCATTTTCTCTTAACAGGTTGGACACACAAAGAGCAAGCTCAACATTTCTAGTTTCAAGTGTATCACTCATCTCATGACAGTCATACTTCTGTACATTTGAGAGTAATAATTTCAGATTGCATATGGTTGAGTCTTTGTCCCGAATCTGGGTTTTTAATTGATTAATTTCAAAAATTCTCAAAATTCGAAATTCCCGATTAATGCATGTTTTATTTGCATAAAAGCATTCATCTTTTTGTTGCATTTCGATTTCCAAAGAAATACAATGTTTTTCAAGAATTGAGTATTTATTTGAAAGTTCATCATATACTCCCTTTTCAATCATGTCATCGCTTTAACAGCTTTTAGATTCAGGCTCAACCACGATCGATTTCACAAGATAAGATCGAGTTAGAATCGGTTTTAACATATGAATTACTCGATTAGTTAAGTGTACCTCATCACATGAAACCTTTTTGACATCGAGTCATTGGGATCGACAGTTGTCTCCATCCCTTTTAATTTCAACTGAACTCGCATTCGGTATCATTCATTGGTTTACCTGATCCACTGCATGACCTATCAAAATCTTCCCATAGCATCACTTGACACCCCTTCATTTCATTCAGCTTCTCATTCTCATTAGCAACTTCCTTAATGTATATTTCCACATTACCCATAAGTAGAATAAAGGTGTTTCTAAACTCATGGATTTCCATTCCAGTGTGTTTTTGAATGAGATTCCAGTCAAGTCATCATCAAAATTTGAGGAATGTTCCCCCTTGATAAGTGGCTGAAATTGATTGAAGATTACTTGAAGAGCTGCATTAGATTTATCAGTTGAGAACTGTTCATTGGTGATTTGACACCTCAGTTATTCTAAGTTGAGTAACACGCTTCTAGTCAAAGTGGGAAAGTCCCGACGAAGGATAGCAGCGCTTGTTCGATCCATAGTAGTAGATAAGAGTAGTTTGAGATGCTGATGAAGTAGTTGATATGGCTCAATGTTGTACTCCATTTGCTTAGCATCATTGTTCATTAGATGTGGTTTGTTGAGGTTTGACTCAGATGGTGAGGAGTTAAGATTACCCTTTGATGAATCAATCAATGTTGGACATTCAGAAATGCAACCAGTTTCATAGTTCTGTGAGGTATCCTAGAGTTCAAGTACTTTGGTGATTAAAGGATCAGTGATGTAAGAAATTCTATTTTGACGAGTATCTTATGCATGAACGACCTCACCACAAGTGGAGATGAGTGTAGGAACGTTGGTAGACATGATGACTGATTAAACGGGATTTTATAACTCTATGATTAAACTGGGAAATAGATTCTTTCACGGGATTTTACTAAATCAAGAGAAAACCGTATTCAAAGGATATCACTCAAGTTGCTAGGAGACTTTGAACCAAGTCGCTAAGTGCCAAGTCGCTATAGTCCCAAGTCGCTAGGAAACTTTGAACCAATTCGCTAAGTGCCAAGTCGCTATAGTCCCAAGTCGCTAGCAAAAGTTTGACAGCAATTCGCTTATCACCAAGTCGCCAATGTGTCAAGTCGCTAAATAGCAACTCGCTAGGTACTAACTCGCTAACACCAAGTCGCTAACAAAATAAAGTACAAGTCGCTAACTTTCACCAAGTCGCTACGTGTAGTGGAGAATCCACTACTTGTACTTTTTGTCGGCTTGTCTTACTAGACAAGTCGCTAGCCCAACTCGCTAAGACTTTCAACTACAACTCGCTACCAAATTGTAAAGCAAGTCGCTACCAAGAAAACTTTTCCGTGGCTCAAGTCGCTAGCATGAAAAACACATAAACACCACTTTTCAATCCAAAACAACCCAACCACTATGATTCAAACCTTCTAAATCAAAACCTAAACACTTGTGATGATTCTAAACACAAAAGTACTACCAAAATCTACACTTTAACACTAGAAGTCAACCAAATGATGCAAAAACCACTAAACTTTTTCAAGCTCAAAAACCACCTAAAACCACTAGAAATCCAAAGATATGTAAGATATGATCTAACCATGGCTCTTGATACCAATTGTAAGATATTGAATTTCACATACACATCATAACATTAACACTTTAGGCGGATAGATGATTTAAGAGAGAGAGAAAGTGGGATATTCTAGAAAGAGAAACTCATGTAATGTTAGATTACCAAAGAACATCCAACCCTCTACCTTGCAAGGTAGAGGGTATTTATAGGTTACAAAAATAAACGACCTCTTGACGGCCTGTGGATCAGGTATACAATGGGTAAAGACCCGTCCTTCCTCCACGGTGTTGCACTAAACTAAATAACTAACTAAATGACTAGCAAATAACGTGATGTCTACGAGCTAACTTATGCTAGATAATATTTGGGGTGACCGAAACTTTACTAAGGAATTTTCTAATTCCTAACAAAAATTCTCCCCCTCAATCAATGTCACCAAAGAACATTGATTGATTTTAACCCACCCGTTTAAAATAAGAATATATCAGTTGTTCGAACTTCATCTAAGATCCCATATCATTATTGAATGACATTTCTAGGACCGTAGATGTTATCGATAACAAAGAATATATCCTTTATTAGTTTGAGGTAAATGACTAAAATTATGAACTTAAAAGAATGAAATATTTATAAAGTATTAAACAAAATGTATAAAATGTATAAAAAAAAAATTTTGTACACAACTTTATAAGAGCGAGTCCTGATTCAAGATGAATAGGAGTCAAAGTACGAGGTGCATCAATTATGGCATGCTATAGCTCCTGAATGAGCTATATTCATTTCTGATGGAAACCAAGTCATGAAGTTCCTGATTGAATTGAGCATTGTACCTAAAAAAGACTGAGAGCACATTGTACTAGAAGCACATGTAGAATTGCAAATGGATGGGTTAGTGACATGAGTAATCTCACTATTGGATGTATCACAGTTTAATATAGACGTATCATTATTAGAGATCCCTTTAGGCTCAATATACTTGAAGAGTTTTCATGTGGGCATCCACTTAAGGCAAGACTTAGGTATGTAAGTCCGTTTGGATCCTGTAAACTTAAATAATCTGCCAGTGGGAATCCATTTGAAGCTGCTACTAGTAGATTTGTATGTGTGCACTTCCCTGTTTTGACTATTGGTCCTTTTGTGATTAGTTTGTTTCTTAGGGGATTGATCAGCCAATTGATGTTTCTTATGAGAACTAGTCATACTTCTAGTATTTCTGATCTTTGAGCTTTGAATATTTACCCGGGTTTGAGATTCATCATATCAGAACGAAGCAATGAAGTGACTGGTTTTGTCACAATAGCATTCTCATCAACTTGGGAGGCAAGCCTAGATTTAGATGGTTTAACTCTTTCAGTTCTAAAGGCATTTGGCTGCTTAACTACCGTATGTTTAGAGTGGTTCTCAAGCAGTTGACTTTCCCAACATTGATGGTTTTGCAAACTTAGTGTTCACCCTGTTTCCAATAGATTTCCTAAGCTCATTTTTAAGGCAACAATATTGAAGCTCTTATCCTGAATTTGGGCTTTGAGGTCATCAATGTCTTTCAACGAGATGTTAGATTGATTGATCAACTTAGAATTGGTCTCCTCTAAGTTCTTTCTTAATGACTCATTTTCTCTTAATAGATTGGACACACATAGAGCTAGTTCAGCATTTCTAGATTCAAGTGTGTCATTCATCTCATGACAGTCATACTTCTGCATATCTGAGAGTAGTAATTTCATATTGCATATGGTTGAGTCTTTGTCCTGAATCTGGGTTTTTAATTGATTAATTTCAAAAAATTCTTGAAATTCTGGAAATTCCTGATTAATGCAAGATTTTTTTGCATAAAAGCTTTCATCCTTTTGTTGTATTTCAATTTCCAATGAAATACAATGTTTTTCAAGAATTGAGTATTTGTTTGAAAGTTCATCATATACCCTTTTTTCAATCATGTCATTAGCTTTAATAATTTTAGATTTAGGCTCAACCAGGATCGATTTTAGAGTATTATGTTCAGAGTTAGAATCAGGTACATTAACATATGAATTACTCGATTAGTTATGTACCTCATCACTTGAAACCTTTTTGACTCGAGTCTTTGAGATCAAGATGTTGTCTTCATCCTCTTTATTGCAATCTAACTTCTGATTCGGTATCATTCATTGGCTCAACTGATCCATTGCATGACCTATCACAATCTTCCCACAAAGATCACTTGACACCCATTCAATTCATTCAGCTTGTCATTCTCTTTAGCAGCTTCCTTAATGTATATTTCCACATTACCCATAAGTTGAATAAAGGTGTTTCTGAAATCATGAATTTCCATTCCAAGTGTGTTTTTGAATGAGATTCCATCATGTCATCATCAAAATCTGAGGAATATTCCCCGGATAAGTGGTGAAATTGATTGAAGATAACTTGAAGAGCTGCATTAGATTTATCAGTTGAGAACTTTTCTTTGGTAATTTGAAACCTCGCTTGTTCTAAGTTAAGTAACACGAGCTTCTTGTCAAGGTGGGAAAGTCCCGACGAAGGAGAGCACTGCTTGTTCGATCCATAGTTGTAGATAAAAGTAGTTTGAGATGCTGATGAAGTAGTTGAAAGGACTCAATGTTGCATTCCATTTGCTTTGCATCATTTGTCAATATTAAGAGTGACTCATCAGAATTATTTTGATTATAAGTTGCTGAATAATTCACTGTAGAGCATTCTGGGAAGCAGCCTGTTACATTATTTTGTGAGGAATCATAGAGTGCAAGTACTTTGTTGATTAAAGGATCAGTGATGTAAGACATTGTGTTGATGAATGTGCTTATGGATATTAGATATAAGTAACTTGCTTCACTTCACCAAGGTATTAAATAACCAAGTCGCTAAGCACCAAGTTGCTAAGAATTTTAACAAAGAAGTCGCTAAGCACCAAGTCACTACGAATTTTGATAGCAAGTCGCTACGCACCAAGTCGGTAAGTAGGCAAATCGCTAAAGAGCAACTTACTAAGAACCAAGTCGCTAAGTAGTCAAGTCGCTAAATAACAACTCGCTAGGCATCAAATAGCTAACACCAAGTCGCTACCAAACTTAACTACAAGTCGCTAACTTTCACCAAGTCGCTACCCGTAGTGGAGAATCCACTAAGTGTACTGTTTGTCGGCTTGTCTCACTAGACAAGTCGCTAAGCCTAAGTCGCTAACAACATCAACTACAACTCGCTACCAAATTGCAAAGCAAGTCGCTAGCTAGAATAACACTCTGTGGGTCAAGTCGCTAGCTAGACAATCTTACAAACACCACTTTTCAATCCAAAAACAACCCAACCATGATGATTCAAGCTTACCAAATCAAAACCCAGGCACATACAATGATTCTAAACACAAAACTACACCCAAGATTCAAACTTTAACACTAGAAATGATTCAAATGATGCAAAAACCACTAAACTTTCTCAAGCTCTAAAACCATCTAAAAATCACTAGAAATCCAAGGATATGTAAGAGATGATCAAACCATGGCTCTTGATACCATTTGTAACATATTGGATTTCACAAACACACTAAACCATAATCACAAGTAGGCGAATTAGATGTTTTAGAGAGAGAGTAGGATATTCTAGAGAAAGAAACTTATGGAATGTTAGATTCACAATGAACATCCAACCCTCTACCTTGCAAGGTAGAGGGTATTTATAGGTTACAAACTAAACGACCTCCTGACGGCCTGTGGAATAGGTATACAATGGGTAAAGACCCGTCTTTCCTCCAGGGTGTTGCACTAAACTAAATAGCTAACTAAATAACTTAGTAAATAACGTAATGTCTACGAGCTAACTTATGCTAGAAGTATTTGGGATTGTTAGCCTTAATAGTTTTTATTAGAAGTGATGGTCATTCACATTTAGGAACTTTGTAACGTGTGTTAGATATCATGCTAGAATAGTCAAAGGGCTCATGGATTGGGCTAAGCTAAATGGTTAGACGTTTAGTTAAGTTAGCCTTGTATAAGTTCATGTAACCCAATCCATGTCCAAGCCCATCTCACGGCCCATGGCCAAGCCTTAGGGCATCATCTCTCTTACTATAAATACCCCTCAAGTATGTCATTTGAGGGGTGTGCTTGAGTGTGTGTGTGTGTGTGTTTTCCTTTGAAGCAATATAACAACTTATTGTTTTCATCTTTCTTCTCTCTACCTCTCTAACATACACGAATTCATATTCAAGTCACCATCTATCTTAATCTTTCTTTCTTACGCATAACAGTTTGTGTTTAGTATCATACGCATAACTGTTACGTGTTTGTGTTGGGTTTGCTTGATAAAGTGATAAGGTATACGTGATAAAGGGGTATAACAATTGGTATCAATCGCCTAACAATGGTTTAGGAGTGTTTTGGTTAAGTTTTAAACTCGTATTTGGTTCTTTGGTCATTTCTACTCGTAACTTTTCTAAGCACTTTGGGTGAAAAAGGTCAACATTTTTGGGTTATTCGAGTGTTTTTAAGGATATCTGTGCAAGAGAAATCGTTTGAATCGTTGGAAATTTCTTACGAGTAGAAGTCAAAAAGTCAAAACCCTAGTTTTCTACTCATAACTTTTTGGTGAAGAATCTTCGAGCTATAACGGTTACTCAGTGCTTCCCTCACTTGGATAAGTGTGTGGAACACTTCGACTTGTGGATATCCCTTACGCTGTGACAGTGTAAAGGATTTTTGGTTTTAACCTAAGTTTACGCATAAGCATAAACTCTTACGAGTAGAACTCTACGATAAGATCACACTCGCGTAAGGTTTTACGACTAAGTTTTTTGTCTACGCATAAGCCTAAGGTTACGCGTAAGATACTTTCTACGCATAAGAATCCTACGCCTAAGATCCTACGCATAAAGATCCTACGCATAAGATCCTACGCTTAAGCACCAATTCTACTCGTAACTCCTTCTCTCTAAGTCTACGCCTAAACTTAAAAAAAAAAAAAAAAATGAGGAGACTAAACGTTCAATTTTTACGCGAAATTCAAATTTTGGTTTAACTGTGAAAATTTTGGTCAAAAATTCAATTTTTTGGGCCTAAATTCAAATTTTTCGGGTCAAATTTGGCGTCAAAATTGTCTCAACTCAAATTTTTCATACGACCTTAGAATAGATTTTTAAAGTGAATTTCAAATTTTGGGCAAAAATTTTTTTTTCGACTAAGAACCAAGGTTACGAGTACGACTTTCAGAAAACCTCAACCGAGCTTAATCTTCATCAACCACAACTCCTTTATCGTTGAATCGATCCTACATCAACTTTATCATATCATACCTTCATCAATAGAAACTCAACAAGACATTCATGCAGCCGGTGCCGAAAACCGACCTCCTATGTTGGCAAAAGGTGGTTATCTTCAATGGACAAGTCGAATGCTCCGCTACATCAAGACCAAACCTAATGGGAAACTCATGATTAAATCCATTCATGATGGACCCTTCAAGCCTCGACAAGTCCATGTCCCTGGAAATGCTGATGCAACACCTCCCATCCCACCATCCTCTCATCTTCAAACTGAATCAGATTACAATGAAGAGGATCGAAAACAAGTCGATGCAGATGACATGGCAATTCATATTGTCCAACTGGGTTTACCAAGAGACATTTTTGCTGCCGAGTTGTGAAACTGCTTTCGATATGTGGGAACGGTTAGACGACTATGTTATGGAACAGAAATTGGTAAACAAGACATGGAGAACAAGCGGCTAACTGAATGGGAGAAGTTTACATCTACACCCGGAGAATCCATTGAATCCTACTATGGAAGGTTTTGCACTTTGATGAATGAGCTTATCAAAAACAAGTTGGCACCCAGAACAATCGTTCAAAACATCAAGTTCCTGAATAATCTTCCAGAGGAATGGGGACGATATGTAACTATTGTCAACCAAACAAAAGACCTTCATCAGGTAAACTTTGATCAACTGAATGATTTTCTGAAACAAAACCAAGCTGAAGTGAATGAAGTCAAGAAAGAAAGATTGGCAAAGAATCATGATCCATTGGCACTTATTGCTAAGACTCAAACTACAGTGTATACACAACAACAAGCCTCATCATCTTCCAACAACAACAACTTGCAACAATACATTCCACAACCACAAGCTGCTATCCCTCAACAACAATTCTATCCACCATAACAACAAGTCATTCAACAACCGTATCCACAATACCAGGAACAAGGAATCACGATCCCGAACCGACCCGAAGCGACCTTGCAAATGATATTTTCTTTATTGATAAAGCATTTAACAATGATCGCGCCGGTAATCAGGCGGTTCCGTGATCGGGGTAATCACGGGTAGGCAAAGATGTTGAAATCGGATGGGGAGTAATGTTGGGAATAGAGCAAAGGTAATCGAATGGCAATGTTTTCCGGTCGTTGGGAATTATGGAAATATGAATCAGGGTAATCAGATTAAGTGTTATAACTGTCAAGGAGTGGGTCACATGGCAAGGAATTGTCCTACTAAGCCGAATAAGAAGGATTTTGCGTATTCAAAAGCTATCCTGTTAGCACAAAAGGCGTAATCGGAATGCGGTTGAGTGATGAGGAACATGACTTTTTCGCTATTATGGATGATTTGGAAGACCGAGAGGACATCAATGCAAAGCTAGCGTCTTCATGGCAAATCTTCGTGAGACTAAGCACGACCGACTCGACGACCTCCCGTCTATGACGCAAATGCGATCTAAGGTACCAATCATTGATCCATGTTATAACAATGTCATATGTGATGCGTTTACTCATGACGAACAGCATTCTGTGACATCAGCACCTACTTATGATACATACATGGACAATACGAGTTGTAGCAATACTAACTCTTAAACTCCATATGTGGATCCTAATGGAGGCGTGTGGCACAAAAATACTGAGACTGATGAGGAAACACGTGCTTATTTTGAATCATTAATCAATAAGTGTGGCATTGAAATTGAGAAAGTTAGTAAGGTCAATCGCGAGGTTAAGGTCGCGAATAAGAAATTGACCGCCGAGCTTGAGAGTTACAAGGAGCACGCCAAAGCCTATGAATTTCATACAAACAAAATGTCCGAATTAGAAATTGGTTATCGAGATTCTGTTTTAAGAGGAAAAGAATTGCAAATCAAGTATAACACACTTGATGTGAATTCTCACTTGAAAATTAAATCTTTAAACAAGGAAATTTCAGATCTAAATGACCAACTATCTAAACAAAAAGCAATCAAGTTTTCGATCTTGAAAAAGAGAAGAAAAAGTTGATTGCGATTTTTCAAAACGAAGATTCTCTTCTTGATGAAATTCTGGATAAAATGAGAAAATTAAAGCTTTGGACAATTTGCTTCTCACAACGGGTCATTCAGATAAAACAAACAAGATGCTGTCAAACCAAGTAAATCGCTTCATACTTCACATAAAATGGCACTTGGTAGCGACCCTTCTTCGCTCCTCAAGAAAGCTCGAAACTTCTAATGTGTTGAACAATGGAAAACCTTTTGCATGAACCCATAATTGTTCGTGATTCTCTTGAAACGTTGGAACTATCCGAGGAGAGTAGATCAAAAATGAAACACAAGAATCCAGATCTTAAACCGATTGATTATAACAAATGGAACAAAATTAATGGAATTACTTTTGTTAATCAAAAAGAACAATCAACGTTTTCCACCACACCAAGTGTTTTAAACAATGTGTCAACACCGGCCAAAACCAGCCAAAACCTTGTAGTTTCCAAATCTCTTTCGAAAATCGAACAAATGTCGTCAAACAATCCTTTTAACACAAGTGATACTAGAAGCATTTTAGATGACGTTAAAACTAGAATTGGGTATCTTCAAGAGACTGTCAAGTCTAAAACCAATATTACAACTAACATCTGGTTTACTCGTCATGATGACGAAACAAAAGAGTTTTATAAAACCCAAATTGCCCCTCCGTTAACGCCATCGCGAGGGTAATTCATGTTGAACAAGCACTTTTGAAAGAAACGAGTGACTTTGTCAAGGACCATAAATTCCTGGTAAAGCAAGCTAATGAAAGTATTGAACACATCAAAGTTTTGGAAAAACTCAATGATTCTCTCTTCAAAGATGTTATGACTACCGATATCATGTCCATTATCTTACAAACATATTCTGTTGAAGATCATGAAAGACTCCAGTCTGAGACCTCCGCAATTGTTTCAAAATATGAAAATGCTCTTGCAAAACTTGAAAAAGAAAACGTGTCCTATTTTAAACAACTTGATCGAAAATCTGAGGAATGCAAGTATGACAAACTGTCGTATGAGCGTGCTTACAAGGACATGAAAGAGCAAAATGATCTTTTGAGTGCTCAACTGGGAAGTCTAAAAGGAAAGGTTGTGGATACTAAGTTTGCAAAACCATTGACTGAGGAGAAAACAAATGTTCCCAAACCGGTTTTCAAACCAAAAATGTCTATTTCTCAGCCTCCTCCAATAGTCAATGAGAAGAATGATTTGTCAAAACAAATCACCCACGACTTTGCCTATCAAAAAGAGAATTATCAAAGCTTTTGAAAACCTGCTTTTGAGAAAGAAAAGTGTTTACACCGCATCTCTAGGAATAGTAAACGGAATGTTACCACAAATCTAGTTAAAGAATCTGTTGGTTCTAACAACATGGTCAACAATCTCTATCTAGAAGAAGCTAGAAAAAAGGCACAGACTCAAAAAGACGGAATTCTAGGTGCAACATCTAGGGTGATGAATTCTACAAGATTTCAAGGCACTGCTAGTAGTAGTAAACCATTACCTAGGAACTTACTACAAAAGACTAGGAATTGGCTTGCATCTAAGAGTAGTTGCGCAAAAGAAAATGCTATGCCCTTAGAAAACAACACTAGGAATTCTAAGTCTTTTTCGAACAAGAATCAATTTTCAAAAGACTGAGTGACAAAGTTAAAGCTGCTGTTTTAAACAAGAATATTGAATTTGTCTGTACTACATGTAAAAAATGTGTCTTTTCAGCTAATCATGATGCATGTGTCTCAAAATATCTCAAGAAAGATAATTCTCGTGCCAAGGCACAATCCACTAAGACACCAAATAGAAACAAGCCCGTTGATAATATGTCAAACAAAAAGAAACCTAATAGGTGGATCTCTTCAGGACGTAGTTTTTCTAAAAATGAGTCTTCTGCTGCATCTGATAAGAAAACAACTCCTAGATCTTACCTTAGGTGGATACCCACGGGCAAAGTTTTCAACTCAATAGGTCTTAGATGGATTCCCACAGGAAAGATTTTTGATACTTGCTCCAACACAGATAATAGTGACAATCATTCGGATAAGGAAGTACAAACCACTACAACCGTTGATAGTGATCACCCTCACCGTGAGGAATCATGTACTTCTAACACTGTTATTTGTGAAAATTCTTCTTCTGTGGATGCAGGTACTTGTAAAAGTGTTGAAGGTTCATATACCCCATGTGGTAAAGAAGAACTTTATGCCAATTTCTCATATGGAAATCCTTTTCTTATTCCACTCTTAACTCCACTTTTACTTGTCCCAACTTAATTTCTCTTTCTTCAAATCTTCTATGTAAATAGTTTTTTTGAAAAACCAAATACAAAATTTGAAAAACCAACAAAAGCAAAATATAAAACTTTCAAAAAATACAAAAACAATATAAAATCAAAAATCCAAAAATATTCTTCTCACGACATGTCTCTCGTATAATCGATATTCTGTATGTTTCTAGAAATGTCATTCAACAATGATACGGGCATGTACAGATGCTTGAGCGAGAGTTCTTTAAAAATGTTTTTTCTAAAACATGTCGTTTCTCTAAAATTTCTTCAAAAATGGCTTTCGTATACTTCAGTACGAAACCCGGACTTCAAAATAATGGCTTCTGAACACATCAGTTCAGGACCCGCGCTTCAAAGAAAGGAAAGTGCTTATCAAAATCAAATGTTTTAAATATTCTTCAAGCACTTTTCCTAAAACATAATGGCTTGCAGTTACTTCAGACTGTAACCCGATCTTTAAAGAAAGGAAAGTGCTACGCAAAATCGATTTTCATATATGTCAAGCACTTATCCTAAAACAAATGAAGATAATTTTTCTCTAAATATCTTCAAAAGATTTTCAAAATATTCTTCTCATCTTGCGTACCATTGATTCGAAATTTTTCAAAAATATTTTTCAAAATCTCTCACATTTGGTACCAAGATAACTCCCTCTAAACCCTTAACTGATTCTAAATTTTCTGTATGAAAAATATGCTTTCGTTAAGGGGGAGTATAAAAACAAAAGTGTTCCAAAATTCATGCTAAATCAGTTTCTCTCCAAATGTTTTTCGAAAAACATATCTTTTAATCATTTTGTTTCAAAAACATCATGGATATGCTATTTTTGAGGGGGGGAAACGTGATTAAAATGTGATCAAAAAGTTTAATGATCGTTGTTTGAATCTCAAAATGAGCTCGACTCAGACAGAACCAATGAATTGACGGGAATTAAAGTCAGTAAATGTACCATCTCGAGAAACTTGGGATAGATATGCACCTTCATGTGTCTAACCTCCCTTTCAAGGAGTGTTTACAACTTCAAGTTAGTTATTAGAGCTAGTTGTCACCTAAAAACTGACAATGGAACTCTTTAACTAGGCAACGTAACCGTGTCTCGTGAGGAATTGTCTATCATGAGCCGATCAATTCAAAAAGTGCAAACTCTACCCTCTATGTGCAGATTTCGGTTAAAACTCATAAGCACATGTGAAGGGGGAGTGTTTCTGAAAATATAAAACTCGTGGAGTGTCTCAAACATGTTTTCTATCATAAACACTCTGAGAGATTTTCAAGAAAAATGGTTTTATGGCAACATGGGACAGTCATGGAGTTATAAGGTGACTAAGGATAGGAAATTCGTCCTATGATCCGCCAGAGCCAGAGGGATCTACCCAAGGACATCACCAATAGTTTAGTATTAGAAGTCCTTAGGTATGATTGAAAAAAGGAGTAATGTGAGAAAGGAGAAAGAAGGGGTTGAGGAATTAAAAAGAAATGTAATGAGAAAGGGTGAAAAGATATAGCCTTCCATAATCAACCATTAGGGCAGAAACCGGGTTCAATTCATCTGCTACTGGTTGTCACTAAGATGACATTGGTATTGAAGACAAAGACGTCATGGACCCAGTGACGCGCTGCACCTAACCTTCTAGCCACTCAATTCCTCTTAAAAGGATTTGTTTCATTCTCACTGGGAACCTTACATAATCTATCGACTATCTCTTAGAGATTGTTGATATTGAAGAAGGAGACCCTCTCCCTAGTCTCCGCTCAGGAAAACCAAAATGCACTTATTGAGTCTAGAGCCACGAGATTCATCAAAAGATCTCATAGGAACACATGACATGACATCGCTTGTTGTTCATCAATAAGGACACAAGTGATATATTATAGAGTCCTACGCAGATCTTAGCAATCTGCCAGAACATTTATGAGAAGTTTCACATCTGTGATCTTCAGTGATTGAATGGAAACTCCTGCCAGGGTCAACATCAAGCAGCCCTAACAGCAGGTCACTTCGATAACTCCCCGTGGATTACGCTTAGTGTGTCTCAAATGGTCTACAGTCATGAGGTGATACTTCGGTGTACCTCAGCGACTCATCTGAACTGTAGATGTACTTTGGTATATCGCGTTATCTCACTTGTGGGACTCCAGTTCAGGAACGGCCTTTGTGAGAATTAGAGACGTGTTTTCACACTATGTTGTTAACACCCTCGAAATTCAAACTTGTAAGTGCCGGAATCCGCTTATTACTAATTGTTTTTATTTTTTCTTCTTATGGAAGCTCCGGAGCGGATTGATCGTGCAGACTCTCCACATGCTCATACCAACAACACATGAAAGTTCTCATCAAAATCAAAGGCTACTCAAAGTTAAAGATGATTCTTCGTCAATGTCAAAGAATCTACAAGGTTTAAAGACTCGAGAACTACATCATTGGTAATCAAAAGACAAATAGAAGTGTGAGCATGGTGGAGAAAGACGTGGAGACACCAAACCAACGAAGTTGACAACGGCAGACAACCACATTATCTGATCACAAAGCATGAAGGAACAAAGAATCAAGACTATTCGATATCTACACGCAAAGTTCAAGCTCGAGAAAAGTAAAGACCTAATCAAGTGGAGCATCATTTGAATGACCACCCCTTAGGGGGAGATTGTTAGCCTTAATAGTTTTTATTAGAAGTGATGGTCATTCACATATAGGAACTTTGTAACGTGTGTTAGATATCATGCTAGAATAGCCAAAGGGCTCATGGATTGGGCTAAGCTAAATGGTTAGACGTTTAGTTAAGTTAGCCTTGTATAAGTTCATGTAACCCAATCCATGTCCAAGCCCATCTCACGGCCCATGGCCAAGCCTTAGGGCATCATCTCTCTTACTATAAATACCCCTCAAGTATGTCATTTGAGGGGTGTGCTTGAAAGTGTGTGTGTGTGTGTGTGTTTTTCCTTTGAAGCAATATACAACTTATTGTGTTTATCTTTATCCTCTACACATACACGGTTTTGTTTAAAACATCAAGTCACCATGTTTCTTAATCTTTCTTTCTTACGCATAACAGTTTGTGTTTAGTATCATACGCATAACTGTTACGTGTTTGTGTTGGGTTTGCTTGATAAAGTGATAAGGTATACGTGATAAAGGGGTATAACAGGGATGACTGATACTTCATTATGGAATTTTCTAATTCCTAACACATTCTTCATCAATTTAAATCCATGCAGTATACTTCATTAATGTTGCAATTACACATTCTAGCAGCTCTTGAAATCGTTTGTCACTTGCGGGGAGGCAAATATGCTAATCACTTATGAAACCATCTATCGAATTATCAGTTTAAATCCAATTTAAATCACAAATTCTCCCCCGATCACAATTATCAAATCATTTGAGATTTGCGATCTCCGTAGATTTAAATTGATTTCGAAAGCTTTTAAGGAGAATTGTGACTTGATTGTGAAAGCGTTTTAATTGATAAGGATTGGATTTTGAGACTTTAAACTCCATTGATTAAACATGCATAATTATCTTTTGAAAACATAATAATAACCAAGGTCTGGAACCAATTGTGTAACATTTTGTAAACCATTTAGAGTAGACCTTACTCATTTAAGTGCAAATTGTTTGAAAAGAACACTTTTTGATTTAATTGAAAGATCATTCTCCCCCTCAATCAATGACGAAAGTCGTTGATTGATGGATTGAGATTTTGACACTTGATAAGTTCTTTTGATTTTCAAAAATAGAGTCCGAAGTGTTTTCAAAACAATTGAGTTTTCATAAGATTGCAAATATTTTTCAGATGAATCATTAGAAGTAAAAATATTTGAAGTTAAGCATTTGTCTTGTTGATGACAAACGTTTGTTTTTAGAATCAGAGCATTAGGATTGAAACATGAGATAAAGCATGGCTCTGTTCTTTCTTTGAAAGCGGGTTACTGCCTGAAATAACAGTAAACCATTTTTTCTCTTCCTCCCAAAATTTTTTTTTAAATTTTTAATTTTTTTGATTTTTTTTTTTTATTAAATTCGAACAACATCTAAAGTCCCGTTTCATTCTTTGAATGACAACATCAAGACCGTAGATATAATCGAATCGAGAGAAACATGACAAAATGACAATATTTTTTTGAAGATTTTTCAAATTTTTTAAATTTTTATGGATTTTGACTGTTTTATAATTTTGTATTTTGTTTTTTGAAAAAATATTTACAAGGGATAGATGAAGGAAACCTTTTACTCCTCTTCTTCCTCTTGAAGACGTTTGAGAGTTTCTGGTTGTAGGCTCTTAAGACCCAGTCGTGGAAGAATAAACTCAAAACGTTCTCTAGGAAGAGCTTTGGTGAAGATGTCTGCTAACTGGTATTCAGTCCTCACAAAGTAAAGTTCCACCACACCATTTTCAACTTGCTCCCGGATGAAATGATGTCGAATGTCGATGTGCTTTGCTCTTGAGTGTTGTACATTGTTGCATGAGAGAGCAATAGCACTTTTATTATCACAGTACAGAGGGATTTTGTTGAATTCAAAGCCATAGTCAGATAATTAGGATCTCATCCATAGGATTTGAGCACAACAAGATGACATGGCTATGTGTTCCGCCTCTGTAGAGGAAATAGAAGTACTCATTTGCTTCTTTGAAGACCAGCTCACAAGCTTATCACCCAAAAACTGAGCACCTCCAGACGTACTTCGACGAGTATCCTGACATCCTGCATGATCAGCATCTGCATAGGCTGTTAGTGACATACCGATGTCTTTCGGGTACCAAAGTCCCATATTGATGGTTCCTTGGAGATACCGAAAGACCCGTTTAACTGCTTCAAGGTGCTTTTTAGTAGGCTTAGCCTGGTATCTAGCACACATGCAAACAGCGAACAAGATGTCTGGTCTACTAGCAGTGAGGTACATCAGGGATCCAATCATACTACGATATTTCATTTGGTCTACCATGATCCCTGAGTGGTCCTCATCTAGTTTAGTACGTTCAATCATGGGAGTGTCAACAGGGTCACTAGAATCGAATCCAAATTTCTTTAAAATCTTATTTGCATATTTAGATTGATTTATAAAAATGCCTCCGGGACTTTGTGAAATTTGTAATCCCAAGAAAAATGACATTTGTCCCATCATTGACATTTGAAATTTAGAACCCATTTCTTTTGAAAAACGGTCACACTCATTGGGGTCAGTCGAGGAAAAGATGATATCATCAACATAAATTTGAACGTGAATTAAATGTTTGCCTGACTTTCTGGTGAACAATGTAGGATCAACTGCTCCTTTGCTGAAACCGGTAGATAGAAGAAACTTTGATAGCGTATCATACCATGCCCTTGGAGCTTGCTTTAAACCGTACAGAGCCTTCTTCAAACGATAAACGTGAGTAGGATGCTATGGATTCACAAAGCCTTCAGGTTGGCTGACGTAGACGACTTCTTTAAGATCTCCATTCAGAAATGTCGTCTTTACATCCATCTGATAGACTACCATGTTCTTACTAGCAGCATTAGCCTCTGATTGCCTCGATACGAGCAACAGGAGCAAATGATTCTTCAAAGTCAATACCCTCCTCTTGACGGTATCCTTTAGCAACCAATCGAGCCTTGTTCTTTAAGACATCACCATGCTCATCAAGTTTCACTTTGAAGATCCATTTTAGAGCAATGATCATAGCACAATCTGGAGCAGGTACTAATTCCCATACATCAAGTCGATTAAACTTATGAATTTCTTCTTGCATGGCATTGAACCAGCTGTCTTCATTCATGGCGGTTTTAACATCTTTTGGTTCGATCTTAGAGAGTACGGAGTTGAAGAAGCACCATAAGGCATCGGTTGCAAGTTGTTTCCGTGTGGATACTGGACGAGAGGGATTTCCAATGATGTTGTATAATGGATGATCGTGAGTCCATTTTCTGAGGTGTTCATGTGGCAATTGTTGAGGGACTGAGGTAGCAGAGTCGATGTCTCCTGAAGAAGATGGTTCTGATGATGATTCAGGAGCAAATATGTTTTCAAATGGAGCATCTTCAGGAGTAGCAAAGGGATTAACTTCATCATTGATCCCAGAAACAGTTCCATGATGTACATTCGAAGATTGATGATTTGTTGATGAGACTGAGTTATCAGCAGCAGGCGCTTCTTGACTTAATGATATTGAGACTGAAGGATTGACTTCATTCTCAGGGATATGAGCAGCCTCTGTTGTGAGAATTGACAGTTCATTAGCACTTGGCTCATAGTGTTCATCAAACATCGGATCAAACAATTTCTTCAAATCATCTTTAGTTGGAGGTACATATGGAATAGCTGGAGAGGAATTTGGTACAAGGGATGAACCAATGGGACTGTTTTGAAGTGCGGGTCCAGAACTGGGTTGTCCAGGAGCCATTTGACCGGTCAGCTCATCGAACGTAACATGAATTGTTTCCATGATGTTTCGGGTTCTCTTATTGTAGATTCGGTAACCCTTCTTGTTTGGTGCATAACCAACAAAAACTCCAATATCTGCCTTTGCTCTTAGTTTACCTAAGTCTTGACCATCATTAGTTGGATAGCACAAAGCACCAAATACACGAAGGTAGGAGAGATCAGGTTTACATTTATGAACAAGTTCATATGGAGTTTTTCCATGAGAGGTGTGTATAAGGGAACGATTTTGGGTGTAGCAAGCAGTGGCAATGGCTTCAGCCCATAGAAACATTGGAACCTTCGAATAAATAAGCATCGTTCTTGCGGCTTCCACAAGAGTTCGATTTCGTCTTTCAACTACACCGTTCTGTTGAGGAGTTCGTGGAACACTTCTTTGATGACTGATTCCAATACTTTCATAAAACTGAATTAAGTCTTTGTGACAAACTATGTGCCATTGTCTGTTCGAACAATTCTGACAGTATTGTTGAGTCGAACCTGAAGCTGTTTGATTAGTTTGATGATGACATCTGGAGTTTCATCCTTTGTCCTCAAAAACTTTACCCAAGTAAATCGAGAGTAGTCATCAACAACTACTAGAACGTATTTCTTCCCATTTATCGTTTGCACTCTCATTGGTCCGCACAGATCCATACGAAGGGTATGAAGAACTTCCATTACAGAATTTGTGGGTTTTGGTTTGTGGGCATATTTCGTGCTTTTACCCAATTGTCAAGATGAACAAAGATGATCTTTTTCATATTTTAATCTGGGTAAGCCTCTGACAAGATCCTTTCTGGAAAGGTTGTTTATGGTGCCGAAGTTCAAGTGATTGAGACGACAATGCCATAACCAAGACTTTGTTTTAGAAGCCTTTGATAGCAAGCAGATTGGAGAGGACTTCATCATGTCATCGATAGAGATGGTGTATAGGTTAGAACCTCGAGTACCTCTTAATAATTCAACACCATCAAGTTCTCTAACAAAGCAAGTATGTTTTCAAAAAGCCACTTCTAGATCGGAATCACAGAATTGACCAACAGAGAACAGATTGTGACCAAGACCTTCCACATAATATACCCTGGAGATTACACTTTTGCCAACTACATAATCACCATAACCCATAATTGCTCCAAAATGGTCGTTCCCGAATCTAACAGTCCCAATGAATTTGCTCACGAAGTTCATGAGCCATGACCGGTCTCCAGTCATATGCTTGGAACAGCCTGAGTCCAAGTACCAGAGAACGATTTGAACGATCTGCAGTTGAACACAGACAAGAATGGATAACTGGATAATTGGGATCCCCATGCAAGAATGGGTTCCACTTGGTTAGTAACAGTAATTGGAACACCCACATCAGAAATAGAAACATCCATATCAGAAGTAGAAGCAATGGAATCATTAGGAATAGATGCAGTGCTAGTGTCTGTATTTGACCTATTCAAAGTATGTTCACTTCTTAAGGGAATAGTTCTACCAGTAGGCATCCATTTTCTAGTGGGCATAGTCTTAGCAGTTTGAGGGAAAAACTGATTATTCTTATGGCCAAAAGGTATCCAATAATAACCTATCTTTATAAATGTTCTTCCTGTGGGTTTCCACTGTTTTCTAACAATCTTTCGTCTTTGCCTTGTAGCCTTCTTCGCACGATTATTAGCATTAACAATTTTAACTGGGCATTTGACAGCATTAGACAAAGCATTCACACCATAATCATGATTAGCAACAGAATTCACACAGACATCATTACATGGTTTGCAAATAGTATCAGAATTCGAATTAATTACAGTACGCCTATGGCTAATACTAGAATCAACACGATTTGTTTTATTCAACAGAGACTTAAAGTTCCTAGTTTGGTCTTCTACTCTCTTCCAATGCACATTTTTAGCTTGCGAGGTCCTATCTTGCTTGGTATTGCCTGGAGGCTTTGACCTGCTTGCTTTAATGTCACTGATTACTCCTATAGAGGGAATTTTGGGAACATTAGTTGGTTGATCTACTTTTTGCATTCCTGAACTAGACGTACAAGGATCCGTATTACTAGAAGGCACATTGATGTTCACTTTCTTAAAACTAGGCCTAGAATGGTTTGAATGCTTGGCACTAGACATAGAACAAGGCATCACAGCTTTGCCTTTTGCACCTAAGGATTTAGGACATGTTGCAATTACACATTCTAGCAGCTCTTGAGATCGTTTAGCCTGGAGGCAAGCAAACCTAATTTCTCTATCAAGAGGTTTGTTAATGAAATCCTCTTCGACAATCTCATGGAGGCATTCTAGACTATCCTTAAGGTAAGCACAATAGTCATGAAACGCAGGTTCATTATTCCTAAGATGAGGAGTAATGTATTTGACAGTAATAGTGTATTTGCAGTCAGAGGATGACTTTGAAACAACATTCTTATTAAAAACAAGTGGCAGTTTCCCATTTTCCTGACTTCTCAGATTCTCAATTTCCTTTTGTAAAGATGTTATTTTTTCATTGTTTTGGTCACGAGTGACTTTCATTGAATCATATAACTCTTTAAAGTGTCGTTTAACTTTTTCATTTTCTTCTAGAAAACTCTCGTTTTCCTTTTGTAAGGCATTAACTAAAGGAGGCATTTGGGATCCAGTCACATTGTTCTTTTCACCCTTTAATTGAGAGATTTGGGCTTTCAACTTTTTGATCGTGTTACAATGAGCTCGAATCTGTTTATCACGTTTGCTAATTTCAAAAACTGCATCAAATTCAGGAACATCCAAGGATGTCTTGATATTTGAGGTTTTAACATTTTCTTTTAGATGTTGATATTTTAGTTGTAAATCAAAATGTTCAACTTCTAGTTTAGAAAGATGCTTTACCAAATTATCGTGATCATCCTAATCAATTTTCTCATTAAGTTTTGAATTAATCTTTTCAAGCTCAATGACACGATCATGGGAAACTTTCAGAGCAACAGATAATTCATGAAATTGAGAAGCATTAATGGAGCAATTCGTAGCAGTATAAAACACATCTTGAGCAATACATTCAGAAATAAGATTCTCATTCAAGGTATGCAAGTTCTTCCTCTCAATCTCATTATATTTTAAAGCACGCTCATAGTCACTAACCTCAACTATCATTGCATCAAATTCCTTTTCCATTCCTTTAATATCTGAATCTATCCCCTTTTTAAGACTCTCGAATTGATCTTTTAGTTGTTTAAAGAAAGGCATGACCTCAGTTAGATAGCATTCTTTTGTTTGCTCAAAACCCCTTTCCCCTTCAGTTATCCCAATGGGTGTTATCCTTTTCTTACAAGTTTTCTCAAAATCAACAAATAGTTGAAAAATAACATATTGACTGATTAAGGTCTTGCTTTTAGTGGCAATAGTCCTAGGAACTAAATGCATGGGTGTATTGGGAGGATACACAGTCGCTGAAGGCATTTTCCTAAAGGGGGGGTTTGTTACAACAAGATTCTCTGCTTTTTGCTTATCTAAATCCTTTTTCCAGAACACTTGTTCGGGTGTTAACAATGTCTGAGGCTTAAACTTGTTCAAAGAAATCCAATTCTCTTTCTTGTAATCATGGGGTGTGATATTTATTTTCTTCTCTTTACATTTAGGATCATCTAGTTTCTTGTTCATCTTTTCCCTAGTGACTTCATCTGATTTCTTATCTTCCTCAGTGCACTTAGCGCAACTAGGTTTCTGTCTAGGCTTAAGGATTTCATTGCCATCATAAATTACCTTATGGGCAGCTCTAGCCTTTTTAACAACCTCTGGATTTGGTTCCTCAACAAGGGGAGTACTATGCTTATCACTCAAAACTCTGTGCTTAGTGATTAAGTGAGCAGTCTGAATGGTATTTCCTTGTACGTACAACTTATTTTCAAGCTTGTTTTTCAAGATTTTTAGATTAGAAAAATCATTCAAAAGTTTTGATTCCTTAACACTGAATTCTTGCATAAGCATTTTAACATTTTCTTGAAGTTCTTGTTTTTGCTTAGCAGTTTTAGAAAGCTTTTCTTGTAAGGAGTTTAACTCTTGTTTTAATACTTCTTCTCTAAACCTACTTTTTCTAATAGTTGTACGCATTTGGTCATCCATTTCCTGCTCACGGGTGGTTAATTCAAACTTAGCACGTTGTTCATAAATAGCAACACGTTCTTTATAAGCATTAAGTTCAGAAATAACAGAATCATCAGGGGCACGTGTAGTGTATTCGTTAAAAGCATAGTCATCGTTGACTGCATAAGATACATCACTTGGTACAATCTCACTTTCATTTTGTTTCACATATTGATCATATGGGAAAACATTGATATTACCCATATTTTCAATATCTGACACAATAATTACAGTTGATTGTACTTCGTTATGTATCTTTTGCTCATCAACTTCATCGTATAATTTTAATACCTCAGAAATGATTTTGTCTTTGGATGGACCAGCTTGTGGTGATGAAGAGACTTTAGGAGAGACCATTGGAGAAATGCTAGCCATGAAAATGGTTTGTGCAGTGGGTTCTTCATCAACATCAGAGTCGTATGCATCACAATCAGCTACTTGAAAGGCATCTTGATGATTATGGCCTATCTCCTGAATTGGTTGCTCATCCACATCTGCATCATATGTCTTAGCATTTCCTTCAGCCAAAAACAACAACTCCTCTTCATCCAAAGCTGCACCATTATCCTGAGCTTGCACAAGCAACATCTTATCCCTGAAGTACTCTGCATTCTGAGGGCATTTTGGCGATGTGCAGTTCCTTGCAATGTATCCCTCACCTCCACAGTTGTAACACTTGATCGACTTTACTTGTCCTTGATTTCCAATCCTTCCTCTATTCTGATTTCCATCATAGCCTCCACCTACTCCACCCCTTCTCTGATCATTCTGCCTTTCTTGAACTGGTTGCCCCATAACTTTCCCATCTCTGATCAAAGCATGATTGTGAATATTGGATGCGGTTCTGATTTCATTGTTGGTGTGAAGTCTGTTAGTATGAGGTGAAAGGGTCATGTTCTGTTTAACCATGAGAGCCAGTTGATTGATGAAATGTCCCATGACAGCATCAGCATCTGGTTGCTTGAACCTTGGATCAGGAATGAGTTTGTGATTACCATCTCCCATGGGAACGACTTTAGAAGCCTTGGTGGTAATTCCTACATTGGAGTAGAAAGCAGTTGAGTCATTAGATGAACTTGTTTCTCCCTGATTGGTTTTGAACTGTTCCAGAATCCTTTTTTCAAACATAGCATGTCTCTCATTCTGAAGAAGGAAGGCATACAGTTTCTCATAGTTTGTATTCTTCAATCCTTTGGTGAGCTTCACAGAAGTGACAAACTTGTGCCATTCGGGATTCATGTTGTTCACAAATTTTGAGTTCAGCTGAATGTTAGGCATAGTCATTTTGATGTTCCTCATGTCATTCACCAGCTTATGGAATCTTACGTAGTACTCATAGACACTCTCATCAGGTTTCATCTTGAAATGCTCAAATTCATCATATAGTTGTGATTCTCTATCTTCAACAGTCAATTCAAAACATGAGAGAAGCATCTTGACATTATCCCATACAGCATTTGCTTCAGTGTTGTGATTGATAAGCTTGTAGATGTCTTTTGGAAGACCTTGCAGTATAATGTTAGAAGCCCTGATATCTGCATTGAATCTCTTCTTCTCCTTATCATCGAGCTCATCATACATCTTTGGTCTGTCCATTCCGTAAATCAATGTTCCATCTTCAGCTGTATCAATTATGTCTCTAGTAGTCTCAACCCAATATGGTCCTTCATCAATGGATTTGAGAATGTTAACCTCATTTTCCTTTCCAAGACAGTACAATCTGATTCGTTGAGCCCAAGAGTCGTAGTCAGTTCTGTCAAGCATGGGTGGACGAGTATCTGAACCAGCTGCTTGAACATCCTCGGCAACAGTGGAGATGATTGTAGGAACGTTGGTAGACATGTTGACAGATTAAACGGGATTTTATAACTCTATGATTAAACCGGGAAATAGATTCTTTCACGGGATTTTACTAAATCAAGAGAAAACCGTATTACAGACAGAGTCAACCAAGTCGCTAAGAAAACCTGAACCAAGTCGCTAAGCACCAAGTTGCTAAGACACAGTCAAGTCGCTAAATAACAACTCGCTAAGCACCAAGTCGCTAGCAAAATTTTGACAGCAAGTCGCTAAGCACCAAGTCGCTAAGTTGTCAAGTCGCTAAAGAGCAACTCGCTAAGCACCAAATCGCTAACACCAAGTCGCTAACAAACTTAAGCACAAGTCGCTAACTTTCACCAAGTCGCTACCCGTAGTGGAGAATCCACTAAGTGTATTGTTTGTCGGCTTGTATCAATAGACAAGTCGCTAGCTCAACTTGCTAAGACCTTCAGCTACAACTCGCTACCAAAATACAAAGCAAGTCGCTACCAAGATAACTTATCCGTGGCTCAAGTCGCTAGCTAGAAAATCGCATAAACACCACTTTTCAATCCAAAAACAACCCAACCACGATGATTCAAGCTTACCAACTCAAAACCCAAGCACATACAATGATTCTAAATACAAAACTACACCCAAGATTCAAACTTTAACACTAGAAATGATCCAAATGATGCAAAAACCACTAAACTTTTTCAAACTCTAAAACCACCTAAAAGTCACTAGAAATCCAAAGATATGTAAGAGATGATCAAACCTTGGCTCTTGATACCATTTGTAACATATTGGATTTCACAAACACACTAAACCATAAGATCAAATAGGCGTATTATGAGTTCTAGAGAGAGAAAGTTAGAGGTTTAGGGAACTTTAGTGAGAGAAAGAAAAATCTTATTATGAGCTCCAACTCTCTCTACCTTGGGAGGTAGAGAGTATTTATAGTCTTACAATAAAACGCCACACAACGTGCTGTGGATCAGGCATACAGTGGGTAAAGACTCGTCCGTCCTCCACGGTGTTACATAACTAACTACTACTTAACATAAAATAACTACGACTATGAGCTTTCTAACGATTACATATACTTGAGGTGACCGACACTTTAACTACTGGATTTTCCAAATCCTAACAACTTGGATAAGAAAAAGACCCAAGAACTTGTTGAAAAGAATCCACCCTTTAGGAAATTACCGGCGGCTATGGTGTGCCCTCCCAATACACCAATGCATTTAGTGCCTAGAACTCTTCCTACACAGTGTAAAACTTTAATCAGCATATACGTAATTTACCAACTATTTGCTGATTTCGATAAAACATGTAAGAAGAGAATCACACCAACGGGTATTACTGAAGGGGAAAGGGGTTTTGAGCAAACAAAAGAATGTTATCTCACTGAGGTTATTCTGTTATTTAAATAAGTAAAAGAACACTTTGAGGATATTCAAAAGGCCCTAAATACTGAGGTTAAACAAATGAAAAATATGTTTAATGAAATGGAAAACAAGGCAAGAAATAATGCAAATGAGCTTAAAATCTATGAGATTGAGAGAAAGAATATTCACATCACCAATGAGAATTTAATTGCTAGATGTATTGCCCAGGATGTGTATTATACTGCCACTGATTAAGCTTTAACTGCTTCTCAATTTCATGATTTGTCAAATTGCATTTAAAATTGCCCAAGTTCGTGTCAATGAGCTTGAAGCCGAGAACTTAAAATTGCTAGAGAAAATCAAAAACGATGATCATGATAACACGGTCAGGCATTTATCTAAAGTAGAGGTTGATATTTTTAATTTACAATTAAAATGTCAACATCTAGATGAAAAAATGAAAACTTTAAATGCCAAGACATCTTTGGATGCTCCTGAATTTTGATGCATATTTTGAAATAAGCAATCGTGATGAACGGATTCAAGCTCACTGTAACACGATTCGAAAATTGAAAGCTCAAATTTCTCAACTGAAGGGAAATAGGAGTGAAGTGGTAGGCTTCCATATACCACCGCCTTTAGATTCTCAGAATTTTCAATATCAAAACATCATTAATAAATTGCAACAAGAAAACGAACACTTTCAAGGTGAAAATTCAAAGGTTAAATCGCAATACAAAGAGCTATATGCTTCAGTTAAGGTCACTCATGACAAACACAATGAAAATATAACTTCTTTGGTTAACGAGATTGAGAATCTAAAGAGTCAGGTGAAAGGGAAAATGCCAATTCCCACTTGTAAATATGTTGTTCCAAAGGTCTCTGCTTGTAATAATTATGCCATTGAAGTAATGTATATTCCCCCTCCTCTTAGGAATAATAAGCTTGCATATCAAGCATATCTCACGTACCTTAAGGATAGCCTAGAGAGTCTTTGTAAGATCGTTGAAGATAATAAAATAGAGAAACCACTTGATAGTGTTGTTGCCTATGCTTGTATGTATGCTAAACGATCTCAGAAACTCTTAGAATATGTCATTGCCACATGTCCTAAAACTAGTACCAAGCGAGATAGAGTTGTTGCACCCTCTTCAATGCCTAAGATCAAGCATGTTACCTTTGATGTACCCTTGAAAACCTCAGAACCCAACACTTCTAGGTCAGAAATGCAAAAAGCAGTGAAACAAACTAATATTAATATCGTTACTTCTACAGGAGTAAGCAGTGACACTAAAGCTAGCGGGTCAAAGCCTAGAGGAAATACAAAAGAAGATAGGACCTCGCAAGCTAAGAGTGATCAAATGAAGGAAGCAGAAGACAACCGTAGGAATAATAAGTTTAAGTTGAACAATTTGAATCGTGTTGATTCTAGTATTAGCTATAAGCGTACTGTAATTAATTCAAATTCTACTACTGTCTGCAAAACATGTAATGAATGTTTAATTTATGATGAATTTGTTGTGTCATATTTGAGGCCTTTTGGTAATTCCCCGGTGTATAAAGTTTGGAGAGCAAAACAGATTAAGCAATCTTGGAAACCTACAGGGAAAATGTTCACTAATGTGGGTTATCATTGGAAACCTACATGTCGTAAAATCAAAATTGGTGAACATTGTCCTTCAACTAGAACTGCCTTGCCTAGAACAGTGCCTGTTAAGATATGGAGGCCCACTGGTAGAATTATTCCTTTAGGAACACATTGCACTTTGACTGAGTCCATTGCTTCTACTAGTGATGCCCCTACTAATAATGTCATGGCATCTAGGGATGCTGTAGGTCTTCAGATTGTTTGTGCTAACCAATCAGACCCCATTTTCACGTGGGGATCCACTGCTTCCAGTTATCCATTCTCGTCTGTTTTCAAATGCAGGTCGTACAAATCATCCTTTGGTATTTGGATTCAGGCTGCTCAAAACATATGACTAGGGATCGCTTACGGCTCAAGAACTTCGTGAATAAGTTTATCGGGACTGTTAGATTCAGGAACGATCATTTTGGGGCAATTATGGGTTATGGAGATTATGTTTTTGGTGAAAGTGTTATCTCCCGGGTATACTATGTGGAAGGACTTGGCCATAATCTGTTCTATGTTAGTCAATTTTGTGATTTAGATCTTGAAGTGGCTTTCAAAAAACACACATGTTTCGTTAGAGAATTGGATGGTGTTGATCTTATTAAGGGATCTCGTGGCACCAATTTATATACCATCTCTATTGAAGACATGATGAGGTCTTCTCCTATTTGCTTGTTATCAAAGGCGTCAAAGAAAAAATCATGGTTATGGCACCGTCGACTTAATCACCTAAACTTTGGTACCATAAATGTTCTTGCTAGAAAGGACCTTGTGAGAGGTTTACCCCGGTTAAAATTTGAAAAAGATCATCTTTGTTCTGCTTACCAACTGGGCAAAAGCAAAAAGTATGTCCATAAACCCAAACCTGCCAACACCATCATGGAAGTTCTTCATACCCTTCACATGGATCTATATGGACCCATGAGAGTGCAAAGTATCAATGGGAAGAAGTATATGCTAGTTGTTGTTGACGACTATTCTCGGTTCACTTGGGTGAAGTTTTTGAGAACCAAGGACGAAACTCTAGAGGTTATCATTAAGCTTATCAAACAACTGCAAGTTAGACTTTACAAAACCGTCAGCATCATCCAGATAGAAAATGGAACTGAGTTTGTGAACAAACAACTCATTCAGTTTTATGAAAGCATTGGAATCAGTCATCAGAAAATAATTCCATGCACTCCTCAGCAAAACGGGGTTGTTGAAAGACGAAATCGTACTCTTGTGGAAGCTGCACGTACTATGGTGATCTTCTTTAAGGCTCCAATGTTTCTCTGGGTGAAAGCTATTTCCACTGCTTGCTACACCCAAACCAATCCCTAATACATACTCTTCACGGCAAACTCCATATGAATTAGTGCATAACAGGAAACCGGATCTCTCGTTTCTACATGTGTTTGGGGCTTTATGTTATCCAACCAATGACGGTCAAGATCTAGGAAAGTTAAAAGCTAAAGTTGATATTGGATTTTTCGTTGGCTATGCACCAAATCGTAAGGGTTACCAAATCTACAACAAAAGAACCCGAGATATTATGGAAACTATTCATGTAACATTTGATGAGCTGACTGAGCAATTGGCTCCTGGACACACCAGTTCTGGACCCTCACCTCAAATTTTGTCACCTGGACCAATTAGTACAGGCCTTGTACAGAATCTCACGCCTGCAGCTCCTTATGTACCTCTTTCAGAAGAAGATTTGAGGATTTTGTTTGATGAATACTTTGAGCCAACAACTAATGATACTCATGCACAACCAGCTGCTACTACTCCTGCTCCAAACAACCCAAATGATCCATTGGTCTCTATTTCCATAAGTCAAGAAGCTCCATATGCAGACCATTTACCATCATCATCAAATCCTCAATCTTCTTTAGCACATCAAATCACTGCAGTAGATAATTCCTTTGAAGTTAACCCCTTTGCTACTCCTGAAGATGCTCCATTCAAGAACATATCTTCCCCTAAACCCACTCCTAAGTCATCTTCATCAGGAGATCCTAATACTGCTACTTCAGTTCCTTACCCTCAACCACATGACCATCACAGGAAATAGACAAATGATCATCCACTGGAAAACAACATTGGGAACCCTTCTCGTCCAGTATGCACACGAAAGAAACTTGCTATAGATGCCTTACGGTGTTTCTTTAATTATGTACTTTCCAAAGTCAAACTGAAGGATTTCAAGACTGTAATATCTGAGGACTCCTAATTTAATGCTACACAAGAAGAAATTCACGAGTTTGATCGACTTGAAGTATGGGAATTAGTACCACCTCCAGATTGTGCAATGATTATCGCTCTCAAGTGGATCTTCAAGGTGAAACTTGGTGATAACTGTGGAGTTCTGAAGAATAAGGCGAGACTTGTTGCTAAGGGATATTGACAAGAGGAGGGTATTGATTTTGAGGAATCATTCGCTCCGGTTGCTCGTATAGAGGCTATCAGAATCTTTCTTGCTAATGCTGCTAGCAAGAATATGATAGTCTACCAAATGGATGTAAAGACTGCTTTCCTTAACGGCGATCTCAAAGAAGTGGTCTATGTCAGTCAACCGGAAGGATTTGTGAATCCCGAGCATCCTACCCATGTCTACCATCTGAAAAAGGCTCTCTACGGCTTGAAGTAGGCTCCAAGGGCATGGTACGATACTTTGTCAAAGTTCCTTTTGGCAAACGGATTCTACAAAGGTGTTGTTGATCCTACACTGTTCACTCAAAAATCAGGCAAACATTTACTTCATGTTCAAATATATGTTGATGATATTATCTTTGCCTCGACCAACCCAAATGAATGTGATCATTTTTTCAAAGAGATGAGTTCTAAATCCGAAATGTCAATGATGAGACAAATGTCACTTTTCTTAGGTTTACAAATTTATCAAAGTCCTGGAGGCATTTTCATAAATCAATCTAAATATGCTAATGAAATATTAAAGAAATTTGCATTTGATTCTTGTGACCATGTTGACACTCCCATGGTGGAGAGAACAAAACTGGATGAGGACCTCTCGGGGATCCCGATTGATCAAACTAAGTATCGTAGAATGATTGGATCCTTGATGTATCTCACTGCCAGTAGACCAGATATTATGTTCGTTGTATGCATGTGTGCTCGGTATCAGGCAAAGCCTACTGATAACGCTACACGCGTCGTTCGGGGTCAAAGGAATTTCCTTTTCTTCGAGCAAGTTTTATAACACCCTAGGCAGTGAACCTAATCGTTGTAGTGTAGTATTAGGGTAAGCCACGGGTATTGATATCGTTCTCTAGGGGAATAGGAATGCTAGTGAGAAGTTACTACGCAAAGGTTGGGGTTGAGGAAGATTATTTTTTATCTTTTTATGTTTTTTAGGAAATGGAAAGGTACGAATCTCGGGGTTTGGATTTGGGGGTTGGTATTTCTACCGATTACTTCTACTATCTAATTATCTAATTAACTAAGGTGAGGATAGTCTATGTCTATTGTTGTGTGCTCGTATGATAGTTAAAGATGTGTTTACCTAGATGCTACTACTCCCTAGTTATCTCCTATTGATGGTTGAATTGTCACGTCCTTATTCTTAACGCGTTGTGTTTTCTAAGGTCGTAAGGTGTGCATTCCCTAACTCTTTGAAGTCACCTTTAAGTGTAGTAAACGAAATCCACTAAGTCATTCATAAACTAACTTTGAAGTTATCTTTGGGTTTAGTAAACTAAATCCACTAAGTCATTCATAAACTATCAAAGATTTATCAAGTATTAAACACAACGATAGCCTAGTCGCACTCCTAAACCAATTACAATTAAGATAAGAGACAACCTAACAATAATTAACAACTAGGTTTCATATATCTAAGCAAACACACAAGTAATTTAGCCGGACATGGTAAACATGCAAGCATACACACAATCAATCAAACATAGGATAGACATAATGATAAATTGAATATATGGATTAAGATATAATCAACAAACCATTACAAGATGTTTTTGGAGTGATTGAAACCTTCAAAGTTTCTGGAAAACCACCTATCTAAGCCCTGGAATCGGAGTTAGGGTTTAGAGCCTACAAAAAGTGAAGTTATAATGTTCTATTTATAGGCAGATTTTCTGTCGGCAAAGGGTGATGGCGTCACACTTATAGAGTGACGGCTTCACGACCATTTTTTCACCAAACTGTAGATTTTCTCATTCCAGTCGCGCGGGCTTTTGAATCACCTAAATCCGAGTTCGTATGCAAAAGTTATGGCCAAAACAGTATCAGCTACTTCGCGCGCATGTTGCACCTTGTGACGGTGTCACCTTATGGTTGTGACGCCGTCGGCTTCATCTTCTGACGCCGTCGAGATCAAATCTGGGCCGTCTGAGCTGCGACGCCCTACTCTTTTAAAACCTGATGCCGTCACTTGTTAATTAGCAATTTGGCTACTGAGCCGTCACAAAATGTTCACGACGGCGTCGCAGTTAAGCAGTGACGCCGTCGCCTTCAGTTCCAGCAGCCTGAGTGTCTCGATTCTTGACTTTGGCCATTTTCTTCATATATTTTCGCCTTTTCGTCCGAATAAGTGTCATTCCAGCAATTTGCCTTCAAGAGACCTAAAAAGTGAAAAGGAACGATATTAAGCAATAACGGATACAAAAGTGACCAAATAAGGGCTTAAACGACCCCTCAAAAAGGTACATTTTAAAACCTTATCAAATATCCCTACACTTGGTATTTGCTTCTCCTCAAGCAAATTTGCTTTTAGCCAATTAATTTATAAGTTAGGGGTCATGAAGCATAGGTTTAAAATAATCCACAACACATATAAGCCCCGCAAAAGTCATAACAAGCACGGAAATTACATACTAGCACCTCACATGGGGTGTTTGGATACTCACATCTCTCGGGTGTATATGAAATATAACAAGTTGGAAACGGAAGATAAACACTCATTAACCGGTCCTAGTACATAGATTACCATAGGCTTGAGACTAGATCAAACCTCCATCGCTTTGGCGTAAGCACCTAGGAAAGACTATCAAAGAGGTCTTTAAAGGGTTGTAATGTTAGGCTTACGGTAGGGAAACAAAGGGTTTGGTGGGATAGGCTATTTAGTGGTGGCAAGTCAAAAATCTTTATGTTACAAGCATACGAAGAATGGCGTTGCTAAGCCAAGACTAGACACTCTAAACTCTAGATAACTGAAACAAACAAACATAAATTTAAAGATAAATGTAGGATGGTAGCCCGTACGTTTTTTTTTTTTTTTTTTTTTTTGAACACCGTATTTTTTTTTCGATTTTTTTTTTCATACACTTTTACTCTACCATCCTCTACGGTAACATCAAAATGATAGGGATTTATAGGCACATCCCTACACTTGAGTTTTTATTACTCTAACACTAATCTGACCCGAATTGAAAAGGTCAAAACACTTGGGGTACGTTATTACGCAAATAAGGGAATTTATGTTCCCTTCCAGTCATTTCATAAACTTTAACTTTTCCCATGAGTCCCAATCGTCCCAAAACTGTGTACAAAGGATATATGACTCGACTTAGCAACTCATGCAAGCAACTAAATAATTGAACTAAGGGTTTAGGGTGATAACAATAATGCACTAAGAGTGAGTGCATACAAGGTAGGCTAAGGCGATTTGGGTGTATATTTGGGGGTGGGGTGTAAACAATGCTCTTCATTGATATTTCAGAAAAACCGAAACATCACGAGAACCGCGAAAAGGATAGGCTCTGAGGGGTTAACTAGGGGTATCGTGTACTAAATATGAGTACAATGCAAAGGGTGTGGGGGAATTACTCAACCGATGTGGAAGAAGTAATTATATTACGGGTATCAAACAAAGGTTATCCTAATGCCTCTTATCATTTAGTTATTCTAACTACACAAGTGTAGTCTTACTAGCGATCTCGGGAATGCATCACAAAACAAGTTCTAGAATCTATTATACTACTGGTTCACACTCTAAGCATTAAAGATGAATGCTTTAATTCCTACTAATCTAAGGGTGATCCTCACATTTTGGGTGGAATTTAGGTGGTAAAGGGTTTTTTGTGCTAGTCATGCAACTTCCTATCCGTGAGACGCTTTTGTTAAGACTAATGGCCCACTCCTATATGTCATAAAAAATTTAAAATTTGGTGCCAAAATTACCCTAACCGACATTTTCTCATGGTTTATTACACAAATACAATTGGGCAAAGCAAATAGTCAAGGATAAGCATAGTTTCAAAGTTCCTGTTTTATTTTCCCTCCCTACACTTAAACTGAACATTGTCCCCAATGTTCCCCGAAAGTATCAAAGTTATGATAATAGAAGGTAATAAAAAACGAAAGAAACTAGTACTCCCCTGATTAGCTCGGTAGGATTCGTGTAAAGTGGTGGTTACATTTTCCTTCAAGAAGAATGTATGCGTGAAAAGCTCCTTCCAATCTTATGTATCTTCTTCTTGATAAATAAAACCTGCACACTTGAAGAAAACAAACAACCCAACGCATCAAACCGAACAAAGAAAAATCACAACAAGATGTAATTCCAGACTTAGATAAGATATAATGCTTGTGGAATGGATGTTTACAGAATTTCTGGAAAATTAAGACCTGGAAAATTCCAAAAATTTATAAGTAGCTCAGAAAACGAGAAAAAAGTAATCTGTTGTTTTCACTCCTTCCTGACGCCGTCAGGTTGCGATCCTAACGCCGTCAGGTTATCCTGACAAAAACTGGTCTGCGATTTTCTGGAAAAATTCTGGAAAATTTACATCTTTAGAATCTGGAAAAAAATTCTGCAAACCATCCATTGTGACTCGATACAAGCATTTGACTCGAACAAACACACATATATATCTTTTAATTAATTGCAATTCTCATGTTTACGTTTCTTTTGAAAACATGTGTAATCCTCTCTACACTTATCCTTTATGTAAAATACCTTCATATGCAATTAAGACGGGGTTAAAAACAAAATAAAGCATTTTTACAAATTTAAACATGAGATTAAACAATCAATAAAAGATATATGACACTAACAAGCAAACAATTAAGCATGGGTTGCCTCCCACGAAGCGCTTTTCTTTATTTATGAGTCTTGTAGCTAGACTCGAAGTCGTGCTCCTACGTGACTTCATTACCGTCACCTTCTACTTTCACTAGTCCTTCATCAAAAGGACGTAGACGTTGTATGCTTGCCGTGGATTCCTTCCCAAAGTTATCTATTATGATGACGGTTTTATCTTTTAAATTAGTTTTCATCACCGTATAAGGCCCAAACCATCTTGGCTTATTCCTTCCCCATAATGCTTTTATTCTTGATTTATATAAAAGCACATTTTCTCCATTAAAAAATTCCTTAGGGTTCTTTTGAGTTTGTGGTATTGTGGTATAGATATTTCCTAATTTTTTATCACGTTTCCACAATGTTGCATTTAACCCTTGAACCATAAATTCTCTAAGCCCTTTTTCCCATTCAGTTATTTTCTTCTTAACGACATTATTGGAGACCTGCGAATTCTTATCTTTTACCTTGTCCATAATCTTCAAATGATATCTCGGAACAATAGGTATCCTAACTTGTCCTTTTCCACTTTTGAGTATCATAATCCCTTCACCGCATTTGATGGTTGCCTTGGCGGTGGTCAGGAAAGGTGTTCCCAGGATTAATGGCAGGTTTTTATCTTCCTCAATGTCTACAATTGCA
Organism: Chrysanthemum makinoi; assembly: GCA_910596185.1. Taxonomy (NCBI): domain Eukaryota; kingdom Viridiplantae; phylum Streptophyta; class Magnoliopsida; order Asterales; family Asteraceae; genus Chrysanthemum; species Chrysanthemum makinoi. The sequence continues at coordinate 140,806,357 of OU343221.1, read as the reverse complement.
AAGTCTACCGGATAGACAATATTGGCAACCTCAATTAAGACATCCTCCGCTATTCCTATGGGATAAACATACGAATGATTTGCTAAGGAAAGTCTAAGATTGGTCTTGGTCGGTTCCTCCTTAGTCAATTTATTATAGACTGACAGCGGCATTATGTTTACATCGGATCCCTGGTCGGCCAAGGAATTTAGGTTCTCTAAGTCACCTATGCTACATGGAATTACAAAGTTCCCAGAGATCTCTTGCTTCTTAGTTACTGGCTTTCTCAGAATCGACTCGTACATAGGTCCAATAGGCATGGTGTCATATTCTTCCTCTCCTATTTCACCTAAGAGGGCTTTCCTAATAACATCATTGCACCTAAAGTTTTTCACTTGGTTAACGATTGTTTTCTTATTGATCTCATGCTTAAGGTAATGCTTGATGAATTTGGGTTCATCATCAGTCCGAGCCTCATTCTTATCCTTATTATCCTTGCTGCTCTCAGGCTCCTTTTTCTCAACTGCTCCATCCTCATCGGAAGCAATGGAAATGGCGTTAACAGGCAAAGTGGGGGTGGCGTGCTCATCGTTCCTCACTAGCACCTTCTCGGGAATCTTCGTCTTAGTGTACTCTTTCACTAAGTCCATCATCTCCGCCATTTTGGCTTGCATCTCCTCCCTTTGCCTATAGACCTCCTTCTCAAATTTTGCTAATCTCTCCGTATGGGCTGCCATATACTCCCTCATTTGTTCCTTAAAGCTTGGTGAGAGTGGTATTGGGGAAGTAGAACGGAAGCTCCATTCAAGATTGAGATTTTGTTCACGACTCGGGGATTCAGAGAAGGGTGTTGGGTGATTGGAGGAACTAGTGGAGTTAACTATTCCTCGAGGGGTTCGTTCAGAGGCTCTCTTCCTTTCCATGAGATAGTCAATCCTTCTTTCGAGAGCACTCATTTGCTCTTCAGTGATGTTGGGAGACCCATGAGGAGTTGATAAGGCATTAACCACCTTAACGAGGGCTTCAGGGGATTCATTCCAGTGTTCGTGGCTTTGATCAGCAAGCTCATCTATAATATCCCATGAGTCCTTAGCGCTGAAGTCGCTAAGCCTTCCACCGGCGGCTTGATCAATGGACCACCTTGTGATGAAATCGGTATGGTCATAGAAGATTTGGACTTGAAGCCAAAGATCTATGCCATGGTGAGGGACTCTATGGAGTAAGTCCTTAAATCGAGTCCATGCCTCATAGAAAGATTCGCCTTGATGTTGTTGAAACGTCAAGATGTCTCATCTAAGTTTAGCAGTCCCGAGTAGTAGCATCGAGGTCGATAGAATCGACGATTTTAAGGAAATCCTTAAGATGCTGATAAGGATCTTCGGAACGAAGTCCATGAAATGCACATCCGTTTTGCACCAACCAGATGGTGTCGGATCGAAGGGCCGTAGTTTGTGCTTGGTCGGGAAGCTCAATGGGGTTTCTATAACCTAGGTGGCTTGGTCTTGAGTAATCACCAAGAGTACGGGCTCTTGGCGGGTCATTTGGTGGTAGGTTGATGAATGGTGGTGGGTTATCACCTTCCATGATGAAAAGTGATGGGGTTTACTAAAAAAGGTCACGAAGAAGGGGGATAGACTACGAGGAAGCTAAAAATGAGAAAAACTTTACTTGATAGGAATCAAGCAAAGAAACCTAAACGAGGTGGACTACTAACTAGCTATTCTATTCCCCGGCAGCGGCGCCAAAAACTTGATAACGCTACACACGTCGTTCGGGGTCAAAGGAACTTCCTTTTCTTCGAGCAAGTTTTATAACACCCTATGCAGTGAACCTAATCGTTGTAGTGTAGTATTAGGGTAAGCCACGGGTATTGATATCGTTCTCTAGGGGAATAGGAATGCTAGTGAGAAGTTACTACGCTAAGGTTGGGGTTGAGGAAGATTATTTTTTATCTTTTTATGTTTTTTAGGAAATGGAAAGGTACGAATCTCGGGGTTTGGATTTGGGGGTTGGTATTTCTACCGATTACTTCTACTATCTAATTATCTAATTAACTAAGGTGAGAATAGTCTATGTCTATTGTTGTGTGCTCGTATGATAGTTAAAGATGTGTTTACCTAGATGCTACTACTCCCTAGTTATCTCCTATTGATGGTTGAATTATCACGTCCTTATTCTTAACGCGTTGTGTTTTCTAAGGTCGTAAGGTGTGCATTCCCTAACTCTTTGAAGTCACCTTTAAGTGTAGTAAACGAAATCCACTAAGTCATTCATAAACTAACTTTGAGGTTATCTTTGGGTTTAGTAAACGAAATCCACTAAGTCATTCATAAACTATCAAAGATTTATCAAGTATTAAACACAACGATAGCCTAGTCGCACTCCTAAGCCAATTAAAATTAAGATAAGAGACAACCTAACAATAATTAACAACTAGGTTTCATATATCTAAGCAAACACACAAGTAATTTATCCGGACATGGTAAACATGCAAGCATACACACAATCAATCAAACATAGGATAGACATAATGATAAATTGAATATATGGATTAAGATATAATCAACAAACCATTACAAGATGTTTTTGGAGTGATTGAAACCTTCAAAGTTTCTGGAAAAACACCTATCTAAGCCTTGGAATCGGAGTTAGGGTTTAGAGCCTACAAAAAGTGAAGTTATAATGTTCTAATTATAGGCAGATTTTTTGTTGGCAAAGGGTGACGGCGTCACACTTATAGAGTGACGGCGTCACGACCATTTTTTCACCAAACTGTAGATTTTCTCGTTCCGGTCGCGTGGGATTTTGAATCACCTAAATCCGAGTTCGTATGCAAAAGTTATGGCCAAAACAGTATCAGCTACTTCGCGCGCATGTTGCACCTTGTGACGGCGTCACCTTATGGTTGTGACGCCGTCGACTTCATCTTCTGACGCCGTCGGGATCAAATCTGGGCCGTCTGAGCTGCGACGCCCTACTCTTTTAAAACCTGATGCCGTCACTTGTTAATTAGTAATTTGGCTACTGAGCCGTCACAAAATGTTCACGACGGCGTCGCAGTTAAGCAGTGACGCCGTCGCCTTCAGTTCCAGCAGCCTGAGTGTCTCGATTCTTGACTTTGGCCATTTTCTTCATATATTCGCGCCTTTTCGTCCGAATAAGTGTCATTCCAGCAATTTGCCTTCAAGAGACCTAAAAAGTGAAAAGGAACGATATTAAGTAATAACGGATACAAAAGTGACCAAATAAGGGCTTAAACGACCCCTCAAAAAGGTACATTTTAAAACCTTATCACCTACCAAGAAGCACCTTGAAGCGGTTAAACGGGTCTTTTGGTATCTCCAAGGAATGATTAATATGGGAATTTGGTATCCTAAGGACACTACCATAGCACTAATAACCTATGCAGATACTGACCATGTAGGGTGTCAAGATACACGTCGAAGCACGTCGGGAGGTGCTCAATTTTTGGGTGACAAATTACTGAGTTGGTCATCAAATAAGCAAATGAGTACTTCTATATCTTCCACAGAGGCTGAGTACATTGCCATGTCATCATGTTGTGCTCAAATATTATGGATGAGATCCCAACTGTCTGACTATGGCTTTGCATTCAACAAGATTCCTCTGTACTGTGACAACAAAAGTGCCATCGCTCTCTGCTGCAACAATGTCTAACACTCAAGGTCAAAGCACACTGACATCCAACATCACTTCATCAAAGAACAAGTTGAGAATGGTGTGGTTGAACTCTACTTTGTAAGGACTGATTACCAGTTGGCAGACATCTTCACCAAAGCTCTTCCAAGAGATCGGTTTCAGTTTATCCTACCGCGACTCGGCATGAAGAGTCTACAGCCGGAAACACTCAATCGACTTCATGAAGAGAATGAGGAGTAATGAAGTTGCATCACATATCTTGTACATAATTAAAACCAAAAAGAAAATAGAAAAATATAAAACCTACAAAAACCATAAAAATCAAAAAAATAGAAAATACCAAAAATAGTTTTTCAAGGCATGTCTTCTGGCATCGATAACATTTACGGTCCTAGAAATGTCATTCAATAATGACACGGGTCCTTAAATTAAGTTTGAACAGAAGTTCAAAGTGCTTTCAAAACATGCCTACAATATGGCTTGCAGTTATTTCAGACTGTAACCCGCGCTTAAACAATGGCTTGCTATTATTCCAAATATGCAACCCGTTTTTCAAGAAAGGAAAGTACTACGCAAAATCGATTTTCATAAATATCGAGCACTTATCCTAAAACAAACTGAGGAAAGCACGTCGCCAAAAAGATGGTTGTTCCTACACAAATGTTTTTCTTTCTATGATTCGTTAGAAAAATATTTGTTTTTCAACTGATGATAACGTGTTGTTTGAAAATAAATCGGACTCAAATTTTTTAAAATCAAACAGACTCCATTTTGTCATAAAAGTTGTCACTCTATCAATGACTTGGGTCATCGATTGAGGGGGAGAGTGATTTCAAATTTATATTTTTAAACGTTAAACCATTAAACGAGTCCAATTGTACATTATTAGTAGTGAATAACTGTTTTTGTTGTTAGGTGCTAGTGTATGATCTTTCATATAATCTAAGATATTTCAAAATGATTTTTATTTTATTCAAAGATCTATCAAAATTATCATAACCTGACACTAACATTCTCCCTCATTGATTGAGGGGGAGCGTTGTGATGTTCCTTTATCAGTATGTATTAAAACAGACTACATTTTCTCCCAAATTTTCTTACTTATTTAAATCAATTGAGATCACAAATCTCAAAAGGTTTAAAAATTTTGATCGGGGGAGAGAATGTGATTTAAATATTATAACTGATAAAAATGTGATTGTTTAAGACTCAACAAGGCACTCCTCCCTCCATGTGCTAAACGTTTTCAAATACCAATGCACGTGTTGACGGGGAGCATTTATAAAAGATCAAAAACAATTGAGGTACAAATTCTTTGATATCCTATCACAAGTACCTTGATCGGTTTTTCAATTGGTTTTCAAAACAATTGTGGAAGTAAACCAAAGACCGACCTTGCATTTACTTTATTGGAGTTATAAGGATGGTAAGGTTAGGTATTAGTTCCCACGATCCCGCCAGAGCCAGAGGGATCTACCAAGGGACAATCCACTAAATAGTGTTGAACTCCTTAGGTATGATGAAAAAAGGAGAAAAGTGAAAATAATGGAAGAGTGCCGACTGAGATGGAGCTAGGACTAGAACAAACCCAACAAGGTTCTAGTGATGAAGTCTCGGTAAGCGCTGAAGGGGTTGAAGAATGAAAAAGTAATATAAAGAAAATGGTGAAAAGAAATAGCCCTCCAAATATTCAACCATAGGGTAGAAACCGGGTTCAATACATATGCTACTAGTGGTTACCAAGGTAACGCCAGTATTGAAGACAAGATGTCATGGACCCAGTGACGCACTACACTAAACTTCCCAGCTACTCAAGTTCTCTTGAAAGGACTTGTTTCATTCTCACGGGGAAACGATATAATCTAGCGACTTTCTCTTAAGGATAGTTGATATTGAAAAAGGAGACCCTCTCCCTTGTCTCCGCATAGGAAAACCAATGTACACTATTGAGTCTAGAGCCAAGAGATCATCAATAAATCTCATCAGGACACACTGTCAATATGTTTATTGTTTCATACACTGTGAAAAGTAAGAAAATATACATCAAGAGTCCTACGCATTATCCTTGTGGTATTGCCAGAACATCCGAGTGATATGTAAAGTATTCACAATGAAGATGGAAATCCTTCTAGAGCCAACATCAAACAAGCCCTTGGTAGGTGACATGTGAAATCTTTCATGGATCAAACTTGTGACAACTAGAAAACAACAATGGGTCGAATTCACATTTGAATCAACCTTGTTCCAGTAAAGGAATTGACGTATACTTTTGGAAAAACCTTTCGATGTGCTCAACAATAGTTTTCTATCACATCAACTGTGCATAAACTATTTCAAACAAAAGTATTTATGATTGAAACTTGATTTTGCTCATAAAACTTTTGTCGTATTGCAAAAACTATTCATTCAGCAATACGCGGTCGTTTTTCTAATCAATCAGTGAACCTCAATTCGCCGGTTCACTCACTCCGTGTTGTCAACTTTGAGACGCTCCGGTTTGAGAACGGCTAGTACAAGCTGCGAAACCCTGTCAATGAGATTCTTCGTAATTCTACCTGATCACAGGCAGTATTTATACTGATCAACGGGGAACTTTGGTTCTTGCAACCCTATTCAACGAAAGTGAACAAAGACACTTTCGTGTGCTTTATTACTAACTATTGTTTGCAGGAACACCTGACGGCTGCAACTGGTGGAAATTGAGACATCAATTCATAACCACATGCTCACACCACACACCCCCAATCAAAGAAATCATGATACTCAAAAGACATACAACAATGCTTTCGCTACTCTGATGCATAATATCATGATCCAGAAAAGTGTGAGCATGTTTGTCCAAAGATCACAAGATCACATGGAGGTGATACAACAAAGGATGAAATAGAGATTAACTTTGGCTGATGATCTTGAAAAAATCTCAAAGCTATCCAAGCCAAGGAACATTCTAAGATCACTACTTGAAGTACAAAGATTGCGGACTTTGAAGAATCAAAGACTACGAGCTATAAGGACAAAGACATGTGATAGAATGCTAGAATTCAGAATGTATTTTATGGGGTGACCTCCCTTAGGGGGAGATTGTTAGGATTTAGTAAATCCATGTTAAAGACTCGGTCACTGGTATATGTGAAAACATGTACATTTTCTTTATCAAAACCGGCCTAAATAATATGAAAATCAGCCGTTAATGCTTAACATTTGTGTGTTTCTTAAGTTTATGCATGTGCAAGTACGGATATCTCAAAACAGACAAAGAAAAAACAGAAGAAAACCTGGCATGAGAAAGAAAAGAGTGCAAAAGACGGAGTCGGGGAATCAATTTTCTACATTTACGGACTTTGGATCATGGTTTGTCAAGTTTACACTATACACCCTCATCATTATCCAAATTTACCAATTTACCCTCCATTTTAGCCATATTTACCAATCACACCCTAACCCTACCAAAACAACATATTTGGTCCTTGGATTATCATAACTTGGCAATTTTGGCACTCAAAATACCATATCTTTTTCATCCGGATACAAATATATTTCTAAGTTCAAATGCAAAACAAATCCAAACCGTATACAAATAACTTAATCCTACCCCATATTTCCCTTTGGCCATACCACCAACAACCCAATTCCCATTATAATACATATACCCAGTTTCCCTACATTTTAACCTAACCCGTAATAAAAACACCCAAGTCAACAAATAACCAATCCGGTCAAACAAAGTAAAATATTACCCTTCCCTTACCCGCCAAAACCAAAACCCAGCACTATTCATGCTTCTTCCCCACACCAAATGACCACTGTACCCTCTTCAAATTCCTTCCAGAAGTTCCTGACATATCAGAGTGCCACACTGGCAATCCGTGTGAAGTGAGAGCATGTGCACACGATCAACGCACCAAATTGATGCTTAAGATGGAAGCTAAAGTTGGATGGCTATGATGAGAGGATCCAGAGGCTTTCTAAAACCCTAGAAGACCTCCTCAGCTCCTATATATACCCCTTCATTTTTAAGATTATTTGTGTAGTTTTAGAGATTGTTACTCTGTCAATTTGAGTTCTTAGTTTTAATTTTAAATTCAAATATTATTTCAATTCTGTTTTATAGCTTTGTAATTGCTTTCTGAATTCAATAAAGGTAAAATTTATTTCATATTCATTGTTCTTCTTTATAACTGTTTTTAATTTTATGTTCTAAAATAGTCAAAATAAATTTCATTCTAGTAAGCTTACTCTTTCATTTTATTCAAAAATAAAAAAAAGTCAAAATAAGCTCTTAAATAAGCAATTTGGAAGTAAGCCGGAAAGGGAAGGGCTTAGTGCTGCCACTAGCTTGTTTTCAAATAAGCTAGAGCTTGTAGAGTAGCTCCGTGAGCATTTTAAACCCCTTGTTTAGCTAGGGGACTAGTAAGTAGCTTATTAGCTTATTTCTTAGTGTAAACTGCTTATTCAGTTACTTTTAAATCTTATTTGTTCTAATTGCTCTCAATAGTACTTATTTCTGTCTACTTTTAGTTTTCAATAGTCATTCATTATAATTTTCATATAATCTCTTAAAAACCCAAAAAAAATAAGCCAATTGTAGTTTTAGCTTAATTGTAGTTTTGATTTGTTAAAAGTTAGTTAAAAGCAGTGATAGAGTCTTATTAGTTCATTTGAAATCAAAAATATACAAGTTTACTGGTTAGTTCTGTCTTAAACATCAAAACTGACTCCATAAGGAGTGTTTGGGATAGTATAGTTCTTAAAGCATAATGAGTTTTGGTTGAAGTATTTTTACATTTCTAGATTAGATTTAGTTGAAAAAAAGTTTTTAAAAGTTAAATTGATTAGTTTTCAAGTTTAGAGTCATTTTTTTTTATTTATCAATTAGCTACAGAGTCTGCACAAACTGTTAAATAGATTGTGCAGATTACTGATTTTAAGCTAATTTAGTGTTTCAGTCATTTTGGTCTCAATTTAGTTTTAGGAGCTAGTTTGTAGTGCATTAGTACTCTTGGTTGTAAAAGTCTTTGGTCATATTTGGTGTTCACTAGTCTACAAAAGTCATATTAACTCAGAAAAGTGTTTTTGTCACAGTCCTTATCAGTATCAATTTTAGCGTATTAAAGAGCTTTTAAGGTTAATCAACTTGATTTTTTTGCTCTTTGATGGTAAACCTAAATCTGTTTTTAGCTTATTTGAGTTTTAGAAGCCTTTTGTTAGCTTAAAATCGTATCCCAAAGTTGTGTGCTGTATTAGGTTGTTCATAAGTCTGCAAGTTGTCTATTGGACTGTAGTCTCAAATCCATTTGTTTCACAAGCTTGCGTTAAGCTATTAAAAGCTTAATTGGGTTGGAAAATTTGTTTTATAAGTTGATTAGAGGTTAATGTAAATCTGTTTGAGGTTTTCCAACATTAGCTTGTTAGTTTGATAGAGTAAAATTAGCTTAAAACTTGGTCCATAGGCTGCTGTTTTGACAGCGGTCCTTGTAGTGCTTATTGGCTTTTAGTTGTTTAAGATTCAAGTTCTTGCTTATTTCCTCCTTTGAAACTGATAATTTGGTTAGCCTTAAGTAGTTTTAAGCTTTATCTATCTTTAATATAGCTTATTAAAGCTTCTAGGCTTAATTCAGTAGGATTTCATTGATTTCAGTTTGTTTCTAATAATTTGAGCTTAAATCTGTCTTTCGGTCTTAATTTTAAAAAGGTTTTAATCATTCTCAGTTTTAATAAGCTAGTTTAACCTTATTCTTCAAGCTTTTTGTTAATACAAATAAGCCGTAAAAACGTTTTATTTATATTTTACGATCTTCTAATGTTTTGTCGATAACAAACGTAAAATCATTTTAACGAAACAAATAAAATACGTAAATGGTTTGAGCCAATAGTTTACTAACACACTTACGTTTTCACATAAAACACCAAACAAGTAAAAGTGGTTTTATGATTTAGTAATACATATGTACAACAACTAGTGTTTACATATTGGGCAAATATATACATAACTAGTATGTATCGTAATGGGTAATATAATGGGTAGAAGTTTAAGTATTTGACCCATTGACCAAATACATTGAATGTTGTTGGGTAAAACCCAAAGTCCATGACCCATACCCATGGAGCATAACCCATAACCCATTGCATGACATCATATATAAGTTATATATGGATATTATTCATGACCCATGGTTTTAACCCATGACTGATGGACTAGATGCATTGCATCTTGTAGATACATTGTATCTAATTGGATACCCATGGTCCAAAGTCTAGGACCCATGACCCATAACCCATGACCCATGACCCAAAACCCATGGGCAAAGAGGAGCGTCCCACGGATCCCCAGGATTACACTGGACGGATCCCTCAAGTGAGGGATCCGTGGGATCCATGGAACAGGAGCTAAAATCCCTCAATAAATAGTGAGCCATTTCTTCTTTTTGAGTTGCCACTCCCACACATACTTTATCCAAGTATTGTAACCTTCTAACCTCAGATCCTAAGGATCTCTCTATGTGTTTGTATTTTGTTTTTGTGTGATTCTCTAGGTTCCTCTTAAAGGCGAGATCACCACCTCTTGAAGTCGAGCAAGCTCAAGTTCATGAGTTGCCATGCTTCGTCATCATCAAGACAACTGGGGTTCTCTTGTTGATAGTTCTTTCTTCCTCCATAGAAGTGTTGTGTCAAGGGCATTAGTGAAGGATGCTGAAAGAGTCAAGACGAAAGCATTAGTGAAAGGTGCTTAACGTCCGTGTCAAAGGCATTAGTGAAGAATGCCAAAGGAGTCAAGACGAAGGCATTAGTGAAAGGTGCCAAACGTCTGTGTCAAGGGCATTAGTGAAGAGTGCCTAGAAGTCAAGTCAAATGGCATTAGTGAAAGATGCCAAGGGTGTATAATCGATGAGGTGCATCGATATACAAATAGAGATAGGTTGTAACCAAGGATATTGATATCCTTGATGATGTTGTAATAAGGAGTGGGTCTCCTTTGGGTTAGGTGTTGTGTAGTGTTGGGTAGTAGTTCCTCCATTGTAATGGAACTCGGTATCTAGCCTAGTACCGGATAAAGGGTATGCGACGTTGTGATAGGTGTGGTTCTACCTTGTGGAAGAACCCGGTGTCTAGCCTAGTACCGGAAAAAGAGTAGGCGACGCTGTGAAGGCTTCTCCGCCATAAGGAGTTGGTGTCGTGTAGTGATTACGAACTCTCGAGTAGGTGACTCGGGGAGTGGAGTAGGGCAAGGAAGGTGTCCTTGTAGCCGAACCACTATAAACACTCGTGTCGTGGTTATGTGCTCCTTACTCTTTATCTTGCATTACACATTTATATATCTATCTATCAACGTCCAACATACACATCCAAATGGATTGACATAAGTCGATCTAAATATTTTTAAACGAAGTTTTAATCAGTAAAACTATTCAACCCCCCCCCCCCCCTTCTAGTTTTCCACACTTTTTAAAAGAAAAAAAAATCAAAAAAGGATCAAAACCAGGGTTGAACCCTGGTCTCCTCAGTCACAACCTCAACACCAACACTCACTGCCAAAACGCCCTAGGGACTTGTCTCGTCAAAACTTGCACCATTTAATCTTTTATAGTCAAATTTTCTTTTAAAGCTAAATAAGCTACTTAGCTTTATATCAGCTTATCCTTAGCAGCATTTTCAAGTTACTCATTTTTCCCTAGTTTAGATTAGTTCAAAGTAATTTCTTGCCAAATAATATAATTTTCCAACTAGTTTTGATATTTTTAATCATTTAATTCCTTTGAAATAGTTTTTAATTCATAATAAATAAATAAAAAGTCAAAAAAATATCCGGCATTTTTCTAAAATTTTATTTTGTCATTTAGCACATAGGAAAAATAGTTTTGAGTTTCTAGGGTTGTTATTTCTTATTTTTCACTTTTAAAGCTCAAGATTAGCCTGGGTTTTATGCGTTTTAGGTTTTCTTTGCGTTTTAGCCCCTAATTGCTTCGTATTATTGTTTTAGTTGCCTATTAAGTTGTATTTAGCTTATGTTTATCAAAATTAGCATAAAAACTTAAATTTCCGCAATTCCAAATGAAGAAGGTAATGGTTTTACTACTGAAATCATTGATGTCGAATATGAATGGAAACCTCCTCATTGTGGCGAATGTAAATCTTTTGGGCATAATCTTTTTGACTGTCCAAATCATTTTAGGAAGACTGTTTGTAATGACATTAATGTGGCAGCTAAGGTGTCTAATCCGGTGGAAAATCATGACGAGGGTTTTATTGAGGCTAGAAATTGCAAGAATAAAGGGAAGAACGTGGCTTCGTCTCCTGCTCGACCAATTGGAGATGTTAAGCTTTCTAAGCCAAATGTTAACTTTTGGAAACCTAAAGTGAAGACAGCTACAAATCAAAGTGCTACAAATAAAGAATCAGATCCTAAGGTTCAAAAGGAGGCTTCTACTTCTAATGTTAAATCTGGTATGAACTTAAAGTCTTCTAATTCTTTTGGTGTCTTGGATTCATTGGTGGATGAGGATGTTCTTGGTTTTCAACATAATGGTAAGGGGTCTCAAGATTGGCCTATGAGTGACATGGATCCGAAGGTGCAGGTTGAGGCTACTAGGCCTTCTACTTATTCATCTCCTAGTACTTCTTCAACAAAGAGGGGTAACCCTTTTTCTAAGGTGGGTAATATAGTTGTTTCTGATAGTGACGAGGACGAAGTTTTTGAGAATCGCAATGAGACGACTTACTTTGGTAGTGGAGGGAATCCGAAGAGTCTTTCTAAGCAATGGAAAGCAGATACGGGTGACGGCAATGATTATGATGATGATGTATTTGGCCTCTCTCCTACTCAATTAAAGGCTGCTGGAATTGAAGATTTTTGTCTAAGCTAGGTTGTCTTATGTTTTGCATAAAATTTTTTATGTATCTTATTTTATGTTGGTTTTGGTTTGGATGTTAGTTGGTTATAGCTAGTTGTCATTTATGGCCTGTCATAAATGATATAGTGGTTGTGTCAAGCGATTGCTTGCGATTAATGTGGTACTTTAGCCACATTCCATTGTACTTAAATATTTTTTTAGAGTAATATATTTTACCGGGTGGAATGCCCTTTACCCAAAAAAAAATTACTTAAACGCGACTTGAGTTTAAAACTCCATTCATCCTTCGTTGAGAAACGATCTGGGGATACAAACTTCACCATTTGTATACTTTTGGAATATACTATAATCAACAAATCAATTTTTGGCAACATATACCAAATACCCCAAACTAACGTATTGTCGTGCCCTCACGCAATGTCATCAACTTATACTTCTAAAATCAAAGATTTCAACCTCTTTCTACTAAAGCTATGAAAAGTAGCAAAGCATTCCTCAAAAGAGATTAAGAAACCCTTAGCTCTAGAAACGCCTTTTTACCTTTTTATTTCATATATAGATATTTCATTTAAGCACTTTCCATTTTGTGTGACGGCTTGTTGAACTTTCATGTCTATCAATAACTCTCACATATTTTTGAAAGACATTTTAGGATCACGGAGTAGGAAACACAACTCATAAAGAAGTGACCATACGGATAGAATTCATTGTCCTTGATTCTTCACGAGTTTCCAAACTAAGCTTAAAATCGAAATCACTCGTTGTATACAAATTAGATGCTAACACTTCCCATAAATGCTACTTGTGCACGCTTAGCTACTTTTCACTCCCATAATCCTAATTCCTCTAAGGATTTTATTTTTGAAAATCGAGAATTTTTTTTGTTTTTCTCTTTTCTTGTTGCGATATATTTTTATTCCGATAAAAGCATCGAGTTTAGACGCTAAGTAGTTTCCAAACCTTCCCTCGAAAACCGTTGCTCACAAGAATGAGGTCCACATCAAGGTCTTAATTTCACACAAGTTAGGGGATATCCTTTTTATTTATAACCGATACATCCCATGTTTGAGACCCGAAATGGAAACTTTTTATTAGGACATCCCCGGAGTCGAAGCTTGGCTTAACATTATTTTAGCACATTTGCAATTTTAGCGCTCGGTCTTTTCAACCTCCAATTCAACGGGATTACCATTTTATTAGAAGTCTTATTATGACTTTGGAATTTTTCCTCAACCTTTTTGAAGTCCATGGCAACGGAAGTACTGTCAAACATAGAAAACTTTTATGGCTTTGTATTTTCACATTTATACATTTGAGCGTTATTTCACGTTAATTATTTGCCAAACTCCGAGTCCCACGGCTTTTATAACAATAGAAATAATAGCACGTACTATCAAGAATCAGTTGTCTATTACACCGCAACACTGACAGTGCCTTGATATGTACCCAACTCTCATAAGCAAGGATTCTCTCAAAAATGCTTGAAAACTAAGTATCGCCAAAACCAAACACCTTTAGTTATTTTGAAATTTTTGTTTTTGGGGTTTATAAGCTGCTGGGAGTAAAAAGCCACAAGTAACCTCTACGAGCTCTAAAGAGATCCAACTACTCCACGCTTAGCATCTAACTTCTACATAACTCTATCATTTCTCGATCTCCGCAAATTTAAAATCTTAAATAATAAGATCCGCGAATGCTTAGCCGATAATTTAGCTCTTGCAAATTAAAGTCAATCATGAGAACTTGCAAACTCTATCTAGAATTCGCGTTTTATAGCTCCTTATATGAAAAAACCAGCGAAAGCTTTTAATTATCAAGGTTAAGGGCACAAGCTAGGGCTCAACACGCCCGGTCAAGTCAAAATTCTATTCCTACTCTAACCAGCGGAAAGTCAAAAATGTGTCAAAACATATATTATTTTGCAAATGCTTCATCAAATAATCTCAAGTCTTGCATTTTTAAAATCACTTATTAGAAACTATCAAATCTTTCAAAGCTTCGCATATTTAGAATCACTTAGGGAAGCTTGTAAATTCTTGGCCTTGTGAGCTAGAATTCACATCTTATAGGCCCTTGTTTAAGCAATTAGGAAAGACTTTTCAAGAAAACGCATATTTAAAGTAACTTCTAAGAGACTCGCAAAGACTTTTCGATCATAAAACTTAGCAAAAGCCTACAAAAATTTTAAATTTTCTCGTTTTTTTTTTTAGGAGAAACGGGTTTGCCAGAGTATAAGGCAAAAAAAACAAGTGTGGTCAAATCAAATCGAAGATTAGTCACCCCCGAGTATTTGTTATCATTAGAGAGTTCGTAGTCTTAAAAGTTTATTAGTTAGTTAAGTAACACCATGGAGGACGGACGGGTCTTTACCCACTGTACACCCTATCCACAGCCCGACAGAGGGCATTTTGTAAGAAATATAAATACCCTCTACCTCCAAGGTAGAGGGTTGGAGCTTTCAATCATATGAATTTATATTTCTCTCACTAGGTTCCCAACTCTCTAACTTTCTCTCTCTAACTCTTTCACATCTTATACCATTCGATCCATAAGACTTTTGTTTAGTGTGTTTATGATAACCAATCTATTACAGATATCAACCGCTACACACAACACAATTCAGACCAACACCAAGTCTGAATCAACACAATCACCTAACGGACCAACACCAAGTCCGAATCAACACAATCACCAAACGGACAAACACCAAGTCCGAATCCACACACAACCCAATTCCGAGCTTACACACAAGTCGGATCTTGCACAAGAATTAAGATATAAAGAATTTAGGTTGAGGAGAGAAATGTAACAAAGGTTATGAGGTGAATGCCTATTCTTCAACAATTCATTTCTTGACGAATACGAGCGTTCTTCTCTTGCACTTTGAGGTAAAGAGGATGCGATCAGTTATAAACAAGTTACAACACGTTAATGTGATCAAAGAATATATTTTGGATGAATTTGGGAAGACAGAAAGTTTTAGTGCTCAAGAGGTGAATTGTTATGATGAATTAGTGCATTATTTATAGTCACCAGGAGGAGCGGGGGACGTCCCATATATATAAGGGACCGTCGCCTGTTTAGCAGATTGTCCTGACATAAGCTCCTATTTTGTCCTAATGTGGTGAAAATTTATTTAGTGAAAATTTTATCTGGTTTGGGCGAGAAAAATAGCTGTTGGAGATTTTGAAATTCAAAACTATTTTTCTTATTAAAACATTTTTTTATTATTACAAAAATAAATTTGTGAAAATGTTTTGTCACATAAAAATGTGAGTTTTGAGAAAGAATAAATTCTTTGATCACTTAACTAAGTTTTATTGTGTTTGTACATACCTTAAGTGATGTTGTAGTCGAAACGCATTTTCTCGATTGAAAACTTATCAAGTATAGTTTTACGTAATATGTCTTTATATTTTGTGATTATCAAAACGTATAGGTATCGAAATTGCAAATGACGTTTTTGACATTATTTGTATTAACATAAGGGTTTATGTGGTAGAGATAATAATAGATGTAGATCCACTATTGGTGGAGGAGGAGCCTATGGAGGCTGCTTATTGATGTTGTCTGTACTAGTTGGAGCTTGTTCCCCCTTTTCCTAATTCTTTATATCACATGAAATATATAGGGTGGAATTGGGGCAAGGAATGAGGAGATAGGGGGCCTTTGGGCCTTTCCATGATTTGGGCCATTAGGGCTTTCTTTGGCTTGGGACTTAATGTGTGTAGTGAAATATATACATACACCATCACTGACGAACAATACTGATTAACAAATTTCTTAATGAACAACTCTTTTAATTGATGAATATCGCATATGATATACAACTCTTTTTATTGATAAACAACTCTTTTTATTTATGAACATATTTTTTTTTTTAATTTTTGATGAACAATGTCGATGATGAACAACCTATTTTATGATGAACACTATGAAAAACATATAGATTGATGTTGTCTTGTTAATCAGTTCATCAGTTAGTCTTGCTCATTAGTTCATCAGTCTTGTTTATCAGTTAGTCTTGTTCATCAGTTAACCTTGTTCATCAGTCTTTTTCATCAGTTAGTTTGTTCATCAGTTAGTCTTGTTCATCAATTCATCTGTTTCTTATGAACAACATCACAATGTTCATCAGTTTGCTTAAAAAAATATTTAAAAAAATACAATATTTATTAGTTAGGTTGTTCGTCATCGACTTTGTTCATCAATAAAAAATATTTGTTCATAACAAAAAGAGATGTTTATCAATAAAAATAGTTGTTCATCATATGCGATTTTCATCAATATAAAGCGTTGTTCATCAATAAAATGAGTTTATATATGTTGTTAATCAATATAAAGAGTTGTTCATCAATAAAAAGTGTTATTCATCAATAAAAAAATATCATTCATCAATAACAATTGTTTTTTTTTATCATAAACGTTGTTCATCAATAAAAAAGTTTTCTTCATAAATAAAAAGTGTTGTTTATCAATAAAATAGGTTGTTCATCGTATATGTTCTTCATCAATAAAAAAAGTAGTTCATCAATAAAAAGAGTTATTCATCAGAAAAAATTGTTCGTCAATAAAAATAGTAACGCATGAATAAAAGGAGTTTTTCATCAATAAATATGTACTTTGATAAGGAAAATCTTTGTTAGGCATTTTATCACATACATTGTGTGCACTAAATACGTTTAATGCGTCATTTTTAAAGTGCGGTATCTCACTTATATCATATCGGATTTGAGTGATTCAAATTTCTGGGTAAAGAAGGGCCACACAACTACAACTTTTTTTTATTTTAAGTTTTGCAAAATTTAGCCTTTAAATAGACTAAATTAGGGTTGAATATCCGAAAAATTTCAAGAAAGTCATTACCTACTTAAAGTCTTAAAAAAAAACTTGTGATTTATATAACAAAATTCATACTAATTTAAACAAAATTAAATTATGATAATTATGGTGAAATCGGTGTCTTGTTTAAGAGTTATGTGCGTTTGAAGTTTGAGAATGAAATATAAAAACGAATCAAATGGTCAAATTGCCTATTTGGTCAAAAATACTTAAAAAGAGGGAAGGGGGATCGACCAGGGAGAAGGGACATGTGTGGATTGATGTATGACTTTCTACACTTTGTAGTGGGGACACGTGTGGATTGATGTATGACTTTCTAACATTTTGTAAGCTGGTACCACTTTGCAAAAGATCACTACCATATAGGGCTGAGCATTTGGACCGAACACACGACCTGACCCGAAAACCTGACCGATTCGACAAAAGTCGATTTTCACTCGAGTTAGGCTTTTCCGGATTTTTCGGTTCGGGTCGGGTCGGTCGGTCGGTTTCGAGCCAAAACCGACTAAACCCGACCAAACCGAACCGACCGAAACCGACCCGAGTAGTTTTCGGTTCGGTCTCAGGTTGGGTTTTTAGGGAGTTTCGGTTTTCGAGTTTGTCGGTCGGGTTTAGACCGATGCTCACCCCTGCTACCAGACTATATGAACAAAAAAGACATTTAGGTTCTTTAATAATAATATATGTTAATACATGGTCTTTAGGTGCTACACATAATATTTTCAAGGGCCTAATTAGAAAGTTCCACATTCTTCATCTATACATCACACGCATAGTTGGAGTTGAGATCAATATAGAACTCATATTTGTCATAGAACAAATGAACCAATCATAACCCTCCATTTTTTATCTAAATTAATACAAAATTATTTTCCACCTTTTTTTTAAAACAACATATCTTACAAACGGTAAATCTTCAAAATATAAAAAATACACCATCGTTACGAGAATTAAATTATCTTTCTATGATATGCACTTACATATTTTCGACAAACATTTTTGTCAAAATTCGTCGAAAAATCATATATGATTTTTACGAATCATATATGATTTTAAAATAAAATCATGTATGATTCGATTTTCAATCATATATGATTTTACAATCATATATGATTCTCAAATCATATGTGATTGTAAAAATCGAATCATATATGATTTTCACAAATCATATATGATTTTTGTTGACCGAAATTTTGAAAAAAAGTTGTTAAAAATATATAGTAGTGCATATCTATAGAAAGATAATTTAATTCTCACGATGTATAATTTTTATCAACGATTAACGGTTTTAGATATTTAATTTTTTAAAAAATGGTGAAAGTTTATCATAATAAAAAAATGAATTGTTATTATTGGTTGATTGGATCGGTAAATGTTGGTTCTATATTGAACTTTTGCCCGCATAGTTGACTGTCAAAAAGCATCCAATACCAAACCCTGATTTTGACCATCTCCCACCACCTTAGATGATCTTACTAATTATAGGAAGTAACATAGGAACAAACCCCGCATCACATTTCTCCATAAAAAACCAAAAAACACTCTTTCATATATATATATTTCTTATCTTTTCTTAGTGTTTCCACATAGATATATCTTCTTTTTGAGTCTGAATCTTGAATTATTTGAAGGCTGAAGCAATAAAAAAAATGGTGGATCATCATAGTCATAGTCATGGTCATAGACATCATGTGCAGCTAAAGAAAGGTGTGAATATGATACATGTTGATGAAGAAAATGGTTGTGTTAGCATAAGAAGATCAAGACCAAAGTTGTTGTTTTTTCTAACTTTTTGTTCTCTACTTTCTTGTTGCTTGCTTCTTGTTCCTTCTTTTTTCTCATTTCCAACATCCACTTTTTCTCTCATATGTAAGTTTTCTTGTCTTTTTTTAATAAAGTGCTCTGTTTTTACTCTGTTTTTGGGATAAAGTTTGTGATGTTAGTTTGTTTGTGGTTATTTTACAGATTCATATGAAGGTGAAGATGAAACCCTTTTGAACTCAAAAGTTCCCCTTTGTTCATCTGTATCAAATGGTATATTCTTTATTTATTTTTTTTGGGTCTTTTTTCGGCTTTTTAATTACCCGATCTATATGCTATGTTAGTAATTCTGAAGCTTTAGTAAAGTACTGTTAGTTGCTATTTTTAGCATGATTGTCTTATATGAATAAACCTTCCACAGAATTATTGATTTTGATTTGTTTGTATAAGTAAACGTCACTTAGTTAAATTTCATATCGAACATGAAATATAACACTATAGCTATATAATGGCTACTTAACAAGTTAATATCACTGCAAAATCAAAACATATACCCTCAACATATATAGGTTGATCTTCTTTCTGTTAAGTATAAAATTGTCTGTATTACAGTACTTTTTAAGCGTGGTAACTGATATGTGCACGTACTGAAATACTTGTTTCAAGGAATATATATATTTATGAGATTTTACATGATTAAAAAGCTTCAACTTGTCAAAGTTTATTCCTTGAAATGATCAATTTTTGGTTTCCAAGTTAAAGACTAAATAAGTTATGGATATTTGGTTCTTGATATTGGTGTTTTTTGTATGATATTGATATTGTCTGTATGTTTGTTTGAATCTAGTATAACGCTTTTATATTATTAATTTGAATTGAGAATAAACAATTCTATAAATTAATTGTTGTGGCATTTGAATTACAGGAACTATTTGTTGTGATAGAAGCAGTATTAGATCGGATATTTGTATAATGAAAGGAGACATAAGAACAAACTCGTCTTCATTCTCTGTCTTTCTTTACACTGATCATGTCTCTAGTGATCTCGTCACTAGAAAACAAGAAAAGATCAAGCCCTACACTCGGAAATGGGAGCCATCCACAATGGCCACAATTGATGAACTAACACTCATATCCGAGAACACTAATGCTTCAACAATCGAAAACCGACATAATTGTGATGTGAATCACAAAGTGCCCGCGGTATTCTTCTCAACAGGAGGCTTCACGGGTAACGTTTATCATGAGTTTAATGATGGATTAATACCTCTTTACATTACATCTCAGAAATATAATAAGAAAGTTGTGTTTGTGATACTTGAATATCATGATTGGTGGGTTATGAAGTATGGAGATGTTGTTTCTCGGCTATCTGATTATGAACCGATTGATTTCAATGGAGATAACCGAACCCATTGCTTCTCAGAAGTAATAGTCGGTTTAAGAATACACGATGAACTAACTATTAATTCTACCTTGATGGAAGACAATAAAACAATTGAAGATTTCCATGATGTTTTAGACAAAGCATATTGGCCTAGAATTCAAGGTATAAATCAAGAAGAACCGATGGAAGCCGTTGATCCTGAAAAGCCGAAGCTCGTTATCATATCTAGAAATGGGTCTCGAGCTGTTACAAACCAAGAATTATTAGTGAAAATGGCAGAAAAAATTGGTTTTTCGGTGGAAGTTCTATGGCCGGACAAAACGACCGAGTTACCAAAGATTTACCGATCATTGAACTCGAGCGATGTCATGATTGGAGTCCACGGTGCTGCGATGACTCATTTCTTGTTTATGAAGCCCGGGTCTGTGTTTATCCAAGTTGTACCTTTGGGAACAACTTGGGCTGCAGAGACTTACTACGGAGGACCTGCAAAGAAGCTTGGTTTGCGGTATATTGGGTATGAGATCCTCCCACAAGAGAGCTCATTGTACGAAGAATATGACCACAATGACGTTGTTTTGTCCGACCCTGATAGTGTAAATGATCGAGGATGGGAATTCACGAAAAAGATTTACCTTGATCGGCAAAGAGTGAAGTTAAATCTCGCAAGATTTAGGAAGCATTTGGTCCGATCACATCTGTATGTTATGGCGAAGAAGAATCAGGGTAAGACTCGAGCCCAAAGTTGAGCCCGAGCCGGTCGGTGAGTGTGAATACTCATACTTGAAGGTCAATTATAATATCAATGATGACATTGTAGATAGATTGAACAATTTAGATTAGGAAAGGGGTCATTATATTGTAGCAAAGAGGAAAACAAACTTATATTCTTTGGTTTATATTGAAATGAATACAATCTTAATTCTTTGATTACATTGTGTGTGTGTGTGTGTAGGTTAAGTATATTGTTAACCAAATAGAAGAAGATTTTGCTTTTTACTTAACAGTTTGTTTGTGAGGGTTGATAAAAAGTTCTCACACCAAATAGAAGAAGATTTTGCTCTTTACAATCTTACTTTATTTGAATGTAGAGTTATCCTATTTATTTAATTAGATGTCAGAAACCCAGATCTATGGGTGTTCATGTTACGTATTAGAACTAAAATAAAGTTTTGATTAGATTAAAAGGAATAAGCTGACCTATTATATTCTTGAACTGAAACCTGAGTAACTAGTGCTATGCTCGTATTAAGTTGTAAGTCCGTTTTTCCGTTAGGTTATCCAGTTATCAGTTAAAGTTATTTGAATTTGATGACACATTCACAAACTACATGTCGCATTATGTACCTTCACTTGCAAGGTCCAGTTACGGAGACTTGCGAAAAATTTACGAGAGTAAAACAATTTTTTGAATCACATTATTAATCCAAAGCATATAATGGAAACAACATGTTAGGACTTAGGGGTATCATCTTTTTACATAAAGGTTTTTTTTGTGTGTGTTTGTCCTGTTTATTGTACTTTGATCACGTTGGGTGATCTTTACAACTTGACACATTTGGGAATCTTATTTTCCTTTGGTCGGCCACCATATGCTGAATCTTGTAAAAAGAGGGTGAGCCAGTAATGCTCACTATCCTCAACTTATAAAGCACTTAAATCCTGACAAAGTGACAAGTATATATATAGTCCAAACAAACATATTTATTCAAATAAGGACCAATGATGGACCTATGTATCAAAATAATGATCATGTGGAATTGTGAATGATTAAAGTATCTCTATGTCTAATGCTTTCAACATCTTTAATCCATCTTTAATCATCAAACATAACAATTATTAACAAGATGAATGCTACATGTGTTTTAAACTTGCATTGTCAAATAATGTGGCTGCATTAATAGCTCGGCATCTATATTGCGATCTAGTCGATCAGTATGAATAGTTGAAATTACAAGGCAGTATTTAACTAGCCAATTTGGAATATCAAAATTGAATCACAGAATGACATGAGCTAGTGAAGCAATTGTACAATGGGTAAATCAAGAAGAAAAAAACTCACTTATTTGCTTCGATAAATTCTCTGTACTCTTTCTTCATTTTGACCCCTGATATGTTCCTGCATATTAATTCAATAAGTATAAGTAACAATAATTTTTAGATGTCTTAATAATTAGCTGAGATCAAGTAATGCATTGATTCTTGTTACATGATGATAAGAAAATATGGTATGGGGTTAATATTATCATCTTCCACTTTAGAGCGTTAGAGGTAGCATTTTCGACCTATTTGCTTATATTGGGTCATTTTGGTTGTCCTATCTCCAAGGCCCATGCTAACAGGGTGGAAGTGGCAGAACTGAGAATGCTAAAATGGACGTGTGGAAAATCTTTGCTTGACATGATCCCGAACGGAGTTTTCAGATCTAAACTTGAAGTCGGAAATATTATTTCAAGATGAGAAGGTAGGTTGAGGTGGTTCGGTCATGTCAAGAGGAGGCCCCAATCAGGTTAGAAGGGTAGAGGCTAGTAGTAGATGGAGTGAGAAGAAGGGGACCCAAACTCGTGGAGGAGAGACTTAAGCTTGACATGTAGCTTCACTGTGGGAAGACATGACCTCAGATAGGAAAGGGTGGAGATAGGATTAGGATCTGGCTAGTTTTGGGCTTGGGGCTTTCTGGGTTTAGGTAGTTTGGGTGGGTTAGGCTTTTAGGGTTTTCGTTGTTTTTTGCCTTGCTTTACCGTAGTTTAGGCCCCGTGCGTTGCTTTGTTTTGCTTGTGTTGTTTGAGCTTGCCTGCTTTTCTTGCCCTGCTTTGGCTTGTGGTGCCTTGTTTTTGCTTTACTTTTACTTTTCTATGTTGCCTTGCCTTGTTTTTGCCTGCTGCTTGTGCTTGTGTGGCTATCTTTTTCTTCTCTTTCTCACCGTCATGCACTTGAGGTCTCGTTGAAGCATCTCTCTACTCTAGGGTTTTTAGGATCTGTCTACATTTTACCTCCCCCATACCTCGGGATTGGGTATGTTGTTGTTGTTGTTGTTGTTGTTGGGTCATTTTGGTTGTGCAGAATGGGTTAACGGGGTTGGAAGTCACCCAAAGTAATGCATACAACCTCCTAAATCATTTTATTCACATATCTAAATTTTAATTTCTAATAACACCGTTTTCCTAATGCATTTATTATTTGGAAAAGTTTAGAGATGGACAAGAAAGCATTACCATGGTCAAACCGACCGGCCCATTTCAACTCAACCATGTTTTGACACCTTACACAACCCATGTGACCCGCCCCATCTTGCCCCCTCTAGTTTACATGATTAAGTAATCCTGCTACTAAAGAATGGCTCAATAAGTTTAAAAGGTAATGGTGTCATTCTATTGTATAAGCTGATCAAATATCTCCGTTATAAACTTAAGATCATGCAGATGGTAAGGAATATAGCCTAAAATCTGTTAAAATAAGTATAGAATGAACAATCTACAAACCTGATCATTTCTTTGTTCTTAAAGAATTGGACACATGGTGTACCCATAATATTTGCTGCCTCAGCAACCTCGGGATCTTCTTCAATATCAATCTCAACAAAATGGACATTACGATCAAACTCGTCTATCACCTGCCATTAGCAAAGACAGAACAAATCGAATATTAACGTATTAAGAGGATAATTTAATTAGCAGTTTATTTAGTCAACCATCGTATTCAGAAGATATCTCGATATCGAAATGAGTAACATTACCTTGCCAAGAATTGGCTTTAGTGTCCTACATGGACCACAAGTTGGTGATGTATATAGTACACAAATAAGTCTAGGACTTTCGTGGTACAATTTACGCAACGCGTACTGCAAGAGGAAAGAAAAAGAAGTAAGTATGAAAACAATACATATGAAGTGAGGTGTTGAAGATATCTCGTTAAAATACAGGCACCAAAAAGATATATACTTTTCGGGACTACAAAAGGGTATGTCGGAATGCTTTTATATACCTGGCCCTTGTGCTTAGTAAGTGTAATATCAAATCCTTCCTGCACATCTCTTGGTGTGAGCTCCTTCTTAACTTCTTCAGTATGAGGCTGTCACAATCAAAAGACGAAAAGATTACATGGAATTCTTATTGAACATCTTTATGCTGTTCATTTTGCTAGTGCCTACTAAGCACAAACCACATTTACAGGACACTAAAGTTAAACCAACGGAGATCAGTTCTAATGGACAACTGGTATAAAGTGTCCTCATTTTTATTACTACAAATATACATGTCGCCTGTAACATGCACAACTCAGCATGCTTCAACAAATATTAACAGAAATTGTAAATTTTAACTGTACAGAGACTTCATTAAATATTTCAAACAAAACTGGACTGAGATTGTGCAACTGAAATTACTTTCAGCTCCAACTGTGTGTTTTCAAGCTTATAAGCACTGGGGCTAAATGTCCTAATTGAGTCGATAAGTAGTATCCTTACCGGTTGCTCCAAAGCTCCAACAAGATAACAGAATCGAAATGGTAAAATACCTGGTGAAATTCAATAAGGAGATTATTGCTGACAAGATATCTTTCAACTGATAGAGCAGCAATGCACCCTGATCCAGCTGCAGTTATGGCTTGTCTCCATTCATGGTCCTACCCAGAATTGAACATGAAAAAAATTATGCTACAGGTTTGTGCAAAGTTTATAGCAAAATGGAACAAATCTTTAATCATGAAAATAAACTAAATAAAAAAGTGAAGACATATAAAACGAATAACAGAAAGTGGTCTAATACCTGAACATCTCCAGCAGCAAACACCCCATCTACAGACGTCTTAGCAGATCCATCTTCGACCAAAATATATCCCGCACTATCCAAATCAACTTGACCTTCCAACAGTTGACTATTTGGGGTGTGACCAATTCCATAAAATAATCCTTTAGCCTCCAGAACTGATTCCTCCCCGGTATCATGTTTCTTGATTTTAATTCCCGACATTTGTCCTTTTGTGTTGCTGACGACATCCACTGTTTCCGTGTTGTAGTGGACTGTGATATTCGGATTATCATGTACTCTGAAACATTCGCCAGAATCAACCTGTTAAACAAACATACAGGGAGTTGAAACTAATATAAATTAATTCTTTTGTAATTTGGTTGACCTATATGTTGCACAAATAGTGAGCAGAAAAGTTTTAATTTCCTGTGCGACATGTTGGAATTATAATTCTATAAACCTGGCTAATTGCATAATTAGGTAAACACTTTTGGTCAAATTTTTATTTCAGATACTATCTTCTTTTAGGCCACACACACAAAAAAAAAAATCAAAATTTCAAAAACTTTCGTTTTAAGTAATCTAACCCAGTTAACCCGCCAAAAACAATGACATGGCAGCGACGTGTAGGTAATTTTGACTTTTTCCCGATGTGACATTGACAAGGCACCTGGAAATTGGTTAACTTGGAAGACTGCCTTGCATATAAATTTGTGAAACTGTTGGTTACCCGAAACATAAACTTGACTTAACTAAGTTGGTTAACCTTTAAGCAATATGCCTTTAATATACATGGAAAAAGCTATCAGGCCTTTTGCGGGTAAACATTGACATAAGGCACCGAATGTTTCTATTCTATCCAATAAATAATATTTAAGAAAGAACTAAGAAAGAAAAACACAATCCAAACATGTCCAAATAGGTCACGTTATAAGCTACAAACTAGAAAGGACTCGTGTAGAAGTATTAAATAAAACAAAAAATTTGTATCCATGTAGGAAAAGTTTTAAAAATGTAAAAAAAACAATCAAAACTAAAACTTGATACAAGCAAGAAAGTTTGGAAAACTCTTTTAAGTAAAAAAGTGAAAATATGTCAGAAAAAAACCAATAGTTCTATATCAAATTGGGTTGAAACAAATTACTTTCTATATTGGCCGGGTTGGATTGTCCATACACAACTTTTTGTGTTTTGTTTTTTAAATAACCAACGTCTTATTTTTTATGAAAGAGTATGATTAGCGCGTTAACTATGATCATGAAGAGGATATTATTACCGTATTACTAAACCTTTGATAAACCGATTTAGAAAGTTGTATGCATTATCAAAATCTTGAACCATGAATAAAGCCAAATTCAAATGTTCAGATCGACTCTTCAAGTTTATA
This sequence comes from Chrysanthemum makinoi, assembly GCA_910596185.1. Lineage (NCBI taxonomy): Eukaryota > Viridiplantae > Streptophyta > Magnoliopsida > Asterales > Asteraceae > Chrysanthemum > Chrysanthemum makinoi. The sequence goes on along the minus strand of OU343221.1, from coordinate 140,779,744 downwards.
ATATATGTGATTATGACTAACCTATCCTGCATAGCTTTTGATGCCCTCATTTGATCCCGGCGTACGAGTAAATGCACATGTCGAGCATATTTAGTCAAATATATTGCTTCCTCAGTAGCTGTATCACCTCCTCCAACAACCGCAAGAATTTGGCCCTTGAAAAGTGGTGAAGCTCCGTCACAAATTGCACATGCACTAATTCCCCTACTCCAGAACTCCTCTTCGCGTGGTAAGTTGAGCCTTTTGGCAGTGGCTCCTGTGGCTACAATAATGCTATGGCATTTCACCTGAAGATAAAGAAAATAGAAATGCATTTAATGTTATGTTGCTCTGAAAAAAAGACTAGCATATAAACATCATCATTTGAATGCTAATAAGATATGGTATCACCTTACGGTCGGTACTTCTTATGGTAAATGGACGGCTATTCACATCAATAAATTCTACATCTTCTTGGTGTAGTTCTGCTCCCCAACGCTCAGCTTGACGCCGCATCCTTGTAACCCAAACATTAGTTAACCAATCAGTAGATGACGCGCAAGATGGGCAGGTCAGGTAATGGGTCAAAAGCAGTGTGGGTCATGATGGTTCCTTTTGTACAGATCGAAATGGGTTGTCGAAAAATATATAATTTTTTTAAATAACTAGCGGGTGAAATGTGATCAGAGAAGCTATATTATTTGAATAATAACTGTTTTTGTTTTATAAAATGTAATATTCAAGAAAGGTAGCTAACAATTCAATTCTTGTTAAATATAGGAGTGAAAATAAAATGTTGACAAACTTAAGACGCTCAAAAATTGGTCCATATCCCTTTATTTATAAGAACTTAACTTCAACTCTACCCTTGTTTATAAGGGGAGGTCACTCATAGATGGAAACTTTGGAATTTTGAGTTACCTTTCTTGGAAATTTTTCTTAGAACACATTAGGAAATTTGTGTTTTAAAAGTACAATATGGGCGAATTTCTATCCAAGTGACTAGCTACCTAATAAAATAATTTTAATAATTTGGCCCTTTAGACATAAAACACAACCTAAATCGTACAATTCACATGAGAATAGATTGAAATTGCCACCCCTTACTTCAAAAGATAACTTACCGATCCATCAAGTCCGGACCAGTAATTCCGTCCGGAAAACCTGGAAAGTTTTCCACTTCAGTTGTGGTCATCAATTGTCCGCCAGGAACACCGCCAACTTGATATCCCTCAAACACTACAGGCTTCAAATTGGCGCGGGCTGCATAAATTGCTGCTGTGTACCCAGCTGGGCCAGAACCTATTATAACCAAATTTTCAACACCTTGCCCTGCAAAAACAAAATATTATATTGCATGAGAAATATGAAGAAAAAAATTGAAGCCCCTAGTAATGTAAATTTAAACCAAATTATAAAAATATTAGTTTTTCTAGTAAGTGTCATCTATAGATCCTTTCAAGCCAAAATTAAAACTCCAAATGATATATGCGATGCCAATTTCTAAAGATGCTTCATCATGTAATCTATGTGTCAAGAAACATAAGTGAGGTTGTCATCATCTAAGCAATACTTTTTTCAAAACACAATTTAGTGAATGTTGTTGTCCCAAATAATATGAGCTGAACAACATATCATTGTTTTTCAAAGTTTATAACTAAATAGTTATGTCCTGTTGATCTTCACTTTTAGTCCAATAGGCCAAAAGAAGGTCCCAAAATAAGAGTTCTATACAACCATTTAAGTTATCCTCAAGTTTATTACAACAACATATTATCCTTATATTAGCATTAATGTGTCCCAATACGTATTCTAGTTGCCAAATGGTGCACAAACATAATCATCACACCCATTAAGTAATTAACTTTTGTCCAATTCAACTCGTTGGTATCTAATAGCATTTTTGCGCTTATCTAAGTATAACGTTGGTTAATATGTCTATAGGCTATGTACAATGGTTAGAAATGCTAGTCATTTACATCTAACACGTACACAATGGTTAATATGCCTTAGACTCGACGTAATGGTTGGTATTACCACGAGTGGTAGGCTGAGGTGGCACCACCATCACTCGTGGTCACCACTAAATCCTTCCTAGGGCCATGCGTGAAAATGAAGTTTTGGTGGTGCAGACCACCAAACGTGGTGGTGACGTTTGTGTGTGTGGGTGGGTGTGGGTTGGGAGGTGGGGTTATATATAGCCGTCCGGCCGACCCCCATGTAGCTAGTAATCGTCCTAGGCGGGATTAATCAGTGATTAATCGGATTGGAATATTTAATATGTAAATCTCGAAATTATTTTGTATGACATCAACGTAATACTTGAAGTACTTTAAGTTCAAACAGCTCAAAGATCACATAGCTCAAAATTCAAACATAAATAATAAAACATAACAATTCAAGTACTAAAAGTTTAAACATAAACATATTACTTCAACCAATCTAAAGGACTTAACTGATTTCAAGCCTACTATGTTCCCAAACCTGAATAAAAGCCTCTAATTTTGATTATTGCGGTCCATTATGCAGGAGAAGTGAAAAAACAATTCCCAAATTAGATAGAAGGCCTAATTTTATTTTATTTTAAAAGTTCACCTAAGTTGACCTATTGGGACGATTTGACCGACAAGTCCGATTTTTGACTGATTAGTGGCCGATTTTGACCATGACTTTTTTTCCCGCTTTTCAAAAAATGAACAAGGTAGAAGGCCGATTACCTTGTAATTGCCAATTACAAAGTCACCTAGGCTCTTTTTGCAACATTGGCAAAAAGTCGAAAGTAAAAATACAATCATGTTACTATTATTAACGAAAATTTCCGTAGTACAATTACAAAAATTGGTAATTAATTGGTTAAGCGTCTAGCTATTAGACGCATTCGACTCTTGACTTCGACATGAACATTTCCAAAAAAGAAAAAAATCAAAAATTTCACTTTCCGTGGGAAATTTAACTATCGTATAACAGGACACCGATGAAATTTTGCTTCGTGCAGATTTAGAAAAAAAAATCCCGAATTTTTCTAAATGCACCTGGTCTAATAAAAGCGTATTTTTATTACTTGCTTAGTTAGTGCACACTTGCTCGTTTTTATTTAATGGGTTTAAGTCGTACAATGGACACGTACTTTTCCAGAAGTCCTATCATGATACGTGTACTAAAAAATTACTTGTTTGATATGTGAACTTTCAGTTTTGTTGTAATATGGCCGATTTTTTTACACCTACCGGTTAAACCAGAAAATTTTACATTTTTGTGTTTTTTGGGCCCCGCATCACCTAAACTCAAATCCAAACACCCTAGTTACTCATATGCACTGTTCCAAACAACCCTTATTCAATCTGTATCACCGCCACCACCCTAAACACACCCACCACCACCACACACCCTCTCCACCACCTTACACACCCGACTACCACTCCACAACCGTCCTCGCCATCACCACCCCACACTCGGCCTTGCCACCCTTTTTAATTAGTTGTGCATAATCTTCGAAAATACTTGTAAGGTTGTGGGTTAAGGGGTGTTGGTGATGGCAAAAACAATGGTTATACGTTAAAAGGTGATGGTCATGGTAGTAGCACGTGGTGGTTGGTGATGGTCATATGGCAAAGACGAATAGCTTTTTTAGTACACGTACCATAATGGAAAATTTGGGAAAGTGCGCGTCTATTGTATGGCTTAAATCAATATATATAATGCCACATAAGCGCCACGTGTAACTCGGCAATTTTTGCCGGTAAAACAAGTTTCTCTGTATTATATTAGCACGAATTTGAAAGTTGAGGTATCATACAAGTAGTTTTTTAGTACACGTATCATAACGGGACATTTAGAAAAGTACACGTTTATTGTATGGCTTAAACTCTTATGTAATTAGTACTTTTTTGTTCATTTTTCCATTAAGAAAAGTTTAGAATTGCCATGATGCAATTAAACATTAACAACTACTGTAATACACAAACATATATATAGATAGATTCAAGGACTTACCTGACGAAGTAGGTTGGTCAGCAGAGGAAGCTGAAACTCGAAAAGAGGACGAACGGCGGTGAGTGGCAGCGATGTTAAGGATGGCGCGTGGACGAGTAGTAGTCAATCCGAGTAAGAAGCTGTTTGGAGTAAATGATGAAGAAGAAGAAGGTCGGCGCGTGAGAGCAATGTTACTGATACCGATGCCGTTGGCAATCTGAGCAGCAGTTGTTGTGGCCATTGCTTTCGGACCATACAATAAAATCCTCTTAAACCAACCAACTCAGATAACAAACCAACACTACTGTGTTTTTTTTTTTTTAATATTTATTTCTTTCTTTTATTGAGGGCTCTATCACTCTATCTAGAACCCGCCTATTTATTTTTACTTTTATTTTTTACTCTTAACACTTTACACATACATACCAAATACAGGCATATCTGGCGCAATGGGCCAAAAGTTAAAATTTATATTTTTATAATGTTGTTTGATGAATTAGTTGAAGCTGTAGTTTATTAATGTAAAATTATATAAAAATATATTAAATTAAATTCATTTATTTACAACTTTTAGGTGATAATTCATTATATTTTTAAAGGTATTTAAATAATTTTACTAGCCCTAAGCCCTTATAAGCCCCATTATATGAGCTTGGGCTTATGAAGGCTTACGACTTATTTTATAAGCCATAAGTTTCCATAAGCCTGTTTAACAAACGACACTTATTTTATTAGCCGACTTATTTTAAAAGCCCAAGCCTCTATAAGCCTCATTTTATGGGTTTGGGCTTATGAAGGCTTACGATATAGTTTATAAGCTATAAGCCTTTATAAGCATGTTTAACAAACGAGACTTATTTTATTAGCCGGCTTATTTTAAAAGCTCAAGCCCCAATAAGCCCCTCATAAGCCCTCGCCAAACATAGCCAATCATATTTATATTCTGCTTTACACTCGTACAATGAGCGTGCAGATAAATAAAATAGCGTGCTAATCACCGCTCATTTAATAATATACCCAAAGTACAAATTTAGCACTAGAGACATAAAACTCGGGCCTTAACCAAAATATTAAGCTTATTTTTTGCCCAAAATGGTTCGGTCAAACCCAGGCTTTTTTGAGGTTTTTTATATGTTTTGTCTTAATAATAAGGTTATTATATATGGAAATATTTGATCAACAATTGTAAATACATCACTAAATTTATACTCTCTTTATCTTGAATAATATCATCCTCTATCTTGATAGGTGAATCTGCCAAAAATGTTGTCTTATTATCATTTTACATCATCAATGTAATCTTTCAAACAAATGCACATCTCCATTGACTGATACGAAAGATTCCTCCTCCTTACGCTTAAAATCCTACCGCTTAATGAAAACAAGATTCCAAAGCTACGATTGAAACTTTCCACCATACCAAGATATCAAAATCTCAAGACTAAAAACATTCATAAATATTATTTTATTATATGTTATCATATAAAAATAACACATAATTTAGGCCTTCTTTTAAGAAAGACGAACTTTTTTTGTAAAAAGCCCGGTCTTTCGGGCTTTTCTCTGTAAAAAGCTAGAGATTTCGGGCTTTTCTTTGTAAAAAGCTCAAGCTTTCGGGCTTTTGTTAAACTAACAATGTGACGACATTTACGGGATTTACATTAGTTCTATAGTTTACTTATACGCATGTGCTAGAAACATAATATTATAATAGTGAGGCGTGTCTTCCTAGACTTCCTAAGCTAATACACACACATCTTTCCTTGTTTCTCTTTCTAATATCTCTCTCTCTCTCTCTCTCTCTCTCTCTCTCTCTCTCTCTCTCTCTCAGAAATGTCTGATTCTTATTTTGAGCTTCCCCTTCGATCACTTTGAATCTTTATGTTTACAATTGGCATCGGAGCTCGGGTATGTTTTGTGGAGTGTTTGTTTTTGAAATCGTCCAAAAATGTGATTTTTAACGAGTTCGTGAGTTTTTGCATAAAACGTGTACTTTTCCATTCAAAAACCTATCTTTTCAAGAATCATAACCATAAAGCAAACGTTTTTATGTTTTGTTTTGTGTTTAGGAAGGTTATTTTGCAAAAAGAACGAAGTTATCTCTTAAAAATTTCATTATTAGTGTGTTAACGAGTTCGCATGTTTTTAGGTATTACATATATTTTGCTTCAAACCCGACTTTTTGTGGATCATGTCATCAAAAGCTTAGGTTTTTATGAATGTTTTATGAGTTTTAAAGGTTTCTATGCAGAAAGATCAAGCTCAAACACGTAAAAAATGAATTTTCTATGTGACTTTTGTCAACACTCTCGTTTCCAGCAATTAGCGAGTTCCTCAAAATTAACAAGTTAATAGAAAGCTATAGGAACTCGTTAAAAGTACATATGATAGTGCTCCTCAAAATTCGGTAGTGTAACTTGTTAATACAAATAAATCATAAAAACGTTTATTTATATTTTATGATCTTCTAATGTTTTGTCGATAACAAACGTAAAATTATTTTAACGAAATAAATAAAATACGTAAAAGCTTTGAGCCAATAGTTTACTAACACACTTTACTAAACATATCAAAACCATCAAAACATGTTTAGTTAAATAAGTTATATAAAACCAAAGACATTTTTATAAAAGACTTACAAGTAATATTGTTTACTTACATCTTATAAAAATGTACAGTATATGTACTTTGTATATGTTGTAATGGGTAAATAATGGGTAAAAACCAAAATCCATAACCCATGACACAAGACCCATGATCCATTGACTAGGTACAATGAATCTTGTTGGGTAAGAACCAAAGTCCATAACCCATACCCATAGAGCATGATCCATAACCCATGACCCATTGCATGACATCATGCATGAAGTCATGTTTGATATTATCCATGATCGATAACCCAAAGTCCATGACCCATGACCCAAGATCCATAACCCATTGACTAGGTACATTGTATCTTGTTAGGTATCCATGATCCAAAGTCCATGACCCATGGTCCATAACCCATAACCCATAACCCGGTTTGCAACCCAAAATCCGGACTAAACTAACCCGGTAGCCGGATCCCAGGAATTGCACTGGCTGAATCCCTTGGGTAAGAGATCCGCCGGAACCGTGGGACAGTAGGCATATTTTGCACGATAACCTTGTATTAGTTCTAAATGAAATTTATGGGTATGTTCCCTGTAAGCCATCACGAGACTACACTCGTCCACCTGGGACACCAAGTAAAGGCTTGTTGCATATGCTAAATGCAACCGTGATTCCTACGAAAGTGAGTTAGGTTTGTTTTGTTTTTGTTTTTCTTTTTAGAATTATGCTTGTTGGTTAGTTGTGATTTCAGGGATCTAAGTTTGCTCATGGATACTTAATGAAGGCACGATTTTCTTCGTGGGGCCTTCTTTCTTTTTTAGGAGCGAATTTCAAGAAAGTTCTCGCTCTAATTCTACTTTCTCTTCACCTTTATTTAATGTTTAGTACAAAATGGACTTTGTACATCTCAAGTGGGGGGACGGGAGTAGAATTATTACTTGAACTTAATTGCCCCAATTTTTCTAGTTTATTTTGAAAAATTATGCCATTTTTAAAATTTTGACATGTTTTTCTTAACTAACTAGATTAGACATTAGCCGAGCACATTACAACCATTTTCTTTATTCCATTCTACTTTTCGCTAAAGCATACAGATTTTACTAAAGTTATCATATCATCTCGAATCACATTTACTATAACAATTTATATCATTAGCCACCTTTATTACTATCACACGACATTCTAACTTGATCCATTTTAATTTTACCGTCAAGGACTATATGATCACACCATTCTTATTATATTTCCCACTCTTTACCATAACCATTACATTATTCCATTAACATTTTACTATAACGCTACACTTATCTTCATTCTTTTCCAAGAATTTCCATTCATTTTATGACCACCACGGTCGTTCTTACATTACAACATGTCACAAGGCTAATCATAACATCATTAATATTTCCTTAATCGCTTCGACTCACACCTTTATATACCTAATTCATAGGTTCACATGACATCTCTCACCTAAGGTTGATATCCATCTCTGTTGGGTTCGTTATTTTGAGTTGATAATGGCAAAACTAATAAGCTACATTGACAAAAGAATGAAACGTGAAGGACTAAATATGACAAAGGAGGAATCTTCTAATTATAGAAGATTACAGTAAAATCTTCATATTGTTTATGTTTATTTAGTCATTAATTCCCTGTAACCCTAGTATCTCTAGTTTATAAAGAGATACAGGGACGTTTAGTTTTGTGTGCTTGTAAGTATGTGTGCACCAAAGGTGTAAAACGTGTGTGTGTGGGTTTACACGTCCCACAAGATGTAGATGCTAGCATGGTGTTCAGCCTCAAGGATCCATGATTCCTTTTTATAGATAGATAACATGTCCTACAGTTGATCGTGTAGGATTGGGGTTGTGTTGGTGTTTGTAATAGAGTAGGAGATGATGACGAAGAAACCTTGTTCAATAACAATTATGTTTTGATGTAGTTCGCTGCGTATTATTGTTTAATGTTATTGTGATCCTAGATAAGGTCTAAACAACCTCGAGCATCGATTCTAACAATCTCTTCTCCACCTATCTTAGTTCTTACGACTACTAGCTATCTCTAGGCTTCCATTTTCTACCCCTTTACCCTACTCGTGCCATGTCGGGAACACATAAGCCCACTCATTTATACTTCCTCATTTACATGGAGAGGCGTCCCAATAGATGTAAATCAGGGAATTAAACTCATGATTCGGCGATTCACAATTTCTTTACTTAAATGAAAAGGCGTCCCAATCTATTTAAATAAGAAAATTATAAATCATCCCGCTTATACACTTCCGACACAACACTCTCACATATCCGATACATATTTTAGCTTTTCTTTCTTTTTATCGTTTTACATTCATCATTCATAAATTTAAACATTTCACTTTAACTTTTCTAGCTTGGATCCATCTTTCTATAACATTTCAAGCTTGGCCACCCGGAGGATACCATCCTTAACATTTATCCCAAAGGATCTTTACATTTATCCCAGAGGATCTTTAACATTTATCCCTTAGGATCTTTAACATTTATCACGGAGGATCTTTAACATTTACATTATCTTTAACATTTATCACGGAGGATCTTTAACATTTACATTGTAACACATTAACTATGGATCCATGCTATTTACGTTTTATCACACACACTAGCACATCTATTTATTTGGTTAAAGCAAGCGTCATAGGGTATATGAAACCTACTTATCATATTTACACATTTCATATGTGTTTACACATTCTCACTGTAATTTTTTCCTCTTTAATCCCTTATTAACCATTTCCGCATCTTTATTATTATACTTTAGTCTGCCCGACTATTTCACATATAGACCTTACATAGGTCGTCAACTATAACACACTCATTAACATCATTCTTTTTTTCTTACACATTTTAAATATGTCTACTATTCAACATTTTCATTATAATGATCACTGCTAATGGCACACATTAGCCGCGATATAATAATTCCAATTCATTACTTTAACTTCATACATACTTATCAGATTTAACTACGAAATACATCATTACATTCTTACATACATCGTTAATTCCCCTCTTTTTAGTTATTACCGCTTAAGCTATACCATTTTCATCTCATCATTACATGCCATTATTCCTTAGTCTCATTCTATAACCTTTTTATTAATAGACACTTAACAATCAATGTGTCAATTCCATCTTGTCTTCGCCCGTTATACTTTACCACAATTAACATCATTACGTTCCATTCTTATACATCAATTACTTTGACTCTCTATTAACCCATCTCTAATACCATATTATTGGTCAATCACTAAAAACGAAATACAATGAGACCATATGTTGGTCATTAATATCACACGAGTCATATATCATTACATTACCCATCTTTAACTCCTTATCATAACAGTTATCTAATCATGCTTCTCTAAAAGCAAACAAACCTATTACCATTCCTATTCACATTTCATTACCATTACTATAATACATATTCATATAATTACATAACACCCATCGACTCTATCCAAATGCACAGGTTCTTATCACTTAAATACATAACTAGTCTGCCATGAACTTACACTACATACTTCTAATAACCATAAAACACATTCAACACTTATCATCTTCAAGCTTGCATATCAATCACTTAATCCATCTCATAACTTAACAATCACTTATATAACTTAAACAAGTACTTATCCGCATTACTTAACCTTACGTTCAACGCATCTACTAGTGGTTTAAGTCAACGAAGCTCTGATACCAATTTGTTACACTCCGTGCCCGGTTTGACCGGAAATCAAAACTTTTGACGCGGAAACGTTTGACTATAGAGGACTCACATTAAACACTTCATTACACGACAAAAATTTATAACATTTGACCATTGAAAGTGTTAATACAAATAAGCCGTAAAAACGTTTATTTATATTTTACGATCTTCTAATGTTTTGTCGATAACAAACGTAAAATCATTTTAACGAAACAAATAGAGTACGTAAATAGTTTGAGTTAATAGTTTTCTAACACACTTACGCTTTCACATAAAACACTAAAACAAGTATAAGTGATTTTATGATTTAGATACATATGTACAACAACTAGTGTTTACATATTGAGTTAAACATATACTTAAACTAAGTATACTAAAATGGGTAAAAACTAAATGTATGCTAAAATGGGTAAATACAAGTATATACTAAATGGGTAAATACTAACAAATGGTTTTGACCCATAACCCATGGTTTTATATATACCACTTAACCAAGTTCATTGTATCCTTAAGATACATTGTATCTAGAAAGAAAACCATGGATCAACCCATAACCCATGACCCATTACCCATAACCAAAAATACCCATGGGCAAAGAGGAGCGGACCACGGATCCCTAGCTTTGTGCTAGCCGGATCCCTTGTGGTAGGGATCCGTGGGATCCGGGGAACAGAAGAGAATTTCCTCTATAAATAGAGAGTCATTTCTTCCTCTCTACACATGACTTTACACACATACTTCCCCAAAGTATTCTAACCCTCTAACCTCAGATCTAAGTGATCTATGTAGTTTGTCTTTTGTTTTTGTGTGATCTACTAGGTTCCTCTTAAAGGAGAGATCACCACTTCTTGAAGACGTGCAAGCTCAAGTCCATGAGTTGCCATGCTTCGTCATCATCAAGACTACTAAGGTTCTCTTGTTGATAGTTCTTCCTTTCTCCATAGATGTTGGGTTGAAGGCATTAGTGAAGAATGCCGAAAGTGTCAAGATGAAAGCATTAGTGAAAGGTGCTCATCATCCGTGTCAAAGCATTAGTGAAGGATGCTAAAGGTGTCAAGACGAAGGCATTAGTGAAGGGTGCCAAGCGTTGTGTCAAAGGCATTAGTGAAGGATGCCAAAGAATCAAATCAAGTAGCATTTGGGAAGAATGCCTAGGTCGTATAATCGATGAGGTGCATCGTTATACATATATGTATTTGTTTATCTACAAGGATGGTGATATCCTTGATGGTGTTGTAACAAGGAGTAGATCTCCTTGAGATTAGGTGTTGTGTCGTGAAGGGTAGTAGTTCCTCCATAGTAATGGAACTAGGTGCTTAGCCTAGTACCTAATAAAGGGTAGGCGACGTTGTGATAGGATTAGTTCTCCTAAGGTGTGAAAGAACTCGGTGGTTAGCCTAGCACCGTATAAAGGGTAGGCGACGTTGTGTTAGGTGTGGTTCGCCTTGGTGTGAAAGAACTCGGTATTTAGCTTTGTACCGGAAAAAGGTTAAGCGACGTTGTGAAGGCTTCTCCGCCACAAGGAGTTGGTGTAGTGCTTATGAACTCTCAAGTAGGTGACTCGGGGAGTGGAGTAGGGCAAGGAAGGTGTCCTTGTAGCCGAACCACTATAAATAACTTGTGTCGTGGTGATGTGCTTCTTACTCTTTATATTTCATTACACGTTTATATATCTATCTATCAACGTCCAACATAAACAATCAAATAGATTGACATAAGTCGATCTAAATATTTAAAAGGAAGTTTTAAATTGGTAAAACTATTCAACCCCCCCCCCTTCTAGTTTTCCACAATTGGCATCAGAGCTTCGTTACCAAGTTTCTTAGAGTATGTTGTACTTTAAAAACTTGATACGATCCATGTATGTTTGAAAACTACAAAGAAGGATTATCTTCGTCATATTTTAAAATCACTATATTGTTTATTGTTGGACAATGATAGAATGCTCTAACATTTTTTTCCTAAGCATTATCCATACTTGGATTTGGAGTTACCAAGAAGAGCATAAAGAATTTATCTAAATATTTCTTTTCGTAAAAAGAATATTTAGCCAAGCATTATCCATACTTGGATTTGGAGTTACCAAGAAGAGCATAAAGAACTTATCTAAATATTTCCTTTCGTAAAAAGAATATTTAGCCAAGGTATGATTACTAATCACTTGCTCTTAATTTTATTATTGAAATCTTAGTTGCATGATTTATTAGTAATTGTTTTAGTAGTTATCTATATTAAAGTCATCATCAAAAATAGTATTCTTCGACTTATTTGTAGAAACTACACTACGATTTCGTAATAATGACATTTTGGTTATTTGATAACCATTATCATTATTCATCACAAAGAATTTATTGACACTTCATCTATGTCAATAAATTTCCATGTGAAACTTCTTATGTTATAATAAAATGGGATTTTATTATAATGTTTGAAAAGCTTCCCAAGAATTATGACTATTTCTTAAAAAGGGAACCTCGTCTAATAGGAATAGTACTGAATCTTCAAAAACCTCAAATCACAAGTTTTAGAACCTTAAACACCAAAACATTAGGCTGTTTAGAACTCCTAAACCTTAGTTATCAAGGAATGTTTGAGCTGATTTTTGCTGTTATGCCGGATCCCTCGTTTTACACTAGCCGGATC
>OU343221.1:140706404-140766714 GCA_910596185.1 Chrysanthemum makinoi | reverse complement strand
ATATTCATTGGTCTAACTTGGTCTTGGTATATTCATTGAATTACAACGGTCTTGGGTATATTCATTGAGCTACTTGGTCTTGGTATATTCATTGAGCTAACGGACTTGTTATATTCATTGGTCTAATGGTCTTGGTATATTCATGGATTACTTGGTCTTGGAGCGATTTGAACCACCACTCATATTCATTTTGAACATAAACTATACACATTTTGGCGTGGGTTGTGAACACACAGGGTTGCAAGTTTTGTATGGGGACTTGGGCGAGTGGATTTACAATGCCTTTCTTTTGCTATAAAAGCGATTTCGATACATTGAACCATGCACTATTTTGTGAATTCATTTGACATTGTGTGCTTGAACATAAACTATATACATTTTGGCGATTGGGTTGTGAACACCACGGTTGCAAGTTTTGTATGGGAACTTGGGCGGAGTGGATTCCACAATGCTGCTTTCTTTGCATAAGCGATTTTGAAAGTCTTTTACATTTTTGCGATTTACAATGCCTTTGCTGCATAAACGATTTTTAAAGGCTTTACAATTCAACTCAAACTCTATGAACTCACTCAACCTTTGTGTTGACACTTTTAGCATGTTTTATCACAGGTATCTAAGGCATTCCTTATGGCATGCATTTGGACACATCATGGAGTCGTGGTGACGGCCGCGTCTCACTTGGGTTTTCACGTGCTTAAAACATCGTTTGAATTGTAACAAACTTATTTTTTCGCTAAGTTGATTTCATTTGGGACCTACTTTGTAAACTCGATTGTTATATTAATCAAGCGATGTTCTTTTCAAAACGACACTTTAGGTGGTTCAATATAACTGTGATTGTGATCTTGTAGCGGTTAAATCCCGGAATTCCATTCCATTTGCAAAAGTAGGTAATTTGGGGGTGTGACAATATATATATATATATATATATATATATTTATGTTGCTATTAAAAGGTTAAAGTACAATATAATTTGGATACATTAGTAAATTTAAAATACATTTTACGGGTCATTAATATAAATGTATATATATACTTTAAAAGGATGGTTAGGTAAAATGAAATAAGTGTCAATCCTAATTACTCCAATTAATATTGAAAATACATACTATATTTGTAGATAATTTGACGTGGCTAGATAAATATCCGTATTTGATTATGGTGACTAATATCAAAAGTCTTATGACAAATCTTACCAAATTGAATATTTGGTTTCACAACATGCTTATTAGTTTATGTTTTCTAACCACAAATTAAAACATTTCATTTGGTTTATGTAAAAATATAAGTTTCTAGTTTATGTAAATCTCATCCTCATTTGAGTGGTATGTTATTAAGTTTCACATCTTTATTAATTGGTTTAAGGCTTAAGTTTTTAAGATTTTGATATTATAAATTATCACGTTCAAGATGTGTAATGATCAAATAGTTATATATATGGTACAAGTCGTGTTGGCCTATATGTGACAAGAGAAGATTGTCATGGTGTATGCCTTGGACAAGTCGATAATGTGTTACGGGAAAGATTGAGTACAATGTACAATCACCCAGCAGAGTCACTAAAATTTCAATGTTTAGATAAACATTTACTTTGAGTAGGTATTTACACACATTATGATTTATGGGGTAGAAGAAAGGCCTTTATATGGGAAATTGGGGTGGGTTGTTCAAAGTTAATGAATCCCTTTTGTAGCAGTCTTGGGCCTTGGCATACATCAAGTTAAATCAAACGGACCCTTATGCTAGATGGGCCTCGCAGCCCGAATGGAAACTAACCAAACACCTTCTCAGGACACTACTTTTAGACGCAAGTGGATATTATTTGTAAAGATTGATTTTTGGTACCTCCTGGTTTGACAACTCTATTGCTTCATTTGGGTAGCAGCGTTCAACACAAGGGAAATGGGGTTGGGTAACATGACAAGACTCACAACTTAATGTTTTTCAACAAGATTTCTTAGTGTCGGGGTGGGTAGAGATGCCATAAGTGTTCTCCCTTGACTCGAGGGGACCAACATATGCACGTTTAATGAATTGAAGTCAACATAAAACTACTACCCCTCTTGGGGTTCCTTATATACTGAAACAACTAGGAGTCCTTCTCGAGTAGTGACTAGTGAAACCGGGTACTACCCAAATCTCATTACTCTTACAGAGTGGGTTGTACGAGTCAAACACAACGACGAAACAATCACTTCTTCAAGTGAGCCTATTCTTGGTTGAATGAACCTAAATGGGAAAAGGGAAAAATCATGTGTTGACAATAATGAGTGAGGAAAATAGGGTCGAATAGGACTTTGCTTAGCCAAAATTGATCAGCTCCTAGATAAGCTGAAAAAGTCATCACTAAGCCGAGTACCAAATGAATAGACCGAGATAAGTACTCTAGTAACTAAGTCTAATGGTACGATCATGAGCCAAGATTTAAGGAGTTAAACTTAAAATAGTTTCGTTTTCTCTTGTTGGTTTTCGACAGCGAACAACAAAAGCAATATGTAAAAGAACATTATTTTTATTTCCACATTATGTTGGGTTCAGTAAATACCCAAACCCCTTAATCTAGGATTTGAATAGAAAATGGCCCAAGTGTTTAGTCCGTTAAACACTAATCAGGTCACTGAGTGCATAGCCTCTCAATTGAGTCATCTTCGAGGATACTGATGCAGTACGTGAAGAGTATCTCCCTTTCAGTGGCGGTACTTAAAGGGTGAAGCGGAGTCAAGAAGATGATGGATTTGAGTGAGTGATGATAATAAATCACTGAATCCCCCGAACTCTCTCCAACTACTTACTGAAGATAGTGAGTAGAAGGCTGAAGGATAAATAGGCAGAAGAAAAGCGGGACAAAGGCGGGATAAGTTTGAATCAGATAAGAAGAAGTCCTTATGAACATAAGTCAACTTTTCCTGAATGGCTAACTTACAAGCTCAGTGTCATCAGCGAGTTATGAAAATCGACCTTGTCTTTTATTTAGAATAGTCTTTGTAAGCGAGACAAAATACATCGTATTTTGTCTTACGTATGTCGATTTGTCACTTAGGAAAGAGTTAAAACTCATACATGTATAAATCGCATAAGAGATGGAGTGAAAAGATTAAGCTTGAATTGTAAAACACACATGAGCCATCTTTCACTCCTCCAAATACGACTTAGTTCTGAGAGATAGCTGGTGAGCTCTAAGAGTTGTGCTCAGGACTTAGCTGAGCTTAGAGAGGTATCACCCAACTTTGTCATTTCAATCCCAAGTACTATTCCGCAAGTACTTGGGTAGCGTATTCTTTGTTGATTTATTTCTAATAAGAATATGATGTTGAAAATTACTTGGTGTGTTTTACTTATGTTAATTTAGGTCATAGTTCACTATTTACTTGTTTTAGATTCTTAAACTGTTTTAAACCATAGTGAATGGGGAACAACAAGTGGTATCAGAGCCAGGTTAATTATAAAACTTCGTTTTTAGGCGCTCTAAAAGTTTTTAAATTAGGATCCTAAATGGATTTGATGTACCCAACTAGTCGATAAAAGGTGGAGCTTATTAAATTTTTGCCCTAGACTTGAAGTTGGCAAATTCAACAAATGGTAAAAGCGAATGCTTTGCTATTTGATTGGGATGGAACCTTATTATATCAAGTGTATAAATGAAGGTCCATTTGTCCCAAGCTGGCGAAGGGTTGCCCAAACACGGAAGCTCAGTGGACCCAGGATGAAAGGATAGTGGTCAACCAGGACCAAAGACTCAAAAGTATCATAATATCTTGTCTTCCGGCGATATTATGGAGCATTATAATTTGTAGTGACTAAGCAAACTGGGATGACCTAGTTCATAGTCATGAAGGACCATCGATACCAAGGAAAAGCAGGATAATGGACACGAAACTTGAGTACAACACCCTTGAGGGCTAAGGACTCAAAAACTCTCTCTCAAACTTACACCAGGTACAAAACTCTTTTAAATGAACTGTCAAATGATAGTGTTAAGTTGTCCAAACATGAAATCAATGTTGGTTTTGTCAAGATCTCACGAGAAGTGGTTGAATTTCTCTCAGGACTTAGGAATGCTAATCATATCCAAAATCTTGAACTTCACGAAATTTATGGGAAATGTTTCTATGAGGAAAACCTCATCAGCGAGGCGATACGACTTAAAGAAGTCTCAGTCAAAAGTCCCGACCACCACTTCACACCCATATCAACTGCTTTCTTCTCTAACAATGTGGTTCAAGATTTTCAAGAAAATTCAGATGATGAGCTTGATGAGATATCAAGTGAGGAGTACCTAAATGACACGAACACTGAATTTCGAGGAAAGGGCACTCCTTGCTAACTCGAAGGTTTATAAAAGAAACAAAGGTTTTCTAGTGCTAAAGAAAATGAGGACAGAATGCTTTAAATTCTCAAAAAGGGTCATTTGCAAAAGATGTTTTCTAAAACAATTTGAGAACCCTCTTATAAACCATCGAGGTTCAAATCAGTCCCTCGAGCTTGACAAATTTCAACCAAAAATGTATCAGTCTCATCAAACTTTTCAAAATAAATCTGATAATAACAAAACCATTGATTATGAAGCCAAGTATAAGAAAGCTAAAGCTAAGCTTGCATTGCTCGAGGCGGTCCCTCATAAACAACAAAAAGTGTTCAATCTGTGCGAGGGTAAAACAAAGGCCTTGTTCTTTGAGACCTTCGACTAGGATGAAGAGCGGTGTCATCAGATGATGAAATGGTGCATGTCGATTACCTGATGGCCCTCTCGAGAAGAGGACAAGCTAGTTTGTTGGAAAGAATCATGCTAGAAATGGAGAATGGGTCAATATCACAATGAAGAAGGTAAATATTCTACTTTCTATGGATGATGACTCGATTGGCGATCTTATATGAATTATCTAAATGTAGACCTTAAGTTCGTAGAAGAACAAAGATTAAATCTTTTTTCAAAATACAACAAGCTAAGTTTTGAATTAAACAAGTGTAGAGATGAACTGCTTATTTTAAAACAAGCCAAGCTTGAGAATGTCACATTGCAAATTCAAAACACGAACTAGTTAAGAGAAATGGGCTCTTCAAGATGAACTTAAAAGCAACAAGATATTCTTGATAGTTGGGTACTAAGAATCCGGGGTCTTTGATCTTTGTGGGTGCCCCATGAGAAAGAGAGTCATAGGTGAAGATCATCTCCACGACTCTCTCCAAAGACCAGTCTCTAAGCCATTTGTGTATGGTGGCATGATTACAAATATGTTGACTAATCCCAATTCCAGTGATTGGATTGAAAGGGTTAATCACGAGTAAGCTTCCAAATTTCGATTTTGGAAGGATTCTAGAGCACGAAAGTCAAGCTAAAGAGCATGCTTGGACTCCGATGTGCCCAGTAGTCTTGAACATCTCTGAGTCAGCGAGAATCTCAAGCACCGCTTCCCACCACGAAACCTCTTGAGTGCTGCTCCAAGCTCGAGCTTACTCACTTGCAATTCAATCCTCATTCACCAAAGAAAGGTGGACTTGGTAGAACCATCCGAAAAGACCAACAAAACAAACTCAACAAGAGTCTACTCCTACTAAGACTTCAACATCCTCTGTCCCTAAAAGTGACCAAATTCGGCAACTGGTGAACTTGTGAGGGAAGCTTCTGAAAAATGGAATCCATTGAAAAGGTCCTGAACCAATCAAGGAAACAAAGTCGATTCCTCCAGGTTCCTCAAAGTCTAAGTCAACCTCAAAAACAAACAAAAGTGTGAGCTGTGTCATTACACGACCATACCACTGACACTATAGAATCCTTTTTGCATGATGCAAAAGGATGATCCAGAACTGCAGAGACCATCTACAGTATGTTAGTCAAGCAAACTATACCAAAGTTGGTCATCAGCATGCTTCATCCTCCAAAGCTGCTCCCAAGAATGAGCCAAAACCTTTTCCTTTGTGCCCTCACTTGTGGGTTTAATGATCATCATCGGGATGATTGTCTCATGAACACATCTTTGTGATATATGCGGTAATCGACTCATGAGACATCCCAACATGACAGTGTCATTCATGCAGGAGAATTCAAACAACCAGTCCTTTGAGTCATCCTCGACCTCTAAATGCAAAACATTGGTAGCACTATGCACACAACCACTGACCATGAGTCAATTGCAAATTTCAAAGAAACCTTGAGACCCAAGCCCACTAGTAAGTGGGTCACTAAGAGAAACTAATTGATTTACTACTTGTGAGAGACATGCCAGGGAGCCTATTTGGCATCTAGACGGTGGATGCTCAAGAAGCATGACTGGTGTGAAGGAATATCTGCACAAGTATGTAAAGGAACCAGGGCCAAGGTAGTATTTGGTGATAACTCATCATGTCCCACTGAAGGTTATGGTTCATTAAACTGCAATGGAATAGTTTTCTCTAGAATAGCCTATGTCAATGGTCTCAAATACAATCTCATCGGTGTCATAAAACTATGTGATGCTAAATACATTGTACAATTCAATGATAAACAAGGTACCATTTTCAATGCCAAAAAGGAAGTTGTGATGATAGCTCCTAAGAGAGATGATGTTTATGTGTTAGACATGTCAACACTCTCCCAAGATGGAACTTGTCTCTTTGCTAAAGCCACTTGAAACTATCAATTGGTTGTGGCATAAGAGACTCTCACACTTGAACTTCAAAAACCTCAACAACTTGGCTAAACAAAACAAGGTCCTTGGCTTACCATCATGTGATTTTTGCAAAAGACAAACCATGCTCTGCCTGTGAAAAGGTAAACATCCAGAGCATCATTCAAAAATAAACAAAATTTCTCCATCAAAAGCTGCCTTCACCTCCTGCACATGGATCTCTTTGGACTGTTAGTCCTAGATCAATCCGGCATGAAATATACACTTGTCATTGTTGATGAGTTCTCAAGATACACTTGAGTATACTTTCTTTCCAAAAGAGTCGAGGCGGTGATACAATAATGACATTCATCGAGGAAGATTGAAACCATAATGACATTACTATTAAACAAATCGAGCTGACAATAGTCTTGAGTTCCAGGAAATCAAGACTTTGAGAGTTTCTGTGATGAAAAAGGAATTTCTCAAAATTTCTCATCTCCATATACCCTGAACAAAATGGGGTTCTTTGAGAAAGGAAAACGGAGACTCTCATTGAAATTTCTAGAACCATGTTAAATGGCTCAGCCCTCTCAAGCATTCTGGGCTGAAGCTTGATCAAAGCGCACCATTACACACTCAAAACAGGTCAATCATTGTCAAAGACATAATAAAACCCATATTAGATCTTCAAGGTAGACTTCCGACATCGGCTATTTTCATGTGTTTTGATGTCTATGTTCGTCTAACCACAAGGATCATCTAGGCAAGTTTGATGAAAAAGTTGATGATGGATACTTCTTAGGCTACTCAGCGATCTCAAAGCCTTGAGGATTTTTAACACAAGGAGACAACAAGTTGAGAAACCTTACATGTCACCTTTGATGAAAGTCTTGAAAGCATCAGTTCACCTACACCTCGATGGGAAATAGGAATTGATAACTCATCAAGATATCCTCATGATGGTACAACAGATTCAATTCCTCATATCAAGCTGATGTTGACATCTCATATTATGTCTTACCTCACAACCTTCCCCAACCAACTATCAGTGAGTTCATTGATAATCGAGGCAGTCCTTCTTGGGATAGGAAACACGATCCAAATGATCGAGACACACCTCTCATGAACCTCACCCACGAACAAGACATCTCTGAGATGTTCTAAATGATTCTGTGACTCTTGCACGAACTCAAATCGAACTCCAGTTACATCTTCAAGCTCAGATCCCAGACCACAAAGTAAGTGGACAAGATCTCGGGACATTGAGCTTGTAAACATCATTGGTGAACCCACTGAGGGCATGCTCACTAGAAGCATGGCGCTAATCTAACTGCTTTGGCTTCACCAATGAATGTCTATATCTGATTACCTATCAGATATAGAACCCAAAAGTGTCTTGAGGCTCTTAAACACCCAAGTTGGGTTAGGGCTATGCAAGAAGAACTGCAACAGTTTGATAAAAATAAGGTCATGACCTTGATCAAATGTCCTCGGGATGTAGTAGTCATAGGAATGAAGTGGGTTTTCAGAAACAAAACTTATGAAAATGTACTGTCATTAAAAACAAAGCGGACTTGTAGCCAAAGGTTACAGTCAACAAGAAGGCATTGACTATGATGAGACATTTGCTCTGTTGCAAGAATGGAAGCCATCGGGATCTTCCTTGCATATGCAACATACATGAACTTCAGGGTCTACAAATGGATGTTAAAAGTGCATTCTTAAATGGTGATCTCAAGGAAGATGTGTATGTTGGCAACCCCAGGGCTTTGAGAGTAGTGAATTCCATGACTATATGCAAAGCTTGACAAAGCCCTTTATGGTCTTAAACAAGCTCCAAGGGCATGGTATGAAACTCTCTCATCCTTCACGATACAAAACAAGTTTGTCGGAGGAAAGATAGACAACACATTTTTGGTCTATAGAACTCAGCGAGGATGTGATACTAGTCCAAGTGTATGTTGATGACATCATTTTGGCTCGACAAACTACAAACTTCGCAAACAGTTTGAAAAACTAATGACAAAGAAGTTTGAAATGAGCATGATGGGGAACTCACATACTTTCTTGGACTACAAATCGAACAAACTAATAAAGGAATATCCATCAGTCAAGAGAAATACACCAGAAATCTCTTGAAGAAATATGAGATATCTGACTGTGCCTCGGTGAAGAATCCATGGTCCCACCTAACAACCTTGGACCGATCTCAGCGGCAAATCGGTCAATCAAACCCATTTGAGAGAATTGTTGGATCAGCTGATGTATCTAGCGCTTCTAGACCGGACATCCAATTCTCGGTCTAATAGCAATAAGATATCAGTCATCCTAAAGAATCCCATCTCACTGCAGCCAAAAGAATACTCAGTACACGAAGGGAACCCCAAATCACGGACTCTATTATCCAAAATACCGGGTTTGATCTCAAGGGTTACTCGATTCGATTATCTTTGCAACATGGACGAAAAAGTACCTCGAGGTCTGTCAATTTCTTGGAGGAAAACTAGTTTGTTGGAGTGCTAAAAGCAACAATCGGTGGCTATGTCCTCGGTTGGCTGAATATGTAGCGGCGGTTGGATGTTGTGCCAATGTATTATGGATGAAAAGTCAACTCGGTGACTATAACATCCATTACAAAATGGTGCCCATCTTACGTGATAACACCGGTGCTATTGCAATCTCCAACAACCTGTCCTCCACAAGAACCAAACACATTGATATCGAGATATCACTTCATCGGGGATCACATAATGAAAGGAGACAGAACTTCATTTCATTCCTCTGCATATCAAGCTGGTGATATCTTCACAAACCCTTAGATGAATCTACCTTCATGGACCGAAAGCTGAATTGGGAATGCTTGAAATTGAAAGTCAAGTATCGAAAACCAATCTCGATAAGTTCTCTGAAATGGTCCATCCTCACTGAACACCCAAAATAAACCTCTCCTTGAATGAGTAAGACTCATTCAGGGGTCCTGACATTTGACAAAGAGCATCGAATGAGTAACTAAATGATCCAAGTATTAGTTACTTAAATGTCCTAGGTTGGTAACTATGCCAATTTAATATAGGAATATATGTCTCTTTGTCTTACTGCCATCCCACTTGGCATTTAATGCCTCCTCTCACAAGAATATCAAATTGATATTTTCTCTCTGCAAAAGTGCACTTTTGTACGTACTTTGCAAGCTTGTTCCATGAAAAGCGAGTTTTCTTGCGGGTAATGGAGTGGTAGCATTAAATGTGGAAATTCAAACGTTTTCAAAAACCGACTCTTAATATTCCCATTTATGCATAAATCACCCCTCTTACCACTCTATAAATACCCTCTTCCAACACAAACAAACACACACAAATTTTTTTACTGCAACAAAACTCATCAAAATCATTTCTAAAACTCAAAAACATGTGTGTGTGCTCAAAAACTCTTAAAACCTCTTTTGGAAAACCCTTCTTGTAAACATTTACAAAAGTTTTTCATCACAAACTTGAGAGATCAAAAAAACTTTGATTATTCTAGTCAAAATATTTTCAAAACCTAATTTCTTTTAAATGGAAATGGCTAGAACTCTCGGTTGCTTCTCGATAAATTGGGTAGGCGATCTTACAAATGTTGAATTTAAAACAAATAATGTCATAGGCAATTTTGAATATCCTCCAAGTGTCTGACCTATAAAGACATTATGAAATTCTTATACTCTTGCCACTGAAAGCGGCCTTTGTTGAGTGTCCCTCCATTGTTTACCAAAATTTCCTCGGGAGTTTTAGGCAACGGCCAGCCAAGGCCTTTGACCCGACACCCTCTGTGAGAACAACCTCCGGCACCTCGGGAAATATCTCATCGATTCGGTCTTCGCGGGGGACAACAATTCACCTTGGATTACAAAACGTTTTGCACTTTAACAGGGTTGGATTACAACAAAGGAGTTTATGTCGCCCATCCTGAACCCTCCACAGTGAAGGATGGGTTAAAACAAATCGTTTTAGATCAAACTTTTTTGGACAAGACCCCAATCACTAAAAGCTCATTTCCCATGGCTTGGAGGATCCTATTCACTTTTGTGATTCAGGTCCTCGGCGGGAACCACTCATCCACTGAACAAGTTAACTCTATTGAGTTGATGATGGCATCTTGCTGATGAATGGGTCACTATCGACATAGGGAGATCATTTACAGTGATCTCGTAACCAAGCTCTGAGAAAAACTAGGGCGAAATACGTTTCTATCCTAGGTTTGTCTCTTGTGCTTTGCAAGTGTTCTTGGTTGAATTATCCTCGGGAAGAAAAGTTTGGTGCTTTGCACGGCATCTGAGCCAATCAAATTTTCAAAAAGACCCATCCCTTGTCACTCCTATTGAATTGGCGGCCCATATGGTTCTTGTAAACAACCGGGCGGATCGATGTCTCTAACCCTCCCTACAAAGAAAGGGGAAGTCTGGTTGGGACTAAGACCAAACCAGTCTCGGGGCCACGAGGCTTCAGGAACACTTCAAAAGGCAAAGAAAACCCAAGGCGATCCGCCACCGGTGGAGCCCAAGCAACATCCACCCGTGACAACGAAGGAGGCGATACATCACGGTCGGTGCCCTTGGTCACAACTACTACTCCCAAGATCCAGGATGGAAACATACAACCCTTTGGTAGGGGCGCCTTCCTAGCCCCGATGATGACATTAGCAAATCAAGCCTTTGTGCGAGGGCACTTGTCGATCCCAAAGACTTCGAGAGGAATCAAACAACCCAGCGATAGGCATACAACTATCGCGACTCTGCTAAAGGCCGGGAAGCGCCCACGGTGTCTCGGGGGTCCTTGGGGACAAAGACTTCGGAGGAAAGGAACAACCCGGCGATCACGGAACCCACAGCAATCGACTCCAGCGAGAGCAGCTGGGAAGCGCCCACCGGTGTCAGAGGGTCAGCGGGGACAAAGACTTCGAGAGGAAACATACCACCGCGTGATATGGAACCCATCGCCCAACCCACAGTTGCGATTGTTGATGTTCTTGGCATACTCTTTTTCGAAGATGAGCTTCTTTGAGGCTGATGATGAAATTTTATCGGTGGAGAAAATAGCGGCGAGGTTCAAGCTGAACAAGAGCCTCATCCGATCCACGAGGAGCATCTTGAATCACGATTCCGGCATGAAAATGATGACTCCTCTTCCTCCACTGATGAATTTGAAAGATTTGATAATGTTCTCCCACTTCTGAAAGGCGGTTTGTTCGATTGGATCACCAAAGCGTCTCGAAGGTTATACTCAGGGGTCACTAAAACTTCTGTGGGATCAACACACTGACGAGAATGAAATTATTGTAAGTTATCTGATCTAAAGAATTTGAGGTACATGGCTTTGATGAAAATGTTCATGAGCACGAGGATCGATGTATGACAACCTTCCGGTGGATGACAACATGGCTAAATTCCTCAGGCATCTTCAAGGTGTAGGTACAAAGATTGATGAAATCAAGGAATTTGTCAAAGAAGACCCGGCCTCAACTCTAAAGTGCTTGAAACAAGCGGCGTACTTGAAACAATCCTCAAGCCTCTTTGAGCGCTTTCGATATACTCAAGTCTGCGCCAATGTTAGGTCTCCCATCCTCAGTCCAGTCACTTCAAGCTACATTAGACTCTTTGACTACGCATGTGACTACTTTGACTCGGGAATCCTCATCTCGGCACGGAATCTTGGGCCCGAGAATGGCTGCCCACTCTGGAAGGTTCTCGAGGCTACTTTGGAAGCTAAAGTCAGCTGTATTCAATCGATACTTGACATCAAGGCTATGATCTCGAAATTTATCAGGGCCTTCAAGGGTCAAGCTGCTTAGTCCCCCTCATCACCAACTCCAACTCTTGACCTCACTGAAACTCAGGCAGCGGTTGAGGGAGAATATTATTTGAAGAACCTCCTTCTCACCTGCGAGGGGAGCCAACACCATCAACATCAGTGGCTCAAATCTCATCATCACCACCAGTCTCGGCAACACCTATCTCATCAATCCCACCAACAACATCAACAACAACAACAGCGGCGGTAATCACACCAATAACAACAACACCACCACCCCTGGTAGCAACTTCATCTTCCTCGAGGCGGGACAAAGGAAAGGCAAAATGACAACTCACGAGCACGAGAGATTCTAAAAATCGACACTGAATACTTCTCTCACACCTCAACGGCTTAGTAAATATCTTGCTAAAGAAGAGCGAGAGATTGAAACAAGGCGAAGAAGATAAGAAGAATAGAAAAGCAGCAAAGGTTGTATTTGAAGAAGGCGAGAACATGGGAATTGATCCTAAGAAACTCAAAAAGGTCAAGCGGGACAAAAGTTCAAGGAAGCTCAGTACGCTCCGGATGTTGAAATGAGAAAGCAGTTGGAAGAAAAGAAGAAGAAAGCTGACCATCGGCAAAGCCGAGTGCATTATTACAAGCTGGACAATGACAAGCGAAGAAACTTCACGAAAGGATCACGGATGTCAGAATCATCCCAATACCAAACCACTGCCATGGCGTTTCTGAGAGGGATGATAAAAGACACCGAAGTTCATGATCCCCTCAAATTCGCGACTTTGGGATCAGCGAACTTCGATGAGCTTGATCAATTATTGAAAAGAAGAAGAATGCGGTGGTTAAGGACACGATGAAAATGCTCGATAAAAGATATGAAAGGCGAGGGGTTGTCCGGCTTGGCCCGGAATTCAGCCTTAAGCGCACCTCAAGGATCTCAACCACAATCATCCTTGGAAAAGGAAGAGTTGAGTTCCAACCTAAGATTAAAGTGCACGGACTGGAGTGTAATAGGACACTGAAGGAGTGAAATTTGTGAATTTTCTAGTGATTGAGAAGCACGAAGAGGGCTATTCCACATTGATGTCTATGGAAACCACTGCTTTCTCAAAGATGGAGTGATATTGATCGACTCTGTCAAGACACGAATGCCAAGATACCAGTGGCCTCTCAGATCCAAACCCGGCAAACATCGAGGTTACATCAAGACACGAATGCCAAGATAAGAGACCATCTGAGGAAACACTCATCACTAAGAAAGTCAAGCTTGAAGCCTTTGGGAATCCATCTAGATTGACATCATTTTGTTTTATCTTTTGTACTAGTGATAGGAACTATGTAATCGATCAATAAAAGATGTATGTTTTGTTAATTTACTCAGTGTTCCTTATTGTATTCATTAGTACATTAAGTGTAAGAAGAAGCCATTTGCTCACTTACACGATCAACCACTTAGAGCTATTTGTATATCCAAATAGGGGGAGGCTGTTGGGTTCAGTAAATACCCAAACCCCTTAATCTAGGATTTGAATAGAAAATAGCCCAAGTGTTTAGTCAGATTAAACACTAATCAGTCCTTGAGTGCATAACCTCTCGGTGAGTCATCTTCGAGGATACTCGTCGATGCGTAGAAAGAAGTCTCTCCACTTTCGATGCGGTGGTACTTAAAGGGTGAAGGCGAGTCAAGAAGAAGATGATGGATTGATGAGTGATGACAATAACTCAGCTGAATCCCCAAGAACTCCTCTCAAGCTGCTTTGAGACAAACTGAGTAGAAGACTAAAGGATAAATAGTACGAAAGAAGCGAGGACAAAGGCGGGATAAGTTTGAATCGGATAAGAAGAAGTCCTTATCAACATAAGTCACTTTCCACTGAATGGCTAACTTACAAGCTCGGTGTCATCACCGAGTTATGGAAACGACCTTGTCTTTTACTTAGAATAGTCTTTAATAGCAGAGACAAAATACATCAGTATTTTGTCTTATGTATGATGTCAGATTTGTCACTTAGGAAAGAGTTAAAACTCATACATGTATAAATAGCATAAGAGATGGAGTGAAAAGATTAAGCTTGTGAATTTTAAAACACACACATAAACAAGCATCTTTTCACTCCTCCAATCTGAATTAGTTCACGAGATAGCTCAGTGAGCTCTAAGAGTTGTGCTTTCAGGACTTAGCCTAAGCTTAGAGATGAGTCACCCAAATTTGTCATTTCAATCCCAAGTACTATTCTGCAAGTACTTGGGTAACGTATTCTTTGTTGATTTATTTCTAATAAGAATATGATGTTGAAAATTACTTTGTGTGTTTTACTTATGTTAATTTCAGTCATACTTCACTATTTACTTGTTTTAGATTCTTAAACTGTTTAAAAACATAGTGAACGGGGAACAACACATTACCATAGTCAATTTAATCAACACTAAAGTGAAACAATATCACTTCCACTTTATTGATTTTATTCGGTACAAATAAGAATGTTTATAAATTCTCATTGGACAAAGAAATTACAAACTCAATAGATTCAAAAGATGAAAGCTTTATATTCTTACACTTAACCAAGTGGGTTGAATAGATGATCCGAACAATGAGAACTCCAATTGAACAAGAACGAGGATGGATTTGAATAAAACGAAGCTTGATTCGGACTCCTTGGACCTTGAATAACAAAACCCCTCTATCGATTTCAAGAAGCCCTTTGATTTATAGAAACCCTAATTATTAAGAACCCTAACTGAAGTGATGTTTTGGTTTTGGCGAATCATAGCAATTAAACTTGTGGAAACTCGTCTCTATATGTAGATAAGTGAATGGAAAGCTCCAATTCTTCTTTCTTGGCTTTGAGATGGTGGCTAGCTATTCTTGGCACTCGTCTCTTTCCTCTGCTGCGTCTCGTGATGTCTAGAGTGGTAGATAGCTATTTGGAGAATGATAGAGGTGAGGCTTTTGTGTTGGACTCTCAAAAGAAAGAGGTGATACCATTTTTATCTTTGTCTTCTCTGGTTTATGTCGACAAGAAATAGGGAGAGGAAGGAAACGCATAACGTGGGGATAGAGAGGGATAAAAGTTTATTTCTTTTGTTTTATTAACCAAAACAGTATTATCGGTACCCCGTGTTTTTTCGAATCCTCGAGTAAACGTATCTTTCCGGTATCCGAAAAACATAAAAATTATATTTTTGAAAACGATTTTATAAACGTAATAACATGGCATTCTTATTACGTTGAAATTTGATTATAATTGTTTGCCGTTATTTAATTGGTGTCGGAATCGTGCGGTGCGTGACTTTCTAAACTCTCTAGATAACTTCGTTTTCTTTAAGTAAATTATTAGTGATTGATGAAAAGTGTATTTTTCTCTTATCTCAGTATTTATTTTTAGTCTTGTATGTTGCTGCACTGCAGTATGAGGAATAACTAATGGATTAAGCTTATGTACGCTTTAATTTTAACTTGGACAATAATAAATTTCACATATACTTTGTGGGCAAGTATTGTATGTGCGGTGTCTTATTTCTAAGGAAACGAGATGACCTCTCAATTTTTTTTTAAATTTAAATATTGACAACTATTAGAAAATAACCGATTTTAAATTTTCTGACGTAATAAATATTATTATAATAATCCGAAATTTTACGGGTTGTTATAGTCTACCCACCTTACAAGAGATCCGTCCCGGATCTCAGTTTACGTTACCCGATAGGGTGTCGGGAACGAGGTGATGGTATTTGGAACAAGTTTTGAATTGTCCCTGGGTTGTTTCTAGGGTTTCCTCTTTGGGTATGGTTACCTAGGTGTTATGCCAGTAGCACATCCTCTATCTGAGGAGCCATGATTTTCTGGGGTAGGTTCATTGGGTGAAGGTTCTAATTTTGATGTTATGAGGTTTCATTATTTTGTTAAGGTGAGAGTCTCTAACTTCCCATGGTAAAACGTACCTATTTCTGGTAGTTAATGATTCTAAAGTATAGAAGTTAATTCTTAAGGTTTTCTACGGGTTTGTGTGTTTTCTTCTTTAAGGGATGGGGAAATATTTGTTTTCGAATTTCCTTTCGACTAAATGTTTATACAAGTTTGATTAAAACCAGATTTCCAAATCGATAAGGTGTAAAAATGACACATTTTTTTTCTTTTTTTTTAAATATTGTAAAACCGGTTCTAAATTATGGGATGTACAAGGAAGTTTTGCGAAACTTTTAGTGTTTCAGTATTTTGTCTCATTTTAGGAGAATCCTCCAATTTGAAAAAAATTTTGTAGTAAGGATGTGTAGCAGGATATAATATTTACCCATAGCTACTAGTAGGGTTTAGTTGTCCAAGTTGGGTAAGGATGGAGGTTTAATAGTTGATGAACCTCATGGTTACCTATGGTTTTAGGCAGAGGTGTAGGATACATCCTAAAGTCAGGTTTATCTCACGGTCATTTCTGTTTATGGGGTATTAACTTAAAACACATTTTGAGGAAATAAGTAACCAGTAGAGTGGTTCTAGAATACTTTTCAAAGTATTAAGGAACATTTTATTTTGGTAAGGTATGGGTAGAATTGTAGTTCACTTTATGGTGTAATGGTAGGGTGGTAATTTGGTTTGTAGAATAATTCATGAAGTGATTCGTGAAGTATTTTGATTATAATGGTTTGAGGGATAATCGGAAATAGTTTGTATAGCAACTCTTTTATTTGTAGGAGGGTAACAAGGTAGGCACGGTTATTCTTAAGAGGTGGGTGGAGTTTTTAGGTATCAAATTTTCAATGGTGAACTTTTCAAGTTTTGCGGGATCATGGGTCATTTACTGTGTCTTTTTAGATTTTGCCAAAGGTTTATTGTTCTTTTTGTTGCCTATTCCCACTAGGGAATCTTTCTCATAGGTAATTTGGAAAGTTGCTCCTAGAATGGTTTGATTTTTCCATGGGGTGTAAGGTGTGGGGTAGGAGTGACTATAACATAACCCGGTCGTGATATGGAATTATAAAGTTTATGATTAAGAAGTAGTATGACGCCAGTGAGTGGCTTATGATTAAGGAATATTGTGATGCCAGTGAGTGGCTTATGATAGGGTGATGCCAGTGAGTGGTTTATGACTAAGGAATGCCAGTGAGTGACTTGTGATTAAGGAATGCCAGTGAGTGACTTGTGGTCAGGGGATGCCGGTGAGTGGCTTGTGATTAAGGGATAGTGTGACGCCAATGTGTAGCTTTAGTGTAACCGTCAATGTGTGGTTTATTAAAATGTTACATGTTTATTAAAATATTATCATTTTCTCATTGGACATAAAGCTATTATAACTATCCTAAGTACTGCAAAATTCACCTCTGAGTTGGACATAGGTGATCAGGCTATGTCCCACTGTCCCTGGTTGAATATAGGTGATCGGTCTATATTCACCCGAGGTTCAATGGATTTTGAAATACTTAAGCTAGTTACGCTAGTAATATGTAACTATACTTTTAAAGGTTGTCTTGAAGGATTAGAACAATTATTCTCTTTATGTGAGGGAAAGGTGTAGTCTTGTGATCGTAAGTATACATTATAGGGAAAGTAATTGTAACCTATAACGAAACTAGGTGGCAGGTGATAAAACATGTATCTTATCAAGTATGATCTCAACAGAATCATAAGTGAGGCATCGGCTTCGGCGGGGCGATGTCGGTCATAGGGTTTGGTTTTTGTAAAAGTGGTTATAGTCTAGGTTTTAAAAATACCCAGTTCTCTATAACCTAGGCTCTGATGTCAATCTCTATAACACCCCCAAAAATGACTCAGCGAAAGCATACAAATATTTGGGGTGCTACTAAATTGATACCACAACATAAGCATAGAACAACGGATTTTTATAAATAACTTTTAGTCATTTCTTAAAAACAATGTTTACATTTTGATTTGATGCGGAAAATGGCCCATTATAAAAAGGTGGTCCCAATACATAAATCAGAGTCGTCTATGACCATGCCATGCCTTTGCCTTGCTCCTCCAAAGATAAGCTATCACCTCGAAACCTGAAGATACATGCTAAAAGTCAAACTACATTTGGTGAGTTCATAGATTTATTTAAAAGGGATTTGGTTACACTTTGTTTCAAATTTGGTTCTTGATGATCATTACGTCTTGCATAATGTCATAAAGTTTATGATTTCAATTCATAAAAGGTTTTCATAAAAGAGTTTTCATTAGTGGACCATAAGTAAAGTATATGTACATTACAACGAATATAATGTCATATATTTAATCTATTACGCTAGCACTAAGTTCATGCAACCGAAGCTACGACAGTTTCTGTATGCACAAGAAGTCATACAATATGGAGCCCATGGCGAGTGTTTATCCCAATACACTCGGTCCCGACATGCTATATGTTACGCCTTGACCTGGCAGCGGGGTCAACGAAACAGTCACTCCCAATAGATCTATTTATAACATTAGCTTCCTATCAGAATTGGCCGGTTCAAGAAGAGGGCAATTTGGGATCTAAGGTCTTAGGCTAAGCTGCGTAATATTCTAGGTCAAAGGTTTTGGTGTGGTCCTTAAAGCATCTAGGTATGATGTATCTTAAAACATATCAATCAAAGGGCATAGTATGCATAGAATCTGAGAATTTTAGTAATTAAATCATTTAAGTAAAATGAGCATGTATCTTCCCCCAAAACAGTTATAAAACAAGTAAAAGTAGGGGCTATGAAACTCACTTTGGCAATGTGCAATATGAAGTCTAAGGAAATTAAATCAAGGAGTGATAGTGCACGGCTCCTACACGCAACCTAATTAATACGGCAATTTAGTCTTTCTGTTTAAGACTCGATAAAGTTTAACTAACTATATA
This sequence comes from Chrysanthemum makinoi, assembly GCA_910596185.1. Lineage (NCBI taxonomy): Eukaryota > Viridiplantae > Streptophyta > Magnoliopsida > Asterales > Asteraceae > Chrysanthemum > Chrysanthemum makinoi. Next base: position 140,747,520 of record OU343221.1, on the reverse strand, counting down.
AATTTTTAAATGTTTGTTGTTGTTGTTGTTGTTGTTGTTGTTGTTACATCATTTATCTTAAAAATATTTACAAAGATTTTGGTGGATTTCGGCTTAGGAGGGTATGACATGGAAGGAATCTCGAAGAAAGAATTGCGACTTTGGTTTAATGATGACCAAATGATAATACATAGAAGAGTACACGCAGAAAAGATATCAAGAATGAACAAGACTTAGGTTTGATGGTAAACGAATGATGATGTACTAAAACTATGTACATTTGTTACGAAACATTATCGGTAAATTGGATATCATGAATGAAGAAAGTATATATATATATATATATATATATATATATTTATGTTGCTATTAAAAGGTTAAAGTACAATATAATTTGGATACATTAGTAAATTTAAAATACATTTTACGGGTCATTAATATAAATGTATATATATACTTTAAAAGGATGGTTAGGTAAAATGAAATAAGTGTCAATCCTAATTACTCCAATTAATATTGAAAATACATACTATATTTGTAGATAATTTGACGTGGCTAGATAAATATCCGTATTTGATTATGGTGACTAATATCAAAAGTCTTATGACAAATCTTACCAAATTGAATATTTGGTTTCACAACATGCTTATTAGTTTATGTTTCTAACCCACTAGAATTATAAAAACATTTCATTTGGTTTATGTAAAAATATAAGTTTCTAGTTTATGTAAATCTCATCCTCATTTGAGTGGTATGTTATTAAGTTTCACATCTTTATTAATTGGTTTGAGGCTTAAGTTTTTAAGATTTTGATATTATAAATTATCACGTTCAAGATGTGTAATGATCAAATAGTTATATATATGGTACAAGTCGTGTTGGCCTATATGTGACAAGAGAAGATTGTCATGGTGTATGCCTTTGACAAGTCGATAATGTGTTACGGGAAAGATTGAGTACAATGTACAATCACCCAGCAGAGTCACTAAAATTTCAATGTTTAGATAAACATTTACTTTGAGTAGGTATTTACACACATTATGATTTATGGGGTAGAAGAAAGACGCACCCTTATATGGGAAATTGGGGTGGGGTGTTCAAAGTTAAACAGATCCCTTTTTGTAGCAGTCTTGGGCCTTGGCATACATCAAGTTAAATCAAACGGACCCTTATGCTAGATGGGCCTCGCAGCCCGAATGGAAACTAACCAAACACCTTCTCAGGACACTACTTTTAGACGCAAGTGGATATTATTTGTAAAGATTGATTTTTGGTACCTCCTGGTTTGACAACTATGTTGCTTCATTTGGGTAGCAGCGTTCAACACAAGGGAAATGGGGTTGGGTAACATGACAAGACTCATAACGTAATGTTTTTCAATGAGATTTCTTAGTGTCGGGGTGGATAGAGATGCCATAAGTGTTCTCCCTTGACTCGAGTGGACCAACATACGCACGTTTAATGAATTGAAGTCAACATAAAACTACTACCCCTCTTGGGGTTCCTTATATACTGAAACAACTAGGAGTCCTTCTCGAGTAGTGACTAGTGAAACCGGGTACTACCCAAATCTCATTACTCTTACGGAGTGGGTTGTACGAGTCAAACACAACGACGAAACAATCACTTCTTCAAGTGAGCCTATTCTTGGTTGAATGAACCTAAATGGGAAAAGGGAAAAATCATGTGTTGACAATAATGAGTGAGGAAAATAGGGTCGAATAGGACTTTGCTTAGCCAAAATTGATCAGCTCCTAGATAAGCTGAAAAAGTCATCACTAAGCCGAGTACCAAATGAATAGACCGAGATAAGTACTCTAGTAACTAAGTCTAATGGTACGATCATGAGCCAAGATTTAAGGAGTTAAACTTAAAATAGTTTCGTTTTCTCTTGTTGGTTTTCGACAGCAAACAACAACAATATGTAAAAGAACATTATTTTTATTTCCACATTACCAAAGTCAATTTAATCAACACTAAAGTGAAACAATATCACTTCCACTTTATTGATTTTATTCGGTACAAATAAGAATGTTTATAAATTCTCATTGGACAAAGAAATTACAAACTCAATAGATTCAAAAGATGAAAGCTTTATATTCTTACACTTAACCAGGTGGGTTGAATAGATGATCCGAACAACGAGAACTCCAATTGAACAAGAACGAGGATGGATTTGAATAAAACGAAGCTTGATTCGGACTCCTTGGACCTTGAATAAGAAAACCCCTCTATCGATTTCAAGAAGCCCTTTGATTTATAGAAACCCTAATTATTAAGAACCCTAACTGAAGTGATGTTTTGGTTTTGGGGAAACATAGCAATTAAACTTGTGGAAACTCGTCTCTATATGTAGAAGATCGAATGGAAAGCTCCAATTCTTCTTTCTTGGCTTTGAGATGGTGGCTAGCTATTCTTGGCACTCGTCTCTTTCCTCTGCTGCGTCTCGTGATGTCTAGAGTGGTAGATAGCTATTTGGAGAATGATAGAGGTGAGGCTTTTGTGTTGGACTCTCAAAAGAAAGAGGTGATACCATTTTTATCTTTGTCTTCTCTGGTTTATGTCAACAAGAAATAGGGAGAGGAGGGAACAGGTAACGTGGGGATAGAGAGGGATAAAAGTGTATTTCTTTTGTTTTATTAACCAAAGCAGTATTATCAGTACCCCATGTTTTGTCGAATCCTCGAGTAAACGTATCTTCCCGGTATTCGAAAAACATAAAAATTATATTTTTGAAAACGATTTTATAAACGTAATAACATGACATTCTTATTACGTTGAAATTTGATTATAATTGTTTGCCGTTATTTAATTTGTGTCGGAATGCGTGCGGTGCCGTGACTTTCTAAACTCTCTAGATAACTTCTCGTTTTCTTTCGTAAATTATTAGTGATTGATAAAAAGTGTATTTTTCTCTTATCTCAGTATTTATTTTTAGTCTTGTATGCTACTGCGCTGCAATATGAGGAATAACTAATGGATTAAGCTTATGTACGCTTTAATTTTAACTTGGACAATAATAAATTTCACATATACTTTGTGGGCAAGTATTGTAGGTGCGGTGTCTTATTTCTAAGGAAACGAGATGACCTCTCGGTTTTTAAATTTAAATATTGACAACTGTTAGAAAATAACCGGTTTTAAATTTTTACGACGTAATAAATATTATTATAATAATCCGAAATTTTACGGGTTGTTATAGTAAAGACCCGTCCTTCCTCCACGGTGTTACTTAAACTAATAACTAAGCTAATAACTAACTAACAACTACTAAATAACGTAAAGTCTACGAGCTAAGATATGCTAAACAATAATTGGGGTGACCGACACTTCCTTATGGAATTTCCAATTCCTAACAATTAAAAAGGAAATAAAACTTAAATACCGAATAACTTATAAGAATAGAGCTCGTAACTATTTTTAATTGGTCAAAACTAAATCTTAACACTCATTCGACGTTACAAGCACTATGTACCAAAGCATAATTAATATAATAACATTATAAAGCATATTTTCATATTACTTTATCATTTTAGAACCTAAGATGTAACGTATATTTCTAGGTTGCTCGTAGGACTCTCTCAACATGTTTACTACTTTACTTTGCACACCGCTTATCATTTTGCTTTCGGTGAGTTCATAGCCTTACCTTTCTCGTTTAACTGTTTTATAAACTCTGTGGGGGAGATACATGCTACTTACTTTAATTATTATCACAATTTCTTAAATACTTTTTACTTACCTGAATGTATTATTGCCTAAGTCCCACTTGTGCTAAAAAGGCCCCTAATCATGAACTATTAATCACTTGTGCGTGAGTGCAAATATTGTGGATAGGCCTATCGGGATTGACGAATCCCATTTATTTTGATCATTTAGATAACTAGAGGCACTATATTTGAGACTTTGGGTAAATGACAAATTACCAACTAGAGGGCATGTGCTATGTACTATATCAATTTATTGATACTTGGGTTAACGTTTTCGGTGTCATGAGCTTAGTGCAATAATAAGTACTTTATGACTATTGTGAGTTACGCAATTGTCACTTAAACTTGAAATCTTGTGATCACTACTTTTACATACTTAAACTTATGAATTCACTCAACCGTTATGTTGACTTTTTAGCATATTTTATCTCAGGTCCTTAAAGTATTAGGTTGCATGTGAAGGCTCACAGATATTTTGAAGATAATGCATCATTATTATTTGATAAAGCTTTTAAACATTTGTGTTGTACTACTTATGTATTCAAAACTTGTTGGGACCTTTTTGTAAACTTTGATATTTAATATAAATCGAATGATAATTTATTTCAAAACGTCTCATTTAAAGTCGTTTTTTGTAATTTGTACCGTGAACTATGAAGTAACACCCCCAGTGACACTATCTTATCTTTTGTGATATTTTAGGGGTGTTACAAAGGCCCAAATCATGGACAGGCCCAAAGGCCCCCATCTCCTTATCCCTTGCTCCAATTCCATCCTATATACACCATGTGATATAAGGAATTAGGGTAAGGGGGAACAAGCTCCAACAAATATAGAAAACATCAATAAGCAACCTCCATAGGCTCTTCCTCTACCAATAGTTGATCTACATCCATTATTATCTCTACCACATAAACCCTTCTATTCACCCTCTCCTACGAGGTAAGGCGGAGGTACCACATAAACCTTTCTCTTCACCTTCTCCTACGAGGTTAGACGGGGGTACCACATAAACCCTTCTCTTCACCCTCTAAAAGGTAAGACGAAGATACTCAGTCGATGCTAGTGTTACCCCGACTACAAGAATATCATTATTATCACGGTGTCCTTACCGTTCAACACGGGAAACCGAGCATACGAACACTACCACCCGACTTATACTCATTTTACACATGATACGTGAACAATTAGCTAGTCTTGTTCATCTGTTCATCAGTTTTTTATGGACAACGTCACAATGTTCATCAGTTAGATCACGTTGTTCATCGGTTTTCTAAAAAAATCACGTTATTCATCAATTTTCTAAAAAAAAAAAAAAAAATCACAATGTTTATTATTTAGGTTGTTCATCAATAAAAAAGATTTGTTCATAAATAAAAAGAGTTGTTTATTAATAAACACAGTTGTTCATCAATAAAAAGAGTTGTTTATTATGCGATGTTTATCAATACAAAGCGTTGTTAATAAATAAAATGAGTTTTTCATCATAACCGTTGTTCATAAATATAAAGAGTTATTTATAAATAAAAAAAAATGTTATATATCAATAAAAAGAGTTGTCCATCAATAAAAATAATTTTTTATCAATAAAAAAAGTTATTCATCAATGAAAGAGTTTTTCATTATAGACGTTGTTTATCAAGTAAAAAGTTTTCCTCATACATAAAATGCATTGTTCACCGATAAAGTAGGTTGTTCATCAATAAAAAAAAAGTTGCTCATCAATAAACAATGTTATTTATCAATAACTTTTCTTTTCATCAATAAAAAGAGCTATTAATTGATAAAAAAAATTGTTCATCAATAAAAATATTAGTTTATGAATAAAAAAAGGTTGCTCGTTAATAAGAAAAAAAAGTCGTTCATCATTATTTTCTCATCATAGGCGTTGGTTATCAATAAAAAATAGTTGTTCATCAATAAAAATAATCGATCATCAATAAAAAAAAATTTGTTAGCGTTGTTCATCAATAAAATCTCTCTTTAGTACTTTGTCAAACACCTTGTGTTTACTAAATATGTGTAAAACATCATTTTCAAAATGTGATATCTCACTCATGTCATATCGAATTTGAGTGATTCAAATTTTTGGGTAAAGAATGGCAAAAAATATACAGCTTTGACGTTTTCAGTTTTGCGTAATTCAGCCTTAAAGTTAGACAAAATTAGGCCCAAAGATGCAGAAAAATTCAAAAAATCATAACATACTTTAAACCTAAAAAAAGGTTGTGATTTATACATCAAAATTCATACCAAATTAAAGAGAATTAAATTCTATAAATTACAGTGAAATCGATTTTTCGTAAATGTTTATCGTTTGAAAGTATAACAATTTGAAGTTTGAGGGTAAAGTATAAAAAGAAGTCAAATGACCAAACTGCCCTTGATCAAATTGAGAAAAGAAAGCTGTGAGTGTTGCTTTAATCTTAGACGTAGGATTATTTTTTATAAGATCGAATGGCTGGTTTCTTTTTTTAGCCGGTTTTATTTTGATCCAACTAATAGTTCATATGATGATCTAAGACCATCTCTAATTTATGCACATAATCATAATGTTTATGTCAAAGATACGGTTTAATTCACGTAAGGTGTCACTATTCGTTCTTTGTTGGTGGCACTTATTTTGAGTGCCGAATGGTGCCATGGTGGTTGGTGTATGGTTGAAATAGTGACGGTGCCAGGACCTTCAATTCGGGTGGGCTGAAACAAAATCACCAAATATAAGATTATTGCCCATTCTAAACTTCAGTACTCATGAGAAGTAAAATATGGAAGAGAAATTATATTACGATCTTACATACTTGAAACCAACTCACAAGTTAATAGTTAAAGGATGATATGAGCAAGTGGTATGAGTATTTTTCTTAGCCATTCACAATTAAACTTCAATTTGAAACACTCCACATCTAAAATGTATTTGGATGAGCTAGTTAATTTATCTTTGGGTAGGCCCAAAACTACTAAATGGATTTAAGACATTACAATATTTAAACGTCATTAGTATCAAGCAAATGTTGTGGATTGGCTATGGCCAACCCTTAACCTGACTTGGCTCCGTCCCTGGCGTTGACATAGATTACGAAACATGTTCTCTTATATATTACTCTATCCGTTTTAAAATAATTGCCCACGACAAAAAGTCATAAATCTAGCGGCGACGCTTGTTGCCCGTTAAAGACATTTGTGAATGTCATAAATTTACTATTCTAATTTGATTAGACAAAAAGCTATAAAAAAAACACATAGTTTAAGAAAAACAATTATTATTGCAATTTCTTTCTTATATTATTATATAATGACAGTTCTACTTTTGACTAATTAACTAATGTTTTTTTTAAGTTATTAATTTCAACTAAGGTTAATATGGTAACCTCAATCAAACTTTCTTAGCTATTTATAGTAGTGAATAATTAAATTGAGTCATCTCAAAAAAATATAAAATTTTAATTTGGGTCGAAAGAAGTAAATGAAATTGGGCACATCATAAAATATCTTTTGAAGAATGAACCATACATAATGTAGTTTTGATTGCGTTATATATATGAAGAATTAACCAACAAAAGTTCCTCGTAAATCGTAATGCTTATATCGATGGGAAACCCTGACCACTTGCATCACTTTTGAGTGCTGTTTTACGAGACCTTAGCATGTGACAATGAACACTTGTTCTAGTCGATGTTTTAAAGCCAGGTTTCTTAATTGATCCGGTCGAGTTGTTGGTTCAACTGCCATGTCGAATATATATATATATATATATATTTCATAACATCCTTACTAAGTATTTGTCCAAATTTGATTTTACATCCAATTTAAACCGATAAAAATGAGATAACTCTTTTGGGTTTTAGTTTTATTTTCATATCTACAATACTAAAAAAATGCAAAAACAATCAATTTATAATTATACTTTACAAAAGATTTATAAATCTAGTTTATCAAAATACGATGACTCTATGGTGTTTTTAGAATTGTATCATTATTAATGAACTTTTTAAATCAAACAAAAATAATACCAACACCAGTTTACTCTAATTTGTTGTTTCATAAGAACTTAACTACATCAGTTATCATCATTTTAACTTTTCAGCTTAACTATAAACTTTTCAAATCATAATATGTTTGTTCTTACAAATACAAAACTTAGCCTAACACAAATTTTGAGTTTAGCGAAAATGAAATAAAAATATGGTTTTGTTAGTTTTAGAGGAAAGAATTGTTTTGTTGTTTAAAAAAGAGAAAAAAAAGAAGAAAAGTCATGACTCAGTCGGGTTTATCCAATCGGGTCGATCCGGGTCAATGAAAGCCTCCGGTTCAATCCGGTTCTCATCAAATAAGCAAAAACCCGACCACATCGGATTCGGTCTCTTAACCGGTTGAATCGACCGGATCGACCCGAGTTTTACAACATTGGTTCTAGTAATATTTAATCAACAGTTGAGATTAAATGCAAAAATTATTTTTCAAAACATCAATTAATCGGTAAACTGAACACCCAAGGCTTTTGGTCTAATGATATGTGACTCGCCCACTAATCTAGAGATTGTGGGTTCAAGCCTCGCTAAAGACATTTGTGCGATATATTATTAGATAGGTGATATAAGGTGTCAACACATTATCGTTAAAAAATATAAAATTGGTCAATTGAATATTTGCGGTAAGAAAATTTGAATTTACTTGCATACTATTGTCGTTCAACCAAAGTTGTTTAGTATGTGCAAACAAAATGATGTTACTAAAAAAGGATAGGGATTATATTTGGCTTTAGAAGAACGAAAGCTTTTAGATATACTCAAAAATTATATTATAAAGTTAAAACGATAAAAATCTCGCCTATAACACATGTTATAAACTAGTTTCAGCATAAACTAGAAGAATATAAGTTCGGTTTCCCTTTCAATAAAATATCATTACCCCTAAATGTCTACAACAAATTAATTCCTAAACTAGTTTGTTCAATCAATATACAATGTCACAATTTTCATCATAATTGACCTACATTCTTCTTCGCCAGGACATACAAATGTGAGTGAACCAAATGCTTCCTAAATCTCGTGAGATTTAACTTCACTTTTTGCCGATCAAGATAAATATTTTTCGTAAACTGCCATCCCCGACTATTTACATTATCCGGGTTAATCAAAACCACGTCACTGTGATCATATTCATTGTACAACGAACTCTCTTGTGGGAGTATCTCATACCCAATATACCTCAAGCCGAGTTTCTTTGCAGGTCGGCCGTAATAAGTCTCTGCAGCCCACTTTGTACCTAAAGGTATAACTTGGATAAACACTGATCTGGGCTTCATAAATAGGAAATGAGTCATTGCAGCACCATGGACTCCAATCATAACATCGCAGGTTCAATGATCGATAAATCAGTGGTAGCTCAGTCTTTCTATTCGGCCATAGAACTTGAACTGAAAACCCAATTCTTTTTGCCATTTTGACTAATAATTTTTGGTTGGTAACAGTCCGAGACCCATGTCTTGATATGATCACAAGCTTTGGCTTTTTAGAATCAAAATCAATGGTTTCCATCGGTTCCTCCTGATTTAAACCTTGAATCCGAGGCCAAAATGATTTGTCTAGAACATCATGAAAATCTTGGATTGTTTTGTTGTTTTCCATCAGCGTATAATTAATGGCAAGCTCATCATGGATTCTTAAACCAACTATTGCTTCCGAGAAGCAGTGAGTTCGGTTTTCTCTATTAAAATCAATCGGTTCATAATCAGATAACTGAGAAACAACATCATCATACTTTTTAACCCACCATTCATGATATTCAAGTATCACAAACACAACTTTCTTGTTGTATTTCTGAGATGTGATGTAAAGTGGTATTAGTCCATCATTAAACTCATGATAAACGTTACCCGTGAAGCCTCCAGTAGAGAAGAAAACCGCGGGTACATAGTGATTCACATGACATTTATGTTGGTTTTCGATTGTTGATGCATTAGTATTCTTGGATATGAGAGTTAGCTCGTCAATGGTGGCCATTGTGGATGGCTCCCATTTCCGAGTGTAGGGTTTGATCTTTTGTTGTTCTCTAGTGTCGAGATCATTGGTGATGTGATCATAAGTGTAAAGGAAGACTGAGAATGAAGACGAGCTTGTTCTTATGTCTCCTTTCATTATACAAATATCGGATCGAATACTCCCCCTATCACAACAAATAGTTCCTGTGAATCAAAATCCATAACAATTAGTTTATAAGTTTGTTTCTGCTTCATTCAAAAATAAAGAAACAAATTCACTATACAAAGAACATCAAGATCATACAAACACTACTATCAAGAACGAAAAATCATAAACTAGTTAGAGAGTGTTTTATTTAAGGGTATGAAAATGAAGAAATAACTTTTTGATTTTCGAGAATAGGTATCAAATCCACAAAATTAATCATATTTTAAAGCCAACAAGGAAAGTGGGTTTACAAATAACCAATCCATATTCACATACCGATAGTAATTTCCCTTACAAACAAGACACCCATGAGTCATAAACTTGAAGGCCAATTATCATTTCAAGAAATAAACTTTAAGGGCCGTTTAATTGGTGATTTATTTATTTATTTAATTATTTATTTAATTTAATTTTTTTTGTTTTTAATTCTTTAAGAAGTGATTGATTTTTTTTAGAGAAGAGATGAAAATTTTGAAAACGAGTTTATATGAAATTATATTCTTTTTGAAAAAATGAAAAAATATTTAGATGAAGCTCTTTTCAAGCATTTTTCTTTTTATAATCATTTTTTTCATATTGCATGTTTATACGTTTTTATTCATTTTTATTTACGGTTTTATACGTTTTCATCAGTTTTTATACATTTTCACTCGTTTTTATCCATTTATATATGTTTTCATCCGTTTTTACCCGTTTTTAAACTTTTTCTTCCGTTATGTTCTGTTTCATCCGTTTTATATGTTTTGTATTTCTTTGTACGCTTTTGTACGTTTTCATTCATTTCGACCCTTTTCATACGTTTTTATACGTTTTCGTCTGTTTTATACACTTTTAGATGTTTTTATACGTTTTCATCCGTTTTCGACCGTTTTACGCGTTTTCGTCCGTTTTCATTCACTTTTATACGCTTTCAACCGTTTATATACATTTTTACACGTTTTTATACTTTTTCATCTGTTCTCGTCCGATTTCATCCGTTTTGTACGTTTTTGTATGCTTTTATACGTTTTCATCTGTTTTGCCAGTTTTTGTATGTTTGTGTACGTTTGCGTACTTTTTGCATGTCTTATAAAATGTTGTACAAATTTTTTTACGCTTTTTACGTTTTAATCCGTTTGTACGTTTGTGTACACTTTTGTACGTTTTCATATATTTTCGTTCGTTTTTGTTATTTTTTGTCTGTTTTTGCATTTATGTGTACGTTTTTGTACATTCTTGTATGTTTTAAACATTTTTTTTTCGCTTTTAGACGGATAAAAACATATGAAAACGTATAAAACATACAAAAACGTCAAAAAAACGTATAAGAATATACAAAAATACATAAACACGGATAAAACGTATGAAAACATACAAAAACATAAAAAATAAAAAAAGAAATGGACAAAGCGGGTGTAAACGGACGGAAAAAACGCATAAAACGGACGAAACCTATGAAACCGGACAATAATGGATGAAAACGGAGGACAATGTATAAAACGGACGAAAGCGGATAAAAACGGACAAAAACCTACGAAAAAAGACGAAAATGGATGAAAATAGACGAAAACAGACAAAAACGTTCAAAATGGATGAAAAGAATGTAAACAGATAAAAACAGTTGAAAAAGCATAAAAGCGTATAAAAACGGATGAAAATGTATAAAATGTATAAAACCTATAAAACGGATGAAACGTATAAAAAATGACGAAAACGTATAAAAATGGACGAAAACGTATAAAAACGCACAAAGATGGATGAAAACGTATAAAAGCGTATAAAAACGGATGAAAATGTATAAAAGCGATCGAAAACGTATAAAAACGGATAAAAACATATAAAACCAAATGTAAACATATAAAAACGGGCGAAAACGTATAAAAGCGGACGAAAACGGATGAAAACGTATAAAAACATATGAAAACGGATGTAAACGGTTAAAACCGTATAAAAACGGACGAAACGTATGTAAACGGTTGTAAATGTATAAAACAGATGAAACTTATAAAAACGGCCGAAAACGGACGTATAAAAAATGAGAATGAAAAAAGTGAAAAAAGTAGAATGACCTTTTCAAATTTTTAGTTAAAATTTATAGAATGAGAATTTCATTTTTTTTAAAAATTATTTAAAAAAAGTGTTATTAAACGGATTTTCAATTTTTCTTTTTACGTTTGAAAAATTTTCTGAGAAATTGAAATTTTTTTCACCAAATAAACGGCTTTATTAATCATGTCATGGTTGTAAAATAAAAGAGAAATAAGAAAGTTACTCTATCACAAGCTGTGAATAAAAAAAAATATTCAGGTTGTACCAAAATACTCATTTTTACTTGCCATGAGATTTTTTGGACTGTTTGTGATATTTTTTAAAAATCTCGCAAGGTTCTCACAAGGTTTGAGAAAATCTAGCAAGTTATCACTCAGAGCCGTCTTCAAGTTTTTAGAGGCCCTAACCCAAAAGTACCAAATGAGGCCCTTAAAAATTAACGTGTAATACATAATTTCGTCGATCTAAAAGATACGATGCAAATTATTTATGTAAAAAACACCCCAAGGCATTTGGCCTATTGGTATATGAATTGTTCAGTTATCAAAAAGTTGTGAATTTAAATCTCGTTGAATACATTTAACAGATATATTGTAATAAAGAGGAAATCAATGATCGAGTATTATGCCCGACTAGAGACCAAAGGTGATGATCACATCACAAAGAGGAAATCAATGATCGACTATTATGCCCGACTTTGAAAGAAACGAACAGATAGTAACACATGTCAGTCGCACAAGTTTTCTCATGTTTTCAATTAGTAATCCTTTCTAATGGTCAAGTCACTCTACAATCTACATGACTACATGTATATATACGGGGTAAATTTTGGGTGCGTCAAATGTTGGAAGCTTTGATCGGTCACCTACTCTCAAGGGCAACACATGTATCACCAAAAGTCAAAAGTGTCACTAACTTATCGCTAAAAGTGTAAAACAGTAACTAAAATGAGAAAAAGTGATACTAAATTGTCAAGTCGTCACAATTAAGAAAATATCAAAAGTACGAGTAAAAACTCGCAAAATAGGCCATTTGTGAAAACCTTTGATTAATAATTTGTAGTTTTTGAAATTTTATCAAATAAAAATATTAATATGGTTACATTGCAAAGCATACAAAATTTAAATAAAAAGGTGATGCATTTAGTTTGTTGAAATTATTTAAATTCAGATAAAAATATTAATAAGCTATTTGTAGCTCTAATTAAGGGCTATGTTTAAAAGTTAAAAACATGCAATAAAAGTGATACATTTAGCTAGTTGAGAGTATCTAAATTCATATGGTAAATGGTTATTTTGAAAGTACAAACAATTTATGCATGTTAGAATTTCTTTACTGCATGTACTAAGGATTATGTTTAGCATTTTCAATAAATATCATATAATCGTGATCCAAATGGTATTACACGATCAAGATCGATAATATTGAACCGTCTTAGTTAAAGCTCTTAGACGTCTAAAATACTTTTTATAATATAGCATAGACTGAGCCATAGAATAACCCAAAAACAGTCAAGAAAAAGAAACATACCATTTAGCACAGATGAACAAGCTGGAACTTTTAAATCAATAAGGGTTTCATCTTCACCTTCATATGGATCTGTTAAAGCACAAACACAATAATATCAACAAACATTACCTAATAAAAAAGAGATCAATCATATAAATTTCTACAAATACATGTAAAGAAAGAAATAACTTACTTACGTGAGGAAAGGTGGATGTAGGAAATGAGAAAAAGGAAGAAATAAGAAGCAAATAACAAGAAAGAAGAGAGAAAAAAGTGAGAAAACATAGCAGCTTTGGTCTTGATCTTTTAGTACTAGCACAAGCATTTTCTTCATCAACATGTGTCATATTCACACCTCTCTTTAGTGGCGCATAATGTCTATAACTATGACTCTGATGATGATCCACCCTTTTTTTTCTTATTTTCTTCAACCTTCAATTCATAACATCAAGATTAAGATTAGTGTTTGTTCAATATTTTTCTATTAGTCGTAACGGGTTGAACCACAATTTTCTTAAATCTTGCCAGTTATAAGGTTGTTCAATAGAAGACAAATGCTTCTAAGGTTGAGAAAATATAACATACATTATGGTTGGGTATTTGTTTCTTATGTACGTACTCCCTAAGGTTCAACTGTGAACACATTGAAACCAGATTTGGAAGACAATGGATTTGATAACTTGGTGGTAGTATAGTCGTGGAGTGAGTCTCAAACTCAGTGAAAATTTTAAAGCACTTTTTTTTTTTTTTTTTTTTTTTCTGGCTTTAGTGAGTCTCAAACCCTTTGGAAAAAGCTTTTTAAATCTATAAAGACAATGCCGAAGTTTACAACGAATATCGAATATGAAGCGTAAACTAACATCCAACATAATTTAAATCTCAAAATGAAAAAATAAAGATAAACAATTAAGGATTCTCAACATAATACACTATTTGAGATTTCATGTTAAACTCTTAACGAGCATATCTATATTTATTATCAATTATATTTATATCACAAAAATAATTACTATTCACTGAATAGTTATTTTTAAGTTAGTTCCTTTAATTTTCTTTAATATTTTACTTTGTATTTAAACTTATATAAATACTCCGTATAAACTTTTTCCATATTAATAATAACCAAAACTTTTACTTTTTATAATTTATCATTTTCAACTTGATACTTTATACTATTTGTGTGGTGATTGAGAGGATATTATTATTAGACGAATGCTACATCCACATACATTGTACAAAAAACAATTCCACACAAATGATTTGTCAATATGTGTTTGGTGTGATGAAATAGAAAATGGAGAAAGTGTATGAAAATATACTAATAACATGTTGCCACCTCTTTGTGTGGATTTGTTTTTGTAAAATGTATGTGGATGTAGTAATTCTCTTATTATTATACCAAAGTCACTATTTCAATTTACAACTTTTACTTTTATAGAGAAAAACTTGCACGAATATTGAAACTAATGTGCACCAACTCAGCGCAACATGCAGGCACCTGAAAACCTTGTATATATGCATTTATGAAAAATGTCTCAAATCACAAGACATTGGTAAATAGTAATGATATTCAGGCCACACTAGACCACAATACAACATAGGCAAAAGTTCAATATAGAACCAAAATTTACCATAGATACAATCAACCAATAATAGCCATTTATTTTTTTATTATGATAAACTTTCATCATTTTTTAAAAAATTAAATATCTCGCAAACCGTTAATCGTTACGCGATAAAAATTATACCATCGTGACGAGAATTAAATTATCTTTCTATAGATATACACTACTATATATTTTTAACAATTTTTTTTTTCAAAATTTCGGTCAACAAAAATCATATATGATTTGTGAAAATCATATATGATTCGATTTACGAATCACATATAATTTTTGAGAATCATATATGATTGTAAAAATCATATATGATTCGTAAAATCGAATCATACATGATTTTTAAAATCATATATGATTCGTAAAAATCATATATGATTTTTTCGGACGGAATTTTTGAAAAAAAATGTTTGTCGAAAATATGTAAAAGTGCATATCTATAGAAAGATAATTTAATTCTCGTCACGATGGTGTATTTTTTATATTTTGAAGATTTACCGTTTGTAAGATATGTTGTTTTAAAAAAAAGGTGAAAAATGATTTTGTATTAATTTAGATAAAAAATTAAGGGTTATGATTGGTTTATTTGTTCTATGACAAATATGAGTTTTATATTGATCTCAATTCATACAACATAAAACACCGAAAATCATATGCATGCAATAATAATGCCCGTGATAAGATGCACCGAATCTTTATTTACACACGTACCTGTACACATTAAAAATATTACCATGGCTAGCACATATCCAAGTTTTGTTAAAACAAAAAAAACTCACATTGTGGATAACTTTAAGATGTTTGATGACCTTCAAGAAGTTGAATAGTTGATACTCTAAATATATATCATGCACCTTCAGGCTACAGATTATGGATCAAATTATGATTTAGGTTCTTGTAGTACGTATTTACTTCACTTGTACCTTTTTCTAAAACCGTTATTCTTTCCTCTCCTTATCTCTCATTACTTTTGGTGTATGAAATTCATGGGGTTTATTTGTGTGCGGATTGTATGAGAGTATGAGATGATTTTCGATTTAACTTGAAACCATATTCATAGGAACCAGGAGGTTCACCATCACTAGTTCATAGGTTCTAATTGCTTAGCTATTAAGAGAGCTATTTAGCACATTTAAGGCGATTAGTCATAATATGCATGTAAGAGAACGTATTTCATATATCCATTAAATTGTTACATACCCCCTTCGCATGATAAGATGGACACTGTCTCAAATATATCAGCATGTTATTTGATTACTTTTATTTTGTCCACTCATGCGTATGAAAAACTCCAAAATCCACATTGAGTGGTTAATTAGTTTATTGGGTTTATTTCCCAAAGGTTTATTCCCTAAAACTAACTTTTACCATTCTTTTTTAAAAATCACAAATCTCAAATATCGTAAATCGTTAGGATCTAAAACAAATTACACAATCACGGCAATCATTTAATTATCTTTGAATAAAAAGGTACTTTCATATATTTTCAAAATAAAAAATAGTTTTGTTTGGCTTTTTTCTATACATGACTTTGCATATAACATAAATTGTATGTTCAAACACTCAATATGTTATCTTAAAGTAGACATAAGTATTTGTAAAAACCTCCAAATGATTCACCATTTTGACATTAAAAATTTATACATTCTTAGCCATCCAATTATGTATCACACATAAATTTTGAACAATAAAATTAATATAGTTTATTCATAGAAGTTTAATATATATATATATATATATATATATATATATATATATATATATATATATATATATATATATATATATATAACTCCTTGATATATTACGTGTGATATAGCACTAATATGTATGTTCCAACACTTAACATGTTGAGAAAAATGTTATAATTAAAAAAAAAACCCTAAAAGCTGTGGAGAAAAATGGCGACATCCTTCTGCACTCAATCCAATCGATTAAACTGATTCTTCTTGATTCAAATCCCTTTTAACACTCATACTATTGTGAATTAATCACTTGATTTTATTCCTTTAGTCGGTTTGTTACTAGGGTGCTGTTTTGAGGATAATCAGGGTTTCGCTTTTCTGCAGTTAGGGTTTCGCTTATTATTTTATTCCTGGAATCTATTCTTCATTGCATTAATTAACTTCATTATGTGAGTCGATTGGAGGACATGCTGTGACAAAACCCTTTTTTAGGGTTTTTTTTGTTCTTTTTCCCTAATCGTTGGGTTGTTGTGTTTGTATGTTCGATTGTTTGTTGAGTTTTTAGGGTTTCTGTTTTCTCGTTTCTTTTTGTTGATCAAGTATGCAAGGTAATAATAACACTCGTGGTTCTATGGTATCGAAGGATATGGCTAATGAGCTAAGTATTCCGGTAGCTTCGACTCCTATCAATGATTGTATTGAAGGTCAGCATAACGAGAATATTGGAACACCTCCTTCAATTACCGCTCCTAATGGTTATGTCCAGAATCCTAATTTTGTCCCATAATTTGCCTCCTCTCGGGTCATGTTTCTTCCTCATAATCTTAAGTCCGGTCCCCATGATGGTGATCCTCTGGGTCATAATAAAGGTACATCTTTTGATGGTAAGGGTAGTCCTAGTACTAGTGATGCGAATGTGCCAAAAACGGGGACTCAATCAAGTTCTACTCCCTTATCTTTTGTGGATATGAAAGGATTAAACACCCCGAAGGCCGTTAAGATTTCGAGATGAGAAACAAAAATTGTGTGGTGGTGCAAATGTCACCATTCATTTGAAGTCACAATGAGGTAAGATCTAGATTTTTTAATAATACTTTGTATGGTTATTTTATTGGTAAGAGACTCGCCTTCCCGATAGTTGAAAATTATGTTATAAATACATGGGAGAAGTTTGGTTTACTAAGGGTTATGCTTAACAATGGTTTTTTTTCTATTCCAATTTGAAACACAAAGAGAGTATGGAAAGGGTGTTGGAAGAAGGTCCATGGTTGATACAATTAGTGCCTATCTTTTTGAATATTTGGACTCCGAACACTAAACTTACAAAAGATTATATAATGTTAGCTCCTGTTTGGGTTAAACTCCATACTATTCCGGCTGTTGTGTGTTCTAAGGTTGGTCTTAGTTTAATTACAGCACAAATTGGTCGTCCTGTCATGCTTGATTCATACACGAGTACGATGTGTCTTAAGTCTTGGGGTCGTAATTCCTATCACTAGTACAAAAATGGGATTTGGTCACACATGAGCAAAATGGAACGGCCACACATTCACATATTTATGCGGCTAAAAGTAGAAAAATAGACAACATTTACTAATTAGCCACACATGAACATTTTTAATCAGTGTGACCATTAGAATCAAATAAGCACACAATCTAACATGTTGCTAAAGGTAACTGGTAAGTTTTTTTCCTGATTATTTAGCCACATGAACTTGAAACGCGTGACAAATACAAGTAAGCTTGAAGCATTAGTCACATGAAGTAATCTTTTGTAGGATCGTGATATTTATGTTGTTTGATGATTCAGGTGGTCTAGGACAATGATTAAATAAGAAAGACATTAGAGAGATGAAGAGAGTAGAGAGGAGGTTCTTGAAAGAATTGCTTTACAAAAATGAAAGGTTAGATTGAAATTAACACCCCTTCCAAGGATGGAAGGGGTATTTATAGTTACAAATGACACGCCCTCATTGACGGGTGGATCGTGCATACAATGGGTAAAGACCCGCCCTTCCTCCACGATTGTTGCACTAAACTAAACTACGCTAATAACTAACTAATAAACTAACAAATAACGTGAATCAACATATATGTCTACGAGCTAACTTATGCTAGATAATATTTGGGGTGACCGACTTCTTCACTATGAATTTTCTAATTCCTAACAATCTACCCCTAAGGGAGGTCACCCCATGATTTACATTTTGAATCCTAACATTCTTTTCTTGCCTTGAGCTCGTAGACTTTAATTCTTCACTTCCGCAATCTTTATGCATAAGTAGTGCAACTTTAAAGTCCGAATTCTTTGTACTTTAAGTGGAGGTCTTTGAATCGATCCACATCTTTCTAATCTTTGAGCTTTCTTGAGATCATCACCACAAGAAATCTCAAGATCACCTTTTGTAGTGTTGCCTTCATGTGATGTTATGACTTTTGGACCTATGCTCGCGCTTTCGTGATCATGACATCTTCCATCGTAGTAGCGGAAGCTTTATTGGTTCATGATATTTAAGCGTTAGCAGCGAAGCATAGTATAAAAAAATATCGAACCGTGTTATGTAGATATGCACCGCTGATGATTTCTTCAATTAAGTGTGGATGCCGTGAGCATGCGTGCTTTGAATTGACTAAATTTTGATTAGCTGCAACCGTCCAAATGTACCGCAAACAACGCATAATAAAACACATTGAAAGTGTCTTTGATCACTTCGTTGAATTGAGGTACACGCCCACGGTTCCCGTTGATCAAGCATAAGTAATGCATGTGATCGTGTATGATTCGAAGAATCTCCTTGGCAGGTTTCTCGTACCGCTCTAACCGCTTCAAACCTAACGCCTCAAAAGAAGACAACACGGAAAGTGAAAGGAACCAAGTAATTGAGATTCACCGATTGATGAAAAATTGATTTGAAAACAATCGTGGTATTGCACTAAGAAGAGTTTTGCAATACGCATTGAAGGTTTTATGAGAAAGGTCAATTTTCAATCAAAAATACCTTTTGTATTTGAAAAGAATACATTCGAAGCAGAGAAAAGAAGATATTTGCACATCGAACGGTTTTTCCAAAATTATTTTTTCAATCAAAGATACTTTCTGAGTTTGAAATATGAATACACATTCGATGTGCAGAGAAAACAATATTTGCACATCGAATCCGTTTTTCCAAAAGTATTCGCAATTCCATTCTCGACCAAGGTTGATTCAAGATTGAATCTCCGTCAAGTTTCTATCCAAATGGTCACAAGCTTGATCTAATGAGAAGATCTCACATGTCACCCACCAAGAGCTTGTTTGATGTTGGCTCTAGAAGGATTTCCATCTTCATTGTGAATACTTTTATATATCACTCGGATGTTCTGGCAATACCACAAGGATAATGCGTAGGACTCTTAATATATTCTTACTTTCCACATTGTGTGAAATGCCAGTTCTAAGAATAGTGTCCTAAAGAGATATTGTGGATGATCTCTTGGCTCTAGACTCAATTGTGCACATTTGGTTCCTATGCCTAGAGACTGGGAGAGGGTCTCCTTCAATATCAACAATCTCAAGAGAAAGTCGATAGATTGTGCGCTCGGTTCCCCGTGAGAATGAAACAAGTCCTTTTATGAGGAACTTGAGTAGCTTGGGAAGTTTAGTGCAATAAGGCCATCGGTCCATACACGCCTTGTCTTCAATACCAAGTTACCTAAGTAAACCACCTCGTAGCATATGTATTGAACCCGTATGCGCCTCTAAGGTTGAATTATTGGAGGGCTATTTCTTTTCACCCTTTTCACATTTATTTCTTTTCATTCTTTTCAATTTCTTCCGCTTATGTAGACTTCATTACTAGAACCTTTGTTGGGTTTGTTCAAAGACTAGCTGTCTCGGTACCGGACTCTTCCCATATTCTCAATTTTCTCTTTTTTTCATCATACCTAAGGACTTCTACACTATCTAGTGGATTGTCCTGGGTAGATCCTCCGTTCCGGGCGGATCGCGGGGAATCTAATACCTAACCTAATCATCCTTATAACACCATGTATAAAGTAAAATGGTCGGTCTTTTGGTACAGTTCATTCTTCCTTGAAACCAATTGAAAAATCATTTGGAAAAATCAATCAAAGTACTTGTGATATAAAATCAAAGCATTTTGTAGCTTAATTGTTTTGATCATTTAGAAATGCTCCCCCTCAACATGTGCATATGATCTTGAAATTGTTTAGCACATGGAGACAAGAGTTCTTTGAAATAATTTCTTTGAAATAATTTATTGATCACAATTTCCGTAGAAAAATCCATTTGAATTTTTTGCAAATTCTCCTCAATATGTGCATAGGATATTTGAAATCATTTTATCACATAGAGAAAAAGTTCTTTAAAACACATCCACGATCACAAAAACCATTAAGAAAACCATTTGAAAACTCAATCAAGGTACTTTATGTTAAAACATAAATTTTTTTTTGTACCTTGAAAGTTTATTTTCTTTTTGTAATGCTCCCCCTCAATATGTGCATAGGAGATTTGAAATCGTTTAAGACATATGAGAGAGCAGCCTGCACATTTGAATCAAACAATCACCTTTTATCAAATTTCATATTAAATCACAAATTCTCCCCCGATCAAAAATATCAAATCCTTTGAGATTTTGGATCTCAAGTGATTTAATTAGGTTTAGAAACATGGGAGAATATGCTCGGGTTTAAATACTCATCTTGTTTGATAAATGCTCCCTCAACATGTGCATTATGTATTAGAAATCGTTTGGCACATGGGCGGTTTATTTCCTTTAAAACCAATTCCATTTAAACAAATTTGAGATTTAAATCATGATCCTACCCCATCAAAAATTTCAAATCTTCTGAGATTTGTGATCCCAATTGATTTAAATCATTTAAAAGATTTTGGGGAAAGATGTGGCTTGATTTAATTTTGAAAGATGATAGATACGGATCAATTTTAGACATTAAAGATTGTTAGTGTCAGGTATGATAGTTTTAAGAGATCTTTGGGTAAAATAAAACAATTTCACAATCAAACAAGAATGTAAAAATTTCATTTTGACGGATCTTTGAATTTTAAAGAAAATCATACCATGACATAACATTAAATCTTTAGATCACCACTTATTATTGTACAAAACGGACTTTTATGAAGAAATATCGTTTGAAATTATTTAATTTGAAATCACTTATGATTTGACAAAATAAAACCGTTGATTTCAAAACTTTGAACTTGGATTTATTTCAAACAATATTTTCCATTTTCAAGACAATATTTTTCAAAAATTGTTTAAAAATGGTATCATTCACTACTTTGTCGCACAAGATAATGTTAAGAGGTATGGAAGAATTACATGTTGATGTAATTGTGGAAGAAACCGCTTGCGCATGAAAGTGAGATTCTAACATTGCATTTGTCATGCCAACTCTTCATAGAGGTTCAATTAAGCTCTGTTTCTTCATTTGATGATGAAAAACCATCCGATGATGCAAGAGATTCCTCTTACGCTTGCATTTCATATGCCAACTTCCATAGAAGTCAAATTAAGCTCCGTTTCTTCATTTGTCAACCCAAGATATAGTTACCATTTCCTTTCGTCATCCAATCATCTCCTATTGTGGGATCCGATCGAACATTCATATATACCAATATACCTCGCATAATGCTAGTGCGAACACACATACGCATATATGGTGGCTCGACATCACCAAAACAACAATCGACTAATAAAAAGTCAACCAACATATCAATCCCTCATATAAGGCATGGGGAATAATGTGTTTCATCAAACTATAATCATCTAATCCTAACAATCATATCCTAAATTCCTAGTCCTTGACATAGGCAAATATCATTTTTAATTAAGCACGTAGGATAATTAAGAAAGCCCGTTAGATGATATAGATTTGGTAAACATATCCCCTCAATCAATGACTCATTTATGAAAAGTTTAAAAAGCGCCGGTCATTGATTGAGTTTTCAATTTATTTCGAAAACTCTGAATTAGATTGATTTTCAAGCAACTCATTTACTACCATTTTGAAAACAACAAATATTTTTCTCAAGAATTTTAGATGAAAAACATTTGTGTAGAAAGTAGCTAGCCTTTTGACGACATGCTTTCCTTGTTTTGTTTTAGGATAGTGCAATGATTTTGAAAATGGATTAGCGCAAAGACTTTCCTTTCTTGAAGAGCGAAGTTGCTATCTCAATAATAGCAAGCCATAGTATAAAGCACGGGTTACAGTCTGACGTAAGTGCAAGCCATTTTTGAAGTGCGGGTTATAGTCTGAAATAACTGTAAGCCATTTGATTAGTGACATGTTTGGGAAAAGAATATTTACACCTCCTGCTCGAACTTCATCTATGGTCCCGTGCCATTATTGAATGACATTTCTAAGACCGTAGATGTTATCGATACCGTAGAGACATGTCTTGGAAACATATTTTTGGTATTTTTCAAATTTTCTGATTTTTATGGGTTTTTGAAGGTTTTTATATTTTTCTATTTTGTTTTTGTTGGTTTTATATTTTTGTGTTTTGCTTTTTGATAAATATTTACAAAGATAGAGTAGATGATATAATTTAAGAAGATGATGATACGAAAATTTAGATAAGGATATCGAAGAAGCAATGTGAGAAGATAGAATTCGCCATCTCTTAAACTTCCACCACCAAAGTCCGAGGTTCCTAATAGAAGATAGAACATGAGCATTTTGAGAAGAGAGATTCCTGAAGTGTTTCCCCCAAACCTAAATCCATTAGATGAGCAGATTGAAGCTCTATTTCAAGCTTTTAGCCAGTACACATAGAAGCACACCATTATCATAAATCCACACTCCTTTTAAGAATAATCATCGAAGATTCTTCTTCGAGGTTATATCATCAAATAGAACAACAACAACGTATCATCCCACATTTAAATAATCTTCTCAAATTCCTTACCCCCGGTTCCAAGGCATCCATTCCAAAAGGTGTCAAGAGAACATTCCCCAAGTAGTTGAATTGATGCACCTCTTTGTATAATGCTCAAGAACTCTCCCCAATACACATCATGAGGGGAATGAAAACACCTTCCCATGTTCACATTTTTCTTCCCCAGTGTATGAAGCTCAAGAACCCAAGTACACCAATACCAAGAGTTTCTCTCCGAATAAACATCATGAGGGGAATGAAACACCTCCCCATGTCACATTTTCTTCCCCGATGATCGCGGTATGAAGCTCAAGTATCCAAAGTATACCAATACACAAGGAATGAATAACTCATAATATTGAAGAAGCGCTGAGTACCGACATTCTCAAGGGTGACAATCTGAAGGATGTCAACTTCGAATAAGTGATTATATCATCAATCACGATTAAGCACTCAAGTGAAAGTACCGAAAGCATCCCCAATGTACAAAATCTCTGCCTCGACACATATACTCATCGAAATCACCACACACTTGTGTACCTCTTTTTTATCTTCGTGAACTTTCTCTAACCTCTTCCCCTACATAGTTGAATAAAACACTAAAGGCCATGAGTCAAACCTTTGAGTTTCTCAAGGTAATGACATTTGTCTTCCCGGGATTTCTTCAATATCTTAGAAGTATTAAGTTCATCAAGTTTACTGCCATGAAGTCAAACCTTGAGTTTCTGCTGGAATAACATTTGTCTTCCGGATATCTTCAATCACTTGAAGAATTAAGTTCATCAAGTTTACTCGCTAGATGCTTGTCTCCTTCCCATATCCGTTTTGATACTTCTTAATCACAGAAATAATAAGCCCGTATACCAGAAATTTGTTGCTAAGAACACTTGAACTCTCAGGAGAACTAATTTGCCGCTAGTGAATGTGAAAGCAAGTCTTTAAGGGACAAATGACTTTTCACTCTCCCTCATTAGTGTTTCCTCCCCAAGCCGGCCAATCTCTTTGATAAATGCCTGCATTAAGAAAAAAGTCTTTAAATAATCAAATGCAACTCGCCTTTAGTCTTCTAACATGTAGCGAAAATGTGAACTCCATGTGTAGACTCGACCTTCTTAAAGATTGTCTAATTGGGGAATAGATAGTTAACATCTTCATCACACCAAAAGCATCCCATTAACATACATCTTGCAACCCTTAACTTAAAATCCCTCCCAATGAAACAAGAATGAAAAGATGTTCATCAAGGAAATTAGCAATCACCCCACAATCTAACACACGAAATGGTAACACCAAGCAAGCAATTACATCAAACAAGAACAAAAGGTCGTTCGGGATCATCATGTTGATGTGCACGGAAGCATTAAGGAAGCACTTGGTCGCATAAACTCATCATCCATGAGAAGATGTCAACCAACGGTTTTAAGAAAACATCATGTGAAGATGACCATAATAAGAAGCTCGTTCTTACATGAGTTTGAGCGTTTGACCATTTATTATTTTCAAATATCAATCAAGCATGCAAAATTCACACTTCTTCCCCTCAAGAATTGGGTAGCCGAGATGCCATTCTTGATTATGCAAGTGAATATCTTGATATGTAGTCTATTCACACTTCCCCAAGAAAATTAGGACACATGATGTCAGTTATCGCTATTATAGTTGAGCAAGTGGAATAAGAAAACAATCAACAAGAGTCCGGTTCACTTGATGACTCAAAGCGTGGAAAAAGTATGAAGCATGTTGATGAGAATGGTCATTAATGAGCGTGATTTCTTCTTCCTCAAGATAAAGTGCAATCGGCTTATACTTTTCTTTTCAGAACGCAGGCATGAACTGTTAGTTCATATCGCCATAAATCTCTCTTTTCATCATCTCTTGCAAAACTTCTTGTAATCACCCCATTATTATTCAGTAGGCTCTTTGTCGTGACAACTGATGGAGAAAACCCAATATGATGAATTTGACCACGGTAAACTATCCTTAACTCAAGTACTTAAACTTGCACATATGTAACAAAGAGCGGTTCCGAGACTTCATCCTCTATTGAATCTCTAAGTACCTCTTATACTCTTCATCCGACCAACCATCAAGTATAAGACGTACATCACCTCTTGAAAATCCACAATTGAATGTGTGTCACCAGCACTACAACGAACTCCTTAAAGTGATAGTTATTTTGTGGTGGTAAGAGCCCAATTCCCCAAGTTGTAAAAAAAGAAAAAGGTAAGAGTCACCCAACAATAACTAGATTTCCAAGTCTTCATTTTTGATAATAAGCTCAAACAAGGATCTTGAAGAATCTTCATCCAACCATCCCCGACACCTTCGTGATACTAAGTAATACACTGCCTCGCGATATTTCATTTCAACTCAAATAAATAATAGTGATTAACCCTATTGTCACATCTTCTAGTTAAAGCTCAAATCTAGCCTCTTTGACGCTTTAAGTGAACTCGATAATGGTTTCATCCCCGACCATGGTTAAAAGCACATAACCCCGAGAAAACCATGTAATACCCAAGTCGCACATGAGGACAATTCAAAACACACACCCAATTCATGAAGTACACCCCTTTTGTCCTTCTTCAAGCGTAAACCGTAGCACCAAAGATCAAATAAGATCCCGAAATACACTTTCCTTTCTCCGGGATGGTTCCAACATTACGATTTTACAACCTATGGTTTAAACAGAGAAATAGTTTTCGGGCGGATTTTACAAAACCAAGAATAAACCGTAAGGTAGATCCGAAACGCACTTTACAATTACCGTGATGTTTCCATTGTCAAGGGATTTTACAAGTCTATGATTCAAATCGAGAAATAGATTATTTCGCTGATTTTTACAAAATCAAGACAAACCGTAAAAAATGTTAGCTTTGAATATGTTATGACAACATTGGTTCTGTGAATATCCTGTTTTCTCGAACATGCAAATGTTCATCAAGGGTTCATTATCCAATATCAACATTAACATCACCAACAATTCTTTACTCATATGTAGACAACTTCACAAATCGCTCAATTCGAATAGTTGGCAATTACTTCCCCGAGATTGGATCGTAGAAACATCAAAGTACACTCCATTATCCCCATGATGGTTTCAACTCGAAAAGCATCATTAACTTATGACCATTTGCACGCAAAGCTCTTGTCATAAGCAAACATCTTGAAAGCTCATGACCGGCGCGGAAGATACGAAAGATTTTGCTTAGACTGTGAAGTATCATAGACATTCAGTGGAGTCGAATATATCATGAGAATTGTTGACGACATCTCAACCAATCAATCCATTTGGTAAACACATCATTCACATATTATGTCGGCATCGTCGCGGACCACGGTGAAGAATACCCGATAAACCAAACTTGATCATGAACTAGATTCTCCCGTGATGTTACTCAACTTCTACTAATCCTGCGGAAAAGAAACGGTGTACCCAACGTACAAAACCTCTTGACGTATCCTCAACTGCCTGAGACACCTAAGTGATAGTTATGTAACTAAATAGCCAAGTCTTTGTCACTTTCTTTAAATGCCCAAACAAGTCATCTTCACGGAAAGGTAGAAAGAAAGAAGAGGAAAATAAGTAAACGCGCCCGGAAAAACTCACTTCAACTCCAAATAAGAAATACCGTACAAACAACACCGTAGTCAATATTGTTCAATAAATACTTAAAGCCGTGACATAATATTCTTCGTGAAAAACGTATACACCAAAGTGCCAATCCATATAACTCAACACCTCTCATCAAATCACATATAATGAACTCTCCTATATATTCAAATTATGAGAAGCCCATCAGTCCATCATCAAATTCAAATATCATCATATGTAATTTTCAAGCCCGATATGAATAACAATTCAACCCGATCCGATCCATGTACATTCTTGCAACGATCCTCTCTTGTATTCCAATATCTTTGACGTATAACACATTAACAAGAATTTGACCTAGCCCAAATCCATTTACAATAGTCTTGACCAAGAAGCATAATTATCCGGTCCAAGTCTAGTTAATAAATGTTCGGCCACAAAATAAAACGTTTCAAATTATGTCAAAATAAGAAAAACGTTTATGTCAATTGGTACAAGGCGCACTATCCATTCCAACGATTAGCTTCAAGTCCTCACACCACTTTCCAAAGCCTAATGTCCAATTATAACATTTCCGAGCGCAAAAATATTTACATCCATTCCAGTCCATGAGTTTGTTATACCAAGTCCAAATAACAACATAATATTATGGTCCATCCAAATGTAGTTTACTGAGGCCCATGTCTAACAGCCCTTGAAACCGGTTATAAAACACATTCATACAACCCTAAAATTCTGTAATACCTAAACCTAACACTGCAATTTATCCGCCCCCTTTTATAACATAACCACTTCGCCTCTCACCTCCTAATATCTCTCAAACACAACGCTACAAATGAGCGCTTTCACATCACACCATTTTTTCTTTGATACTCATTGTTATCTTGCCACGTGGTTGGCACCAATGATATGACTTATTTGACCTAGCCACAGTGGGATGGCTAGTACTAATGAAATCTATGAGAACAAGAATGATGTCAAGGTAGGCTTTAAATTTCATGTCGGGTTTGTTTTCTTTTAACATCAACAAGTGAAAAAGGGGTTAACAAAATTATTAAGCTCGCTTTACTTGATAGATACATATGAAGTATAGATT
Source organism: Chrysanthemum makinoi (assembly GCA_910596185.1). NCBI lineage: Eukaryota > Viridiplantae > Streptophyta > Magnoliopsida > Asterales > Asteraceae > Chrysanthemum > Chrysanthemum makinoi. The sequence goes on along the minus strand of OU343221.1, from coordinate 140,719,204 downwards.
CTCAAACAAAAAACTTAATCGCTGATGATTGTGTTTAGAGGGAATGACTTTATGGTGGGATGTAGTGATAAAATCCAAACCAAATCTGAGATCGCTGGAAACATGTTTTGATAGAAGTAGAGTCTAGATTTAGGATATGGGATTGAAGTTGTTGATTGATATGAGATGAGATTAGGTTAGAGTTGTTGATGTTGGTTTTGGATCTAATATGTGTTCAAATTGTTATATTTTAATTCGACATTCTGTTTGTAATTAATGGACATGATACGAAATGCAGGTCAATGGTCTTTTTCAACTTCATCTTCTTTTCAACCAAGTTGCTTCTTAACCTGTCTAACTCGCTTTTGACTTGTATAACTCGCTTATGACCGTGTTATCAACTCGCTTGTATATTCTGTTATTAACTCGCTTAAAAAAACAAGTTTAGCCAAGTCTCATTCCTTATAACCATAACTCGCTTTTAAGAAAGTTTAATTGACAAACTTGAACAAAATTTTTATGGCAAGTCGCATTTTACATTTTTGACTCAAAAGTCAAAAGAAAAGTACAACTCGCTTTATTCTAAGTAGACAACTCGCTTTTGAAATACAATGAATCTATTTCAAAGTAGCAAAAATGCTAACCGTGATCAAGAATACTACGACTCAGCCAACATTAAAAAATGTTTAACAACTCGCATAGCATATTCAATGAATCTGGACACGATGGCAACTCTCATTCAAAAATGAGGTAGTACACAACTCGCTTATATGAAAAATGTCACCAATCACAACTAGCATTTATGAAAACCAAAGAACAGTTGGTAATCTCATCAAAAGCGTGACCAAGAATGATAGCAAAATAACTCTCAAGTATATATGAAAACAAAGCAAAGAATGCACCATTAAAACGTGGATCAAGGATGATTGACCAAATGAAAACTTAAAACCAGATTGACCAAATGAAAACTTAAAACCAACAATATAGCGTATCATAAAGACATATTCGACAACACATCATCAAAACTTATTAACACAATACATGAATCGAATCCATACAAACCGCATATTAGGAACTCATGTGAATCATCAAAACAACACAACCTTGGCTCGTAACACCAATTGTAGGATCGCGGATATTTATGTTGTTTGGATGATTTGGGTGGTCTAGGACAATGATTAAATAAGAAAGCCATTAGAGAGATAAAGAGAGTAGAGAGGAGGTTTCTTGAAAGAGAGTTGCTTTACAAAATGAAATGTTAGATTCAGTTAGCTACACCCTTCCAAGGATGGAAGGGGTATTTATAGTTACAAATGACACGCTCTCCTCGACGGGCCGTGGACGCATCCAGGGTAAAGACCGTCCTTCCTCCATGGTATTGCACTAAACTAAACTACGCTAATAACTAACTAATAAACTAACAAATAACGTAACTAATGATATGTCTACAAGCTAACTTATGCTAGATAATATTTGGGGTGACCGACTCTTCACTATGGAATTTTCTAATTCCAAACATCTTTTATGTGTTTAAATCATAAAGTCAAGTTTTGTCACACATTATTTAAGGGTGACTGCTATCTTTTGCTAATTATTTAGCCACATATGAATTTGAAACGCGTGACAAATAAAAAGTAAGGTTGAAGCATTAGTCACGATATACATATAAATAGTGGAAAATATATGTCACACACTTAAAAATTGTGACTAAATGACATATATGGTCAAACTAAACGTTTTGTCACACATTATTTAAGTGTAGCCAAAATCCAGTACATATGGTCATGTAACTTAATATGTGTGTTTAAAGTTTAGTTTGTGTTAACTTGCCAAAAGCTAATGTGTATAGTCACATTTACTATTAACATCACACCAAATGCCATATATGGTCACACTAAATGTTTTGTCACAAATTATATAAGTGTAGAGAAAATCCAGTACATATGGTCGCTATGAACTTAATATGTGTTTTTAAAGTTTAGTTTGTGTTAGCTTGCCAAAAGATAATTTGTGTTAGCTTGCCAAAAGTTGAAGGGTCTTATTGCTATATGCAAAAACACAAGCGTCCCAGTGGTTTGGTCAAATTGCAGGCGTCGTCCCTACCTTTTTTGAAAGTGCATTTACCGTCCCTGTGTAGAACTTTCGATTGCATTTTTCGTCCTTGGACGAAGTGAAATGACAAAGATGCCCTTGAATAATCTGATTAACAAACTCCAAACCTTCAAATACATGTTTGTATACAAATTTGTTTCGGCTGTTGAAACTCAAAAAGGAATTTATTAGCTACATATACTTTGTACCCAGTATAAATTATGTTTATGGCCACATTTAAAGTGATTATATGTGACCAATATGTTCATAAATAATCCCATCGCGGAAGTATCATGTGGCTATTATTTAGAGCAAAATGTGAAATTGGCCATCATTAATATTCATGCTTTCAGACTAAGATTGCAAAGGCCACACAAACATAATATTCATGTGACCATTGGATGAATAATAGTCACACAAAATACACATTTCTTCATTTAAACATCATATGGTCACACTTATTAACACTTTGGTCACTTTATGCTTAATTGTATGTGACTAAATACCCAAAACAAACATGCTTTGTGTGACTAAATATTACAAAAGGCCTCACAAACAAAAAATTTATGTGGCCATTGGATGAACAATAGTCACAAAAATACACATTTCTTCATTTTAAACATCATATGCTCACAGTTATTAACACTTTTGGTCATTTTATGCTTAACTGTATATGACTAAATACCAGAAACAAACATGCTTTTTGTGACTAAATATTACAAAAGGCCACACAAACATAAAATTCATGTGGCCATTGGATGAACAACAGTTACAAAAAATACACATTTATTCACTTTAAACAACATATGAACAATAGTGTATGTAGTGTTGTAGGAAATAAATGGATATGCTCAAGTTGTTGCATTTAGTGTGTTGTTAATGCAAATGTGGGTTTGTAGGTGATGGCTCTAATATTCAAATTGATATGCACACACAAACACATATATTCACACTTGTGCAACACTACAATCTACCAAACCCTAATCACCATGTCTTCCAAGAAACCAGGTTTGTTTTTTTATTGTATAATGATTTTTTTTGCTTATCTTTACTGTCTTTTGATGTGAGTACCATAACTTATTACATTATTTTGTAAAAACCATAACAATCTCATCTGATTCCTTAAGTGATGATACTAATCCATGGGATGAATACTTCCCCAAGGGTCACCAAATGTCTAACACTATAGGTCAAAGATCTAAGAATGACTCAAGCTCTAACACTGACTTAAGCTCTTTGTCCAGCTATGTGTCAAGCTACCATTCCAGTGATGATGAGCCTATTAAGGTGGTGAATGTGCAAGAGAAAAAAGGTGCTAGTTCAACACTCAAGTACACCAATCACAAAGTCAGTCACTACTATCCCAGGTAAAAGGATTTAGGTGCTTGGTCTGCCAAATAAGGTAACATGGGATGCACTTCAAGAGATCAGATGGAAAAGAAACCCTCCAAGAACCCCTTAACTTGCAGCAGCTACAAGCAAGGGGAAAGGAAAATAACATATGACCTAAGTTGCATGTTCAAATCTTATCTACTTGTCTATTTAGGTTTAAGTTTCATGTTTAAATCTTTTAACGCTAGTATTTATGTTGGTAGTGCTTATAGATGGTAGTCTGATGTGTTTAAGTATGGGCAAAGTACCCTTGAACAATTTCCCTTTATGTTATGTATGTGCATTTTATGTATGGTAGTCTGCATATGGTAGTTTATATTTATGGTGTGGGTGTTTTCTTTATATGGTTTATACTACATATGTCACATATAGTAAATTGTGGGTTTTCTGTGCACATGTTGGTCTGCATTGTATTTGTGCAACAATTAATGTGTGTTTTTTTTGCACATGTGAGTGTTCTGCAACATAGACATTTCTGCATATGGAAAAATGTTTTGCATGTGCCAAGTACTATTGTGGTCCAACACATCAAATTTAATGCTGCTCAGTTGAAGATAGTGCTGCTCATGAACTTCAAACAAAACATGCCTAGTAGTTACTACTGCTAGTACAAAAGTTACTACTGCTAGTGAAAGTTAATACTGCTAGTACAAAGTTACTACTGCTAGTTAAAGTTAGTACTTCCAGTACAAGTAAAAAATTAATAGATAAAATGAAATCCTTCACAAGAGTATTTGCAGCAAAAAAAAAGCTTAAAAAGGTTTTGCACATTACAAACATAAATTCTTAAACAAGTACAAAAAAAAGAATGTCTTTATGCTTTAAAAGAACGGGTGAAATATGATAAAGGTAGAGTGTGGCAACTTGAGCATGAAATGTTTCACTTGGATTTTTGTATAATAACACCTCCACAGTCGGTTCGATAGTAGTCATTTCGTGATTCATTACCCTAGTCACGTCGATCCACACGTAGAAATATGTTATCATTGTGTTGGTAAATGATGGTACTAAATTCCTTATCGACTTCGTCATACTTATTTTTGTAATTCTTGGGAGGTGTCTTAAAGACAATAGACAATTTTTTATCTATCCAGTCTTTCACATAAAAACATTTGTCATGCTTAGAGGCTAATATGAACGGATCAACCTTGTGGCCTAAATTATTTAGGTCAACCAATGTATACCCAAGAGTAGTATCGTGTTTCAAACCACCAGGTAGTCATATCTCTTGTAAAACCCCATAATAAAATGCTTGTCTTGTGGTTGCAACTTCTTTAGATATGTTGGATCTAATGCCTAAACACTAACCCCACTATTCTCGTAAACTTTTGCTCTTCATGACATTTCGCATTTAAAGGTATACCTATTGATGTTATATACATCATTTACTATGGTGGCGCTGCGGGTTCATATGATATCCAATTTCCATATTCGACATACACTTTCTTTGTCAACGATTAACTCTCTCTCAACCCTCGAGCAAATTTAATTAATTACAAGTATATATTAGCTTCAAATTGAAGGAACAATGTGACAACTGGCAATTAGGGAGCCCATTTTAGGTAACCTCATTACGCTAAGTTAAATCAGTATTTTCCTTTTGTGAACTATTTCGACAATCCATGACTTGTTTTGATATAGCTATTGGTTTTATGATTTATTTTATTATCGTTATGAGTTTTCGTGATGAGTTTTAGCCTTTTTCGCTAAGCACTATGTGACTCGCATAATAAAAATCATATAACGAAATAACGAACTTTTAGAACCGTAACATCGAAACTTGACAAATAAATAATCAAAACTTCGTGGAAAAATGTAAATAAAAGTTATAGAAAGTCGGCGAACGTCGTGGGACACTTTCAGGACAACATATGAGCTCGTGAGCTTGCAATGAAATTGTTTTATAAAATTACGAAGTTTGGCCCCCAAGAAAGCCTTGGTACGGCCAGCTCTCATCCCATTTTATTATTTTTGAGGTCCCTAGTCCCACATATATATACCCCCATCCCAACTCATTTTACTAGTTTCTTTTCTCCTTCACTAAAAACAACGCCATTATCACTTCTCTCTCTATCAAGCTCTCCTCCACAAACCCTAACCCTAAACCACCACCATTTCCAGCCGCTGTACCCACGTGCCCATTCTCGCCATTGCCTCACCACGCGTGACCACCCACCACCACCATAATCTTGTAGATATTTCTTCCCTCTTTCCATCCATATATACCACGCACCTTGAATCCACCATTAACACCTCCAAATTTCCTAAAAACTATTCGAATCTTTAGGATTTCATGGTAACTTTGTAGATCAGGTTTGGAAAAGGTAAAAGGAACATGGTAGTGACTCGTTTGAGTCATGAGAAGCCTCGTACGAGACCATTTTAGCTCGTATATGTGGCGACATGTAGTGGGTTTTGATGGACATGGGTCTAAAACGAATTTATAACTAATTAAACATGTAAACTAGTGTTATGGTATCGCAGGTTGTGTACTTTGTATTTTGTGTTTTTGCATTTTTATAATTGTTTCATGTTCTTCGTTTAGATTAGTTGATGGTTTTGATGATTGGATGTTGTTTGGAGGTTGCTTGATTGTGTTTGGTTATTGGAGAAGCCATTTGAGAGTGTTTGGATGGATTTTGTGGGGTGTACAAGCCACTAGGGCTTCGTACGTGTGAGGTTGGTGGCGTACGAGACCCATGAGGACCAAGGGTCTGGGTCGGGTCATTGTGGTAACTTGTTGGTAGTTGTTGCTGGTGTTTGATGAGACGCGTGGTTTTAAAAAGTTTGTAGAGCTTGTTCGCTCATGTGGTCTTAACCGGGACCATGTCAAGACGATTAGGGACGCGACATTGGTTACGGGTATTTTTGGTAGTTTATTTGGACGGAAAAATTGATATGGGTTGAATGGAGATTGATTTGCGCTATTGTGATTATTTATTTGGACTTATATTATAAATTGTCAATCCTTTTGAGCAACGCTGTTACTTTGACTTTTTTAATAAGTAAGGACTTTAATAACGCCATAACATGGACTTTAGTATATATTGGACTAAGATTGAATAAAAACTGAGAGGTCATGACTGTGATTGTGACTCCGAAACAAAATAATCGATTTGAAACTTATATTGAAATTGGCGTAATATATGTATATAAACATGTTAATAAAACTAAGAAACATAAATAATAAATGGTTTTTATACTAAAACCTTCGATAACAAGACTTTTCTCTTTGTTATTCGACATTTTAAATGGGAATTAACGTACTAAAAAAACGTAAAAGGTTTCTAATTAATGTGTATTTAATGTTTTGAGAGTTAACGCGATCTAAATGTGCCATTTATGAGCATTTAATGCCATTTTCAAAGCATTTTAATATTATTTACATCTTGTGTATGGGTTAATGGATGACCTAAGATTAATAGCGGAATCCACGGGATAACGGACTTATTGCTGGCAATCTAATAAGAGCCCGCTAGGTACGTCAGGATAACGTTATCAATGGGTGAATTATCCTTATGACTTGTTAGGATGCGACGGTTTATGGGACAATAAGCCGCCATCTAATAAATGATGGAGTTTATGGTGTTGGCGCACTGGACAAGGTCTAACTATTTATTCGAAACTTATTGGAATATGGAGCTTATCGCTTAGACGCTCTCATTATGTTGCATTGAGTCGCATTGTATATTTGAGTGCATTCATGATGTCTTGTTGACTCGATACACAATAACATGATACCAAATGCTAGGACTAAACGGTGAAACAAGATATTTTTGGAGATAAAGAAAAGGAATACATTGGGGTAGATAACGTTGAATTTGGAGTTATATATTAGGAATGGGTTTATATTAATAGGCAGCCGAAATTAGGTTACCGGTGCCGTATTAGTCAAGTATCTTCGCTAAGTTAGTGTTTGTTTGCGCAATTTGAGGTGAAAGCCTCACTCCTTTATCTCTCGCTTTAACTAAATTGGGGTGAGAAATCATGCTACTTTTGGACCTTTTTAAACTTTTGATTTGCTTATGTGTTGACTATTTAGATAGATATGTAGAAGTTTTGCCTTAGTATTGCAGCATCATATTCCTATGACACTTGCTCAGCTAAGTATAGACTTCACCCACCTAGTCCAGGTAACATTTGTTCTAGACCTTGCTACAATCAAGTACTGCTAGTGTTTCTTAGGGACCTACTATGACGTGGTTATGTTATTGACGGTGTTATTGATTGTGATATTGGTATGTGATTGGTGTGATATTGTGTATCTATCTTAGTTGCATTAAACAAATAAACTCTTACAGCCCACTATTGAATTTGAACTAAACCTATGAACTCACCAAATAAGTAATAACTTTAGCATGTTTTCTTAAGGTATTTAAGTTATGTTTGGAATGCTTGTTCAGGAAGCTTGGTAATGAGGCATGATTGAAGGATCATACTTAAACTCTGATAATATTATGCGGACCTATTTTATAAATCATGTTGGGCCTTATATTTAACTATTTTAAGATGATTGTATTTGGATAATTAATTTGGGATTGGTTTTTGAACTATAATATGATTATCTTGTTTGCTATACTTGTGTGATGTACCAATCCAAAATCTCAAAACTTGCTTCTAAGTCTTCCACGATCGAGATTTGGGGGTGTTACAAACAACAAACAAACAATTATGAATAACATAATAATTACCTCTTTGCATAACCACTTAACAAAATATTTACTATGCTCTTTCTCTAGAAATGCTATTCGTTTACTCGGGTTTTCTGTTTCCAAAATTTGCTTGTGTCGCCTGAAACAATACCTTTGATTATTATATTTGATAGAGCATTTTAAGTAACGAAATAGACATGTGTTAGTAATACTTACTCATATACTTGCATTTATTTCATCCGTATTCAAGGTTACATACAAATGTAAGTTTCTCGAAGAGTTTCAAGAAACTTCACTTGATTTGTCGCACGACAATGGCTTTCCTTCCTCATTTTCACCACCAGCTTCATGTTTATCGATGGGATACCAATAGTTTTCATGGAATTATGATATTCGCTAAAACTCTATTGTTACTCCAATAGTCTCCTCAACAATGCATCCCTCTAGTCGATTTCTGTTTTGCACATGTCCTTTAGTAACCTTCATACATCTTTCAAAGGGATACATTCACCGAAAAAAGCATATTGACCATACATAATTTACCTCCTATTTAGGTGTATTACCAAATGTGTATCATAATATCAAAAATGAGTGGAGGAAAGAACTTCAAGTAGGCACAATCTCACTACCACCGCTTGCATATTATCTAGTTCTGTATTACTTTAAACATATCAATTTAGTAAAAGAAAAATCAAAACCCGAGCACAGTATATCGTAGGTAGGTGCATGATTGAACGTATTGCAATGGGCAGAAACTCTTATATTAGCATGTGATAGTCATCCAATTTAAGGCCAATGAGCTTCCTATCATTTTTATGGTGACCAAACTAGAGAAATTTGAACAATAGCCTTGTAGTACCTTGATGTTGTGTAATGTTTCATAAAAGATGTCTTTTTCAACATTCGTTAATGTGTAACCTGCTGGAGGTAGTGTTGTTTTGTCTGCCTTGAGCAAAACAACTCGATTTTACCCCCAACTTAGCCATATATCCGGACGAGCATTCATTACCATCTTTCGCCTTTCCGCGAACATGTAGCAAAGTTCCACCAACTCTCAACAACATTCTTTTCTACATGCATAAAATCAATATTACCGGAACAAAATTATGCCTCTAATACTTAAGTTTTCGATACCAAATTTTTAATTTTTTCCAATATACAATCGTTTTTCACTGTTTACTTGGCTTGAACTACCTCTTCTTCTATTGTGTTTCTTTTCTCGCCAATCTTCAGACATCTAGCTTCTTTATATCTTCTTGGTTTTAACATGCTATTGTTTGTTCGCTTTTCCTTGCAATTATTTTCAATATGTTATACCTGTATATTTGTTCTCGGCATTGATTTGGAGCCACGTGAAATTTTGTTGTCCATTAAATGCCTTCCTTTGCTTTGTGAACGGATGTTTATATGGTAGATATCGTTTAGACCAATATAACTTTGCTTGATGAGGCGTAGAAAGTCTAACACAGCTTTTATATCTTTCCCACATACTACAGTTGCCAACCTTTTGGAAATCACCGCATAAAAGTGTACCACATAATGTACCAAGTGCGTGGTAATCATTTATTACCCAAAACACAATGCACATAGATTAAAGTTATCTTTGTGGATGCATCATATGTATCAACCCTCGTTCAATAAGGTTTGGTAGATCATCAACCAACGGCTCTAAAAGATATCGATATCATTTCCCTAGTACCTCGATATTAATACCGAAAGAATGATAAACTTTCTTTTCATACATAACCATGAAAGAAGGTTGTATACGCATGCTTAAACCGCCATACACCTGAGGATGCCTATTTCCTCGTGGACGCTAACCCTATTAGTCGATAAATTATTCCCGTAGATTTCTTGGATCTTCAAAAATTTCGGGGAATTTTTCATCTATGGTACGCCATTCCTGTGAATCTGCGGGGTGATGTAACACACCATCTGTCATCCTCCGTGTTGCATGCCATCTTAAATCTTCTGAAATACTTTGTATCTTAATTAGTCATTGTAGTCTTGCTATGACCGGTAAGTACTACATTACCTTTGCCAAATGTTTTCATACACTTTATGTGTCTTATTATCTACTTCTATCTTGATATCCCACAAGTTTGACACGCAGTCAAATCCTTGTCATCCTTCCAGTAAAGAAGCGGTTGTTGATACATATACGTATCTTTTTGTATCTTGATCCCATCAATTTCATAACCTTTTGGCTTGATAAGTTTTTTCCACCATTTCGTTACCAGAAGGCAGCATCGTTTTTAACAATCCTAGTAATTCAATATAGAACTTATTAGAACATTCGTACTTACCCTTCAAGTTGAGTAGTTTAACTATTGCGGACAACTTTGTGAAGTCAGGACATCCATCGTAAATGTAACATATTGGATTTCACAAACACATCAAACCATGTTTAATGGCTGCTCACTTTAAGGTTTTAAAGAGAGAAAGTTTAGAGGTTTAGGGAACTTAGAAAGAGAAAGTAAAATCTTATTATGAGGCTCCAACCCTACCTTGGGAGGTAGAGGGTATTTATAGTACTACATAAAAACGCCACCTACAAGCCGTGGATCGTGCATACAAAGGGGTAAAGACTCATTCGCATTCACTAAGTTACTTTAACTAAATACTAACCACATAAATAACTTACTACGAAGCTTAACGACATATACTTGAGTGGTAATCGACACTTTAACGATTGGATTTTCTAAATCCTAACAATCTCCCCCAAGGGAGGTCACCAAAATTACATAGAATATGTCTATTACATTAAGATTATTCTTAGATTCTTGTTTAAGTTCATTGATCTCAGAGTCTGTGAGTCTCTTTGATTCTTCATGTTTTGCATGTTTGGTTAATCCAAGTGGAGGTCTTTAAATGATCCACATGATAATGAGTTTTGAGCCATCTTTGAGATCATCAGCTACCATAAATCTATGACTCTTCCTTTGTAGTGTTATTATGTGAAGTTGTGACATTGGACCGTCATGCCTACATTCTCGATCATGATTTCTTTCTCATCGAGTAGCGGAAGCTTTAGTTGACTCATGATATATGCCAGCGATGAAGCTAGCATGGAGTGAAAATATCGTCGCGATGCACTTTATCATGATTTCTTTAGAAATGAATGTAAGTGTGAGCATGCGCTATGGATTGACTTCATTCGGACACCGCATACGCTGCGTACCTCGCATAGCAATAGTTAGTACAAAGCCGCCACAAAAGTGTCTGATCACTTCGCTGGAGTTGAGGTACACGCCCAAGGTTCCCTATGATCGCAAGTACGCTCGCGATCGTGCATGATTCAAGAATTCCTTGACAGGTTTCGCAGCTTCTCTAGCCGCTCAAGCCAAACGTCTCAAAGAAATATAACACGGAAAGTGAGTGAACTAAATAATTTGAGATTCAACGATTGATGAAAAGAGATTTGAAAAACATTCGTGTACAACTCAATATAAAGTGTTTTTGCAATACAATGAAAGCTCTTAAAGAAAATCAGTTATCAATCATAAACACCTTTATTTTTTTGAAATATCAATAGACGTGATGTAAGTTAGAGAAAAGAATTTTAAGCACAACGACCGTTTTTCAAAGGTATCCGCAATCCATTACCCTAACCGTGATTGATTCATAATTTTGAATCGCCTATTGTTTCGTTTCACTTGTCGCATGGTTGATCTATTGGATAGATCTTACATGCCACCTACCAAGAGCTTGTTTGATGTTGGTTTAGAAGGATTTCATCTTCATTATGCAGTGTAATGAGGGCATATCACTCGATGTTTTGGCAATACCACAAGGATAATGCTGTAGGTACTCATGAGATATATATTCTCACTTTCCACATTGTGTGAAATGCTGAGTCTTCATTGACGTGTCCTAATGAAATTTATTAGATGATCTCGTGCTCTAGACTCAATAGTGCACATTTGTCTTTCGCTCTTAGAGACTAGGAGAGGGTCTCTTCTTCAATATCAACCATCTCTAAAAGAAAAGTCGATAGATAATCTAGGTTCCCTCAGGAGAATGAAACAAGTCCTTTTAAGAGGAACTTGAGAAGCTTGGGAAGATGTAGTGTAGTGCGCCATCGGGTCCATGACGCCTTGTCTTTCAATACCGTATACCTAGGTAATACCAATAGCATAAGAATTGAACCCGTTTCTACCCTGGGAAATAATGGAGGGCTATTTATTTTCACCCTTTTTACATTCATTTCTTTTTCATTCTTCAACCCCTTTCCGCTTACCGAGACTTCATTACTAGAACCTTGTTGCTTTTATTCTAGTTTTAGCTCTATCTCACCAAGACTCTTGCCATTTCTCACTTTTCTCCTTTTTTCATTATACCTAAGGACTCTACACTATCTAGTGGATTGTCCCTGGGTAGATCCCTCCGGCTCAAGGGATCGGGAACTAATACCTAACCTAACCATCCTTATATCACCATACATAAAGTAAATTTGGTCGTTTTTGGATTGTTCATCCGCCATTGGAACCAATTGAAAACCATTTGAAAATCAATCCATGTACTTGTGATATATTATCAAAGCATTTTGTACCGAATTGTTTTGATATTTCGAAAAGAGCTCCCTCAATATGTGCATCGTATATTTGAAATCGCTTTGGCACTGAGGCAAGAGGGAAGAATTCACCATTGATTAACATTTTCTAAAAATATCTACATCACCTTCCC
>OU343221.1:140611255-140706304 GCA_910596185.1 Chrysanthemum makinoi | reverse complement strand
AAAAGAAAATTATTTTTAACACTATTTAATTAATTATTATTAAATAAAAACTATTTTAACTACTTAATAAATACTCTAAAATGAAAGAAAATACAAAATAAAGCTAGAAAAATAAACTTATGATTCTGAAAATTTAAATACTATAAAACTAATTTTAAAACTAAAAATATATTTTTCACACTTTTATCTAATTATTGTACTTCACTAATAACTATTTAAAATTCACTTAAATACTAGAAAATAGAAAATAAACTTGGAAAAATAAAATTTTAACTTTGAAAAATCTAAAATATGATAAAACTAATTTTAAAACAGAAAATGTATTTTTTAGACTTTTTAATTATTTATTACTAATTAATTACTATTTTTAACTAATTAAAATTATAATAAATACTAAAAAGATAAAGAAAAATCTGAAACTTTTTCTAAAAATCCTATGTGATAACAGAAACTTAAGAAAAATAGAAACTGGACTTCCATTACAAAAGATGAAAAGAAAAAATCAAAAAGCTAAAAAGTCTTAAATAAACACTATCAATGACATTAAAACTTGACTTTTTCTGGATTTTCTTTTTGGAAACTACTTTAATACTGATTATATGAAACTTTAACAAAGACAAAACTTTACAAACCACCCAAATAAGTCGTTTGATGATCAAAAAAGCCCAACAAAGGTAAATAAGCTTATTTAGTGGAAATAAGCCCTAACAAGCTTAAAACTTGAAACAAAAGCTCAAAATGATTCAACCAAGCTAATGAGCAGAAATGAGGCTAAAGTATGCAGAGAAACAAACTGATAAGCAATTATAAGCCAATAAGCACTTTGATTTAACACAAAGGGACAAGCTTATGCTTATAGCGCCCTAGTAAACAAGCTCCAAAGTGAAAAATAAAACTTGAAAACTCAAAAGGACCAGGTTGGCTTTCCAAGGAACCAGAGATCAAGAAATTTGGACAAGTAATAAGCTCAAGATGAGCTTATCATAAGCACCACTCAAGTACGTACGCAGTGTAAATTGTATCAGTGCTTCCCAAGAAGCGGTTAAATAAGCACTTTAAAAGCCGATAAACAGAGAACTACTATTTTTGTATTTTTCTACACCAACTAGACTACAATACCTCCAAAGCTTATACTCAAAACTCACTAATGAACCTACAGTAAAAATCCCAAGTTTATTCAAAAATGACCCATTGAGATTTTTGACTTTTTGAGAAAAACCAAAAGTTGACTAAACTGAGATTTGATTTGATCTAGAGCACTTAATATGATGTATTAAGGTAAGATAAGACTAAATTAAGCAAGGTTGACAACTTTTGAACACAAAATCAAGATTTGATATTCTAAAATCCCAACAAGTAATGCACATACAAGCTTATATGAAATTTTGACTTTTTATGAACTAGGACTTGTTTATATGACTAAGATGAGTTGTTTAAACACAGTTAGACTTGTTTCCAACAAAACTAAGAACCAAATACTTTTGAACACACTAAACCAAACACCCTCTTATGCTTGACTGTTTTGATGTTATCAAAGCAAAACAAAGTTTTAAACCATGAACTTGATTCTAGAGCTTGTATTATCAAATATTAGTACTAATGAACCCTTAAACAACTATCATTACAACACTAAACTAAGAATTGATCAAAATGTCATTTCAACTGTTAAAACCAAGTTTTTGAAAACTACAAATTGAAACAAACAAGCTACTGATTTAATGACTTAAACACACTATACTATAGCTATTTATCACAAAGTAACAGAAATTGAAGCTAGATAACACCTAGAACAAAGAAATGCCAAATTGGACAAAATTGCTTACAAATGACTTTGAGGCATAAACTGAGAACTATGAACTGAAAACCAATCCTAAATGCTCTCCACAGAGCTCTAAACCAAGGCCATCCAGATATATACCTTGCTCCAAATTGGGATCACCAATTTCAAGTGATTTTTGATTTTGAAGTATTTAACTTTTGGTAATTTTGATTTTTTAGTCTAAACTAATTTTTATTGTTTCTAATAGCTTTTATAAGCTATTTGGGAGCTTATGTGGCCTATTCTAATCCATACAAACAACAAAGAACATCATTTGAAACATTTGAGATTTTGCTTAAACAAGAGATTTTGCATAAACTGAAATTTGACTTAATACTTGAATTAAAGGTTCACAAGAGCTTTATAATAACATAAACACTTGAAATACAAAGTTTTAAACTTAAAACATAAACTGAAAAATGGAAATTACACTAATTCGACATGAAAAATAAATACTACACTAGATACTTTTTGCACATTGCATAACTCCTCTTCTTTATAGGCTTTTCATACTTCCCACGTGTCTCTGAGACTTTCCCACCACTCTTGAGCCATTGGATTGGCTAGAATCATCCTATCCGTCCATCTAGCTTTTTGGCGCCAATTTTCCATATAGCAGGTTTTTGCTTTAATTGGTTTTGGTAGTGTTAATTAAAGCTTTTTGTTGTTTAGATGATGTGGAGGGGACAAGGTATGGGAGGGGGGTTGAAATTGGGGTGAAACCATGGCTGGTATTGATGTTTCTGTTGGGGAAGAGACACTGCTACAGTGTCTGGTATTTGGGCGCCAGTTTCTTGGGTTTGACTATCTTTGACCGAGGATTAATAATCAAAAGGGGGCCAATTGTGCGCGACCGGTCAAAAGAGTTGTGACTGCTCAAGGTGCAAGAGCAAAGTGGTCAGGGTCAAGCTATATGGGCTTGGATATGCAATTTGGGCCAGCTGGTTATGCTATGGGTTTGGATTGGTTTTGAGATAAAAAATGAGTCCGTTTGGTTTTAGTATTAAACAAGGACCAATTTTTGCAAATTTGCCAAAATTCAAGGACTGATCTTGGAATATTTTCAAACTTCTCACAAGGACCAAACTTGACAACTTTTGATAGAACAAGAACCCTTTTTGTATAAAATCCATTTTTTAAGGTCCAAGGACTATTTTTGTAAATTTCCAAAGTTTAGGGACCTTTCTTGCCACTTGACCAAAGAATCATTCAAGGATCATTTTAAACAACTTAGAATACTTCAGGGACCTTGAATGATAAATTTCCACATTTTTGAATTCCAGGGACTAGAGTTGACAACTTTTAAAACTCGGGGGACTAAAACTGCCAATTTTGCAAACTTTATACATTTTTCATCTGATTTTGATATTTTTGCAATTAAAACACATAAAACACTGATTTGTGATAATTTGATCATTTTGATGTGTTTTTGAGCGTTTTATGATTTTGCGGCTTATACAACAAAAATGATGAGTAATTAGACACTCATCAATCCCCACATCGAGATATTGCTAGTCCCTAGCAATGATTTGAGAAAACCTTGATGGATTTGAAAAACTCTTTACCAAAAGCCATCACTTATGGAGTAGCCAATTGTTTTGATTCAAGTAAGAACCTTGGTACAACGATAACTGAGATGATTTATTGGCAAATCATAAACCATATAACGGATTTGATGTGTCTTTACCGAAGCCGCATCTTCGGACTAGCCAACTCTTAGATAAATTATCAACATTATCTTTGGTGAGCTGAATACCAATTATGGATTTTCCACCGCCTTTACCACAAGCCATAACTCGGGCTAGCCAACTCTTTATCTTTTGAGGATGATGGGGAGCTGAAGAACCATACAATTTTGGGCAAATTGCAAGCCATATAAACGGATTTGAGCAATCTTTACCAAGAGCCGTTTGCTCCTGGATTAGCCAATCCTTTAGTCTTCTGCACATGGCGATCGATAACCAATTGAGAAAGTGTAAAACACTTACTCCAAAAAAAAAAAATTTTTGGCCAAAAACGGGAATTGGTAGATAATATATGAAATTCGTAGAATTCCCCCACACTTAGAAATGAATATTGCCCTCAATATTCAAAGTACCTAAGCAGTTAAACAAAGAAACGTAAAAGGAAATATTACGCCATTATTTAGAAAGATTTTTTTTTGGTTGAGAATATACAATAAAGTGTGGGAAAACTCCCCCACACTAGGGTGGTAGAAAAGGGGTAAGAAGACAGAATTATGGGTGAAAACCCATATGGTGCGTATAATGTTTTGATTACCGAAGTCACTTAGCTTGACCGATCCCGCGATTCATTGGTTCATGGGGAAAGTTACGTGGAAAACCAATCTCGATCGGACTTTCATTCACAATGTTAAAACATATGAACATCGAAAGTTCCACTCCGACGCAGATACAACCGTATTTTAATAGTAGAAACTATAAGGGATGATATGGGTCAAAAATGGTGTCCTCATTCCCGGAAGAGAAAAGGGAAAGAGCAACCACACCATTTGTGAAGAATGGAATAAATATGTGCATCACAATGCATGTCCATTCTTCATTAGAAAGAAGCAAATCACCATTTTTACATTTTAAGCTTAAACTTTAAGCTTGTATGGTGATTATTAAAGGAGTTCCGAAGGGAGGATTGGGACGATTCTTCATTTAATAAACTTAAGAAAAGGATGTCCCCTCCGAATCAAAGTAATTATCATCAACCCCTGTTGGGATTGATTCATCACTTAGAAAAGCATCGACTTCTTTCCAAAAATTATCATCTTCCTCATCAAGAGTGAGAGAAGGGATGGAAGAGTCGGGAATAAGACTAGAAGATGATGGATCATTTTGGAGCAATTCATCAATGGGAAGAATGTCTCCCATGGATCACAAACATCATCATCCAACTCGATGAAACTGAAGAGATTTTGGTTTCATCCACGAGACTTAACAATATCGATGCGACAAACCGATGCCTGAGGTGGGACAAGTGGTGTGCTCTTAGAGCTAGCAGCTTCCACTTCCGCTGAAGTCTCCGATTCTAGATCATCGTCATCATCATCAAGAACACTCTTGACTTCCCTGGTACAGCTTTCAAACCATTTGTTTGAACCAGGGTAATTTTCAAAGCTTTGAGCTCAAGACGCTTTGGTGAACACTCTTAACTGGAAATTTGAGAGTGTTGCATTGATTCTTTCGGATTTTTGATCAATTGTGGCAACACTCTTTTTGTATAGAGGTTTGGAGTTCTGGTTGATATTTAGCGTGAGCTCGTCGTTGTCAACCCGTATGGTCAACTCTTCCGCAAACACATCAATCAGAGCACGACTCGTTCTCAAGAAAGCTCTCCTAAGATGAGGGAACTTTAGGATCTGCAGCGAAGTCTACAACAACAAAGTCAGCATGAAAGTGGAATTTTCCCACTTTTAGCACAACATCCTCTCGCTATCCCAAGTGGACGAGTTATGGTACGGTCCGCTAGCTCGAGAGTCATACAAGTGGATGAAAGTTCAGGAAGAGACAGTTTCTTCCATACCGAGGTGGCATGAGGTTAATGCTAGCGCCAAGATCGCCAAGGCGAGCATTGAAACATCCCCAAGAAATCACATCGATTAAACCGGCCAGGTCTTCAAGCTTTTCGGGAAGCTTATTAAGAATGGTCGCTGAGCATTGCTCATTTAGAGGGGTTTTCGCCATCTCAGACAACTTATCTTTGTTGGTGAGTAAGCCTTTAAGCGTGGATGCAAATTTAGGCATTAGAACGAGAGCATCAACGAAGCTTATATCAAAGTGGAGCTCATTGAAGATTTGGAAAAATTTTTCCATTTGCTCTTTGTTTTTGTCTTTGAGCTTCTCATCATTCATTCTTGATGGGTAAGGAAGCTGATTAGACTTTTGAGCCGGGATGGAAGTGTTTTCTGGCTCAGATTTTTCCTCGGAACATCGGGTTCCGGACTTAAAGCTTGACTACCGGTGGGACGTGGGCGGTACTTCGTGGGCTTGAATAATGCACCTTGTCCGTTGTTTCCTTGGTAACTTGACTAAATGCCACAGGAGGAGGGGGCATAGGAGTCGTAGGTCCATTGTGCGTCTTACCACTACGAGTGGTGACGGCTTTCAACTCGGCATTAGGATTGGGAATAGTATTGCTTGGGAGTCCCCTAGAAGATGGTGAAGCTTTGTTCATATTCATGTTCATGAAACTGCTCATCATATTCTTCAACTCATTTGTCTGCCGAGACAGTGTGGTATCAATTTCCTTTTTTAGCTCACCTCTCATGTTATTGATCTGAGTTTGCATTGAACGCATGTTTGACTCAGTCATTTTCATGAAGTCATTTGGCATGGGAGCTGGAGGAGGTGGTTGATAACTTTGATGATTAGGAGCTTGAAAAGGTTGTTGATAACCTTGCTGATTTGGAGCTTGATAAGGTTGGTTGAAATTGTTCCGGCTTTGATTGAAATTTTGAGAGTTATTGAAGTTTTGTCCTTGATTCAGAACAAAGCGATTTTGATTGCCATGGTTTGCACGGAGGAAAACCATGTGGTGTCATACCGCTAGGTGCACGGTAGTGAGGATCGCCTGCTGGTCGGTATTGATTGTGGTTTACCGAAGCTACGGGAGCTTGGTAAAAGAAGCATCGTTGCTTGACAATCATAATAATACGTGTGGACCACTACAAATTTCACACACCTTGTTTATGGCTTTGAATGGTTCCGCTTATGAATTTCTTTTGATCTCCTTTACCTCTTTTATCATACAATGGATCATGTCCGTTAGAGCGGCTAACGGAGCGGCTAACTCGGAAGAGTTACCGGATGAAGAAGCAGGAGTGTTCGAACATTGACTTTGTTGCGAGAAAAGGAACTTTGATTTACTCGCAAATTTCAAGCACATCTTTAGGTCTACGATTCAAGATATTTCCACCTGCGGATGCATTCAAGGAATCTTGATCGCACGTGCTTCAACCCATTGTAAAAGATATTAACTTGTTGAAGCTCCGTGAATTCATGATGGGGGCATTTCCCGAGGAGATCTTTGAATCTCTCCCATGCCTCTCCAAAATTTTCATCGAAATTTTGACGAAATCCAGAAATTTCATTTTTAAGATTAGTCGTCTTTGATGGAGGGGAGAAATAATTGACAAACTTTTGGACAAGATCCTCCCAAGTTTCGATGGATCGAGGGGTTCTTTCCACCAAACCGGCTGCCGCCCGCAAGTGAGAACGGAAATAGCATCAATTTGATCACCTTTTGTGGCACATCCTTGTAATTGAGAGTTGATGTCAAATGGTTGAACCAACGGATGTGTGCATACGGGTCTTCGATCACCGCGGAATTGATTCGTGAGACACAAGTTGGATTAAATGTGTCTTCAACTCGGTGATCGTAATTGATTACCGGTAAGACGATGGCATCTCCATAACCCCGGTGGGTGCCCGGAGCATTTCGCCATGGTATCGTTCGCTCACATATGTTGCTCGAAATAGTACGAATCTCGGGTTCGACTATTTGGCAGACGCCTCACGAGAACGGGTCTAGGAATTTCTGTTAGATCACGCAAAGGACTCAATGATCTAGAAGAACGAGTGCGCATGCACTAGAGATAACTCTAAGAAATCTCAGAGTTAAGAAGAGAAATGGAATTATGAAGACGTTTTATAAAAATCAGGTGAGAAGAATCTTTTTGATTTTCTTATAACTTTAAAAACTTTTTACAAATGGTGGGTATGTGCAACAATGGATCTGAAAATGGCTAAACACACGCTAAAGCTCCCGCAGCGGCGCAAAATTTGATTCGAGCAAAACCGTCAAGTCTTTTACAGACTCAAATGCCGACACAAATGCAAATGAAGATCGAGAATACAGGGGATTCGGGTCGTTTAGTCCCAAGGAGACTCAATGGTGTGTTAAACAAACTCAGAAGATGGAATGATCACTAAGGATAGTGATCTGTAAAGGTTTTGATTAGAAATATTACACTCTTGATTGATTTGGAATAGAATGGAGTACAGATTTGGAAAGCACAACAACCAGATCAAAGAAACGTAAACGTAAGTTTTAAAACTACGTGAGACGCACAAAATAAAAAGAGAAAACTAAGAAATAAAAGACCTAAAAATATAAAAATGACATTTTTGGAATCCTAAAAATAAAGGAAAATTATTAGAAAAAGAAAATTATTTTTAACACTATTTAATTAATTATTATTAAATAAAAACTAATTTAACTACTTAATAAATACTCTAAAATGAAAGAAAATACAAAATAAGGCTAGAAAAATAAACTTATGATTCTGAAAATTCTAAAATACTATAAAACTAATTTTAAAACTAAAAATATATTTTTTCACACTTTTTATCTAATTATTACTAATTAATAACTATTTAAAATACACTTAAATACTAGAAAATAGAAAATAAACTTGGAAAAATAAAATTTTAACTTTGAAAAATCTAAAATATGATAAAACTAATTTTAAAACAGAAAATGTATTTTTTAGACTTTTTAATTATTTATTACTAATTAATTACTATTTTTAACTAATTAAAATTATAATAAATACTAAAAAGATAAAGAAAAATCTGAAACTTTTTCTAAAAATCCTATGTGATAACAGAAACTTAAGAAAAATAGAAAAACAGGACTTGCTTATTAAAAAGATGAAAAGAAAAATCAAAAAGCTAAAAAGTCTTAAATAAACACTATCACTGATTAAAACTTGGACTTTTTCTGGATTTTCTTTTTGGAAACTACTTTAATACTGATTATATGAAACTTTAACAAAGACAAAACTTTTACAAACCACCAATAAGCTGTTTTGATGATCAAAAAGCCCAACAGTGGGTAAATAAGCTTATTTAGTGGAAATAAGCCCTAACAAGCTTAAAACTTGAAACAAAAGCTCAAAATAGATTCAACCAAGCTTAATGAGCAGAAATGAGGCTAAAGTATGCAGAGAAACAAACTGATAAGCAATTATAAGCCAATAAGCACTTTGATTTAACACGAAAAGTGGGACAAGCTTATGCTTATAGCGACCCTAGTAAACAAGCTCCAAAGTGAAAAATAAAACTTGACAACTCAAAAGGACCAGGTTGGCTTTCCAAGGAACCAGAGATCAAGAAATTTGGACAAGTAATAAGCTCAGTATGAGCTTATCAGCTGTTGCACCAATTGCACAGGGCAGTATGCAGGCGAAATTGAATCAGGTGCTCCCAAGAAGCAGTTAAATAAGCACTTTAAAAGCTGATAAACAGAGAACTACTATTTTTGTATTTTTCTACACCAACTAGACTACAATACCTCCAAAGCTTATACTCTGAAACTCACTAATGAACCCACAGTAAAAATCCCAAGTTTATTCAAAAATGACCCATTGAGATTTTTGACTTTTTGAGAAAAACCAAAAGTTGACTAAACTGAGATTTGATTTGATCTAGAGCACTTAATATGATGTATTAAGGTAAGATAAGACTAAATTAAGCAAGGTTGACAACTTTTGAACACAAAATCAAGATTTGATATTCTAAAATCCCAACAGTGGGCTGCACATACAAGCTTATATGAAATTTTGACTTTTTATGAACTAGGACTTGTTTATATGACTAAGATGAGTTGTTTAAACACAGTTAGACTTGTTTCCAACAAAACTAAGAACCAAATACTTTTGAACACACTAAACCAAACACCCTCTTATGCTTGACTGTTTTGATGTTATCAAAGCAAAACAAAGTTTTAAACCATGAACTTGATTCTAGAGCTTGTATTATCAAATATTAGTACTAATGAACCCTTAAACAACTATCATTACAACACTAAACTAAGAATTGATCAAAATGTCATTTCAACTGTTAAAACCAAGTTTTTGAAAACTACAAATTGAAACAAACAAGCTACTGATTTAATGACTTAAACACACTATACTATAGCTATTTATCACAAAGTAACAGAAATTGAAGCTAGATAACACCTAGAACAAAGAAATGCCAAATTGGACAAAATTGCTTACAAATGACTTTGAGGCATAAACTGAGAACTATGAACTGAAAACCAATCCTAAATGCTCTCCACAGAGCTCTAAACCAAGGCCATCCAGGATATACCTTGCTCCAAATGCTGATCACCAATTTCAAGTGATTTTTGATTTTGAAGTATTTAACTTGGATTTTGGTAATTTTGATTTTTAGTCTAAACTAATTTTTATTGTTTCTAATAGCTTTTATAAGCTATTTGGGAGCTTATGTGGCCTATTCTAATCCATACAAACAACAAAGAACATCATTTGAAACATTTGAGATTTTGCTTAAACAAGAGATTTTGCATAAACTGAAATTTGACTTAATACTTGAATTAAAGGTTCACAAGAGCTTTATAATAACATAAACACTTGAAATACAAAGTTTTAAACTTAAAACATAAACTGAAAAATGGAAATTACACTAATTCGACATGAAAAATAAATACTACACTAGATACTTTTTGCACATTGCATAACTCCTCTTCTTTATAGGCTTTTCATACTTCCCACGTGTCTCTGAGACTTTCCCACCACTCTTGAGCCATTGGATTGGCTAGAATCATCCTATCCGTCCATCTAGCTTTTTGGCGCCAATTTTCCATATAGCAGGTTTTTGCTTTAATTGGTTTTGGTAGTGTTAATTAAAGCTTTTTGTTGTTTAGATGATGTGGAGGGGACAAGGTATGGGAGGGGGGTTGAAATTGGGGTGAAACCATGGCTGGTATTGATGTTTCTGTTGGGGAAGAGACACTGCTACAGTGTTAAAGGCGGTATTTGGGCGCCAGTTTCTTGGGTTTGACTATCTTTGACCGAGGATTAATAATCAAAAGGGGGGCCAAATTGGTACGTGACCGGGGTCAAAAAGAGTTGTGACCTGGCTCAAGGTGCAAGAGCAAAGGGTCAAGGGTCAAGCTATATGGGCTTGGATATGCAATTTGGGCCAGCTGGTTATGCTATGGGTTTGGATTGGTTTTGAGATAAAAAAATGAGTCCGTTTGGTTTTAGTATTAAACAAGGACCAATTTTGCAAATTTGCCAAAATTCAAGGACTGATCTTGGAATATTTTCAAACTTCTCACAAGGACCAAACTTGACAACTTTTGATAGAACAAGAACCCTTTTTGTATAAAATCCATTTTTTAAGGTCCAAGGACTATTTTTGTAAATTTCCAAAGTTTAGGGACCTTTCTTGCCACTTGACCAAAGAATCATTCAAGGATCATTTTAAACAACTTAGAATACTTCAGGGACCTTGAATGATAAATTTCCACATTTTTGAATTCCAGGGACTAGAGTTGACAACTTTTAAAACTCGGGGGACTAAAACTGCCAATTTTGCAAACTTTATACATTTTTCATCTGATTTTGATATTTTTGCAATTAAAACACATAAAACACTGATTTGTGATAATTTGATCATTTTGATGTGTTTTTGAGCGTTTTCAGATGATTTTGCAGTTTATACAGTACAAAAATGATGAGTAATTAGACACTCATCACTTTGTGCGAGAATGTAATACCGAATTCTTGCTTAAGTCGATTGCACCTTTGTTGTCACATAGGATGGCTATGTCGCTTAGATGGATGTCGTAGTCTACTAACGCTTGTTTCATCCATAGTGCTTGTTGGCATGCTTTGCCGGCGGAGACGTACTCGGCTTCGTTGTTGATATTGCAGTGCCGTTGTTTCTTAGAAAATCATGATGTTAAACAACATCCCATAAAAGTACATACCCCACTTGTACTTTTTCTATCAACGTAATCACCGGCATGGTCAGAATCTGCATATACAATTGTTTCTACTCCAGTTTGCCTTAGGATACCATAAACCTAATTGTGTTGTACCCTTAATATATCTAAATATTCTTTTTACGGCTTCTAGGTGTGATATTTTAGGGTCTTCTTGAAACCTAGCACATAAGCAAACACTAAATATGATATCCGGCCTACTTGCCATGAGGTAGAGAAGGCTACCTATCATGCCACGATATTTAGTATTATCAACGGATTCTCCGTCCTCGTCTTTTGTGAGTTTGGTGTCGGATGACATTGGAGTCCTAATTGGTTTTGATTCTTCTAGACCGAATTTCTTTAACATCTCCTTGATGTATTTAGATTGATTAAAGAAGATACCATCTTCTACTTGTTTTATTTGTAGACCAAGAAAGAAACTAAGTTCTCCCATCATACTCATCTCGAACTCGTCATGCATGATTTTAGAGAAATCATCACACATGTCTTGACAAGTGGATCGGAATATAATATCATCTACATATATTTGTACTATGATTATATGTGACTCTCTTTTCTTAGTAAAAGTGTGTTGTCAACTAACCCATGGTGTAGTTGTGTTTAACTAGAAATGACTTGAGTCTATCATACCAAGCTTTTGGAGCTTGTTTAAGACCGTAAAGGGCTTTCTTTAATTTATACACATGTTTGGGTTTTTCAAAATCAATGAAGCCGGAGGTTGAGCTACATATACTTCTTCATTTATGACACCATTTAGAAAAGCGCTTTTGACATCCATTTGATAAAGCTTTAGATCATTAGCACAAGCATACGCAAGAAGTATTCTTATAGACTCTAATCTAGCCACGGGGCGTAGGTCTCATCAAAGTCTATTCCTCTTGTTGGTTATACCCTTGAGCAACGAGTCTAGCCTTGTTCCTAAACACTACTCCGTTTGCATCTAATTTGTTTTTATAAACCCATTTGGTTCCTATTATGGTTTGATTACTAGGTGGAGGGACAAGTGTCCAAACATCATTAGAAACAAATTGATTTAGTTCTTCTTGCATAGCCATTACCCAACTTTCATCTTTTATGGCTTCTTGTGTATTCTTAGGTTCTAAGGTTGAAACGAAACAAAACAAGGTACTTTGGTTTTGAACTTGAGACCTTAATGTTCGTTCGTTTAGTTTTCCTATGGCTTTATCTACGGGGTGATCTTTGGACTCTTTAATGTTTATTATTTCATCACTTAGAGGTTCTTCTTCTTCACTTATCTTTTTCTTTATTACTATGGCTTCACTTTCTATAATCTAGTCATCGACAAGAGGTGGAGAGGGTTTGGGTGGACTTTCATCAAATTTTATATTTAATGACTCTTCTACCTTCATTGTTTCTTTGTTTAATATGACGTAAGCTTTGCTATTTGGCGAATAACCTAAAAAGATACCTTCGGTTGATTTAGGATCAAATTTTGTAAGGTAATCTTTAGTGTTAAGAATAAAACTTTTACTACCAAAGACTCTAAAGTGATTTAACGTAGGCTTTTGCCTCGAAGTAACTCATATGGAGTTTTTCCTAAGATTGGTCTAATCAAGACTCGATTGAGTATATACGTTGAAGTATCAACGGCATTACACCAAAACTTTTGAGGTATGGATTGTTCATTAAGCATGGTTCGACTCATTTCTTGTAGAGTTCTATTCTTTCTTTCTACTACCCCATTCGATTGTGGAGAGCCGAGAAGTTGTGAGTAATACCATTAGCGTCACAAAAGCTCCGAATTGCACTTCATTATCAAATTCCCTACCATGATCCGTCCTAATAGACACTATGGGTCTTCCTAGTTGTCTTTGGATCTTTTTGCTTAATATTTCAAAATAGTTAAAGGTTTCCGTTTTGTTCTTTAAAAATTTTGTCCAAGTATACCTAGAGTAGTCATCCACTATTACCAAAGTATAGTAGTTGCCTCCATAACTTTGGATAGCGGATGGACCAAATAAATCCATATGTAGTAATTCTAGACACCTAGTTGTGGACACCATGTTTTTAGCTTTATGACTCGAATGAGCTTGTTTTCCTATATTACAAGCATCACAAAAATGATGTTCATATTTTAACTTACGTAGATCTCTTACTAGATCTTTGGATGATAGCGATTGAAGAAGTCGCATGTTGGCGTGACCCAATCTTCGATGCCATAAGGTCGAAGTATCATCCATAGAGGTAAGACATAGTTTGTCTTTAGGTTCATTACCGATTTTAATGACATAGACTCCATGTTTCCTAATTCCTCTTCCTATGGTTATGCCATTTTAAGTATCTTACTACCGGTTTCGGTAAAAGTACATTGCACTTTTTATCACATATTTGTCCTATACTTAAGAGATTAAAGTTTAGGTTTTCTTCGTGACACACATCGTTAATGGTTAGAGATTTGTTAGAAATCGTACCTTTACCGATGATTCTACTTTTGCTATTTCCAAACACCACATTACCTCCATTAATGGATTCATATGTGGAGAATAGATCCTATTGCCGGTCATGTGCCTCGTGCACCCGCTATCCTTGACCCATTCATCGGGGTCTAGGTCGACCTTTAAGCACACCTAAAACAATAATAAACTCAAAGTTTGGTCCCCATTTGTTCATGGGTCCATTAGTGTTAAACATTCCATTCATGTTAGACATGTATGGATAAGATGAGTATGCATTCCATGGAACAAAGTTTTGAAAAGGAAAACCGTTTTGCATGTTTTGATTCCATCCCATTTGATGGTTACTTTTCGGGTAAACGTTATTAGGTCTCCTAAATGAGTTAGGTTTTGAAAAAGATGGAGCTTTGTTTCTTGCAAAAGTAGGATTATATTTTGGAGGTGGTTGTCTAGTGGTGACATGATTTGGTTTCTTCCTATTAACTATGACAAACTCAGTTCTAGATGAAGAAGCTACATTATTGCTAATGTTTTCTACAGCAGATCCACGGATCCCTTTTTCTACACTAGCCGGTTCCCTTTTTAGAGGATCTGTGGGATCTGCCACAACAGTGGCTGGTTTTTCTAGTTCTTTAACAAATTTTGTTTCTTTACTTTCACTAGTTGATGGATCAAGTTGTTGACTACCTAGACCCTTTTGATTGTTACTAGTTTTAACGCTATCGAGTATTGTATCTAAAGTGTTCGTGCTCATTCTAGCAATTTTAGAATCTAAGTGATCCACTAGTGTTTGAAGTTGAACGCAAAGTTCACATTCACCACTTGCTATTTTACCTTTCTCTAAACGTTTTAGTTTTGCTTTTAATTCTATGACTTCTTTATCTAAACGTTTATTTTGACTCTTTAAAAGCTTGTTTTTGTTAACTAGTTTTAAGCTAATATTGCATAGTTTATCATATTCATTATGCAATGAGTCGTCATCAAGTGATGAGCTACTATAGTATTCAAGACATACCTCGTCATTTGCCATAAGACAAATTTCTTCATCCTCCTCGTCGCTCATTCCCCACGTGCGTCGCTTTTAACGCCTTTTGATCATCTCATTTGGGACACTTACTAATAAAGTGGTTTGGGTCCCCACACTTAAAGCAAGTACGATCATCTTTGGCTTCATCTCTTTGCTTTTCCAAAATCCTTTCTTATCGTCATACGGTTGTTTGACGTATCTACCCTTTCTTCTAAAGAACTTTTAAAGTCCCTTACCGCCATAGCGTACTCTTCGTCGTCACTACTTGAAGATGAGTTCTCCTCATCGCTCGAAGCCTTTTTGGCTTTAAGGGCAAGAGATTTGTGTTTCTCTTTCACCTTTGAGGCTTCGGAATCTTTAGCAAGGACAAGCTCGTAGACTTTTAGGTTGCCTATGAGTTCATCGAGGGTGAGGATTGTCAAATCTTTTGACTCTTCGATTGCCGTCACCTTGGATCTCCACTTCGATGGAAGTGCCCTTAGATATCTCCTAACATGGTTACGGCTAGAAAAAGATTCATCAAGTGCTTGTAAAGATGTAATAATAGTATTAAAGTTAGCAAATGAATGATCTATAGTTTCCTCATCCGATATTGAAAATTGTTCATATTGTTGAACAAATAAATCAATTTTATTATTTTTAACTTGTTGGTTGCCTTGATGAGTTACAACTAAAGAATTCCAAATTTCTTTAGAGGTTTTAAGCATAGAAATTATTTCGAATTCCTTTTTCGGTAAAGCATTATATAAAACCATTTTTGCTTCACTATTTTTAGAAAGCTTTTTCTTCATTTCATCATTTAGTTTATCATGAGTTATGTTAACTAAATTTCCTTTATCATCATTTGAGGTAGCCTCAAAATCACCTTCAACAATAATGTACCAAAGATCAATATCTTTAGACTTCACATATGTTTGGAATCTATTTTTCCAATATATAAAACCATTAGTTTCAAGTAGTGGTGATCGTTGCATAGATTGCCCTTCCTTATAATTTTCAGAACCCATAGTGATCGAAAAGTTTTAAAATACAATTTTATTTTAAAACTTTTATAAACTTAGCTCTTGATGCCAATTGTGGAAAACTAGAAGGGGGTTGAATAGTTTTGCCGATTTAAAGTTGATTTCAAAAACTTTAGATTCGATATTATGTGAAATCGTATGGATGTTGAGAACGTGTAGATCTAATGATAATGTAAGCAAATAAATAAAGTTAAGGGATAGAAATGACACAACCGATTTATAGTGGTTCGGCTACAAGGTCACCTTCCTTGCCCTACTCCACCCCCGAGTCACCTACTCGAGAGTTCAAGCACTATGTCAACAAACTCCTTCACTTGGCGGAGAAGCCTTGACAACGTTGCTTACACTTTTTCCGGTACAAAGCTAGATACCGAGTCCGTAGCACGGTGGACCAAACCAACACAACTATTACACAACAAATATGTGAAATATCAAATACAAGATCTTCGCTACAAAAATCTTGCGGAGTGACAAATCAATCAAGGACCGATCCGTGCCAAAACAGTCAAGCTTAAATCACTCAAGCCGGCCACTTGTGAATGGCAGACCGTTATCAAAGCTTAAAACTGCTTAGCAGAATGCAATGAAGATCCGGGGAGTATAGTGTTTCCAAAATAAGCGTTATGTCCCAACTGCTATGCAATGGATTATCAAACGTATAGTGATCGAGGAATTTGAACGGAAAAAGGGATTGATGAATTATTATAACTACAGAAGAAGGACATAAACTACAAGGGCTAAAATGCAAATTAAAGGAAATTAAAAAGATAAAAACTATTAAATAAACGCTATCACTATAATTAAAATGATGTTTTTGTTTTTAAGTTTTTATAAAACTTAAATTAAAATCTACGTGACGTACAAGTGAAAAAGTGAAACTTATACAATATAAACCCTAAAAATATGAAAATGACATTTTTACAATCCTAATGATAAAAGACAATTTATAGAAAAAGAAAATTATTTTTATAACTAATTATCTAATTATTATTAATTAAAAACTATTTTTAACTATTAAATAAATACCTAAAATACAAGAAATTAGGAAATAAAGCTAGAAAAATAAAATTAAGACTTAGAAAAATCTAAAATATCAAAATAGAATTTTCAAAACTATTTTTGTAATTTTCTGATTATTTTTGGATTTTCTAGGAATTAAAAACTATTAAAAACTAATTAAATTATTTAAAAATACAAATTTAACTAAGAAAAATCTAGAAAAATATTTTTTTGTCTTTTTATATTTATCTTAACTTAAGAAAAATGAAAAATTATTTTTTTGAAGCTTTTCTTAATTAATTGTATTTAAAGCTATTTAAAAATGCCTAAAAACTAGTTTAAATCAAGAAAAATAGCAAACAAGCTAGGAAAAATCTGAAAATTTCAGGGAAACTCTAAAATTATATTAGGAAGCTAGGAAAAATAGAAAAACAGGTACTTATGTGGAGGAATTAGAAACTGATGAGCAAAGTGCTTATAAAATAAGCACTTGGATAAGCTAAATGGACAAAACAAGCACCAAATTGAAACACAGGCTAAAATAAGCTAAGAGTGACCAAATGCAACTAGAATCAACAAGCCATAACCACTGATTTGCAGTTACAACAGATTTGATGAAATTGAGATAATAAGCTAAAACAGTTAAAGGGGGTCTACTTTGAGCTAAGGAATAAGCTAACCAATAAGCTAAAACCTAAAACCAAATATGGGACCCTAAACAAGACCTGGGTGGCTATGCATAAGCCAAAAATCAGACCTAGGTGAGCTCACATGAGCTTTGCACAAGCTCTGCAAGACTGCTTTCAGGCCCAATGCAATGTAGTCTCAGTGCCCGCAGGCATAAGCCTTCATTCACAAGCCTGTTTGAGAGTTCTAAAAAATTGGCAAAATTCCACAAAAATGATAATAAGAAACAAGACCAGGTGAACTTTTTAAACCTACAATTTTCATTGAAATTGGTCCAGAAATGAATCCAAGAAAATTCTTCCTAGTTGAGCCCAAATCAGATTTTTCAATGTTTTTGACTTTTGAACAAAAACTGAAATGTTGACTTTGATGAGATTTGGATACAATTTAAGCACTGATTATGAAGTGTTATGATCAAATAAAACTAATGTAATCTATGTTTAACAGTTCTAAACACAAAACAAGGATCTGCTAATCCAAATCCACAACAGTGAACAAGTTAAAACAGATTACTTGATGTTTTGACTTTTTGAGCTAGCAGGCACAAGACTTTGACAGATATGAGCTCAAATATGCTACACAAACATGATCCAACAAGAGGCATACACTGAACAAACCTATGAGACAGATTTATCAGCAAATCCAAACACACCTTTATCTTACTGTTATGAAGATTAAAAGAGACAAACACTTTTCAAACTTGTATCAATGATCAAGATACATCTATATAACCTAAATACAGCTTATTGAACAGATAAAACTTATTATAAACCACAAGAGCAGATTATGCTATAAAATTTGGAAATAACTTACAAGTGGTCCTAAACCACAATGGCTTGCAACAACAACCAGTGACCACTAGCCTATTCAACTTGACCCAATGAACTCTGAACTAACCCAAATCCATAACTGAATCAACCCATTTCCATTTCCATTTCCATTTCTGCCCAAATCCACCTTGTTTGACTTTCTTTGACCAAAGTTCAATTTTGCTAAAATCTTAAATGTGAGCTTATAGAAAACTATTAGAAGCTTGTATAAGCTTATTGGAATTGAGAAATGAGCTTATTGAAGCTTGGATGCAAGAAATAGAAACTGAAATTTCCAACAGTGGTGTACAAATTTGAAATGTGAACAATAACTTGAGTTTATACTTAAAAGTTGATAATTCTGATACAAATACCTTACTTTGATACTAAGAAACAAAATATTTCAGAAATTACATTAAATTAAAAGCTTTTAATGAAAAACGACATAAGTGAAAAATAAACTAAAACTACCCTCCCTCTTGCTTCCTTTTGCTATCTTTTTATAAACCAAACATCTTCTCTCTCCTCTCTGACCAATTCCCAGCATTAATCTCAACCTTTGGATGATTTCAAGCGATCCTAGCCGTTTAAATGGATTTTGGCGCCAAAATGGGGTACTTGACAGTTGGGGTTGAGTGAGGGGAGGGAAAGTGCATTAAATGATCCTTGGAAGTTAGTTGAGGTGGGGGGAACATGGTTGAGTGGGGGTGAGGAGGGGGGATGGGAGTTGGATTGTTGCAGGTTAGCAGTTGGAGATGAAGACTTTTTGGCGCGTGTTCTGTTTTTGACCATGGGATTGACTGGGGCTAATAATAAAGGGGGGTCAAAATGGATAAATGACAGGGGTCCAAAGCTATGGCAGGGTCCAAAATAGGTTTAAGGGCTTTAATTATCAAGGACCATTAGTGTAAAATCTGAAAATTGCAAGGACCAATGCTGCCATTTTGAAAAGTTGCTCCAAGGACTAAAAGTGACAATCTCACAAAGTATAAGGACCAAACTTGCCATTTTGCAATTTTCCAGGGGCCATTCTTGCCAAATTTTCAAACTTGGAGGACCAATTTTGTAATTTTCTCAAACTTTTGACATTTTTCACCAAAGGACTAAATTTGAAAAGTTATGATTTTAAAAGGACCTTTGGTGACTTTTCTTTTGAAATTTTGACTCAGGGACTAGTTTTGACAAATTTTGAAAGTTGAGGGACTGAAACTGCCAATTATGCAAACTTTGCTCATTTTTCATCTGATTTTAAACATTTTGCATCTGAAACATATAAAATGCAATTTTGGAATATTTTCAGTATTTTGATGCATTTGTGAGCATTTTAAAGCGTTTTGCAGTTCAGATTTGACCAAAAATGATGAGTATTTACACACTCATCAGACCCCTTGCTTGGATGACTTGTAGAATGCTCGTGATCTCGCCTTAGAGAAGGACCTATATGAGGATCACAAATAGAAAGAAAGAAGAACAACTCTCTAGATCAAGTGATCTATATGTTAGAAGAGAATGAGAGTGTATGAGAGATTTAGTAAGAAGAGGGGTGAGTTAGAATGAAGAAATGGCTCTCTATTTATAGGCAAATTTCTCCTCTGTTCCACGGATCCCACGGATCCCTTCCACTTGGGATTCGTCTAGTGTAATCCTAGGGATCCGTGGTACGCTCCTCTTTGCCCATGGGTTTTTTGGTTATGGGTTGGTCCATGGGTTTTCTTTAGATTCAATGTATCTAAGTATACATTGTATCAAGTCTTCTTTGGTATGGGTTAAGATCCATGGGTTATGGTTTTTACCCATCCTAATAAACTATTACAACAAATGCTTAATTATTACATTTTTGTATTTAAATGGCTATATGTAAATGCTTTACAAAAATAACATGTATCCTTATAATTATACTTAAGATAACATTACATTTGTTATCAACAAAACACAAAGAGATCGCAAAATATTAATAAACGTTTTTACGGTTTATTTGTATTAACAATCTCCCCCTTTTTGTTGATGACAAAACATAATGTTATGATGAGTAAAACTTAAGAATAGATGTAAGTTTTGAAAGCCCTAAGTTTTACTTCTTCTCCCCTTTTTGTCGAAACAAAAAGTTAACCCTTGGAAGAAATAAACAAACTTCTAACTCCCCTTGACGGTAGCTCCCCCTTGTTTGGGGCGTCAAGTGAAGAAAAATAAAAATCCTACAAAAAGAAAGGTTAGTAACATGCTTATATAATCTTGTGGTTGCCGAGAATCAAGATTGGGAGCCAAGGTATGTAAACAAGGCCTTGTAATAAAACAACAAATTGTAGTTGTATCTATGCCACTTACAAGCATGTAAAAATAAGAACAAGACTTGTTCTTGAAAATGACTTCAAAAATAATACTAAAAGTAGAAAGTAGTAGTAGTGATTCCTTCCATGCTTGCATAAGGTTATGGATGGAGGTTTTGATGAGTAATGGTATTGATGCGATCAAGGATGAGGTTGAGTATGAAACGCATTTCTTCCCTAACTTCTATTGCAATTTCCCTAGTGGATTGGCAATGTTCACAATGTAAATGATGTGGGTGATGAGTGCGGAAGTTTTCCGGGTTGTTTTGATTTGAGTTATGCGGAAGTTGGGGTGGAAAAATAGGAAAATATGGATCAATATCCGGAATGTTAGTAAATGGTGGTGGAAAAGAACCTAGATGTTCTTGTAACGTGATGGGAGCTAATGGTGGTGATGTTTCAAGATCTTGAAAGATAGTATTTGGAGATGTGGGTGGTGTTGAAAAGACTATTTCTTTTTGTTTAGGTTGTTTAGATCTTGTTGGAGTCTTAAGGAGTTCCAAAAGGTGGTGATGAAGTTGGTGTACTTGTTGGTGATGAGGGAGGTGCTATAATGGAAGCATCTTGTGGTGAGTTATTTGTTGAGGATGAACCATTTGAGGTTGGTTTTGCTAAACAACAAGATCGGATACTAATCTGTGCGGATATCCTAGCATTTGATTGTGGTATTTTGGATGGTGGAAGTACAAAGGTTTGGATATCATGATTGTTTGTACTAGATGATTCTCCTAAAGGGTTTTTGGATGACATGATGAAGTGTGTTTGTGAGAAGGAGATGGAGTATGCAAGCATTTTGGGAGTTATATATATAAAAAAACAAAGCATGGTAATGAATGCTTGACCCAAAATGTGGATTAAAATCTAATGATTAGATATGAATTCAAGGCATGTGATAATGAGAACACAAGTGTGACAACCCGTACTTTCAGGTTATTTCTCGAAACAATTTATGCTTCACCATTTCAACATTTATCGTAAACTAGGTTTACGTGTTCCAAATTCGCGTAACCTTAAAGGTTTAGCGGCGAATTCATGATCATATCATCACGAACATTTCATATGGACTAAGTTTAGTCTACATTTCATTAGCATCATTTGCATCATGTTAGTTCATTCATGACATTGCATTTCACCTTAAACGCGTAAATTTTATATTAAATAAACGTTATCGCGTGAGTTATTATTTTGAACATTTAATCCGCTACTTTCAAAAATGATCCCGATATATTTTTATACTTACATTTAGTTTACAAAAACTATATTTTGAGTTTACCTAGTGTTTTAAAATTTACTTTGTACATAAATCGTTAAATTTATATTATTACGACACTTTTCTCAAAAACTACACGACAATTATTATATCACTCAAATTTTACAAGGAATGTATTTTTACAATTTTTATGATCTCATTATACTTTACTTTGATCTATTAAAAATTCCTTTTACCTAAAACTACCTTAAATACACTAATGTATATACAAACCTTACAAGTTATTATTAACTACACATTTTACTTACACCTCTTTAACAATTATGTACATTATATAAAAAAAAAAAAAAAAAGATATTTTGTGAAACACATCCCTAAAACCCGGTCATGGGGGGGGGAGGTGCCTCATTTATTAGTTGGTGACTTCCTTTATTACATGTATATATCTATACTCAACTTATTTTCACATATCTCATTCACAACAATAATGCAAGATCCATCAAAAACTTTCTCCTCTCCTTTTTCCATCTCTCTAAAACCGGTTCTACACAAGGGTAGCAAGAGATCATCAAAGTTTTTCATTCTCAAGTTTAACAATCTAGATTACACTCTTATTAAGGTTTTGAAATAAAAACCTAGGGTGTTTAGGTTAAACCTTTGTTCTAATCACCTCATCATAGTAACTTGTAAGCATATCACTATCATTCTACATCTTTCATATTTATTCCTTCATATTTTGTGCAAGCATGCAAGACTTGTGTTTATTTATACCATTTTTACATTGATTTTTAGAGTTATATATATAAAGGTCATCCTATAATTATCCCCTTGTTATATATTGGTCTTGATGATGTTTAGGAACCCATGACACCCTAAGAAGGTGTATGGTAGGATTAGATTAGTTTTGGAGTTGATTTGAAGGGATTGGAATAGGTTTAGTACGAGAAAAACTATTTTCGACAAGTATTAAAAGTGGTCTGTTCTTATTTTGTTTTTCTGGAAAATCCGACAGTAGGCACGAATTTTTGGCCTTGATATTTAGAAAATATACTTTAAAACGAATCCGTGGCCGCTTGAACGGATTAAAACGGAGTTATAACGAAGAAGTTATGGATTTTACAAGCTTGACGACGAAATATATGTTTTCTGAAAATTTCAGCAAGGTATTTTAGTTTTGTACGAGTCAAAAACGAGTCCTAAGCTTTATAAATTATTTCGACTTATCAAAAATATATTAGTATACTTTGATACGAAGCTAAGGACGTATAAAACGTAGAAAACGGATTTATAACGACTAAGATATGCACGTTTTCATAAACTTGCCGTAACTACTATTTTTAGAAAAACTATATTATTTTTACGAGACAAGTGTTATGGTAACTAAAACGACCATGTTGAAGGCTGTTTTTAACTATGATGTAGAACTTTTTGGAACGAAATGTCTTCTAATAAAATCGAGATCACCAAGCATATTTTTCAAAATGACTAACCGTTTGAATAGCGGAATTGTAATAAATTATTTATGGATGCTTAAACTTTGCCGAAACTCATTTTAACCAACATTTTAGCCAAAATCACCATCTTTAACCTTTATTATCTTTATGTTCGAGACCTCTATGACGAAAACTCATGAACTAAAACTTCTAGATTTTGATACAAACTTTCCAAAACCGTCGAGTTCGTTTCCTAACGTGCGACGTACACCATTTTACGACTAGCTTTTCGAAGCCATTTTTGTCACTTTCATGAAATTTCCAACGACTTTATTTTACGACGAAAAGTGATAATTTCACAATAAATCATTACAAAACCATTGTAGGATGACATTTTGACGTAAATACTTGTAAAGAAATTTAAGATTGGTCAAGACGTCAAAAGAGTATTTTTATGACGATAAGTATTATTTTCAAAACTCACAAATGGTATAAATAACATACGAAATGCATGCATAACATTACATCATAACTCATTACATATCATATCATTCGTAATAGGTCCAGATTAAAGTTTCACATTATACCTCGGTGTACCCACTTTTGTCATCATAATCATTGCAACAGGTGAGTTTTCATAGCCCCGTTTTACAAGTTTTTACATTATTTCAAACCTACGGGGGAGAATACATTGCACAACATTTTTATTACGATACCAAGTATGTTAAATTCATTTACATTGCTTGAGTTACAACGTTGCCAGTTAAAAGTCCCCACTTTAATGCATGAGCCGTTAATTTTCTAGAAGCGTGTGTGAGTGGATAGATCTATCGAGGGTGACACCTCCATCCGGGTTGGTGAATCCCAACTAGTCATACGGATGCATTTCATTCATAAACATTATTAGAGTTGTTTGGCAAGACACTCTGTTGGGGCGTACATCAGTCGGAGCTTGGTTTATCATGCGCTTAAGCAAGTGTAACATTTTTACGTGACATAATTGTCATGCCTGTAACATTTTTACGTGACATGATTGTCATGCCTGATATATACTTGCGTAGTCGTATAAAACATTTACATAAACCTATGATTTCTCACCAACATTATTGTTGACCGTTTTAGCAATGTATTTTCAGGTAACTAAGGCATACTCATCATGGCATGGTTAAGGAACCCCTTTTGAGTCGCGGCGTCGACTTACATCATTGTACATTATGGCACTTTCTTTCAAAAACCATCGTTTGGACTTGTAATATATTTATATTTCCGCAAACTTTATAAACCTTTGGGACCTATACTTTGTAAACTCTGATTATTTTATTAAATCAAACGATGTTCTTTTCAAACGACACTTTAGGTCGTTCAATATAACTGTGATTGTGATGCTATGACAGTCAATCCCCAGGAATTCCATTCCGCTGCAAAACAGGTAATTTGGGGGTGTGACAGATTGGTATCAGAGCTACAGTTATAGAGAACTAGGTTGCATCATTGACCCTAGACTATAACTACATCATCATAGCATCTCATCATTTCATCATAAGTGCATACTCATTGTACATGCGGGTTTATGACTTAATACCAAACATCATATGAGTCGATTAGTCCAAGCATTGCATAGTTACTCCTAAATTATACATAGCCTGATCACCTATGTCTAATTCAGGAAGAATCATGCAATGAAGGGAGTAGTAGGCTTATATGTGTAAGCAATTCCATGACCGAGCCAAATTTTCAAAAGACCCGTTACTCAAACCGATTTAGCCTAATCTCATGACAGTTCTTGTTTGATGAGTTGTGACATTAAGTAAAAATCGGTTACCTAAAAGTCTTTTGAAGGTTTTGCTCGAGAATGGGAAAGTTTGCCATATCAAACCCTAAACCGTAGAGAACAACATGGACTGAATTCAGGGACTGAATTCCTTTTTGGATGGGCGAATGTGACAACCCGTACTTTCAGGTTATTTCTCGAAACAATTTATGCTTCACCATTTCAACATTTATCGTAAACTAGGTTTACGTGTTCCAAATTCGCGTAACCTTAAAGGTTTAGCGGCGAATTCATGATCATATCATCACGAACATTTCATATGGACTAAGTTTAGTCTACATTTCATTAGCATCATTTGCATCATGTTAGTTCATTCATGACATTGCATTTCACCTTAAACGCGTAAATTTTATATTAAATAAACGTTATCGCGTGAGTTATTATTTTGAACATTTAATCCGCTACTTTCAAAAATGATCCCGATATATTTTTATACTTACATTTAGTTTATAAAAACTATATTTTGAGTTTACCTAGTGTTTTAAAATTTACTTTGTATATAAATCGTTAAATTTATATTATTACGACACTTTTCTCAAAAACTACACGACAATTATTATATCACTCAAATTTTACAAGGAATGTATTTTTACAATTTTTATGATCTCATTATACTTTACTTTGATCTATTAAAAATTCCTTTTACTTAAAACTACCTTAAATACACTAATGTATATACAAACCTTACAAGTTATTATTAACTACACATTTTACTTACACCTCTTTAACAATTATGTACATTATATAAAAAAAAAAAAAGAAGATATTTTGTGAAACACATCCCCTAAAAACCGGTCATGGGGGGGGGGTGCCTCATTTATTAGTTGGTGACTTCCTTTATTACATGTATATATCTATACTCAACTTATTTTCACATATCTCATTCACAACAATAATGCAAGATCCATCAAAAACTTTCTCCTCTCCTTTTTCCATCTCTCTAAAACCGGTTCTACACAAGGGTAGCAAGAGATCATCAAAGTTTTTCAAGATCAAGTTTATTACAATCTAGATTACACTCTTATTAAGGTTTTGAAATAAAAACCTAGGGTGTTTAGGTTAAACCTTTGTTCTAATCACCTCATCATAGTAACTTGTAAGCATATCACTATCATTCTACATCTTTCATCTTCATTTCATATTTATTCCTTCATATTTTGTGCAAGCATGCAAGACTTGTGTTTATTTATACCATTTTTACATTGATTTTTAGAGTTATATATATAAAGGTCATCCTATAATTATCCCCTTTTTATATATTGGTCTTGATGATGTTTAGGAACCCATGACACCCTAAGAAGGTGTATGGTAGGATTAGATTAGTTTTGGAGTTGATTTGAAGGGATTGGAATAGGTTTAGTACGAGAAAAACTATTTTCGACAAGTATTAAAAGTGGTCTGTTCTTATTTTGTTTTTCTGGAAAATCCGACAGTAGGCACGAATTTTTGGCCTTGATATTTAGAAAATATACTTTAAAACGAATCCGTGGCCGCTTGAACGGATTAAAACGGAGTTATAACGAAGAAGTTATGGATTTTACAAGTTTGACGACGAAATATATGTTTTCTGAAAATTTCAGCAAGGTATTTTAGTTTTGTACGAGTCAAAAACGAGTCCTAAGCTTTATAAATTATTTCGACTTATCAAAAATATATTAGTATACTTTGATACGAAGCTAAGGACGTATAAAACGTAGAAAACGGATTTATAACGACTAAGATATGCACGTTTTCATAAACTTGCCGTAACTACTATTTTCAGAAAAACTATATTATTTTACGAGACAAGTGTTATGGTAACTAAAACGACCATGTTGAAGGCTGTTTTTAACTATGATGTAGAACTTTTTGGAACGAAATGTCTTCTAATAAAATCGAGATCACCAAGCATATTTTTCAAAATGACTAACCGTTTGAATAGCGGAATTGTAATAAATTATTTATGGATGCTTAAACTTTGCCGAAACTCATTTTAACCAACATTTTAGCCAAAATCACCATCTTTAACCTTTATTATCTTTATGTTCGAGACCTCTATGACGAAAACTCATGAACTAAAACTTCTAGATTTTGATACAAACTTTCCAAAACCGTCGAGTTAAGTTTCCTAACGTGCGACGTACACCATTTTACGACTAGCTTTTCGAAGCCATTTTTGTCACTTTCATGAAATTTCCAACGACTTTATTTTACGACGAAAAGTGATAATTTCACAATAAATCATTACAAAACCATTGTAGGATGACATTTTGACGTAAATACTTGTAAAGAAATTTAAGATTGGTCAAGACGTCAAAAGAGTATTTTTATGACGATAAGTATTATTTTCAAAACTCACAAATGGTATAAATAACATACGAAATGCATGCATAACATTACATCATAACTCATTACATATCATATCATTCGTAATAGGTCCAGATTAAAGTTTCACATTATACCTCGGTGTACCCACTTTTGTCATCATAATCATTGCAACAGGTGAGTTTTCATAGCCCCGTTTTACAAGTTTTTACATTATTTCAAACCTACGGGGGAGAATACATTGCACAACATTTTTATTGCGATACCAAGTATGTTAAATTCATTTACATTGCTTGAGTTACAACGTTGCCAGTTAAAAGTCCCCACTTTAATGCATGAGCCGTTAATTTTCTAGAAGCGTGTGTGAGTGGATAGATCTATCGAGGGTGACACCTCCATCCGGGTTGGTGAATCCCAACCAGTCATACGGATGCATTTCATTCATAAACATTATTAGAGTTGTTTGGCAAGACACTCTGTTGGGCGATACATCGGTCGGAGCTTCGGTTATCATGCGCTTAAGCAATTGTAACATTTTTACGTGACATAATTGTCATGCCCGTAACATTTTTTGACATGATTGTCATGCTTGATATATACTTGCGTAGTCGTATAAAACATTTACATAAACCTATGATTTCTCACCAACATTATTGTTGACCGTTTTAGCAATGTATTTTCAGGTAACTAAGGCATACTCATCATGGCATGGTTAAGGAACCCCTTTTGAGTCGTCGACTTACATCATCGTACATTATGGCACTTTCTTTCAAAACCATCGTTTGGACTTGTAATATATTTATATTTCCGCAAACTTTATAAACCTTTGGGACCTATACTTTGTAAACTCTGATTATTTTATTAAATCAAACGATGTTCTTTTCACACGACACTTTAGGTCGTTCAATATAACTGTGATTGTGATGCTATGACAGTCAATCCCCAGGAATTCCATTCCGCTGCAAAACAGGTAATTTGGGGGTGTGACAACAAGCATTAAAGAGCATACTCCCAAAAATGAAACAAATGTGGATTTTTCATCCAAAGTGAAAAAATAGAAGTTGAAAACAGCTTCTGTTACACGGATCCCACGGATCCTTCCCTTGAGGGATCCGTCCAGATAAAGGCATTTGGGATCCGTGGGTCTGGTGATTCAGGCAACACAAAATTTTCCTTTTTGGAAACATTTTTGCCTAGTGTGTGCCTATATGCAAACTATTTGGAGTTTCGATTATCTCGACTCCTAAAAACAAGTAAAAAATAAACTAGAAGTATAAAACCGTCCTATTGAGATAACTCGAAAACACATATTTAGTACATGAGTACGTAATTTTGTGTTATCAATGCTCCTAATTCATTGTTGCTTAAATGAATGTACCCGAAAACACATATTAGTTATGTGTCCCCTTTAGCATTCAAAAGACATGAGATGCAATGAAAACGGGTTTTACTTTGTATTAATAATGAAAAAGCGATTTGTCCTAGACGTGAGAAATTGCTTTTGTGAAATTGATACGGGAAGGTATCATCTTTTTAGAAAACATTGTGAAAGTAGGCTTTCTTTAAGAAAACTATAAGTGTAAAAACTCATCTTGGGTTTTGAAAATTCCCGTATTGTTTGTGAGTTGTGCGTGAAATAGAAATCCTAGACTCAGAAAGAAGAAGGCTAGTGTTTACATACCTTGTAGAGTCAATTAAGTTACGACGTTTGTTCCATTAGACCAAGACCAAGACGAAGTAAGTTGAATTGTTCCCGCTTCAACGGTTTGGTGAGGACGTCGGCTATGTTGTCTTCGGATGCTACCTTCTCAATAGAGATGTTCCCCTTTTGAACATTGTCTCTTAGGAAATGATGACGAATCTCTATATGCTTTGTGCGAGAATGTAATACCGAATTCTTGCTTAAATCGATTGCACCTTTGTTGTCACATAGGATGGCTATGTCGCTTAGATGGATGTCGTAGTCTACTAACGCTTGTTTCATCCATAGTGCTTGTTGGCATGCTTTGCCGGCGGAGACGTACTCGGCTTCGGTTGTTGATATTGCAAGTGCCGTTTGTTTCTTAGAAAACCATGATGTTAAACAACATCCCATAAAAGTACATACCCCACTTGTACTTTTTCTATCAACGTAATCACCTGCATGGTCATAATCTGCATATACAATTGTTTCTACTCCCGTGCCCTTAGGATACCATAATCCTAATTGTGTTTGTTAGGAATTAGAAATTCCAGGTATTAAAGAGTCGGTCACCTCAAGTATATGTAATCGTTAGAAAGCTCGTAGTCATA
Organism: Chrysanthemum makinoi; assembly: GCA_910596185.1. Classification (NCBI taxonomy): domain Eukaryota; kingdom Viridiplantae; phylum Streptophyta; class Magnoliopsida; order Asterales; family Asteraceae; genus Chrysanthemum; species Chrysanthemum makinoi. The sequence goes on along the minus strand of OU343221.1, from coordinate 140,676,359 downwards.
GTAATATTAAGTTAAGTAGTATTTAGTTAAGTAACACCGTGGAGGACGGACGGGTCTTTACCCACTGTATGCCTGATCCACAGCCCGATGTGTGGCGTTTTATGTAAGACTATAAATACTCTCTACCTCCCAAGGTAGAGAGTTGGAGCTCATAATAATATCTTTCACTTTCTCTCACTAAGTTCCCTAAACCTCTAACTTTCTCTCTCTAGAATTCCATCTATATGCTACCTTGTGTTAATGTTATGATGTGTATGTGAAAAGTTATATCTTACAATTGGTATCAAGAGCCATGGTTAGATCATATCTTGCACATCTTTGGATTTATAGTGGTTTTTAGGTGGTTTTGAGTTTGAAAAAGTTTAGTGGTTTTTGCATCATTTGGTTGATTTCTTGTGTTAAAGTTTGAATTTTGTTGGTACTTTTATGTTTAGAATCATCACAAGTGTTTAGGTTTTCATTTGGTAAGCTTGAATCATCTTGGTTGGGTTGTTTTGGATTGAAAAGTGATGTTTATATGGTTTTTCATGCTAGCGACTTAGTTCACGGATAATATTCTTGGTAGCGACTTGCTTCACATTTTTGTAGCGACTTACAGTGTTGGGGCTAGCGAGTTAGATCTAGCGAGTTAAAGTACAAGTAGTGGACTCTCCACTACGGGTAGCGACTTGTGGTAGCGACTTGGTAGAGCGAGTTGCTCTTTAGCGACTTGCATTGTTAGCGACTTGAGTAGCGAATTGTCTTAAATTTTGCTAGCGACTTGAGTGTTAGCGAGTTACCACTTAGCGACTTACATCTGACTAGCGACTTGGAACTCTAGCGACTTAGCGTGGTAGCGAATTAGTTGTTAGCGACTTGGTTCAAGAATTCGTAGCGACTTGGTTGATTTTTCCCGTCAAAACTTCAAACGGCCATAACTTTTGAACCGTAACTCCGTTTTCAGCGTTCTACCCATCAAAACGACCGTGAGAACGAGGAGAATGGCACGCCGAATGAACTAGGGTCAATCTTCGAGGTCTAAATCCGCTCCGAACAAAAGTTATTGAGGTTTTTAAGTTTTTAGACCTAAATTTCTTAGGAAAAACAGGCATAAACCAATCCGAATCACAACCAAACAACATCTCTGCTTATCCCACGAACAATCTAAAGTCCTATCACACAATCGTCTTTCATTGTATCATTCCATCGGTCATCTTAACACCCTCTCCTGGTCATTGCTTAACGGTTTCGTCTTGATTTTAGTAAAATCCCGCGAAAGATTCTATTTCTCGGTTTAAATCATAGACGTGTAAAATCCCGTGCATCCTTCCACATCATGTCTTATTCTACGACCCGTGATTTCAGAAGTGCTTAAACTGTATGATGTTGTGGACAACAATGATAATGTAGGCTACACGGAACGATTAAAGATGATTGAATTAAGCAATGAGGATGTGAGATCTCCGTGTTCGAATCTAATGAGAGAGACTCGCACCAGTCCAAGCTACAAAATGCCATGCAAATGAAATGCAGCATTGAGCCCTATCAGCTACTTCATCGCACCTCATTCAATTTGTTATCCATAGCGGGGGATCGAACATGTAGTGCTCTTTTCCGCCAGGACTTACCTACATTGACAAGAAGCTTGCCGTTGAACTTAGAACACTTAAAGCTGCAACTTACCAATAAAGAGGTTCAAAAGGATGGTTCCAGTGCAGCTCTTCAAGTAATCTACAAACAATTTCACCCATTCATCAGTGGGGAATATTCGCAGACATTACGATCAACACTTGACAGGAATTTCCTTCAAAAACATACTGGAATGGAAATTCAGGAATTCATTGAGACATTTATCCAACTCATGGATAATGTGAAAAAGTACATTGAAGAATCTGCTCAAAAGAATGAAGACGTGAATGAGTGTCGTGCGTTGAAAGATTGTTGTGATAAGTTGGGTAATGTATATGTTGAAGAATCGGGTGTTGCTGAATGCGTATGTCAGTGACAACAAAATATGATGAGTCGGATAATGGAAAAATGGAATCTTCGTGCTCAAATTCACAAGAGAGAGAGGTGCACCGGACACAACCTGTGCAAGTTAATGCAAAGGAACGCTCCATGGAAGCTTCGGATGTACCCAAGATAGAGATGCACCCGTCACGACTGTGCATGTCAATGCTCAGGTAAGTTGCATGGATGTTTCTGCAGTACCTAGTTGTGCATCTTCTACTCAAAATGATGATTATGAACTGCATGAGTACGCTGCATTTGTGCCCGATGATTCCCTTACCACTGAGCTTAACATATATAAGGATCAGGTTGCTATTTATGAACAGTGCTAAGTTTGAGTTAACTACCCGTGAGCAGGAAATGGATGTCCAAATACGTACAACTATTAGAAAAAGTAGGTTTAGAGAAGAAGTATTAAAACAAGAGTTAAACTCCTTACAAGAAAAGCTTTCTAAAACTGCTAAGCAAAAACACGAACTTCAAGAAAATGTTAAAATGCTTAAGCAAGAATTCAAGGCTAAGGAATCAAAACTTTTGAATGATTTTTCCAATCTAAAAACTTTGAAAAACAAGCTTGAAAATAAGTTGTACGTACAAGGGAATACCATTCAGACTGCTCACATGATCACTAAGCATAGAGTCTTAAGCGATAAGCATAGCATTCCCTTGTTGAGGAACCAAATCCAGAGGTAATTAAAAAGGCTAGAAATGCTCATAAGGTGCTTTATGATGGTAATGAAATTCTTAAGCCTAGGCAGAAACCTAGTTGCGTTGAGTGCACTGAGGAAGATAAGAAATCAGATGAAGTCACTAGGGAAAGGATGAACAAAAACTAGAAGACCAAATGCAAAGAGAAAAAGATTATTATCACCCCATGATTACAAGAAGGAAAATTGGATTTCCTTGAACATGTTTAAGCCTCAAACATTGCTGACCCCTGAACAAGTGTTCGGGAAAAAGGATATGGACTTGCAAAAAGCTGAAAATCTTGTTGAAAAGAATCCCCTTGTAGGAAATTCCTAAAGCGACGTGAGTATCCTCCAAATCCACCAATGCATTTAGTTCCTAGAACTATTGCCACTAAGAGCAAGACCTTAATCATCCAATATGTTATTCTTCAACTATTTGTCGATTTTGAGAAAACTTGTAAGAAAAGGATCACACCCATTGGGATAACTGAAGGGGAAAGGGGTTTTGAGCAAATGAAAGAATGTTATTTAACGGAGGTCATGCCTTTCTTTAAACAACTAAAAGATCATTTTGAGAGTCTTAAAAAGGGAACAAAATCAGATATTAAAGAAATGGAAAAGGAATTTGATGCAATGGTAGTTGAAGTTAGTGATTATGAGCGTGCACTAAAATATAATGAGATTGAGAGGAAGAACTTGCATACCTTAAATGAGACTCTTATTACTGAATGTGTTGCTCAAGATATCTTTTTCACTGCTACGAATTGTTCCATTAATGCTTCTCAATTTCATGAATTATCTGTTGCTCTGAAAGTCTCCCATGATCGTGTCATTGAGCTTGAAAAAACTAATTCTAAATTGCATGAGAAAATTGAACAGGATGATCATGATAATTTGGTGAAACAGTTTTCTAAATTGGAAGTTGAGCATCTTGCTTTGCAATTAAAATATCAACATCTAAAAGAAAATGTTAAAACCTCAAATATCAAGACATCCTTGGATGCTCCCGAATTTGATGCAGTTTTTGAAATTAGCAAACGTGATGAACAGATTCGAGCTCATTGTAACACGATCGAAGATTGAAAACCCAAGTCTCACAATTGAAAGGTGAAAAGAAGGAAGTGACTGGATCCCAAATGCCTCCTCCTTTAGATTCTCAGAACTCTCAAACTTTTCATCTTCAAAACTTAGTCAATGCATTACAAAAGGAAAACAAGAGTTTTCTCGAAGAAAATGAAAAAGTTAAACGACACTTTAAAGAGTTATATGATTCAATGAAAGTCACCCGTGACCAAAACAACGAAAAAATAACGTCTTTACAAAAGGAAATTGAGAATCGAGAAGTCGGGAAATGGGAAACTACAACTTGTTTTCAATAAGAATGTTGTCTCAAAGTCACCCTTAGATTGCAAATACACTGTGATAGTTAAATATATTCCTCCTCATCTTAGGAATAATGAACATGCTTTTCATGACTACTGTGCTCACCTTAAGGATAGTCTTGAATGTCTCCGTGAGATTGTCGAAGAGGATTTCATTAACAAACCTCTTGATAGTGAAATTAGGTTTGCTTGCCTCCAGGCCAAACGATCTCAAGAGTGGTTGAATGTGTAATTGCTACATGTCCAAAACCCTTAGGTGAAAAAGGCAAAGCTGTGAAGCCTTGTTCTATGCCTAGTGCCAAACAGAAAATCCGTTCTATGCCTAAAGCCAAGCATGTGACCCTTGATATGCCTTGTTCCATATCTAAATTCAAGCAAGCAACCCGTGATGTGCCTCCTAGAATTTCAAATCCCAGCACATCTAGACCAGGAATGCAGAAAGTAGTGAAGCCATGTAATGTTCCCATCGTTACTTCTACAGATGTTAAGATTGACACTAAAGTTAGCGAGTCAAAACCTAGAAGCTATGCAAAGAAGGATAGGATTACGCAAACTAAAAGTGATCATGATAATGAAGTGAAAGAACACCATAGGGACAAGAAGTTTGATTTGAACAAAATGAATCGTGTTAGTTCTAGTATTAGCTCTAAGCTTACTAAAATTAATTCGAGGCCTTATGCTGTCTGCAAAACATGCAAAAATGTTTAATTTCTGGTAATCATGATAAATGTGATGTGTTATTTATGAGGTCTAAGATTCATAACCCAGTTAAGAAAGTTTGGAGAGCAAAACAGATTAAGCAATCCTGGAAACCTACAGGGAAGGTCTTTACCAATGTAGGATTTCAGTGGAAGCCAACAGGTCGAATATTCATGAATGGCAAACCTTGCCCCTTAACTAGACCCACTATGCCTAGAGTAGTGCCTGTTAAGGTTTGGAAGCCAACTGGTAGAATAATCCCATTAAGCACAAAATGTCCCTCGACTAAGTCTGATGCTTCTACTAGTTCAGCTCCTAGTAACAATGACATTGCACCTAGGGTTTCTGCTGATTCAAAGATTGTTTATGCTAACCAAAAGGACCCCATGAGCACGTGGGGATCCAATGTTTCCAATTCTCTGTCTTCGTCTGTTGTCCAAAGCAGGTCGTACAAATCGTCCCTTGGTATTTGGATTCGGGCGGCTCTAAACATATGACTGGGCTCTAAACAATGACGTCTGTTCACATCGATTCAGGCCTCGTTCTTCATCATTATGACGCCTCGTTCACATCATTCAGGCCTCGTACTTCATCATTATGGTGTCTGCAGATAACACTTCAGGCCCCGTTTTGCATAGAAAAGAAAAGTGTACGCTTCAGTGCGCTTTATCTTCAGAAGAAGAGAAATCTTCATGTTTGTGACCATTCTCATCGACATTCTTCATCAACAAGCTTCATGTTTCTCCCATGCTCATTCAGTCATCAAATGGATCTACATTCATTAATGTATATTCTTATTCACTTACTAAATCAAAATGGCAACTTCGGATGCAATTTTTGAGGGGAGAAGAGTGAATATACTAAATGATGATGGATGTTTGAATAATGGTTATACGACTTAAAGTTTGATGACTCTCACTCACTAAGGATAAATGGGATTTATGAGAAGAGTGAATACACTAAATGATGATGGATGTTTGAATAATGGTTATACGACTTAAAGTTTGATGACTCTCCTCCAACGCCTAATGTTTCACTCACTAAGGATAAATGGGATTTATTGTTTGGGATTCATTGGTTCAAGATATGTTTGATGAGTATTTACAACCGCTAGCGAATATTTGATGATCATCAAAGACTATGTGATTCATGAGTTCAAGATATGTTTGATGATCATCAAAGAAGTACAACTCAGACTACTCAAAAAATCCCTATCTCCAGTTATTCCTCAAGGCGTTGATAATGATTATCATAATATTGCGGTTGCACTCATGAATAATGATCCGCTCTTTGGTATTCCTTTGCCAAATCTTCACGGATTATTGTTCATGAATAATGATCCACTCTTTGGTATTCCTTTGCCAAATCTTCATGGATTATTGTTCCTCACATCGTGCATGCTATAAATCAACCACATGAACTTCAAGGAAAATGTCTACCTCATTCGCTCGAAGTTATTGGTGTATCCTCTAGATCAGTCTCTACATGAATACTTTTAGGAAGAATACATTGATGTTGAGGCATCATTTGTTCCGGTTCATTCAGTGGGTGAATGTACATCCGGTTGTATGTTTATTCACATGTTGGGCATTTGACACAAGTTGATTACTTCGAAGTTACTCTTTTATCACTTATTTGAGGTTGAAGTTGACGTTCACAAAGGCGTGATCTTATTTGATAACTTGCTCGAGCTTAAGAATTAGAGTTGAAGTCTTGGGTTATCTAGTTACCAGCAGTCGAGGTGGATGGTTGAAGACCTGGTTAACTATCACTATTAGGAGTTACGTTGTTTTACTCAGTGTCATGCGTATATTACGTTGTGGATAATCGCAAGAGGTGTTAATGTCTCATACTTTAATTGAGTATTGAGTACTTAAGAGATTTGCTTGGTGCATAAATTCTCGACACCGTTCTTCCATCTTTAAGTGCAAGCTTAAGACACAAATACGGGAATTCGACTTAGTTTCAAGTTTGGTATATTGGGTTTTTTCTTAAAAAGTGGTCACTTCAAATTGTCTACATATGGGTTGATAAAGATAGTCAGAGAGAGAGTTTATGTAGCAGTTGATTCTCACAGGATTCATTTGGGCTATTTGAGTTCTTCTCACAAGATTTCAAGTTTATGGATATATTATGTTTTGCTGATTCGGAGGTATCAAAACCATTTGGGGGAAGGATATATTATTCCAACTATTTGGGGAAGTGGTCTCTGGAGACCTTTGGTTTATGTTACTTCAGTGTTCAGTTGGAAGAAATGTGAGAAGAATATTTGGAACGTGAGATGATACTGCCTATCGACATCTTATATACGGTTTATGATAAAGTGCTTCAGGTTATATGCACAACATGTTCACTTGATCGAGCTAATTCAGTTATTTCAGAGTTGACATCCACGAGATGATTAGTAACTCAACATGTTACATGGATGTCATCGTCTCTACTCTTGTTGGGTACATGTGTACATTATGTGCTGATTGGTTATATGTTATATAACCGGAATGCACTTGGTAAAATGAAGATGTTGATATATTGTTCCCCTAAATAGACAACCGGTCAATCTCGAAGAGTAAGGTGTACATCGGGGATGCACAACAAGTTCATGTGATCGGTCGTAATCAGTTAATCCGGATTTGATAACCACTGAGATGATCAATGTTTCAACTTGTTACTTCGGTGTTCTCGTGTTCTTCAGGTGTGAGCTTCAATCAATAAGACCGCTTTGTATTCAACTCTACTTCTTAGGGAAATGGTCTTTATTCGATGTTTGTTGGTTTGGGGGGAAGGTACCAAAGATTCAAATTGAGAAGGCTCATGTCCAGACGATTTTCTTAGAAGCCTCGAATGCTTTGGTGGCGAAAGTTTAAGAGATGTTGATTCCTTTCTTCTACAACGTGCTGAACGATATCTTTATCTCGGTACTCATTTCATCATTCTCTTAAACTAATTTATCTCTTGTAAATATTTATTCGAAAAACAAAATACAAAATTATAAAACCTTCAAAAAATCAAATAGAAAAATATAAAACTTTCAAAATCCATAAAAATCTGAAAAATTCGAAAAATCTTCAAAAAATATTGTCATTTTTGTCATGCGTTTTCTCGGTTCGATAATATCTACGGTCTTTGTGCTGTCATTCAAAGAATGACACGGGACTTTAGATGTTGTTCGAATTCAAAAAAAAAAAAAAAAAAAAAAAAAAAAAAAATGTTTGAGAGAAAGAGAAACAATGGTTTATTGTCATTTTCAGGCAATAACCCGGTTTTAAAAGAAAGAACAGAGCCATGTTTTACCATGTTTTCAAATTCCATGCTCTGATTCTATAACATTTATCTGCTGAAAACTAAATGCTTTAAAAAATAACTCGGTCTCTATTTTTGATAATCATCAAGACTTATCTGTCAAAATCTCTATCGCTCAATCAACAACCTATGTCATTGATTGAGGGGAGAATGATTTCAATTAAATTAAAAGTTATTTGGCATTAAATTGTTTTCAAAAGATGTACATGCATGTTTAACCAATGGAGTTTAAAATCTCAACATCAGATCCTTATCAGTTAAAACGCTTTCATAATCAAGTCACAATTCTCCTTAAAAGCCTTCCAAAATCAATTTAAATCTACAGAGATCACAAATCTTAAATGTTTTAATTATTGTGATCGGGGGAGAAGTTGTGATTTAAATAGGATTTAAACTGATAATTCGATAAATGGTTTCTTAAGTGATTAGCATGTTTGCCTCCCCGTAAGTGACAAACGATTTCAAATTTTCCATGCACACATTGAGGGGGAGCATCTATAATTTAAAACGTGATCATTTATCTCAATGTGCAGGTTCCCTCTAGTATGTGTAAAACTCCTTTCAAACCTAGAAGCACATATTGAGGGGGAGCAAAATCATGAAAATCTCATCCTTCCCCAAAATGCTTTATCTACTTGATTCGATTTGGGAAGTGATGGTGATATCTTTTAGAAAATGGTAATCAAAGAAGTTAATTCTTTCTCTTGCCTCCGTGTGCAAAACATTTTCAAATACTTGATGCACATGTTGAGGGGGAGTTCTCGTTCTAAAAATATCAAAAACAATTCAGGTACAAAATGCTTTGATAATATATCACAAGTATCTGAATTGATTTTCAAATGGTTTTCAATTGGTTCCAACGGCAGATGAACAATACCAAATAGACCGACCAACTTTACTTTATGTACGGTGATATAAGGATGATAAGGTTTGGTTTTTGTTCCCAAGATCCGCCAGAACCGGAGGGATCTACCCAGGAACTATCCACTAGTTAGTGTAGAGTTCTTAGGTATGATAATAAAAGGAGAAAAATGAGGAATGGGAAGAGTGCAGACTGAGACTGAGCTAGTACTGGAATTAACCCAACAAGGTTCTAGCTATGAAGTCTCGGTAAGCACTGAAGGGGTTGAAGAATTAAAAAGAATTGAATGAGAAAAGGGTGAAAACAAATAGCCCTCCATTTATTCAACCTTAGGGCAGAAACCGGGTTCAATTCATATGCTACTGATGGTAACATCGGTATTGAAGACAAGACGTCATGGACCCAGTGACGCACTGCACTTCAACTTCCCAAACCACTCAAGTTCCTCTTAAAAGGACTTGTTTCATTCTCACGGGGAACCGACATTATCTATCGACTTTCTCTTAGAGATTGTTGATATTGAAGAAGGAGACCCTCTCCCTAGTCTCCGGCACGGGATCCAAATATGCACAAATTGAGTCTAGAGCCACGAGATCATCAATAAATCTCATTAGGACACTTTCAATGAAGACTCTCTGTTTCACACAATGTGGAAAGAGAGATTATATCTTGAGTCCTACGCATTATCCTTGTGGTATTGCCAGAACATCTGAGTGATATGCAAACATACTCACAATGAAGATGGAAAGCCTTCGGGAGCCAACATCTAACAAGCTCCTGGTAGGTGGCATGTGAGATCTATTATACAGATCAACCATGTGACAATGAACGAAAACAATGGGGCGATTCAATCTTTTGAATCAATCCCGGTTCAGGTTATGGATTGACGGATACCTTTGAAAAACCGGTCTTTGTGCTTTAAAACTCTTTTCATTAGCACGTCGACCGTGTACTAATTTTTCAAATCAAAAGGTGTTTTATGATTGATAATTGATTTTCATTAAAACCTTCGCTGTATTGCAAAAACAATTTCTATTGAGCAATACTCGATTGTTTTTCAAATATCTTTTCATCAATCGGTGGACTCAAATTCGCTGGTTCACTCACTCCGTGTTGTCTTCTTTGAGATGTTCGGTTTGATAACAGCTAGAGCAACTGCGAAACCCTGTCAAGGAAATTCTTCGAATTATACCGATCACAGCAAAGTACTTGTATGATCAACGGGGAACCGTGGGCCGTGTACCTCAATTCAACGAAAGTGATCAAAGACACTTTCGTGCGATTTATTGCTAACTGTTGTATGCAGGTACGCCCGACGTTTCAGCTGATTCGAATGAAGCGGTCAATCCATAGCCACATGCTCACTTAACACATTCATCTCAAAAGAAATCATGATTAGTGCATCAATGACTCGGATATTTTCACTCCATGCTTCGCTGCTGCTGCCAATATCATGATTCAACAAATGCTTCCGCTACTCGATGAGAAGATATCATGATCCAGAATGTGAGCATGTCGGTCCTAAAGTCACAACATCACATAATACCAACACCACAAAGGATGTCACAGAGATTTTTTTGGCTGATAATCTCAAATGATGGCTCAAAATTATTATCACGTGGATCAATAAAAGACCTCCACTTGAAGTAACCAAACATGCAATGTGAAGAATCAATGACTACGAGCTTAGGAACAAAGGACTACATCAAGAATGCAAGAAAAATTGTTAATGTCATATCTGTTTGTATTCAATGTAATTTTAGTGCATGATTGAGGTGACCTCCCTTAGGGGGAGATAGTTAGGAATTAGAAATTCCAGGTATTAAAGAGTCGGTCACCTCAAGTATATGTAATCGTTAGAAAGCTCGTAGTCATAGTAATATTAAGTTAAGTAGTATTTAGTTAAGTAACACCGTGGAGGACGGACGGGTCTTTACCCACTGTATGCCTGATCCACAGCCCGATGTGTGGCGTTTTATGTAAGACTATAAATACTCTCTACCTCCCAAGGTAGAGAGTTGGAGCTCATAATAATATCTTTCACTTTCTCTCACTAAGTTCCCTAAACCTCTAACTTTCTCTCTCTAGAATTCCATCTATATGCTACCTTGTGTTAATGTTATGATGTGTATGTGAAAAGTTATATCTTACAGTGTTGTACCCTTAATATATCTAAATATTCTTTTTACGGCTTCTAGGTGTGATATTTTAGGGTCTTCTTGAAACCTAGCACATAAGCAAACACTAAACATGATATCCGGCCTACTTGCCATGAGGTAGAGAAGGCTACCTATCATGCCACGATATTTAGTATTATCAACGGATTCTCCGTCCTCGTCTTTTGTGAGTTTGGTGTCGGATGACATTGGAGTCCTAATTGGTTTTGATTCTTCTAGACCGAATTTCTTTAACATCTCCTTGATGTATTTAGATTGATTAAAGAAGATACCATCTTCTACTTGTTTTATTTGTAGACCAAGAAAGAAACTAAGTTCTCCCATGATACTCATCTCGAACTCGTCATGCATGATTTTAGAGAAATCATCACACATGTCTTGACAAGTGGATCCGAATATAATATCATCTACATATATTTGTACTATGATTATATGTGACTCTCTTTTCTTAGTAAAAAATGTGTTGTCAACTAACCCCATGGTGTAGTTGTGTTTAACTAGAAATGACTTGAGTTTATCATACCAAGCTTTTGGAGCTTGTTTAAGACCGTAAAGGGCTTTCTCTAATTTATACACATATTTGGGTTTTTCAAAATCAATGAAGCCCGGAGGTTGAGCTACATATAGTTCTTCATTTATGACACCATTTAGAAAAGCGCTTTGACATCCATTTGATAAAGCTTTAGATCATTAGCACAAGCATACGCAAGAAGTATTCTTATAGACTCTAATCTAGCCACGGGGGCGTAGGTCTCATCAAAGTCTATTCCCTCTTGTTGGTTATACCCTTGAGCAACGAGTCTAGCCTTGTTCCTAGACACTACTCCGTTTGCATCTAATTTGTTTTATAAACCCATTTGGTTCCTATTATGGTTTGATTACTAGGTGGAGGGACAAGTGTCCAAACATCATTAGAAACAAATTGATTTAGTTCTTCTTGCATAGCCATTACCCAACTTTCATCTTTTATGGCTTCTTGTGTATTCTTAGGTTCTAAGGTTGAAACAAAACAAAACAAGGTACTTTGGTTTTGAACTTGAGACCTTAATGTTCGTTCGTTTAGTTTTCCTATGACTTTATCTACGGGGTGATCTTTGGACTCTTTAATGTTTATTATTTCATCACTTAGAGGTTCTTCTTCTTCACTTATCTTTTTCTTTATTACTATGGCTTCACTTTCTATAATCTCGTCATCGACAAGAGGTGGAGAGGGTTTGGGTGGACTTTCATCAAATTTTATATTTTATGACTCTTCTACCTTCATTGTTTCTTTGTTTAATATGACGTAAGCTTTGCTATTTGGCGAATAACCTAAAAAGATACCTTCGGTTGATTTAGGATCAAATTTTGTAAGGTAATCTTTAGTGTTAAGAATAAAACTTTTACTACCAAAGACTCTAAGGTGATTTAACGTAGGCTTTTTGCCTCGAAGTAACTCATATGGAGTTTTTCCTAAGATTGGTCTAATCAAGACTCGATTGAGTATATACGTTGAAGTATCAACGGCATTACACCAAAACTTTTGAGGTATGGATTGTTCATTAAGCATGGTTCGACTCATTTCTTGTAGAGTTCTATTCTTTCTTTCTACTACCTCATTCGATTGTGGAGTGCGTGGAGCCGAGAAGTTGTGAGTAATACCATTAGCGTCACAAAAAGCTCCGAATTGAACTTCATTATCGAATTCCCTACCATGATCCGTCCTAATAGACACTATGGGTCTTCCTAGTTGTCTTTGGATCTTTTTGCTTAATATTTCAAAATAGTTAAAGGTTTCCATTTTGTTCTTTAAAATTTTTGTCCAAGTATACCTAGAGTAGTCATCCACTATTACCAAAGTATAGTAGTTGCCTCCATAACTTTGGATAGCGGATGGACCAAATAAATCCATATGTAGTAATTCTAGACACCTAGTTGTGGACACCATGTTTTTAGCTTTATGACTCGAATGAGCTTGTTTTCCTATATTACAAGCATCACAAAAATGATGTTCATATTTTAACTTACGTAGATCTCTTACTAGATCTTTGGATGATAGCGATTGAAGAAGTCGCATGTTGGCGTGACCCAATCTTCGATGCCATAAGGTCAAAGTATCATCCATAGAGGTAAGACATAGTTTGTCTTTAGGTTCATTACGATTTTAATGACATAGACTCCATGTTTCCTAATTCCTCTTCCTATGGTTATGCCATTTTTAAGTATCTTACTACCGGTTTCGGTAAAAGTACATTGCACTTTTTATCACATATTTGTCCTATACTTAAGAGATTAAAGTTTAGGTTTTCTACGTGACACACATCGTTAATGGTTAGAGATTTGTTAGAAATCGTACCTTTACCGATGATTCTACTTTTGCTATTTCCAAACACCGCATTACCTCCATTAATGGATTCATATGTGGAGAATAGATTCCTATTGCCGGTCATGTGCCTTGTGCACCCGCTATCCTTGACCCATTCATCGGGGTCTAGGTCGACCTTTAAGCACACCTAAAACAATAATAAACTCAAAAGTTTGGTCCCCATTTGTTCATGGGTCCATTAGTGTTAAACATTCCATTCATGTTAGACATGTATGGATAAGATGAGTATGCATTCCATGGAGCAAAGTTTTGAAAAGGAAAACCGTTTTGCATGTTTTGATTACATCCCATTTGATGGTTACTTTTCGGGTAAACATTATTAGGTCTCTTAAATGAGTTAGGTTTTGAAAAAGATGGAGCTTTGTTTCTTGCAAAAGTAGGATTATATTTTGGAGGTGGTTGTCTAGTGGTGACATGATTTGGTTTCTTCCTATTAACTATGACAAACTCAGTTCTAGATGAAGAAGCTACATTATTGCTAATGTTTGCTACAGCAGATCCACGGATCCCTTTTTCTACACTAGCCGGTTCCCTTTTTAGAGGATCTGTGGGATCTGCCACAACAGTGGCTGGTTTTTCTAGTTCTTTAACAAATTTTGTTTCTTTACTATCACTAGTTGATGGATCAAGTTGTTGACTACCTAGACCCTTTTGATTGTTACTAGTTTTAACACTATCGAGTATTGTATCTAAAGTGTTCGTGCTCATTCTAGCAATTTTAGAATCTAAGTGATCCACTAGTGTTTGAAGTTGAACGCAAAGTTCGCATTCACCACTTGCTATTTTACCTTTCTCTAAACGTTTTACTTTTGCTTTTAATTCTATGACTTCTTTATCTAAACGTTTATTTTGACTCTTTAAAAGCTTGTTTTTGTTAACTAGTTTTAAGCTAATATTGCATAGTTTATCATATTCATTATGCAATGAGTCGTCATCAAGTGATGAGCTACTATAGTATTCAAGACATACCTCGTCATTTGCCATAAGACAAATTTCTTCATCCTCCTCGTCGCTCATTCCCCGTGCGCTACGAATGCCTTTTGATCATCTCGTTTGGGACACTTACTAATAAAGTGGTTTGGGTCCCCACACTTAAAGCAAGTACGATCATCTTTGGCTTCTCGTCCTCTTTGCTTTTCCGAAAGCCTTTCTAATCGTCATACGGTTGTTTGACGTATCTACCCTTTCTTCTAAAGAACTTTTTAAAGTCCCTTACCGCCATAGCGTACTCTTCGTCGTCACTACTTGAAGATGAGTTCTCCTCATCGCTAGAAGCCTTTTTGGCTTTAAGGGCAAGAGATTTGTGTTTCTCTTTCACCTTTGAGGCTTCGGAATCTTTAGCAAGGACAAGCTCGTAGACTTTTAGGTTGCCTATGAGTTCATCGAGGGTGAGGATTGTCAAATCTTTTGACTCTTCGATTGCCGTCACCTTGGATCTCCACTTCGATGGAAGTGCCCTTAGATATCTCCTAACTTGGTTACGGCTAGAAAAAGATTCATCAAGTGCTTGTAAAGATGTAATAATAGTATTAAAGTTAGCAAATGAATGATCTATAGTTTCCTCATCCGATATTGAAAATTGTTCATATTGTTGAACAAATAAATCAATTTTATTATTTTTAACTTGTTGGTTGCCTTGATGAGTTACAACTAAAGAATTCCAAATTTCTTTAGAGGTTTTAAGCATAGAAATTATTTCGAATTCCTTTTTCGGTAAAGCATTATATAAAACCATTTTTGCTTCACTATTTTTAGAAAGCTTTTTCTTCATTTCATCATTTAGTTTATCATGAGGTATGTGAACTAAATTTTCTTTATCATCATTTGAGGTAGCCTCAAAATCACCTTCAACAATAATGTACCAAAGATCAATATCTTTAGACTTCACATATGTTTCGAATCTATTTTTCCAATATATAAAACCATTTGTTTCAAGTAGTGGTGATCGTTGCATAGATTGCCCTTCCTTATAATTTTCAGAACCCATAGTGATCGAAAAGTTTTTAAAATACAATTTTATTTTAAAACTTTTATAAACTTAGCTCTTGATGCCAATTGTGGAAAACTAGAAGGGGGGGTTGAATAGTTTTGCCGATTTAAAGTTGATTTCAAAAACTTTAGATTCGATATTATGTGAAATCGTATGGATGTTGAGAACGTGTAGATCTAATGATAATGCAAGCAAATAAATAAAGTTAAGGGATAGAAATGACACAACCGATTTATAGTGGTTCGGCTACAAGGTCACCTTCCTTGCCCTACTCCACTCCCCGAGTCACCTACTCGAGAGTTCAAGCACTATGTCAACAAACTCCTTCACTTGGCGGAGAAGCCTTGACAACGTTGCTTACACTTTTTCCGGTACAAAGCTAGATACCGAGTCCGTAGCACGGTGGACCAAACCAACACAACTATTACACAACAAATATGTGAAATATCAAATACAAGATCTTCGCTATAGAAATCTTGCGGAGTGACAAATCAATCAAGGACCCCTTGCTTGGATGACTTGTAGAATGCTCGTGATCTCGCCTTAGAGAAGGACCTATATGAGGATCACAAATAGAAAGAAAGAAGAACAACTCTCTAGATCAAGTGATCTATATGTTAGAAGAGAATGAGAGTGTATGAGAGATTTAGTAAGAAGAGGGGTGAGTTAGAATGAAGAAATGGCTCTCTATTTATAGGCATATTTCTCCTCTGTTCCACGGATCCCACGGATCCCTTCCACTTGGGATCCGTCTAGTGTAATCCTAGGGATCCGTGGTACGCTCCTCTTTGCCCATGGGTTTTTTTGGTTATGGGTTGGTCCATGGGTTTTCTTTAGATTCAATGTATCTAAGTATACATTGTATCAAGTCTTCTTTGGTATGGGTTAAGATCCATGGGTTATGGTTTTTACCCATCCTAATAAACTATTACAACAAATGCTTAATTATTACATTTTTGTATTTAAATGGCTATATGTAAATGCTTTACAAAAATAACATGTATCCTTATAATTATACTTAAGATAACATTACATTTGTTATCAACAAAACACAAAGAGATCGCAAAATATTAATAAACGTTTTTACGGTTTATTTGTATTAACACGAGCCATGAGAAAAGAAATAACATTCTTGTTATTTTCTTTATCATTAGATTCGGATATTAACACACAAAAGAAAACGTTTTAGATCCATGAAGCACATGATTTTTGTGTATAGATCTTTAAAGATCTATGTGTTCTATGAACCGCACACAAGGGATCAAAGCTGAGATCATTATCATTAAATATCATTTCGACTTCCTTCAAACCAATGGATCTGTGATGTATCTTATCTCCTTATTGTGTAAAGACGAAACGTTGATTACCAAAAGGGAGATAAAACTGAGATCAAATTGTAGATTTATGTCTTGATTAATGATGATTGTAACTCGTGTATGAGGCTCCTTGATAGTCTTGATGTTTTCACTTTGAGGACCACGAGTCATACAAACTGAGATCTAATCTTGTAATTTTTTTTCTGTTAAGAGTCATTGATTGAATGAGAGTTGAAGGAGTGTTGAAAGGTTTATGGGTTGAGTCTAGGTTAAAGGATAGTTGAAGGTTTAGATTCGGATTTGATTCATTACAGTTGATGTCTTTTGGACTGATGATGTATAATGGAACTGAAGTCTTGATGTATTTTGGTTTTTGGTTTTAATAGTCTTGTTTCGTTTGAGTTGTTGGGTTGCATCGTTAGAAAAGAAACTCGTGATTTATTATTTGTTGAGGCTGTTGAGTTGTAGAATTTGTTATTTCATTATTGAGATGGTTTGTGATTCGTTGAGGCAATATGGATCTGTGATGGTTTATAATTCGTGTGTTAGACCCAATATGGTCTTGATAATATACCACGAAATTAAAAACTAAGATCTTAAATTGGTCGTTAGTATGAGTCTTGTGTAAGATGTATATGAGTCTTTGGCAATCTTTCATCTTTCTTTCTGTCTCACATCATTAGCTCGCATTATCTCCAACTCACATCTTCCCTAACTCGCATCTCCAACTTGCATCTCCAACTCGCTTTGACTCAAAAGTCAACTCGCATTACTAAACCGCATCACTAACTCGCTTTAAAGAAAGCAAGTAGACAACTCGCGTGTTAAGAACCTTATCTGTTTCACAACTCGCAACAGCAGCAACTCGCTCAAAAGCAAGTGCAATAGTAGCAACTCGCTCAAAAACAAGTGCAATAGTAGCAACTCGCTCAAAAGCAAGTGCAATAGTACCTTATGCGAGTTAAGTAACTCGCATTAAAAACTGGACCAAATACCCAACTCGCTTCTTAGAAAGAAACTCGCATCTTTACATTGAATTTGGACATTTGTTTCAAACAACTAGCATAGAAGAATACCATCAGCAGAGTCAAAACCGCAACAGACTCAGAAACAAAAACCAGCTAAAGATCACGTAACTGATATGAAACCAGAATCAATACAATCATAAAAACTGCTTATGAACTTAACATCATGAAAATTACCAAGCAGTTTTCACACCAAAAAATATTACGTTTTAAAACAAGGGTTTTCAAAAAACAGTTTAACAACTAATAACGATCAAATTCGAACCGTCACAATCAACAACTTATCCACATCAAAAACACGTTATGCAACAAAACAGGCCGCACCATAGAATCGTGACAAACCGCATAACAAAAACCATACGAATCATCAAGGACAACAAAACCTTGGCTCTGGTACCAATTGTTAGGATCCAATATTTATGTTGTTAGATGATTCGGGTGGTCTAGGATTGTGATTAAACAAGAAAGCCATTTTAGATAGATGAAGAGAGTTGAGAGGAGGTTCTTGAAGAGAGTTGCTTAAACAAATGTAAGGTTAGATTCAAAGAAGCCACACCCCTTCCATGGATGGAAGGCGTATTTATAGTTACAACAATACGTCCTCCTATCGGACTGTGGATCAGGCATACAGTGGGTAAAGACCCGTCCTTCCTCCACGGTGTTGCACTATGCTAAACTAGACTAATAATTAACTAATAAAATAGTAAATAACGTAACTAACGATATGTCTACGAGCTAACTTATGCTATATAATATTTGGGGTGACCGACTCTTTACTATGGAATTTTCTAATTCCTAACACGATTCAATGTGAACATGTCTCTTCCGCTTGGTGGTGAACCTGGACAGATTACTATTCAGTCTGAGTTCTTCTTCAACCATGACCTAGACTTTCTCTGTGGCCATTCTACTGAAAGAAGACCAGCATTATCAATCTCAAAGATGAAAGCTGCTACCTACTATGATCAGGGGCTTGAACAAATGGTTCCGGATCAATTCTGGGCAGACAAAGAACAAGCATATGACATCGAGGCTTCGTACAGAATCTCTCATTGGTGGTTCAAGAAAAAGAAATTCTACATTGAGAGAGATGCAGCTAAAAAGAGTCGCAAAGATGTTCGATCCAAGTTGAGAATTTTAAGTGTTTTTCGAGTAGAGGTCTTCCCAATCTATGGCTATGAGTATTTGAAGAAGATCGTTCTCAAAAGAGCAGACCTGAAAGAATATATTATTGAAGAAAATGACTTTAAACATCTCCTGCCAAATGACTTTGAAGATCTATATCTTCTGAATCTTCAGGGACACCTTGAACACCTACCTGTTCGTGAAAAGAAAGCTCTATCTGCCGCTGTCAATCTTTGGATTAGAGGCTTAGTCATCCGAAAACGGGTTGAGGACTTTCAGCTTGGGATAGAAAGCTACCAGACTCTAGTCAATTTAACAAGGCCACAATGGGACACCAATGGACAAGATTTTCGTCACGACTATAGAGTGCTTGACACCCCCAGAGCCGTCCTCTTCCACGACAGGTATGGAACTCGCATGTTAATGAGATTGTGCGAGCTCTACAAATTCAGTGATGGTACTCTCACGTTGGTTGAAGAAGAACTGAACTCCAGAGTGAAAGAAATCAGAGTTGATATGAAGCCATGGAACACAACAAAATTTTGGACTGATGAGGATTTAAAGAGGTGTGAAGATTTCATTGCTGCAATCAAGCGAAGACTTAAGACTCGAATGATTTTCCGCAGCCTTGAAAGCTTTGTTGGTGGCAGACTTCGTGAAGGTCATTACAAACCACTTCAAAGAACTGAATGAAGACATCTTCCGGAAGTAGTTTCTGTTTTGTATTATTTATGTGTAATATGTGGTGTACAAACTATAAACAACTATAATGCATGTAATAGTGTTAGGTTATGTACTGTGGTTTCCCTTTATGTCTAAAAGGGAAACTTCAGTGTTGTCCTCTTCTGATCATATAAAATTGGACACATTTTTCTCAAACAAATGTTTTATCTCATACATATTTAAATCACTTGAGATCCAAAATCTCAAAGGATTTGAAATTTTTGATCGGGGGAGAAAATGTGATATAAACATGAAAGATGATAAAAAATGACCATTTTTGTCTCAATGTGCATATTGCTCTCTAATATGTGCTAAACAATATTTGAATCTCGAAGCATATATTAAGGGGGAGCATTTCAAAACAAATTCAAACCTTCAGGGTACAAAGTTTTCCATGCTTTTACATAAGGTACCTTGATTGTGTGTTAAATGGTTTCTAAATGTTTGGTGAACATGGTTGTACTTCAAAGAACTTCCCTCTTATATGTGCAAAAATCTTTCAAACCTCGAGGCACATATTGAGGGGGAGCAAACTTTTGAAAACCTCATCCTTCCAAAATGCTTTATCTACTTGATTTGATAAGGGAAGTGATGTTGATATCTTTTAGAAAATGGAAATCAAAGAAGTTAATTCTTCCTCTTGCCTCCGTGTGCTAAACGATTTCAAACACATGATGCACATGTTGAGGGGGAGCTCTTTTTCTAAAAATATCAAAAAAAATTCAGGTGCAAAATGCTTTAATAATACATCACAAGCATCTGGATTCATTTTCAAATGGTTTTCAATTGGTTCCTATGGCAGATGAACAATACCAAAAAGACCGACCAACTTTACATCATGAATGGTGATATAAGGACGATAAGGTTAGGTATGTGTTCCCATGATCCGCCTAACGGAGGGATCTACCGTGGACTATCCACTAGTTTGTGTAGAGTTCTTAGGTATGATGATAAAAGGAGAAAAATGAGATATGGGAAGAGTGCGGACTGAGACTGAGCTAGTACTGGAATAAACCCAGCAAGGTTCTAGTTATGAAGTCTTGGTAAGCACTGAAGGGGTTGAAGAATTAAAAAGAATTGAATATGAAAAAGGGTGAAAAGAAATAGCCCTCCATTTATTCAACCTTAGGGCAGAAACCGGGTTCAATTCATATGCTACTGATGGTAACATCAGTATTGAAGACAAGACGTCATGGACCCAGTGACACACTGCACTTCAACTTTCCAAACCACTCAAGTTCCTCTTAAAAGGGCTTGTTTCATTCTCACGGGGAACCGACATAATCTATCGACTTTCTGTTAGAGATTGTTGATATTGAAGAAGGAGACCCTCTCCCTAGTCTCCGATATAGGATCCAAATATGCACAAATTGAGTCTAGAGTCACGAGATCATCAATAAATCTCATTAGGACACTTTCAATGAAGACTCTCTGTTTCACACAATGTGGAAAGAGAGATTATATCTTATGAGTCCTACGCAGTATCCTTGTGGTATTGCCAGAACATCTGAGTGATATGCTAACATACTTACAATCAAGATGGAAAGCCTTCTGGAGCCAAGATCAAACAAGCTCCTGGTGGGTGGCATGTGAGATCTATCCAATAGATCAACCATGTGACAACAGAACAGAAACGATGGGGCGATTCAATATTTTGAATTAATCCTGGTTCAGGTTACGGATTGACGGATACCTTTGAAAAACCGGTCGTTTGCTCAAAAACTCTTTTCCTTAGCACATCGACCGTGTACAAATATTTCAAAATAAAAGGTGTTTATGATTGATAATTGATTTTCATTAAAACCTTCGTTGTATTGCAAAAACAATTTCTATTGAGCGATACACGATTGGTTTTCAAATCTCTTTTCATCAATCAGTGAATCTCTATTCGCTGGTTCACTCACTCTGTGTTGTCTACTTTGAGACGTTCCGGTTTGAGAACAGCTAGAACAGCTGCGAAACCCTGTCAAGGAAATTCTTTGGAATTTTACCTGATCACAGGCAGTACTTGTACTGATCAATGGGGAACCGTGGGCCGTGTACCTCAATTCAACGAAAGTGATCAAAGACACTTTCGTGTGTTTTGTTGCTAACTGTTGTATGCAGGTACGCCCGACGTTTGCAGCTGATCAGAATGAAGCGGTCAATCCATAGTCGCATGCTCATACAACACATTAATTTCCAAAGAAATCATGATTAGTGCATCAATGACTCTGATGTTATCACTCCATGCTTATGCTACGCTACTGCCAATATCATGAATCAACGAAAGCTTCCGCTACCCTGATAAGAAGAATTCATGATCCAAAATGTGAGAATGTCGGTCCAATTGTAACAACATCATATGCTGGCAACACAACAATGGGTGATGATGAGATTTGCAGTGGCTGATGATCTCTAGTAATGCTCAAAAGTTCATCATGGTGGATCAGCTCAACAACCTCCACGAAACATACATTGTTGTTGAACAATGATGAAATCAACACAGATGCACCTAGTTTGAATACTTTGATGAAGAAAAGTCTGCGAGCTCAAGACTGAAGATTAATTAGAATGCTAGGATTCAAAATGTAAAACATGGGGTGACCTCCCTTAGGGGGAGATTGTTAGGAATTAGAAAATTCCATAATGAAGTATCAGTCACCCCAAATACTATCTAGCATAAGTTAGCTCGTAGACATTACGTTATTTACTAAGTTATTTAGTTAGCTATTTAGTTTAGTGTAACACCGTGGAGGAAGGACGGGTCTTTACCCATTGTATACCTGATCCACAGGCCGTCAGGAGGTCGTTTAGTTTGTAACCTATAAATACCCTCTACCTTGCAAGGTAGAGGGTTGGATGTTCATTTACAATCCATGGACTTATCAGACTTATCAGATAGCATACTAACACAGATAGAGATAAGCAAACTAACACAATGAACACTATGAAACAAATAAGCATTCAATACATGGGTACACACAGATCACCACAAAAGCAAGACAAGACAACAACCTGCAACTGAGCACACAACATAACCAGCACTGACTCAGATATAAACAAGATATCTTGAAAAATTAATTTGTGATTTAAATTGGATTTAAACTGATAATTCGATAGATGGTTTCATAAGTGATTAGCATGTTTGCCTCCCCGCAAGTGACAAACTATTTCAAATTTTCCATGCACATGTTGAGGGGGAGCATCCATCTTAAACCACAAAGATCTAAAACGTGATCAATTTATATCAATGTGCAGGTTTACTCTTGTATGTGCAAAACTATTTCAAACCTCAAGGCACATATTGAGGGGGAGCAAGTTTATGAAAAACTCATCCTTTTCTTATATGCTTTATCTACTTGTTTTGATCAGGGAAGTGATGTTGATATCTTTTAGAAAATGGCAATCAAAGAAGTTAATTCTTTCTCTTGCCTCTGTGTGCAAAACGATTTCAAACACTTGATGCACATGTTGAGGGGGAGCTCTTGTTCTAAAAATATCAAAAACAATTCAGGTACAAAATGCTTTGATAATATATCATAAGTATCTGGATTGATTTTCAAATGGTTTTCAATTGGTTCCAATGGCAGATGAACAATACCAAATAGACCGACCAACTTTACTTTATGTATGGTGATATAAGGATGATAAGGTTAGGTATTTGTTCCCATGATCCGCCAGAGCCGGAGGGATCTACCCAGGGACAATCCACTAGATAGTGTAGAGTCCTTAGGTATATTGAAAAAAGGAGAAAAATGAGAATATTGGAAGAGTGCCGACTGAGATAGAGCTAGAACTGGAAAAAACCCAACAAGGTTCTAGTTATGAAGTCTCGGTAAGCACTGAAGGGGTTGAAGAATGAAAAAGAATTGAATGTGAAAAAGGGTGAAAAGAAATATCCCTCCATTTACTCAACCTTAGGGCAGAAACCGGGTTCAATTCATATACTACTGGTTGTTACCAAGGTAACATCGGTATTGAAGACAAGTCGTCATGGACCCACTGACGCACTGCACTTCAACTTTCCAAACCACTCAAGTTCCTCTTAAAAGGGTTTGTTTCATTCTCACGGGGAACCGACATAATCTATCGACTTTCTCTTAGAGATTGTTGATATTGAAGAAGGAGACCTTCTCCCTAGTCTCCGGCATAGGAACTAAATATGCACAATTGAGTCTAGAGCCACGAGATCATCAATAAATCTCATTAGGACACTTTCAATGAAGACTCTCTGTTTCACACAATGTGGAAAGAGAGATTATATCTTATGAGTCCTACGCATTATCCTTGTGGTATTGCTAGAACATCTAAGTGATATGCATTCATATTCACGATGAAGATGGAAAGCCTTCTGGAGCCAACATCAAACAAGCTCCTGGTAGGTGGCATGTGAGATCTATCCAATAGATCAACCATGTGACAACTGGACATAAACAATGGAGAGATTCAATTTTTTTTGAATAAATCCTGGTTCAGGTTATGGATTGACGGATACCTTTGAAAAACCGGTCGTTGTGCTTAAAAACTCTTTTCTCTAGCACATCGACTGTGTACCTATTTTTCCAAATAAAAGGTGTTTTGATTGATAATTGACTTTCATTAAAACCTTTGTTGTATTGCAAAAAAAATTTCTATTGAGCAATACACGATTGTTTTTTCAAATCTCTTTTCATCAATCAGTAAATCTCGTTTGTTTGGTTCACTCACTCTGTGTTGTCTTCTTTGAGACGTTCGGTTTGAGAACAGCTAGAGCAGCTGCGAAACCCTGTCAAGGAAATTCTTCGAATTATACGTGATCATGCGAGTACTTGTACTGATCAACAGGGAACCGTGGGACGTGTACCTCAATTCATCGAAAGTGATCAAAGACACTTTCGTGCGCTTTATTGCTAACTGTTTTATGCAGGTACACCCCGATGTTTGCAGCTGATCAAAACGAAGCGGTCAATCCATAGCCACATGCTCACACAACACATTCATATCTAAAGAAATCATGATTAGTGCATCAATGACTCTGATATTTTCACTCCATGCTTCTGCTATGCTGCTGCCAATATCATGAATCAACGAAAGCTTCCGCTACTCTGATAAGAATAAATCATGATCCAGAATGTGAGCATGTCGGTCCAAAAGTCACAACATCACATAATACCAACACCACAATGGATGAGTCAGAGATTTAACGTTGCTGATGATCTCAAAGCTGACTAAAAACTCCGTATCACGTGGATTAGTTAAAGACCTCCACTTTGATTATCCAAACATGCAAAAATGAAGAATCAAAGACTACGAGCTACAGAACAAGAATCCAAGAACAATCTCAATGTAATATCAATTCGTTTTCTATGAAATTTAATGCATGTTTGAGGTGACCTCCCTTAGGGGGAGATTGTTAGGATTTGGAAAATCCAGTAGTTAAAGTGTCGGTCACCTCAAGTATATGTAATCGTTAGAAAGCTCGTAGTCGTAGTTATTTTATGTTAAGTAGTAGTTAGTTATGTAACACAGTGGAGGACGAACGGGTCTTTACCCACTGTATTCCTGATCCACAGCCCGTTGTGTGGCATTTTATTGTAAGACTATAAATACTCTCTACCTTTCCAAGGTAGAGAGTTGGAGTTCATAATAAGATTTTTCTTTCTCTCACTAAAGTTCCCTAAACCTCTAACTTTCTCTCTTTAGAACTCATAATACGCCTATTTGATCTTATGGTTTAGTGTGTTTATGAAATCCAATATGTTACACAAGTCTAATCGCCAAAATACTTGTTCAGCGGTCAACCTAGTATGAGGTTTGAAATTGGCTAAGAAATTTTCTTTCGAATAATTGGAAGGTTTAATGTTGATCTTATTTTCACCAAAAAAGAACTATTCATTTTCTCATCCATTTTCTCTCTAGATATACTTTCTAACTCTCTCTCCTCTTCTGTTACTTCTGTACATGTTGGCTCTTGTCTAGGCTTAAGAATATCACTAACATCATAAATCACTTATTGGGCCTTTTTAGCTTTCTTAAGATAAACAGGATTTGAGTCTTCTACAAGTTTTTCACTTTGTTTATCACTTAATATTTTGTGATTTTTAACCATGTGAGCAGTCTGTATGGTGATGCCTTATACGTACAGTTTGTTTTCAATTTTATTCTTTAAAGATTTAAGATTGGAAAAATCATTTAGGAGTTTCATTTCCTTTTCTTTGAATTCTTGTTTAAGCGTTTTTATATTTTCCTGTATTTCTTGTTTTTTCTTAACAGTTTGTTTAAGTTTCTCTTGTAAGGAATTTAACTCATGTTTCAACGTTTCTTCCCTTAAATTACATTTAGTGATCAATTTACGCATTTGATTATCCATTTCCTGATCACGTGCAGTTAGTTCAAATTTAGCTCGCTGTTCATAGATAGCAACTTGATCCTTATAAATATTTAGCTCAGTGGTCAAGGAGTCATCAGGTGTATATTCAGTGTACTCATTAACAAATATTCATCATTAATGGCAGAAGATGCACCACTTGGTACAACAAGACTTTCATCATGCTTCACATATTGCTCATATGGGATAACATTGTTATTTCCCATATTTACAATATCTGACTCAACAGCTTCTGTCAGTTGTACTTTGTTGGGAAACGTTTGCTCATCAACCACATCATATAGTTTTAATACCTTTGATATGACTGAAGCATTGGAGGGACCAGCTTGTTGAGGTGATGAAACCATAGGAGAAATGTTTTCCATGAGTATGGTCTGGGCCATTGGCTCATCATCAACCTCAGAGTCGAAGGCATCACAGTCAACAACCTGGAAGATGTTGGGATCATTCTGTACCCAAACTGGTTGATCATCTACGTCAGCATCAAATGTGTTGGCACTACCTTTAGCAAGAAACAAGAATTCCTCCTCATCCAACACTACTCTACTCTCTTGTGCCTGCATCAGCAGCATCTTATCCTTGAAGTAGTCAGCGTTTTGTGGACACTTTGGTTGGGTGCAGTTCCTCGCAATGTGTCCCACACCACAGTTGTAACACTTAATCTGTTTGCCTTGACCCTGAACCACTATCCCTCCTCTGTTCTGAGTCCATATAACCGGCTGCACCATTTCCCCGTGCAACATTCCTTTGGTTCACATTTTTTCAACCTTGCACATTATGTACCACAACACTTCCATACTTCATTGTAGCTTGATTGTGTAGGTTAGATGAAGTTCTAAGTTGGTTGTTTGTTTGAGGAAGCGTGGTTCTAAATTGTTGAACCAATAGTGCAACTTGGTTTGAGAGATTTTCAATCAACTTGTCTGTTGGGGTATATCCTGAGTAGGGTTAAATGACATGATTCTGATTCTGAGAAGATGAGGAGTACTGATGGCTTTGAACATGTGATGATTGAGTGAGTGGCTGAACATTTGAAACAAATGCAAGTGAATCATTTGTTGTTATTGTTGGATTGAGTTTTTCCATGATTAGGCGGTCATGTGCAATATGCTTCTCATGTTGTAGTAAATAAGCGTACAACTTCTCATAGTTTGTTTGTCTCAATCCTTTGTTCAGCTTCACCACGGTAAGAAACCTGTTCCACTCAGGTATCATATTGTTTACAAACATGGAATTGAGTTGAATGTTAGGCATAGTCATCTTGATATTCCTCATATCATTCACAAGTTTTTGAAACCTCACATAGTATTCTGCAATACTCTACCTCGAGTTCATCTTGAAGTTCTCAAACTCATCATACAACTGTGACTCTTGATCTTCTTTAGTCAGTTCTAAGCCAGCAAGAACCATTTTGACATTGTCCTAAACTGCTTTAGCTTGGGTGTTGTGATTGATCAGCTTGTAGATATCTATGAGTAGACCTTGAAGGATGATATTGGAAGCTCTGATGTCAGCATCATATCTTTTCTTCTCAGTCTCATTGAGATCATTGTAAGTCCTTGGTCTATCTTCCTAGAGTGACACCTTCATCAATTGATTGAATAATGTTAAGACCATTCTCTTTTCCCAAGCAATACAATTGGATTCTCTGTGCGCAAGAATCTTAATCTGTACTATCAAGCATAAGAGGGCAGGTATTGGACCCAACGGCTTGAACATTGTCGGAAACAGTAGACATAATGTTTAAATACACGAGATTTTACAACTCTTTGATTTAAACCGAGAAATTAAATCTTTTGCGGGATTTTACAAAATCAAGAAGAAACCGTGGAACACAATTCCAACAACATGATGTTAAGAGTGGCTTGAAAGTTGGTCTTTGGATGACAAATCGCAACCTCAAATCTCAATGTCAAATCGCATACCTTGAGACATATCGCAGGTCTTTAAAACACAGAGTCAAATCGCAATCCTGATCAAATCGCAGAGATGACAAACCGCAATAGTCCTCAAACCGCAGAAGTCACAAATCGCAGGAAGATCAAACCGCAGAGTCTTCAAATCTCAAGCCTCAAATCGCAACTTGAACAAAATGTAGAGCCCTCAAATCGCAGACTGGACAAAATGCAAGGTCTCAAATCTCAAAAACTTCAAACTGCAACAAGGATTTAATCGCAAGTCTTCAAATCTCAAGCCTCAAATCGCAACTCTTCAAACCGTAATACACCAAAAGCAATATGACAAACCGCAGTCTGGGTCAAATCTCAGAACAAAAGGACAAATCAAAAGTCACTTTCGTGAAGTACAAATGTCACTTTCAATAAGTTTTGTCTTTTGGCTAAAGTTTAAAATGCAATTTTGTCCTTATGCTCAAACCACAACTATTAAAATACTAAAGTAATCAACTCGCAACTCAGATATGTCAAATCGTAGCTATGAATTCTCCAAACTGCAACCTTGAAACTGTCAAATCGCAGGCAAGAACAAGACCTAAACGAACTCGAATATCATCATATCTCCCATAACCAAGATGAAATAACCTATCCAATCACCAAACTAAGCAAGTCTAACAAACTGTGACAACCCGTACTTTCAGGTCATTTCTCGAAACGATTTATGCTTCACTATTTCAACATTTATCGTAAACTTGGTTTACGTGTTTCGTCAGCGTAACCTTAAAGGTTTAACGGCGAATTCATGATCATAACATCACGTACATTTCATATGGACTAAGATTAGTCTACATTTCATTCACATCATTTGCATCACATTAGTTCTTTCACGACATTTCATTTCACTTGTATCGGCGTAATTTTATATTAAATAAACGTTATCGCGTGAGTTATTATTTTGAATATTTAACCCGTTACTTTCAAAAATGATCCCGATGTATTTTTAAACTTACATTTAGTTTATAAAAATTATATTTTTAGTTTTCCTAGTGTTTCAAATTTATTTGGTACATAAATCGTTAAAGTTAAATTATTACGACGTTTTCTTAAAAATTATACGATAATTATTTTATCACTCAAATTTCACAAGGAAAGTATTTTTACAATTTTTATTATCTCATTACATTCTATTTTGACCTATTAAAAATTTACTTGTACCAAAATTTTTCCATTTACCTTAACTTAACTTTATTTTACTTACATCTTTTATTACCAATTTATACATTTCATTTATACAAGTAATAGATATAAAAAAAAAATAAATATCTACATTCCCCCCCCCCCTTGGCCGACCAAGGGGGAAGGGTAGTCATAAATGATGCATGGTTCATTAATTAGATGTTTTTACAACTTATACATAAAGTCTTACTTGAACATTTTTACCTCATTCAATTCACAATCATTTTTTTTCAAGTGTTAGCAAAGTTCTTCCTCTCTTTTGCTTCTTCCTAACCGGTTCCAACAAGAGCTCCAAAGGGATCAAAAATTTTCAAGTCCAAGTGTATAAACAATCTAGTTATCACTCTTTATAAGGTTTTGAAATAAAAACCAAGAGTGTTTAGGATTATCCTTGTTACTTTCACCTCATCATATTCATTTGTAAGCTTGTTTCTTTCATTTTCATGTTTCCTTATCATTTCATATTCATCTTTTCATTTTTGGAGCAAGTATGCATGATATGTGATTTATACCATTTTATTTCACGATTTTAGAGTTATTTATATACTATGGTCATCCTATAAATATTCCCATGGTATTCTTTGGTCTTGATGATGATTAGGAACCCATGACACCCTAAGAAGGTGTATGGTAGGATTAGATTAGTTTTGGAGTTGATTTGAAGGGATTAGAATAGGTTTTGTCCGAGAAAAACTATTTTCAATACGTATAAAGAGAGTTCTGTCCTTGTTTCGATTTTCTGGAAAAACCGACAGTTGGTACGAAACTTTGGCCTTGATAATTAGAAAATATACTTTAAAACGAATCCGTGGCCGCTTGAACGGATAAAAACGGACTTATAACTAAGAAGTTATGGATTTTTAAAGTTTGACGACGAAATATATTATTTTCAGAAATTTCAGCTTGCTGTTTTTAGTTTGTTCGGGTCAAAAACGAGCCTTAAGCTTCACAAATTATTTCGACTTGTCAAAAATATATTAGTATACTTCGATACGAAGCTAAGGACGTATAAAACGTGAAAGCGGTTTGAAACGACAAAGATATGCACTTTTTCATAAACTTGCCGTAACTATTATTTTCTGAAAATCTATATTATTTTTACGATACAAGTATTTTAGTAGCTGTAACGTCCATGTTGAGGACTGTTTTTAACGAGGTTGTGAAACTTTTTGGAACGAAATGTCTTCTAGTAAAATCAAGTTCACCGGCCATATTTTTCAAAACAACAAGCTGTTTGTAAAGCGGAGTTGTAGTAAATTAATTACGGATGTTCAAAGTTGGCCGAAACTCATTTTGCTGCACAACAATTCAACAAAATCACTATCTTTAACCCTTACTATCTTTATGATCGAGACCTTTTGGACGAAAACTCCTGAACTGAAACTTCTAGATATTGATACAAACTTTCCAAAACAGTCGAGTTCGTTCTCTAACAATCGACGTACACTGTTTTACGACTAGTTTTCCAAAGCCATTTTTGTTAATTTCAAGAAATTTCCGACGACATTGTTTTGCGACGAAAAGTGAAAATTTCACCATTAATCATTATAAAACCATTATAGGATGACATTTTGGCGTAAAAACTTGTAAAGTCATTTTTGAAGGGTCAAGACGTCAAAAGAGTATTTTTCGACGATAAGTACTATTTTTCAAAAAAAACTCGAAAATGGTATAAATAACATACGAAATGCATGCATAACATTACATTGCAACTCATTACATATCATATCATTCGTAATAGGTCCAGGTTAAAGCATCACATTATACCTCAGTGTACTCACTTTTGCAATCATTCCAGTTTATCAAGTGAGTTTCATAGCCCCTACTTTTATACGTTTTGAATTACTTTTGGGGGAGATACATGCTCAACTATTTTCATTTACTATCATAAGTACTCTAAACTCTTAAGGATTACCGTGAGTTTTCATAGCCCCATTTTTAATTGTTTAGAACTATTTTGGGGGAGATACATGCTTAACTATTTTTTAACAAGTACTTTAGAGTTTTTAAGGATAACTTCTATCATGATCACCATTGTTTCAAAACTGGATGTTGTACTATATTAGTTGTACTTGTTTGTTTGGTATAGTTCATCGTCGTATAAAGTTCTATGTCAGTTGACTCTTTTGATACATCATTAGTATAAAGTTCTATGTCAGTTGACTCTTGATACATCGTCATTATAAAGTACTATATCGGTTGACTCTTGATACATTGAGTCTAGTCTATTGATTAAGTGCTATTGTTCTCACGGTCGAGGTTAGGTACTATTGTGAATTCATTTGACATCATGTGTTGCACATAAACTATATACATTTGGCAGTGGGTTGTGAACACACAGGTTGCAAGTTTTGTATGGCGGAACTTGGGCGAGTGGATTACAATGCCTTTGCTGCTTAAACGATTTTGAAAGGCTTTACATTTCAACACAAACTCTATGAACTCACTCAACCTTTGTGTTGACACTTTTAGCATGTTTTATCTCGGGTATCTAAGGCATACACTTCATGGCATGCATGTGGACTTATCATAAGAGTCGTGGTGACGACGCGTCTTTCCTGGATTTATGCACTTTAAAACATCGTTTGAATTGTAACAAACTTATTTCCGCACAAGTTGATTTTCATTTGGGACCTACATTTTGTAAACTCTGATTGTTTTATTAAATCAAACGATGTGTTTTCCAAACGACACTTTAGGTCGTTCAATATATCTGTAACTGTGATGCTATGACAGTCAATCCCCAGGAATTCCATTCCGCGGTAAAAACAGGTAATTTGGGGGTGTGACAGATTGGCATCAGAGCCAGGTTATAGAGAACTAGGTTGCATCATTGACCCTAGACTATAACTACATTATCATGGCATCTCATCATTTCATCATAAGTGCATGTTCACTCTACATGCGGTTTATACGTACATTTTTCGAGTTATTTACTTTCATTTCATATCGACTGTCACATGGATGCCCTTAAATACCCATCCCATTATCCTTTCCTCATACTCTAATGTGGAGAATTCCTTGTTATTCCCTATCGCAATCTTTACATCAATTGACTCATCACCGATAACGCTTGAATGCGAGATAAACCCTTATGTAGGGCAAGGTCACTCTCACTCCTTTGTTTCATCACTAACATGTCGAGTTACACGTTACTAACACATTAAGTCACTAAACCATTATACACTTGAAGCACTTACGACACCTCATAACCCATCTTTTCGAAACCCGTCGATTATTTTGAAAAATAACCTCAAACTTACCATTTCTTATCACATCTCTTTGGAGTGTTTATTATTAACATCGGATTTTGCTACGTCTCACATTTCCTCTTGTTTTGAAGAAGATATGGCACCGAAGAAAGCTACTGTTGAAATGACCCAAGCTATTCAAAAGTTAGTGAATGATAGCATAGGCGATGCTTTAAGAGTCGAAAGGGAAGCAGTGGCTGCTTCTTCTTGCTGAGGCCGCGGCTGCTGCTGCCGCTAGGCTAGTCTGCTACACTCTTTGGAAATGCCGGAGGATCCGGAGTTAAGAGATGTTCGTACAAGGATTTCAAAAGTGGTGAGCCAACGAAGTTTAGGGGGACTGAAGGAGCCACGGCCATGGTACGATGGTTTGAAAAGTTGGAATCCGTGTTTTGCTTTGTAATTGCCCGATGATAGTAAGGTCAAATTTGCTACAAGTACATTACTCGATGGAGCGTTGTCGGGGTGGAATTCATATGCTCAACCGATTGGAATGGAGAATGCTTTCAAGCTTACTTGGGAGCAATTTAAGGGTTTGGTGACTAAGAAGTTTTGTCCTCGTACGGAGGTGAAAAAGTTGGAGACGGAGTTCTACGAACTAGTAACGATTGGGTACGATATTGACACATACATTCGGAGATTTCAGGAATTGGCCGCGTTATGCCAGTCGATGGTACCGGATAACGAGAAGTTGCTAGAGGCTTTTATCGGGGGACTTCCTGAAGTTATTCAAGGAAATGTGACTTTGTTTGATCCACAAACAATCGAGGAAGCTATTAGGGTGACTCAAAAGCTCATGGCCCAGTAGTGAAGAGGTAAGTACACCAAC
Organism: Chrysanthemum makinoi; assembly: GCA_910596185.1. Classification (NCBI taxonomy): domain Eukaryota; kingdom Viridiplantae; phylum Streptophyta; class Magnoliopsida; order Asterales; family Asteraceae; genus Chrysanthemum; species Chrysanthemum makinoi. The sequence goes on along the minus strand of OU343221.1, from coordinate 140,643,160 downwards.
ACCAACCAAAACAACAACCCCAACAACCGCACCAACTACAACAATAACCAAAACAACAACAACGATAACCAAATCAACAACAACAAAAGGAAATGGGAAAACGACCAAGGAGATGATAACAACAACAACCAAAACCGTAACACTAACCATCATCAACAACAGAATAGAAGACAAGAAGTCGCCAGGGGTCTATGTTGCTGCACCAACCAGGGGGAAGAGCTTATCAGGAAACTTACCTTGATGCCACAATGCACGCTACATCATGATGGTCCATGTGGTATATGCTTTAGCTGTCACAAAATGGGACACCTTGCTAAGGAAGTAAGGGCAAAGCCGTAGTCACATGCTTCGGATGTGGGGAGCAAGGACACTATAGGAATCAATGTCCTCAAAACCAAGGTCAACAAGTCGAAGGTGCCCATGGGAATGTATATATGTTAGAAGGAGGAGGAGCTCGTCAAGGTATCAACGGCGGAAGGCGAAGAAGTTCGGAAACTAACAGTCTTATTTCTCCTTATGTATTATGTCGTACTAAGTTTATGTTTTCCATCGTACCCGAATCTTTATAACCTAAGATGTATTTTTGTTTGATAAACCACTCGTTGTAAAATATTCTCATCCATCGTACTTTATTTTCTTTCCGATTTGTTATCATTTACGAGGATTTTAATTCTTTTACTTTAACTATCATTTTAACGACACTTCTCCATGTCTTCTCTCCTCGATGTTCATCACAATTTTAACATCAGTTGACTCAACACCAAACAACATATGAGTCGATTAGTCCAAGCATTGCATAGTTACTCCTAAATTATACATAGCCTGATCACCTATGTCTAATTCAGGAAGAATCATGCAATGAAGGGAGTAGTAGGCTTATATGTGTAAGCAATTCCGTAATCGAGCCAAATTTTCAAAAAAAAAAAATTTCTTCAAACCACTTGTTTCGGTTTGATCCGCGTGTGATTCTTGTTTGATGAGTAGCAAAGATCGAGCTAGAAACAAGTTGTTACCTAAACCGATTTAGCCTAATCGTATGGCAGTTCTTGTTTGATGAGTTGTGGGATTAAGTAAAAATCGGTTACCAAAAAGTCTTTTGAGAGTTTTGCTCGAGAATGGGAAGGCTTGCCTCATCAAACCCTAAACCCGTTAGACCTAAAAACGATTGAATTCGAGGGGAATGAATTCCTTTTTGGATGGGCGAATGTGACAACCTGTACTTTCAGGTCATTTCTCGAAACGATTTATGCTTCACTATTTCAACATTTATCGTAAACTTGGTTTACGTGTTCTAAATTCGCGTAACCTTAAAGGTTTAGCGGCGAATTCATGATCATAACATCACGTACATTTCATATGGACTAAGATTAGTCTACATTTCATTCACATCATTTGCATCACATTAGTTCTTTCACGACATTTCATTTCACTTGTATCGCGTAATTTTTATATTAAATAAACGTTATCGCGTGAGTTATTATTTTGAATATTTAACCCGTTACTTTCAAAAATGATCCCGATGTATTTTTAAACTTACATTTAGTTTATAAAAATTATATTTTTAGTTTTCCTAGTGTTTCAAATTTATTTGGTACATAAATCGTTAAAGTTAAATTATTACGACGTTTTCTTAAAAATTATACGATAATTATTTTATCACTCAAATTTCACAAGGAAAGTATTTTTACAATTTTTATTATCTCATTACATTCTATTTTGACCTATTAAAAATTTACTTGTACCAAAATTTTTCCATTTACCTTAACTTAACTTTATTTTACTTACATCTTTTATTACCAATTTATACATTTCATTTATACAAGTAATAGATATAAAAAAAAAAAAAAAAAATCTACATTCCCCCCCCCCCTTGGCCGACCAAGGGGGAAGGGTAGTCATAAATGATGCATGGTTCATTAATTAGATGTTTTTACAACTTATACATAAAGTCTTACTTGAACATTTTTACCTCATTCAATTCACAATCATTTTTTTTCAAGTGTTAGCAAAGTTCTTCCTCTCTTTTGCTTCTTCCTAACCGGTTCCAACAAGAGCTCCAAAGGGATCAAAAATTTTCAAGTCCAAGTGTATAAACAATCTAGTTATCACTCTTTATAAGGTTTTGAAATAAAAACCAAGAGTGTTTAGGATTATCCTTGTTACTTTCACCTCATCATATTCATTTGTAAGCTTGTTTCTTTCATTTTCATGTTTCCTTATCATTTCATATTCATCTTTTCATTTTTGGAGCAAGTATGCATGATATGTGATTTATACCATTTTATTTCATGATTTTAGAGTTATTTATATACTATGGTCATCCTATAAATATTCCCATGGTATTCTTTGGTCTTGATGATGATTAGGAACCCATGACACCCTAAGAAGGTGTATGGTAGGATTAGATTAGTTTTGGAGTTGATTTGAAGGGATTAGAATAGGTTTTGTCCGAGAAAAACTATTTTCAATACGTATAAAAGAGGTTCTGTCCTTGTTTCATTTTTCTGGAAAAACCGACAGTTGGTACGAAACTTTGGCCTTGATTTTTAGAAAATATACTTTAAAAGGAATCCGTGGCCGCTTGAACGGATAAAAACGGACTTATAACGAAGAAGTTATGGATTTTTAAAGTTTGACGACGAAATATATTATTTTCAGAAATTTCAGCTTGCTGTTTTTAGTTTGTTCGGGTCAAAAACGAGCCTTAAGCTTCACAAATTATTTCGACTTCTCAAAAATATATTAGTTTACGATATGAAGCTAAGGACATATAAAACGTAGAAAACGGATTTGAAACGACAAAGATATGCACTTTTCATAAACTTGCCGTAACTATTATTTTCTGAAAATCTATATTATTTTTACGATACAAGTATTTTAGTAGCTGTAACGCGTCCATGTTGAGGACTGTTTTTAACGAGGTTGTGAAACTTTTTGGAACGAAATGTCTTCTAGTAAAATCAAGTTCACCGGCCATATTTTTCAAAACAACAAGCTGTTTGTAAAGCGGAGTTGTAGTAAATTAATTACGGATGTTCAAAGTTGGCCGAAACTCATTTTGCTGCACAACAATTCAACAAAATCACTATCTTTAACCCTTACTATCTTTATGATCGAGACCTTTTGGACGAAAACTCCTGAACTGAAACTTCTAGATATTGATACAAACTTTCCAAAACAGTCGAGTTCGTTCTCTAACAATCGACGCGTACAACGTTTTACTGACTAGTTTTCCAAAGCCATTTTTGTTAATTTCAAGAAATTTCCGACGACATTGTTTTGCGACGAAAAGTGAAAATTTCACCATTAATCATTATAAAACCATTATAGGATGACATTTTGGCGTAAAAACTTGTAAAGTCATTTTTGAAGGGTCAAGACGTCAAAAGAGTATTTTTCGACGATAAGTACTATTTTTCAAAAACTCGAAAATGGTATAAATAACATACGAAATGCATGCATAACATTACATTGCAACTCATTACATATCATATCATTCGTAATAGGTCCAGGTTAAAGCATCACATTATACCTCAGTGTACTCACTTTTGCAATCATTCCAGTTTATCAAGTGAGTTTCATAGCCCCTACTTTTATACGTTTTGAATTACTTTTGGGAGAGATACATGCTCAACTATTTTCATTTACTATCATAAGTACTCTAAACTCTTAAGGATTACCGTGAGTTTTCATAGCCCCATTTTTAATTGTTTAGAACTATTTTGGGGGAGATACATGCTTAACTATTTTTAACAAGTACTTTAGAGTTTTTAAGGATAACTTCTATCATGATCACCATTGTTTCAAAACTGGATGTTGTACTATATTAGTTGTACTTGTTTGTTTGGTATAGTTCATCGTCATATAAAGTTCTATGTCATTGACTCTTGATACATCGTCAGTATAAAGTTCTATGTCAGTTGACTACTGATACATCGTCGTATAAAGTTCTATGTCAGTTGACTCTTGATACATCGTCGTATAAAGTACTATATCGGTTGACTACGATACATTGAGTCTACTCCTATTGATTAAGTGCTATTGTTCTACGTCGAGTTAGGTACTATTGTGAATTCATTTGACATCATGTGTTGCACATAAACTATATACATTTGGCAGTGGGTTGTGAACACACAGGTTGCAAGTTTTGTATGGGCGGAACTTGAACTGAGTGGATTTACAATGCCTTTGCTACATAAACGATTTTGAAAGGCTTTACATTTCAACACAAACTCTATGAACTCACTCAACCTTTGTGTTGACACTTTTTAGCATGTTTTATCTCGGGTATCTAAGGCATACACTTCATGGCATGCATGTGGACTTATCATAGAGTCGTGGTGACGACGCGTCTTTCCTGGATTTATGCACTTTAAAACATCGTTTGAATTGTAACAAACTTATTTCCGCACAAGTTGATTTTCATTTGGGACCTACATTTTGTAAACTCTGATTGTTTTATTAAATCAAACGATGTGTTTTCCAAACGACACTTTAGGTCGTTCAATATATCTGTAACTGTGATGCTATGACAGTCAATCCCCAGGAATTCCATTCCGCGGTAAAAACAGGTAATTTGGGGGTGTGACACAAACCTAAACAAGAAAGTACAAAGAAATAACAAATTTAACCATAAAACAAGCTTAAACTCGTGTATACAAGCAAATACTATTCGACCCACATATAAACCAATCTTTGATATCTGAGCACACACGAAGTAGATGATCAAACCATGGTTCTTGATACCAATTGTAAGAGATTTCTTATCATAAATACACTAAACAAAAGTCTTATAGATCAAATGGTATAAGATGTGAAAGAGTTAGAGAGAGAAAGTTAGAGATTTGGGAAACTAGTGAGAGAAATATAAATTCATATGATTGAAAGCTTCAACCCTCTACCTTGGAGGGTAGAGCCCTATATCGGGCTGTGGATCGGGTGTACAGTGCATAAAGACCAGTCCGTCCTCCACAGTGTTAGTTAACTAACTAATAAACGTTTAAGACTACGAATTCTCTAACGCTAACAACTACTCGGGGTGACCAAGTCTTTAACATGGATTTACTAAATCTTAACAATATCACGTGTAGTATCGTGTAGATTGGTTATAGCTAGGATTCGGACTCGACACTCTGATTAGTGTCGTTAATTGGTGTAAGTGAAGGTGTACGGTTTGTTTCACCATAAGGGAGCATGTTGACATAGTGTTTGTGAAACTCTTGAGTGTGATACTCGAGGTGTGGAGTAGGGCGAATAGTGAGCTTCGTAGTCGAACCACTATAAATCTCCATGTCTCGGTTTGATTAATTCTTTCCTTTATTTTGCATACTTTTTACTTTATTCTTTTTAACATTATTCGTGTTCATATATTGTTGTGTTGAGATCACATAAACTTCGAATATAGAAGTCTTTCAAAACAAACCTGCAAAAGATTTTGAAAACGTAATTAAAATAGTAAATTTATTCAACCCCCCTTCTAGTTTCTACAATTGGTATCAGAGCCAGGTTACTCAATTCTTTTTAAAGTATACTATATTTTAAAACTTGAAACGATCAATGAATTTTAAAAAAAATCAAGAAGGGCAATCTATGCAAATACCACCACTTTTCGAAGCTGATTGATTCATTTATTGGAAAACAAGATTCAAAATTTATGTGAAATCAAAAGATCTTGATCCTTGGCATGTTATTACTAAAGGTGACTTTCAAACTATTGAACAAAACCCGAAAACAAAAAGGGATGAAATAGTTCCTTATGAAAAATAAAGTGAAAATTTTAAAAAGAAATTAGCTAAAAATGATGAAGCAAAAATGGTTATTTATAATGCTTTGCCTAAAATGTAATTTCAAAGAATTTTTATGTGTAATACGGCTAACAATATTTCGAAAACTTTTCTAGTTACCCATCAAGGTAATAACCAAGTCAAAGATAACAAGATCGATCTTTTTGTTCAACAATATGATAAATTCATCATTCCTGAAAACCGAATCTATAAATAGTGCCTTTGCAAGATACAATACTATTATTACTAGCCTAAAAGCACTTGATGAGGGTGTTTCTGTTAGGAGTTATGTTAGAAAATTTCTCAGGGCATTACATCCAAAGTGGAGAGCAAAAGTCATGAAAATAGAAGAATCCAAAGATTTAGCCTCACTCTCACTTGATGAGCTTATCGAAAACCTAAAGGTTCGTGAGCTAATCATCAAAAATGATTTCTAAATAGTTAAGAGCAAAGTAGAAAGGAGATCTCTTGCTATGAAGGCTAAAAAGGAATCTAGTGATGATGAAAACTAAAGCTCTGCGAGTGAAGACAAAGAGTATGCCATGGCGGTCATATACTTCAAGAAGTTCTTTAAACGAAGAGGTAGATTCATAAGACAACTGCAAGACGAAAAGAAAGAGCCTCAAAAGATTCGAAATAACAAATATGGGAAAAGCGAGAGAAGATGTTTAAGATGTGATGATCCAAGACATCTAGTAGGAGAATGTCCTCAACAACTAAAAGAAAAGAACCAAAAGGCATACATCGGTGGTGCTTGGAGTGATAGCGATGAAGAGGACCAAGGAAGAAATATGTCTAATGGCCGAAAATTCAAAAGAGGTACCTCTCGAAACCGAACTCTATAATGATGACACATCTTTTTATGACTCGCTTGAATTAGATAATGAATATGATCGTATTTGGCAAATGAGTCAGAAGATAATTTTCAAAAACAAATCTCTGAAATCTATTAAATCTAAACTAGAGAAAGAAATTTTGGAACTAAAAGATAAACTAACTAGTCTTGAAAAAGGCAAAGAAATTGATGTACAATCTAATCATGTCAAAACCTTAAAATCAAAAATGAGGAACTCAAAGAGGAAGCCTCAAAACTAAACAAATTTTAAAAGAGTACTCATTATCTTAAACAAATGATAAATGCTCAAACGTTTTCTGATAATAAAACCGGTATAAGTTATAACTTCTCTGAAGCATCAACAAGTGGGACAAAACAAGTCAAATTTGAAAAATCTCAGGTAATTTAATCTACTGGAGACGGTCCCTAAAATAGACCTGACAGTCCCAAAAACATAACGGATCGTCCTATATTTAAAGGACCGTCTACAGTGGATAACTCTGTAACTGCACCAAAATCTATTTTAGGTCATGCAACAAAACACTTAACTGTTATGAACACTAAGGTACCTATTGCTAGGATAAGAGAGGTCAAACGTTGTTATAAACCACTAATAAAACCCGGAGTAAGATTTAATAAACCAATGACTAGACCAATAATACCACCACCTAGAAAAATGAATGTCTCACAAAGACAAGCTAGACCAAGACAACCTAGAAAACAAAATCATCCAAACATGTATCCCTGAGCATGGAACAATAATTTTATACCTTTAGGATTGTACTCATCTCTTCAGCATCTAAGTCAAATGCAACAAAGTCATGGGATGTTTAATGCTAACAGCATTAGACCCATGAGATATTGGTGACCATATGTTTGAGCTTTTCTGTAATATTATTAGATATGAAGATCGTTGTAAACTCATCTAGGATATAATAAAAAAGATAAACAAGATTACACAATGGAATAGACATAAACATCAATGTTATTAACAAGGTTTTACATCATACATGCCTCAATTCTATTTGATCAAGATAGAACATGTTACACCTAACAATTACAAGGATCAAGACTTTGACCTTGAGGCGTGGATGATCTCTAGTGGTGAGATATGGTTGTGTTTCTAAAACATGACTAAACACGCATAAAACTATGTCTAGGTATCTCTTTATTTATAGAGTTCCATTTAGGGATACCAAGTAGTAGTAACAATAAAGAATAGTTCTTTGGTTGAGCAGTAGAAACCACGTAACAGTAGTAATCTTCCAATCAATGTAAACATGATGACTACTCAATCAAACTTTCACACAAACCTAACCTTGAATTTTATCAGATTATTATAAAAACTCATATTCACAACCAAACTTGTTCTTCCATACACCCGTATCATCCAAAATACCACCATCGTATCCAAACAAACATCATGAGAAGCACTAACATAAAGTTGTTCAGTTTCCTTACCTTTTGGAGGAGAGTTAAAGCTAGTGGCCTGTGATGTTATAAGTATTATTGCTCATTCCCAAACTTGGTGATGCCCGAATGCCATTGATGCACGTATAACGCGTTCGGGGTCAAAGGAACTTCCTTTTCGTCGAGCAAGTTTTTCAACACCCTAGGCCTCGGGTATTGATATCATTCTCTGTTAGGTAAGCCTCAGGTATTGATATCGTTCTCTGTTAGGATTTAGAAAATCCTGTAGTTAAAGAGTCAGTCACCTCAAGTATATGTATTCGTTAGAAAGCTCGTAGTCGTAGTCTATTAGTGTTAGTAAGTAGTTTGTTAAGTAACACCGTGGAGGACGAACGGGTCTTTACCCACTGTATGTCTGATCCACATCCCGTAGGAGGCGTGTCTTGTTAGAACCTATAAATACCCTTTGCTTAGCAAGGCAAAGGGTTGGAGCTTTCATAATATCATTTTTCTTTGTCTCACTAAAGTTCCCAACCCTCTTCCACTTTCTCTCTCTAGACTCATTTTATACGCCCCATATTTGAGGTTGTTTATGTGTTTGTGAAAACCAATATATTACAAATGGTATCAAGAGCCATGGTTTGATCATTCATCTTTCATGTTCTTGGATTTATAGTGGTTTTCACAAGGTTTTTGGGTTTGAATGAGTTTAGAGTAGTTTTCATCATTTGGATCATTTCTAGTGTTAAAGTTTGAATTTTGATAGTACTTTTGTGTTTATAATTATTATAAGTGTTTCGGTTTTGGTTTGGAAGGCTTGAATCATCGTGGTTGGACTGTTTTTGGATTGAAAAGTTTAGCTTTTTTTAAAGTTTCTTTGAAGCGGTTTGTTCCTTGAAGTGGCCTTCTTTGAAGCGGTTTGATCAGCTGGTTAAGCGGTTTGTCATATTTCTTTGAAGTGGTTTGTCTCATTCTTTAAGCGGTTTGTCTTATTGTGTGAAGCGGTTTGTCAAAGAAGCGGTTTGTGTGTTGAGACAAAGAGACAAGAAAGGACAAAGTAGTGGAAGTAGTGGACGTACTTGTGTTCCCCTGCGGTTTGAGTATTAAGCGGTTTGTGTGTTAAGTGGTTTGTCTGTGCAGCGGTTTGTCACTTTAAGCGGCTTGTCAATTAAGCGATTTGTCACTTAAGCGGTTTGTCAATTAAGCAATTTGACAGTTAAGCGTTTTGACTCTTAAGCGATTTGACAAGAAGCGATTTGTCAACTGTGCGATTTGACTAAAGCGGTTTGATTTAAGCAGTTTGATACAGCGGTTTGATTAAAGCGATTTGGTAATTAAGCGGTTTGACTTAAGCGATTTCATAAATTGCATTTTGACCATTTCGTCATTGCGTTTTGTTGACTTTTCCCGATAAAACTTCAAACAGCCATAACTTTTGAACCGTAACTCCGTTTGCAGCGTTCTACCCATCAAAACGACCATGAGAACGAGAAGAATGGCACACCGAGGGTCAACCTTCGAGGCCTAAATCTGCTCTGAACAGAAGATATTGAGGTTTTTAAGTTTTTAGACCTAAATTTCTCCGTAAAATCGTGCATCAACTAATCCAAATCTCAACCAAACAACATCTCTGCTAATTCTACAAACAATCCTAAGTCCTAACACATAATTTTCTATCATTGTGTCGATCCATCAGTCATCTTAACACATTCTATTGGTCATTGCTTAACGGTTTCTTCTTGATTTTGTAAAATCCCGCGAAAGATTCTATTTGTCGGTTTAAATCATAGATTTGTAAAATACCGTGCACGTTAACATCATGCCTAATGATTTAGATTGTGTTATATCTAAGATACTCAGTTTATACGACGTGATCAATGAATAGAAGATACCCAACAATGTACAACAGACTATCGTTTTTGAGTCGGATAATGCTAAAATGGATTCTTGGTGCTCAAATTCACAAGAGAGAGAGGTGCACCAGCCACAACATGTGTAAGTTAATGCAAAGGAACGCTCCATGGAAGCTTCGGATGTACCCAAGAGAGAGATGCACCAGCCAAAACCTGTGTACGTTAATGCAGAGGAAAGCTGCATGGAATTTTCTGCTGTACCTAGCTGTGCATCTTCAACTCAAAATGATGATTATGAGCTGCATGAGTACTCTGCATTTATCCCTGATGATTCCCTTACCACTGAGCTTAACATATATAAGGATCAAGTTGCCATCTATGAACAGCATTCTAAATTTGAGCTGACCTAATGTGAGCAGGAGATGGATAACCAAATGTGTACAATTATAAGAAAAAGTAATTTTAGGAAAGAAACATTAAAACAAGAGTTAAATTCCTTTCAAGAAAAACTTAATAAAACTGTTAAGCAAAAGCAAGAACTTTAAGAAAATGTAAAAGTGCTTAAGTAGGAATTCAATGCTAAGGAATCAAAACTTTTAAATGATTTTTCCAACCTAAAAACTTTAAAGAACAAACTTGAAAACAAGTTGTACGTACAAAGGAACACCATTCAGACTGCTCACATGATCACTAAGCATAGAGTTTTAAGCGATAAGCATAGTATTGCCCTTGTAGAGGAACCTAATCCTAAGTATGGTAAAATTGCTAGAGCTGCTCAAAAGGTAGTTTATGATGGCAATGAGATCCTTAAGCCTAGACAAACGCCATCATGTATAGAGGGCACTGAAGAGGATATAAAGTTAGAAGATGCCTCTAAGGAGAAAATGGCAAAGAAATTAAAAGATCCTTGGTGTATAGAGTATAATATAACGCTTAAATCCCATGATTACACTAAGGAAAATTGGATTACCTTGAACAAGTTTAGACCTCAAACTCAATTAACCCCTGAACAAGTGTTTTGGAAGAAATATATTGATAAAAAGAAAGTTGATGAACTTGTTGAAAAGAATCCTTCCCTTAGGAAATTGCCTCCAGCTACTGTGTATCCACCTAATACACCAATGCATTTAGTGCCTAGAACTCTTCCCACTCAAAGCAAGACCTTAATCATCCTATATGCAGTTTACCAACTATTCGTTGATTTTGAGAAAACGTGTAAGAAGAGAATCACACCTACAGGGATAACTGAAGGGGAAAGAGGTTTTGAGCAAACTAAAGAATGTTATTTAACTGAGGTCATGCCTTTCTTTAAACAACTAAAAGAACAATTTGAGAGTCTTCAAAAGGGCATAGATACAGAGATTAAAGAAATGAAAAAGGTGTTTAATGAAATGGAAAACGAGGTAAGAAAAAATGAATGTGAGCTTAAGAGCAATGAGATTAAGAGGAAGAACCTTCACATCTTTAACGATAATTTGATTTCTAGATGTATTGCTCAAGATGTGTTCTATACTGTTACGAATTATTCCATTACTGCTTCTCAATTTCATGAATTGTCAATTGCATTGAAAGTCTCCCAAGATCGTGTCATTGAGCTTGAGACAAAAAATTCAAAATTGCATGATAAAATCGAAAAAGAAAATCATGATAACAAGGTCAAGCATTTTTATAAATTGGAAGTTGAATATCTTGGTTTACAATTAAAATATCAACATCTGAAAGAAAATGTTAAAACCTCAAATGCAAGACATCTTCGGATGCTCCTGAGTTTGATGCAGTTTTTGAAATCAACAAACGAGATGAACAGATCCGAGCTCATTGTAACACGATCAAAAGGTTGAAAGCCCAAATTTCACAATTGAATGGTGAAAATAATGAAGTGACTGGCTCCCATATGCCTCCGCCTTTAGATTTTCAGAATTTCCAACTTCAAAACATTAGTGATAAATTGCAAAAGGAAAATGAATGTTTTAAAGCTGAATTTCAAAAGTTAATGTTCAAAACAAAGAGCTATGTGATTCATACAAAGTTAATCATGATAAACACATTGAAAAGGTAACTTCTTTGCTTAACAAAATTGAGAATCTGAAGCGTGTGGTAAAAGGGAAAATGCCAATAACTAGTGGTGAAAATGTTGCACCAAAGGTGCTTGCTTGTTCTAAATATCTTTGTAACTATGAAATATATTCCCCCTCATCTTCGAAACAATGAATTTGCATATCAAACATATCTTTCGTACCTAAAGGATAGTCTAGAGTGTCTCCATGAGATTGTTGAAGATGATAAGATTGAGAAACCACTTGATAATGCTGTTGGGCATGCATGCTTATATGCCAAACGATCTCAGGAACTCTTAGAATGTGTGATTGCAACATGTCCTAAATCTAGTACTAGGAAAGATAGAGAAGTTATGCCTTTTTCTATGCCTAAAGTCAAGCATGTGACCTTTGATGTGCCTCTGAAAGCCTCAAAACCCATCACTTCTAGACCAGAAAATCAAATGGCAGTAAAACAAACTAAGGCTCCCATCATCACTTCTACATATGTTAAAATTGACACTAAAGTTAGTGGGTCAAAACCTAGAAGCAATGCAAAGAAGGATAGGATTACGCAAACTAAAAGTGATCATGAAAAGGAAGTGAAAGAAGGGACAATAAGTTTGACTTGAACAAAAAGAATCGTGTTGGTTCTAGTATTAGCTCTAAGCTTACTGAAATTAATTCGAAGTTTTATGTTGTTTGCAAAACATGTAAAGGATGTCTATTTTCTCGTAATCATGATAAATGTGGTGTGTTATTTCTGAGGTCTAAGAATCAAAACCCAGTTAAGAAAATTTGGAAAGCGAAACAGATTAAGCAATCCTAGAAACCTACAGGGAAGATTTTTAATATAGGATTTCAGTGGAAGCCCACAGGTCGAATATTCACGCATGGCAAACCTTGTTCCTTTACTAGATCTACTGTGCCTAGAGTAGTGCCTGTTAAGGTTTGGAAGCCAACTGGTAGAATTATCCCATTAGGCACAAAATGCCCTATAACTAAGTCTGATGATTCTACTAGTTTAGCTCCTAGTGATAATGCCATAGCAACTAAGGTTTCTGCTGATTCAAAGATTGTTTGCGCTAACCAAAAGGAACCCATTTTCACATGGGGATCCAATGTTTTCAAATTTCCACCTTTGTCTGTGTTCCAATGCAGGTCGTACAAATCATGTATTGGTACTTGGATTAAGGCTGCTCTAAACAGATAAGGGGAAATGACTATGACGTTTGAATAATTCAGTTCAAACCTCGTTTTCTAAGGAAAAGAAAAGTGTACGCTTCAGTGCGCTTTATCTTCAGAAGAAGAGAAATCTTCATGTTTTTGACCATTCTCATCGACATTCTTCATCAACAAGCTTCATGTTTTCCCATGCTCATTCAATCCTCAAGTGGATATACGTTCATTGGTGTATATTCTTATTCACTTGCTCAATCAAAAATGGCAAACTTGATTTGCAATTTTTAAGGGGGGGAAGAGTGAAGAAACTTAATGCCAGTCATCGAGGAATCTGCTTATTGTTGATCGTATTCTTATTCACTTGTTTAAATAAAAAATGGCAACTTCAGATGTAATTTTTGAGGGGGAGAAGAGTGAATATACTACATGTTGATAGATGCTTAAATTATGGTCATACGACTCTACAACGCCTAATGTTTCACTCACTAAGGATATCCGGGATTTATTGTTTGGGAACCATTGTTTCAAGATATGTTTGATGAGTACTTCCAACCTCCAACGAATGTTGATTATCCAGCTCGAAGCTCTGCTCGGTTCTGCTAAATCAACTAGCTCACCTTCTTCAATCTCCATTGATCAAGATGCACAAACTAAGAAGTACAACTCAGACTACTCAAGAAGTCTAATCTCCAGTTATTCCTCAAGGCCTTGATAATGACTATCATTGCAGTTGCACTCATGAATAACGATCTGCTCTTTGGTATTCCTTTGCCAAATCTTCATGATTATTATTCTTCCCTAAGTGTGCTACGTAAATCAACCAAATGAACATTAAGGAAAATGACTACCTCATCTGCTTGAAGAAATTATTGGTGAATCTTCCAGATAAAGGAAGAAGGAATTGATGTTGAGGAATCATTTGCTTCGGTTCATTCAATGGATCGATGTACATCTGATTGTATGTTTATTCACGTGGTCGGCATTTCACACAAAGTGATTACTTTAGAGTTAATCAGTTATCACTTATTTGAAATTGAAGTTGTCTTTCACAAAGGCATGTTCTTATTTTATATTGAAGTCGGGGTTGGTTGGATGCATGAATGTCAATGATAACGTGCTCCTGCTTAAGATTTAGGTTGAAGACCTTGTTTATCTAGTTACCAGCAGTCGGTATGGATGGTTGAAGACCTGGTTAACTATCACTTTAAGGAGTTACGTTGTATTACTCAGTGACACACGCAAATGTCGTTGTGGATAATAGCAAGAGGTGTTAATGTCTCATACTTTGGTTGAGTATTGAGTACTTAGAGATTTGATTGGAGCAAAATTCTCGACACCGTTCTTCCAACATTAGTGCAAGCTTAAGATACAAATGCGGGGAATTCTACTTCTGTTTCAAGTTTGGTATATTGGGTTTCTTCATCAGTGGTCACTTCAAACTGTCTACATATATGTTAGTTAAGATAGTCAGAGAGAGTTTCTGTTGCAGTTGATTCTCACAAGATACATTTGAGCTAATTGTATTCTTCTCTATTTCAAGTATATGAGTGTATTATGTTTTGCAGATTCCGAGGTATCAAAACCAGCAAGGGGGAAGGAGACATACATCTAAACACACAACGAGTACCCGTGATGAACTTAATAATTCTTCTCTATTGAAGTAATCCCGGGAAAGATAAATGTCATAACCGCAGAGAAACTCAGTGTTTAACTCGTAGCCTTTGGTGTGTTATTCCAACTATTTGGGGGAAGGATGTATTATTCCAACCATTTGGGGGAAGGATATATTATTCCAACTACTTGGGTGGAAGGATGTATTATTCCAACCATTTGGAAGTGGTATCTGGATACTTTTGGTATGTGTTAGCTCAACTATCAGTAGGAAGAAATATGAGAAGAATATTTGGAGCGTGATATCATATTGCTTATCGACATCTTCTATATGATTTATGGTAGTGCTTTCGGTTATTACTTCATGTACACAATGCAATGATGATTTCGACGAGATCGCAACCATCAGGGGAGAGATATTTGTACATCAAGGATGCACAACATGTTCACTTGATTGAGCTAATTCAGTTATTCCGGAGTTGACATCCGTAGAGATGATTAGTGACTCAACATGTTACATGGATGTCATCGTCTCTACTCTTGTTGGGTACATGTGTACATTATGGGCTGATTGGTTATATGTAAGATAACTGGAATGCATTTGGTGAAATGAAGATGTTGATATATTGTTCCCCTGAATAGACAACTGCTCAAACTCGAAGAGTAATTTGTACATCGGGGACGCACAACAAGTTCATGTGATCGGGCTTAATCAATTATTCCGGGTTTGATAACTGCAGAGATGATCAATGTTTTAACTTGTTACTCTGGTGTTTTCGTCTTCTTTGGGCTCTTGAGCTTCATACAATGAGACTGTTTGCTTCACTTCTTCTTGGGGGAATTAGTCTTCTTACGAAGTTTTTCGGTTTGGGGGGGGGGAAGCTACCAAAGATTCACATTTAGAAGGCTCATGTCAGACGATTTTCTTAGAAGCCTCGAATGTTTTGGTGGTGAAAGTTTAAGAGATGTTGATTTCTTTCTTGTACAACGTGCTGAACGATATTCTTATCTCGGTACTCATTTCATCATTCTCTTAAACTAAATTATCTTGTTTGTATATATTTTATCAAAAAGTAAAATAAAAAATTATAAAACCAACAAAAAGAAAATAGAAAATTATAAAACTTTCAAAACCCATAAAAATTAGAAAATCTTGAAAAACTCCAAAAATATTATTTCCTTTGTCATGTTTTCCCATTTCGATAACATCTACGGACTTTGAATTGTCATTCAAAAATGAAACGGGTCTTTAGATGAAGTTCGGAATGTAGTAATAAAGTTTTTTTAATTAAAAAAAAATTGAGATAGAGAAAAATGATGGTTTATTGTCATTTCTTGCAGTAACCCATTTTTAAAAGAAAGAACAGAGCCACGCTTTTTCTAAATTTTAAAAAACCTCATGCTCTGATTCTAAAAACAAAAAGTTTCCAATCCAAATATTTTTCCTTCTAAAAGATTCTTCTGAAAAATATTTGTCATCTAATGAAAACGAAATTGCTTTAAAAATAACTCGAACTGTATTTTGAAAATCATCTGCACTTATCATTTGTAAAAATCTCTATCACTCAATCAACAACTTAGGTCATTGATTGAGGGGAAGAGTGATTTCAAACATATCAAAAAGATTATTTTTCAAAATAATTGGCACGTAAATGTTCAAGGTCTAATTTTGGATAATCACAAAGAACAATGTTTTATACAACTGGATCTAGACCAAGGTTGTGTTTTCATAAGATCACTAAGTGTTGGGATATGAAAGTGCTGAAGATTGACAAAGTACTGACGAAGTCAAAAGTACTGAAGAGTCAAAGTACTGCTAAGTAAAAAGTCAAAGTACTGCTGAAGTCAAAGTACTACAAAGCCAAAGAACTGCTTTATTCGTTTATGGAAAGCTTTGTTTATTCTAGAATGTTCTTTGTTTAGATTACTTGTCGTACAAGGATACAAATTGTAAACCGATTAGGGTTATCCTTAAGCCTATAAAAGGACCCCTAGATTGGCATTAGAGATATATGTTTTTAGAATCCTAAAGTACGATTATTATTAGAGTTTTAGAGAAGTTTGATAATAGAGTTGTTTAAGAATCTGTATAACAAGCAGATTCAGAGTTATTAATAAAATCGTTGAAAGTTAAAGTTAATTCTTCTTAGCTTTGTTAAGTAAATTCCGCATACTTAATAAAGTTTGCTCAGTGTTTCATTGTTAATAACTTAGGATTTATCCGAGGTTATTAAACCCTTAACAAGCTATTTAAGTTAGTTTGGTTAGAGTACATCGATCCAACAAGTGGTATCAGAGCTTGTGTGAAAACTCTGACTAAGAAGAAACCGAAAAACCTAGTTAACAACAAAACCTAAAGATGTCAACTGAAGCTGTTGCACCACCATCCATCACCTCACTAAGAATCCCAATCAATAAGAAGGGAGAATACGATCTATGGAGCATGAAGATGAGGCAGTATATGGCAATTACAGACCATGCACTGTGGAATTTGATTATTAATGGTAATGAAGTTGTGGAAGAACCTGTAGATATTCCTGGACAACCTAAACCACCTAAACCCATCCTGCCAGCTGCTACAATAAGGAATCAAGAAAAGGCTCTCAATATACTATTGTCTGCTATTCCAGATGGACATCTACTCAAGTTCCATTATGCTAAAGATGCAAAGCAACTATGGGTTGCTCTCAAGACTAGATTTGGAGGTAATGATGCTTCCAAGAAGATGCACAAAAATCTGTTGAAGCAGCAGTTTGAAACATTCACTGTTGGAGAAAGAGAAGGCCTTGATGCTGCCGATGACAGATTTCAAAATCTTCTCAGCATGCTGGAGCTGTACAAAGCAGAGGTTTCAGTTGAAGATGCTAACCTAAAGTTCTTAAGGAGTTTGCCATCTACATGGCATGTGATTGCTACAATGATCAGAGGACAACCTGGATTGGACACTATGGATTTTGATGATCTCTACAATCATCTGAAGGTGTATGTGAGATGAATGGCCAAGCAAGTTCAAAGTCTCATAGTATTGCTTTTGTGTCATCTGAAAAGAGAGGCAGTACTTCCACTAAAAGTACTGCTTCTCCTACTCAAAGTACTGTTGCTCAAAGTACTGTTGCCTACACTACCCCCACCTTTGCTCAGCAACCCAAACCAACAAACACCATCCACTCAGATGAAGTCGTGTGCTCTTTCTTTGCACAGCAAGCTACCCTACCTGTTACTTATGAAGAAGATCTCTCACAGATTGAAGAGGATGCTCTTGAAGAAATTGATATCAGGTGGCAAGTTGCTATGATCACAGCAAGGATCAAGAAGTTTATGAAGAAGACAGGAAGAGGCATTGACTTCAAACCAAAACAGGGAATCACTTTTGACAAATCCAAGATTGAATGCTTCAGTTGTCAAAAGACTGGACATTTTACAAGGGAATGCAGGTTTGCTAAATATCAAGCAAACAGGATGACTGAGAAACCAAAACTAGAGCTTAAAGAAATTCCTATTACTGAAACAAAAGCTTTGGTTGCTCAAGAGAATCTATCAGAGGTTTACTGGAGTGCTGAGTTTGATGATGAACCAGTAACCTACTGTATGGTAGCTGTGGAGGATTCAGTGGAAGAGTTTGACTGGAGCACAACTTTTGATGAGGAACCTAGACATGCTGCTATGGACTCTAAAGATGGTTATGGAAGCTTTGACTGGAGCATGAAGTGCGAAGATGATCCTGTTCTACTTGCTATGGTAGCCACTTCACCAAGTTCACCCCCTATCTCTAAGGTATGTTCAAAGTGTCATAACTTTTATCAAAAAGTGCTAAATGATTATGTGACTGAAATAGATAATTATCAAAGGGCTAGGTCTGAGGTAGCAGGTTACCAAATTACTTTAGAGTCTATGGAAGCCAAAATAATAACACATGAAAATAATGAAATGGCTTGGGCAGAAAAATATGAACAACAGGATTATTAGTTAAAGTTAAGTGAATGGAAGTTAAATTGTAAGATCTCTGAAATTGAGAAACTAACTAAGGAGAGAGATGAATTGATAGAAAAGTTTAATGCTTGGGGACAATTAGGTCTTTCTCATGTCACTTATGTTGAAAAATAGAGAAGAGCTTACATTAAAACTGGCCTAGGTTTTGGTATGGACTTTAATAGCATAGAAAACCCACCTAGTGATCAGGATGAATGTGATTTTGAGGATATAACAACTAGTGATGATGAACTCATTAATTATGTAGACACATCTAGTAATGAGGAATCAATTAGTGAAACACCTCCTGAATATAAGAAAGACAAAGGTTATCATGCTGTCCCTCATCCCACTGGTAGTCATCAACCTCTTAGGCCTGATGTTTCTCGTTTGGGAGTAGACAGCTTAGAGTTTAGGAAGAAACTTAAAGGTCAATCTAGGTCTCAAACCTCAAAAGAAACTGTTGAAAACCCTAACGTAGATGATGCTAAAAGCCAAGCAGTACTTTCACCTCAAAGTACTGCTACACCTTCAGCAGTACCTTTAAGAAAACCTTTTCAACATACTGCTAAACCTTTTTGGGATAATTTTGGTCAAAACAGTTTTAATCATTCACCTAGAAGACATGATAGGTTTGGTCATACACATAGAAGAAGAAATTTTAGGATTACAGATCAAAAACTATGCTTTGTTTATTTTAGTCCTGATCATTTGATTAAGGACTGTGACTTACACTCAGAGTACCTAAGTAAGTTCCCCAAGAACAGAACTGTCAACCAAAAACCAAGGGAGACTAAACCAGCTTGGAATCATTCACACAGGGTTAACCATAGAAACTTCTCACCAGACTATAGGTACCCTCACCAGAGAAGACCTTTTTCAAAACCTCCAATACCTTCAAATACTTTCCAAGGTACTGTTAAGCCAAGAACAGTACTTTCTCAAAGTACTGCTCAGTTTTCACCAAATACCTTTTGGAATAGGAGCCCAAGAAGATCTAATTACTATCAATCTAGAAGGCGTTACAACTCAAATAAAGTAGCTAGATCTAGGGACTCTACACCAGAAGTTAAAATCAAATGGGTTAAGAAGGAAAGTCTTTGATGGGGAACAAACAGTACTTTCAGCAAGTGAGAGTGAAACAGAGGTTTTTGATAAAGATGATTTTGTTGCAAAAGAAAAGGAAATTTTTGTTGAAAAAGAAAGTTTTGCTGAAAATCCACCACAAGTTTTGAAACAAAAGATAATGCTTGATTCTGTTTACAA
Organism: Chrysanthemum makinoi; assembly: GCA_910596185.1. NCBI lineage: Eukaryota > Viridiplantae > Streptophyta > Magnoliopsida > Asterales > Asteraceae > Chrysanthemum > Chrysanthemum makinoi. The sequence goes on along the minus strand of OU343221.1, from coordinate 140,623,215 downwards.
AAACTGTGAAGATTACATACTCAAGGAATTTGAGTATGTTACTCCACAAGGGGAACACAAGTCATAATGGCTTGGGTTCCTAAAAGACACTAACCTTTTTATCTTTGTGTAGGGCAACCCAGAAGAGGAGCTTAAAGATCATCTTATTGTGGATAGTGGTTGCTCTAGAAGCATGACAGGAGAGAAGGAGATTCTGTCAGATTTTAAGCCATATTGTGGAGGAAGAGTTGCATTTGGGAATGATGCTAGTGGAGGAAGAATTAGTGGGAAAAGAACCATCAAGACAAAGAGCATAGATTTTGAGAATATTAGATATGTCAAGGAGCTCAAGTTCAACCTTTTGTCAGTCTCTCAAATCTGTGACAAAAAGCACCCTGTGTTATTCACTGACACAGAATGTCTCATACTTTCACCTGAATTCAAGCTTAATGATGATAACTTGGTGATACTGAAAGTGCCAAGAACCAATGATGTGTATAGTTTGGATATGAAGAGTCTTCACTCTTCTGAAAGAGCTACATATTTAGTAGCAAAGGCTACACTTGAAGAAGCACATCAATGGCATAGACGATTGGGCCATGTAAATTTCAAGAATATCAACAAATTGGTCAAAGGAAATTTAGTTAGAGGTTTACCTTCAAAGACTTACAAGAATGATCACTCTTGTTTGGCGTGCAAGAAGGGTAAACAACACAAAGCTTCATGCAAGAAGCTTGAGGAAAGAACTGTTAGAGAACCTTTGGAGCTGCTACACATGGATCTATTTGGTCCAGTTTCTGACAAGTCGAACAAGAAAAAGTACTGCTTGGTTGTGACAGATGATTGCGATAGATTTAGTTGGGTATTTTTCTTGGGATTTAAAGATGACACTTTTGATGCAATTCATGATCTAATCATAGCCCTTGAAAACCAATTGAGACTCAAAGTTAGAGGTATTAGATGTGATAATGGGACTGAATTCAAGAACAAGCTTATGGATGAATTTTGTGCCAACAAAGGGATCAAGAGGGAGTTTAGCATTGCAAGAACACCACAGCAGAATGGTGTTGCAGAGAGAAAGAATAGGACTTTAATTGAAGCGACCGAGAATAATGCTGCAGATTCACAATTACCTATTCAATTATGGTAATGTCAAGTACGCTTGCTATGTGCTTAACAGAGTCTCACCCAAACCACAAATTAAGACACCTTATGAGTTGCTGATGGGAAACAAACCCAACATTCGATTTATGAAGCCTTTTGGATGCCCTTTAACTATTCTCAACACAATTGATAATTTGGGCAAATTTGATGGCAAGTCAGAAGAAGGATATTTATTAGGGTCACGCACCAACAGCAAAGGATTTAGAGTGTACAACAGAGTCACTAAGAAGGTTCAAGATTGTCTTCATGTTGAATTTTTAGAAGATCAAGAAAATCGAGAAGGGTAAAGGTCCTGACTGGATGTTTGATCTTAAGATTTTGACTCCTTCTATGAATTATGTTCCTGCGAGAAGAAAATCAACCTGTACACAATGAAGAAGAGCAGATATGTTGTTCATGGAGTCCATATTAGACCTGATCTGTTCATGATGAAGAACCTAACTCCTAACGTTGAAGGAGAAGAAAGTAATCTGATGAGCCAAAATCCTCATTGTCTGCTGAGGATCAATCTATTCAAGATGAACTTAATCAAATGCTTTTTCAAGATGTTATAGCACATTCTTATGATGATGAACAAAGAAGAGCTTATGAGGAAGCAAAGAAAAAGAACAAGACTACAGAGTTCACTCACAGTACTTTGGGTGACAGTACTTTTGATCAAAGTACGCCGCGCACCTGGATGACAACACTTTGGATGATTTGGATGATCCTACCATGCCTGGCTTAGAGGATACTGATGATGAGTTTGAAGATGAAGGTATTTTCTCAGATTCCAATGAAGATGCTGATTTCACTAATTTGGGTGATAATTATGGAATTCCACAAACTCCTATCTTAAGAATTCATAAGAATCATCCTACTGATCAAATCATTGGACCTTCTACTTCTGGAGTGATGACAAGACACAAAGCTAAGAGTTTTTCTAAACCTCATAATGCTTTACTTAGCTTTGTCTATAAACAGAACAGGCTAAATCATAACTAATTACACCAAGGGTGTTAAAATTTGATGAAGAAGCTGGTCCCTCTACTATTCTACATGAAGAGGAGATTGATTCACCTGTGGTTGAGCACACTAAAGTTGTGGATGAAGAAGTTGTTGAAATATTGCAAAATTTATCAAGACCAAGAGGTGTTAGCATTCCTGGTGTTACTGAAGAACAACAACAAGCTTCTCAATCTTCTATAGATCCTAAAGATAAAGGAAAAGGTAAGATGGTAGAAATAAAGAAGAAGAAACTCACTTTAGCACAAATAAGGGCTGCTCAAATTGCTATGAATGAGGAAGCAGTTAGAAAATTACAAGCTGAATTGAATGCTGAAGCTGATATTGAAGAAGCCAAGGATAAAGAAGTAGCTAAGGAATTACAAGCAAAGTTGGATGTTGAAGCTGCTATACCAATAAAATCACCTATTCTGTTTCCTGCTCTACCAAGAAGACCAAATCTTGCTAAAGAAAGAAATGCAATGATGGCATATTTAAAAGGTCAAGGATATATTGGATTGAATAAGTTGAAGTATGTTGAGATGAAAGAGTTATATGAAGCTGTTAGGGAAGCTTATCAGAAACAAGTTGATAGTATCAAAGACTATAAAGATGATGATGCTTAGAAAGAAGATGATAGAAAAGAAAGCTTAAAAAGAAAAAGAACAACTGAAGTTGAAGATCAACAGCCATCAAAGAAAGTTGAGTTAAGATCTGATACTAATGATGAACTAAGGAATTACTTAAGAATTGTAGAATTTGAGTATTCTAAAGCTGATGCAGAAAAGAAGACAGATAAGAAGAAGAAAAAGTCTCCAATAACTACTTTTGAAGTTGTTGAATCTAAGGATGGGAATTATCTGATGTTTCATAGACAAGATGAAAGCTTCAGAGTGTTTAATATGCTATGGGATCTATTGCACATAATAGATAGAGAGGATTTTTTTCATCTATATCATTTGGTGCAAGAATACTTTGAACACATTCCATCAGAAGGTGTTGGTTTAATCTTGCTTGGAGATCTCACAACTGTTTGGGAAACAGAAGAAACAAGCACTGCTGAGATTTGGAGAAATCAAGAAGATTGGGAGATAATCAGCTAGAGATTCTTTAAAGAATCTAGAGTACATGTTCTAGAGTTAGAAGATGGGACTATGATTCACATGTTAGCAGACAGAAGATATCCGCTTTCATCAGATCTCATGAGGAGAATGCTAGAGCATGGGATGGAAGTTGAAGAAGATAATGAAACTGCACTAATGGTCATCAAATTGTTTATCATATAGACGACTATGGCTGATGATGATGAATAACTGGTATGAATCTTAATTGAATAAATTTTTGATATATCAGTACTTTATTCAAGGTACTGCTGATCAAACAGTACTTTCACCAAAGTACTGCTTGCAGCTTTAAACCAGTTAATAATTTTGAAAAGAAAACTTTTGTTAAATGATAAATATTTTGAAACAAAGGTTAAAAGAAATAAATGGTTTTTGAGATGGTAACAACAATAGGTTATCAATCCACCATGGTTACAAAAGGATTGGCTAATCCATGAGCAAACGGCTCTGGTAAAGATATCTCAAATCCGTTTTGTAGTTGACAACTTGCTAATAAGTTGTATGGTAATCAACTCACCATATCAGTAATGTGAAGAGTTGGCTAGCCCACAAGAAAATGGCTTGTGGTAAAGGCTGTGGAAAAACCATTATTTGTTAATTAGTTCACCATGATGAAAGAACTTACTAGTCCAAAAGGGTACAGCTTTTGGTAAAGACAAATCAAATATGTTGATAGCTGATGATTTGCTAAAAATCATATGGTTATCAATGTACCATGATCTTACACATCAAAACATTTGGCTACTCCAGAGTTAATGGCTTTGGTAAAGAGATATCTAAATCCATTAAAATTTTCAATGATTCACCTCTCACAGGAGTTTACACACCTGGAAGTGATGAGAATAGACTGAAACTTAAACTAAATTAATGTACACATTGTCATATGTTGCTGAGTTGCTGAAAAGATGGAGCTTGCTGAATGTTGCTGAAAAGATGCTGTAAAGAATAATTTCTAGAGAATACTTTGATAATGATGATATAAGCACATAGAATACAAAGATACAATCCAAAGACAAAGACACAATCTTTCCTTGAAGATGGAGATGTTAAAGATAAGTTTACAAAGGAACTTGAAGTCAATCAAGTAGAATTCAAGTTAGGGGAGGATTGTTGGGATATGAAAGTGCTGAAGATTGACAAAGTACTGACGAAGTCAAAAGTACTGAAGAGTCAAAGTACCGCTAAGTAAAAAGTCAAAGTACTGCAAAGCCAAAGAACTGCTATATTCGTTTATGGAAAGATTTGTTTATTCTAGAATATTCTTTGTTTAGATTACTTGTCGTACAAGGATACAAATTGTAAACCAACTAGGGTTATCCTTAAGCCTATAAAAGGACCCCTAGATTGGCATTAGAGATATGTGTTTTTAGAATCCTAAAGTACGATTATTATTAGAGTTTTAGAGAAGTTTGATATTAGAGTTGTTTAAGAATCTGTATAACAAGCAGATTCAGAGTTATTAATAAAATTGTTGAAAGTTAAAGTTAATTCTTCTTAGCTTTGTTAAGTAAATTCCGCATACTTAATAAAGTTTGCTCAGTGTTTCATTGTTAATAACTTAGGATTTATCCGAGGTTATTAAACCCTTAACAAGCTATTTAAGTTTGTTTGGTTAGAGTACATCGATCCAACATTAAGCATGTTTTAAATAATGGAGTTTAAAGTCTCATACTCTGATCCTTATCAGTTAAATGTTTTCAAAAGAAAGTCACAATTCTCCTCAAAATCTTTCAAAATCAATCTAAATCAATTGAGATCACAAATCTCAAAGGGTTTGAAAATTATGACCGGGGGAGATTTTGTGATTTAAATTGGATATAAAATGATAATTTGATAAGTGGTTTTGGTAATATAATAGCAAGCATTCCTCCCTACATGTGCCAAATGATTTAAAAATTTCATGCACATGTTAAGGGGGAGCATTCATCTTAAACCAAAATGGATTGAAACGTGATTGATTTATCTCAAAGTGCAGGTTCCCTCTAATATGTGCAAAACTCTTTCAAATCTCGATGCACATATTGAGGGAGATCAATCTAAAGAAAACCTCATCCTTCCCAAAATATTTTATCCAAAGTACTAAAATTACTTGATTTGATCGGGAAGTGATGATGATTATTTTAGAAAATGTTAATCAAAGATTGGATCTTTCAATCTCAATCTGAGATTTCATAAGTCCTCTTACCTCCATGTGCTAAAACAATTTCTAATACCTGAAGCACATGTTGAGGGGGAGCATTTGTAAAATATCAAAAACAATTAAAGGTACAAAATGCTTTGATCTTGTATCACAAGTACTTTGACTGATTTTGAAATGGTTTTCAATTGGTTTCAAAGGCGGAAGAACAATACCAAAAGACCGACCAATTTTCTTTATGTATGAAGATATAAGGATAGTTAGGTAGGTACTTGTTCCCACGATCCTGCCAGAGCCAGAGGGATCTACCTAGGGATAATCTACTAGATAGTGTAGAAGTCCTTAGGTATGATGAAAAAAGGAGAAAAATGAGAATACGGGAAGAGTGCGGACTGAGACAGAGCTAGTACTGGAATAAACCCAACAAGGTTCTAGTCATGAAGTCTCGGTAAGCACTGAAGGGGTTGAAGAATGAAAAAGAATTGAATGTAAAAAGGGTGAAAAGAAATAGCCCTCCATTAATTTAACCTTAGGGTAGAAACCGGGTTCAATACATATGCTACTGGTGTCTACTAAAGTAACACTGGTATTGAAGACAATACGTCATGGACCCAGTGACGCACTGCACTTAACTTCCCAAGCTACTCAAGTTCCTCTTAAAAGAAATTTTTTCATTCTCATGGGGAACCTACATAATCTATCGACTTTCTCTTAGAGATTGTTGATATTGAAGAAGGAGACCCTCTCCCTAGTCTCCGGCATAGGAAACCATAGTGCACAATTGAGTCTAGAGCCAAGAGATCATCCATAAAATCTCATTAGGACACAAAATTAATGAAGAATCACTGTTTCACACAATGTGGAAAGTGAGAGTATATCTTAAGAGTCCTACACATTATCCTTGTGGTATAGCTAGAACATCCGAGTGATATGTTAACATATTCACAATGAAGATGGAAAGCCTTCTAGAGCCAACATCAAACAAGCTCTTGGTGGGTGGCATGTGAGATCTATCCAGTAGATCAACATGTGAAAACTGGACGTAAAACAATTGGGCAATTCACACTTAAATCAATCCTGGTCCAGGAAATGGATTGACGGATACATTTGAAAACCGGTCGATGTGCTCAAAAACTCATTTCTCTAGCACATCGACTGTGTATTAAGTCTTCAAAATTAAAAGGGTATTTGTGATTGAAAATTAATTTTTCTTATAAAACCATCATCGTATTGCAAAACTCTTTCTTCAAGCAATATGCGATTGTTTTCAAATCATTTTAATCAATCAGTAAATCTCAATTTGCTGGTTCACTCACTCTGTGTTGTCTTCTTTGAGACGTTACGGTTTGAGAACGGCTAGAGAAGCTGCGAAACCCTGTCAAGGAGATTCTTCGGAATTATACCTGATAACAAGCAGTACTTGTACTGATCAACGGGGAACCGTGGTTCTTGTAAATCTATTCAACAAAAGTGATCAAAGACACTTTCGTGCGTTTATTGCTAACTGTTGTTTGCAGGGACACCCGAGGATTGCAGCTGATCAGAATTGAGGAGTCAATCACACTCACACTTAAAGAAATCATGATAAGTGCATATATTCATCAACTGGCTCTAATATTTTCAATCCATTCTTCTGCTACGCTGCTACAAATATCATGAATCAACAAAAGCTTCCGCTACTCTGATGAAAAGATATCATGATCCAAAATGTGAGCATGTCGGCCCAAAAGTCACAACATCACATAATGGCGATACAACAAAAGGATGAGTCAGAGATTTGCTGTTGCTGATGATCTCAAAGTTGGCTCAAATAATCACCAACACGTAGATCAGCTAAAGACCTCCACTTGAAATAACTAAACATGCGGAGCATGAAGAATCAAATACTACGGGCTACAGAGAAAAGATCTTAATCAAGAATCTAAGAACACCAAAATGTAATATCTGTTTGTAATTGATGTAATTGAGGTGACCGCCCTTAGGGAGAGATTGTTAGGATTTAGAAAATCCTCTAGTTAAAGAGTCGGTCACCTCAAGTATATGTATTCGTTAGAAAGCTCATAGTCATAGTCTATTAGTGTTAGTAAGTAGTTTGTTAAGTAACACCGTGGAGGACGGACGGGTCTTTACCAACTGTATACCTGATCCATAGCCCGTAGAAGGCGTTTCTTATAAGAACCTATAGATACACTTTGCCTAGTAAGGCAAAGGGTTGGAGCTTTCATAATATCATTTTTCTTTGTCTCACTAAAGTTCCCAACTCTGTTCCACTTTCTCTCTCTAGGCTCATTTTATACACCCCATATTTGAGGTTGTTTATGTGTTTGTGAAAACCAATATGTTACATTTTCTAGGGGAATAGGAATGCTAGTAAGAAGTGTACTACGCTAAGGTTGAGGTTGAGGAAGATTATATTTTTTCTTTTTATATTTTTTATAAAGCTAAGGGTAAAATCTCGGGGTTTGGATTTGGGGGTTTGGTACTTCTAACGATTACTTCTACTATCTAATTATCTAAGCTAATGGGTAGTCTTATGTCTATTGATGTGTGCTCGTATGATGATTAAAAATGTGTTTACCTAGATACTATTACTCCCTAGTTATCTTTTATTGGTGGCTGAATTATCACGTTCTTATTCTTAATGCGTTGTGTTTTCTAAGGTCGTAGGTTATGCTTTTATCCCTAACTCTTTGAGATTACCTTAAGGTTATTGCCTATGAAATCCCTAGGTTTCATAAACTAACTTTAAGGTTATCTTTGGATATTTATCCTACAATTCCACTACGTGATTCATAAGCTAAGGTCCACAAAGATTACTCAAGCAATTAAACACAACGATAGCCTAGTGCACTCCTAAGCCAATCACAATTAAGATAAGAGATAACCAATCAATAATTAATAACTAGGTTTCATAGATCTAAGCAAACACACAAGAAATTTAGCCGGACATGTTAAACACGCAAGATTACACACATTCAATCGAAGACATAATGAAATCAATGAAGTAAAACACTTATCTTGATGTAAAATAGGGTATGAGAACCCTAAGATACTGTCCAAACCGAAATATAATCATTTTAGGTTTTTACTCCATAAGTCTCCCCTTTAAAATTCTGAAAATTCAATTTCTATATATAGTTTTATTACTGCGACGCTTATAGGTGGGACGCTGCCGACGCCATTAGTTTTTGTCTTGGCCAAGTAATAGTTGGGATGGCGCGACGTTGTGGTGGCCGCGTCGCTTCAAAGAAGGACGCCGCCTCACCTCGGATCTAGGCCGTATGGGATGAAAAGTCTTCGTGACGCCCTTCTTCTTCAAAGCCTGACGCCGTCAGGTGTAATTTAGCAAAAAGTCTAATGAACCGTCACAATTTTAATTACGTATAAAGGGACGGTGTCATCCTTGGATTGTGATGCCGTCAGGTGCAATTCCAGGAGCTTGAGTGTCATCGATCTTGCCTTAGCCATTTTCTTTATATATTCACTCCTTTTCGTCCAAATATGCATCATTCCAGCATTTTGCTTCCAAGAGACCTAAAAAGTGAAAAGGAACGAAATTAAGCAGTAACGGATATAAAAGTGGGCGATTAAGGGCTTAAATGACCCCTTAAAAGTGTATGTTTTAAATCCTTATCAAATATCCCTACACTTGGTATTTGCTTGTCCTCAAGCAAACGTGCTTTTGGCCAAACAATTTATAAGTTAGGGGGCATGAAGCATTGGTTTAACATAATTCACAACAAGTAAAAGCACCGCAATAGTCATAACAAGCACGAAAATTATTTACTAGCACCTCACAAGGGGTGTTTGGATTCTCTCATCTCTCAGATGTATATGGAATATAGTCAATGGAAATGGAAGATAAACACTCATTAACCGGTCATACTACATAGATTACCATAGGCTTGAGACTAGATCAAACCTCCACCGCTTTGGCGTAAGCACCTAGGAACAACTATCTAAGAGGTCTTTAAAAGGGTTGTAATGTTAAGCTTACGGTAGGGAAACAAAGGGTTTGGTTGGATAGGCGATTAGGTGGAGGCAAGTCAAAAATCTTATGTTACAAGCATGAAAAGAATGGCATTGCTAAGCCAAGACTCGACTCACTAAACTCTAGATAACTTTGAAACAAACAAACATAGATATAAAGATATATGTAGGATGCTAGCCCGTATTTTTTTATTTTTTATTTTTTTATTTTTTTATTTTTTTGCATACACTTTTACTCTACCACCCTCTACGATAACATCAAAACATAAGGGATTTATAGGAGCATCCTTACACTTGAGTTTTTATTACTCTAACACTAAATTGACCCGAATTGAAAAGATCAAAACACTTGGAGTACTTTATTACGTATATAAAAGGAATTTTAATTTAACGTTCTTTCCCGTCATTCCATAAAATTTTACTTTACCCATGAGTCCCAATCGTCCCAAAACTGTCTATAAAAGATATGGCTCGACTTAGCAACCATGCAAGTAACTAGATAATTGAACTAAGAGTTTAGTATGATAACAATAATACACTAAAGGTGAGTGCATACAAGGTAGGCTAAGGCGAATTGGTTGTACATTTGGGGGTGGATTGTAAACAATGCTCTTCATTGATATTCCGGAAAACCGAAACATCACGAACGGCGAAAAGGATAGGCTCTGAGGGGTTAACTAGGGGTATCGTGCACTAAAGATGAGTACATCACAAATGTGTGGGGTAATTACTCAACCAATGTGGAAGAAGTAATTATAATACGGGTATCAAACAAGGGTTATCCTAATGCCTCTTATCATTTAGTTATTCCTAACTACACAAGTGTAGTCTCACTAGCGATCTCGGGATGCATCACAAAACAAGTTCTAGAATCTATTATACTACCAGTACACTCTCGAAGCATTAAAGGTAAATGTTTTAATTCCTATAGATCTAGGGGCGAACCTCACAATTTGGGGTGGAATTTGAGTGGTAAAGGGTTTTTGTGCTAGTCATATAACTCCTATCCGTGAGACGCTTTATTAAGACTAAAGTCCCACCCGTACATGTCATGAAAAATTTTAAATTTGGCGCTAAAATTACCCTAACACATATTTCTCATGGTTTATTACGCAAATGAAATAGGACAAGACAAATGATCAAGGACAAGCATAGTTTCAAAGTTTCCATTTTATTCTCCATCCCTACACTTAAACTGAACATTGTCCCCAATGTTCCCCGAAAGTATCAAAGTTTTGATAACGGAAGGTAATTAAAAGAGAAAAAAACTAGTACTCCTCTGATTAGCTCGGTAGGATCCATGTGAAGTAGTGGTTAAATTATTTCCTAGAAGAATGTATGAATGATAAGATTCATCCAATATTATGTTTCTTCTTCTTGATAAATAAAACCTGCACACTTTAAGAAAATAGACGAAACCTTCGCGTAAAATCGGCGGTAAAATTATATGTGACTCAACTACACTAGGAAATAATGCGTGTGGAATGGATGTTTGCAGATTTTCTAGAAAATTAAGACCCGAGAATTTCCAAAAAAAATTATAAATAGCACATAAAACGAGAAGAATTTTATAAGCTGTTTCTACTCCTCCTGACGTCGTCAGGTTCTAATCCTGACGTCGTCATGTTACCTTGACAGAAAATGGTCTGCTGCGTTTTTCTGGAAAAATTACACCTTTAAAATTTGGAAAAATTCCTGCAAAACATCCATTATGACTCGATACAAGCATTTGACTCTAACAAACACACACATATATTTCATTTTCAATAATCGTAGTTCTCATGTTCACGTTCTTTTTTTAAAAAACGTGTGTAATCCTCCCTACACTAATCCTTTTTGTAAAATACCTTTATATGTAATTAAGACGAGGTTAAAGACAAAATAAAGCATTTTCACAAATTCAAACATGAGAACATACAATAATAAAAAGATATATGACACACAAACAAGCAAAAAATTAAGCATGGGTTGCCTCCCACGAAGCGCTTTTCTTTATTTATGAGTCTTGTGCTAGAATCGAAGTCGTGCTCCTACGTTGTCTCGTGCATGCTTACGTGTCTATATCTAAGCCATTCCAATGTTCTCTACTTTTCTGTATTCATCTCCTAACTCAGGCATTTTTATAGTACCTTTCATTTTTTCATAAGTATGGCTAAGTCCCCGTTGTTTATCTCTTTCACTAAGTATCAGAATGGGATCCATCCAATTGTATGCCTCTATATCTTTGTGCTTAAACCCAGGATGTGACGTGGGCATTTGATAGACAAAATCCTCAACTCCATTGGAGAATGTGACTAAACCATCGATCATCCTATTATTCCAACCTAGTCTTCTTTTAAAGGATGTTACAAATATACTTGAAAGTGAGGCTTCCATCAATGAATTCTCCTAAATCTTCTAAGACCATGAATTCAACCACATAGGCTTAAACTTCCAACAAACAAGTAAAAGCAATGATCAACAACATTGTCCCCTTGATAGGCTAATTCATTCACCTTAACTTCATTATATAGATTTCTTGAGATTAAGTTTAAAGGTAAGAATGAGTGCAAGTTAGCATCAAAACTTTCAAATCCTATCTT
>OU343221.1:140539135-140606064 GCA_910596185.1 Chrysanthemum makinoi | reverse complement strand
GGAATCTTCGAGCCAAGTTTCTGTGAAATACCATCATGTCTTCCCATATCGCTGTTTGATTTCAATGCCTTGTTGATCAACGACCGTAAAATTTGTAGTTCCATGAGCTTGGGATGCTCATAGCCATCACACACTGAGACCGATTTGGTGATGATCATGTAGAGTGTTCTCCATGGTTGAGGAATATACTTCACCACGCGGAGAGTGCTTAGTAATGATTCCCTAAGCTTCATCATAACCAATATCTATCAAGAATTTCAGACTGCTCTTCAAGAGGGGTAGCAAAGAAGTCGGTTGGAGCGATGTCGTGAATGATGAGAAAGCCCGTGAAGTCACAGGAGTGATAGTGACTTGTTTGTGATTAAGTGTCACATTCACAAGCACTTTGACCGCTGATCCTCTCGCATAGAATCCCAAAATTGTTGAATGTAGACCTCGGACTGCGGGCAGAGTGAGAGCATGTTTCGGTAGGGATGATTCCTGAGAATATCCACAGCAATCGACAAGAAGATTCGAGCAAGTGAGGGTATCAAAGTCAACCCTAAGGTTGTTCTTTCCAATCTTTCTAGGATAACCCTCTGGAAAGATATCAGCAATTGTAAGAACTTCATGCATCCACATTCATTTGTTCACCATGTCGGATTCAAATAACATTAGCCAAAAGAACCAACATATCGAAAGACATATGTTAGTCAATAAGGTCTTATTGTCTAGTTATTGAATGTACAAAGGTCAATGATTGTTACGAGTCCTAAGTCACTTGTATATTCAATAGTCCAATGACGTCGTGAAATGTTTTTTGAGTTAGTTAACTTTAAGTTTTAAAGTTTATGTTATCACTTATTGTTCACAACATATCAAACGATTAAGTTTATTAGTGACATTATTGGATTCGTGACGATATGATTAGTTTATTTACAAGTTTGTACACGTAATAATTCATTATGAAGGTCAATCCGGCTTGCGTAGTTTGGCAAAGTTAAGCGTAAGCGTGTGATGATATACGCCAGATAAAGCTTACGCGAGGATCCTAACTACGCGTAAGAAATGTTACGCGAGGAAAGGACCTTATGCGAGCTTACGCCAGAGGCGATATATATACCTTACGCCGTAAGGCTTACTCGTAAGAGTAGACCTTATGCGCGAGAGGTCACTGCTTACGCATATCCTTCACAGGATACGCCGTAGTCCCATTGTAGAACCTTACGCTGCATAGTTATGCGAGGATTGTTACGCGATAACTTGACTACGCCAGGGTAATCCTTATGAGAGAGTCAAATGACCTTGATTCTAATATTTGCGTAGCAAAGCCCTGAAATAAATTCATCAAATCATCAAATTAACACAAACATTCATTTATATCAACAAAACATGGCAAGAACATTGTTTAACAGTTAAGCGTAGAAAGTCATACGCGTAGGTCAAAACCCTAAGGGTTATGAATTACGCGTATGAAATTTAGCCATGGATTTGCACAAGAATTTTCAGTTTAAGAGTGTTGTGAGAGTCTTTATACCAAGTTATAACATCTAACTCTTGTGAATCAAAATTACCAAACTTATGAACTTTAAACCCTAATTCCAAATTGTTCACCAATTGTTTCGGGTGGTTAATGACAATGGAAATCATCAATTCAACAACTTAAGACCATAACCCAACAATCTTTTATACCAAAACACTTCACATTTAAAATACCCAATTGACTCATAAACCCTAATTTTCAAAAATCATCAATTTGTGTTTCGGTGGGTTTGAGATGGAAAACATATCATTGATGTTAGTAAAACATTTTGACACTCTTTTAACCAAAAACACCAAACATGATTATGTGTTCATACGCTATGCAGAGAACACAAAATCAACCATAGTGAAAATTTTAACCGTTAGTTATTGAAAATTCAAAACCATAGTTTGTAAACATGTTAAGATCATAAAAACTTACAAATTGATGATCTTGCAACGGATTTTTCAAACGAAGGTAATGAGGATCTTTTTAGGTTAAAGTAATAAATGGAAGTGAAAAGTTAGGTGGGAGGTATTTTATTAAAAATAACTTTACATTTTGACAGTTGGTCCCTCCACCTTTTCCTTTTTCAAACAAAGCCATTTAACTTCCATTTTGGTTACCAAACAAAGATTTTAAGAACGAAACTTTGACTACACCCCCTCGACTTAAGAAATAATGAAAGGTTATAAATTTAGTCCGAGGAGTGTCATTGTACCAGAAAATTTACCACCATTGATAAAAGAAACAACCGGGATATGATAACATGCAAGTACACGATGTTTTGAAGCAGTTATGAAAATTTTTTCCCCTCAACACTTGATCGAAAAATAATGAATTTTGAAAGATTATAGTGTTGACCGAAGAAACGTACTTGCAATGTTGAAAGAAAATAGATAGAAGAATATTTTTGTTGTTTTATCAGTTTTTATATTTTTGTATTTTGTTTTTGAAAAATTATTTACAAAAGAGATTTTGGTGTTTACAGTGTTTTAAGACTGTTTTAGGAGTTCATCCAATTCCTCTTGAGTCAAACACCTCATGCCAATCCCGTGGACCAACTCATTAAACCTAGCAGGAGGCAAGGCTTTGGTGAGAAGATCCGCCAATTGGTATTCGTACTCCACAAAATATAATTCAACAAGACTGCTCCACGCGGATCCTTGATGAAATGATATCGAAGATCGATGTGCTTTGATTTCGAAAGTGCTGAATCGAAGTTGCACGAGATTGCAATGGCACTCATTGTCGCAAAGACATCGGATTCTGTCAAATACGTAACCATAGTCTTTGAGTTGTGTTCTCATCCGGATGACTTGAGCACAACATGCGGACATGGCTACATATTCTCGCCGTTGAGGACATCGATGTACAATCCGCTTCGATTGCCATGACACCAGCTATCACCAAGAAATTGTAAAGCTCCCAAGTACTTTTCCGTGAGTCTAAGCATCCCTGGTGGTCGCCTCAAAAGTTTATTGTTCAAAACCGTAATCCTTCTGGATACCGATCCCAAGTTAATGGTTCCCTTGATGTATCAGAGGATTCTTTTAGCCTCAGAGAGGTGGGTTGCAGTTGGTCGCGACCGATAACGGAGCATAGATAAACGCAAAGACAATATCGTGTCGCTAGCTGTTAGATACATGAGAGACCCAATAATACTACGGTATTTTGTAGGGTCCACCAATTTCCCATGTAAATCAGCGCCTAGCTTCTTGGTATGAGCCATTGGTGTGGCATAGGTGTCACACGTTTTCATTCCAAATTTGTTTAACAATTCAAGGGCATATTTGGACTGACTCAAGAAAATACCACGGGTGATTGATGAACTTGCAGTCCGAGAAAGAATGTAAGTTCACCCATCATGGACATTTCAAAATTTTTCTTCATTAGTTTTGCAAAAGCGATTGAAAACTTTTTATGTGTAGACCCAAAATGATGTCATCCACGTAAATTTGAACAATTAAGATATGTTCCCCGTGATATTGTATAAAAAGAGTTGGGTCAACCAAGCCTTTGGTGAAATTATTAGCAATGAGGAAAGATGATAGCTTATCGCACATGCCCGGGAGCTTGTTTGAGACCATAAGAGCTTTGTTCAGTTTGTAGACGGATTCGAAACTCGGATCAACGAATCCATCCGGTTGGTGACATAAACCGCTTTTAAGTTGTCCATTGAGAAACGCAGTTTTGACATCCATCCGATAGACCGTCATATTCATATGAGCCGCGAACGCTAGAAATATCCGAACAGCCTCAAGACGAGCAACCGAGCAAAAGATTCTTCAAAGTCAATACCCTCTTCCCGACGATAACCCTTAGCCACCAGACGTGACTTATTTCGATAACATTTCCTCAAAGATCCAATTTGTTTTTCCAAATCCATTTAGACCAATGACGTAGACCTGTTGGTCTTTCAACCGCCCCATACTTCAAGACGCTTTGAATTGGTTGAGTTCTTTTGCATGGATTCAATCCAGCTTGTCTTTTTCATTGCGCCTTTGATGTTTTAGGTTCGGACAAGGCATGACCGAGAGCATAAATGCAATGTTCACCGCTCGGTGAAGACGTTGTCTTGTAACGACGGTTGATTCGGGTTGCCAATAATGTTTTCGGAGGATGGTCTTTTGTCCATCTATGTGTGGAGGGTTGATGTTGGTATACATTGTGCGATTCTGAGGATTCAAATGGTTTGTTGAAGATTCTCACGCATCCGTGCGCAGCTCATTAGCAAACGGGTTGAAGAACGATTTGGATCAAAATCTGCAGTGGGGGTACTATTCAGAACATCATCACAGCTCTTCATCATTGTTGGAAGCGGTTTGTTCAATCGCTGTGGTGGAGTCAACGTGGGTGCATCCCAAATGCGTTGGTTAAAGGTGTATCGTGTATAAGAGTATTATCGGTTGAGCCGAACAAATGATACACCCGAGCACGCTCATCAATATCGTCACTGAACAGCGGAGCAAATAACCTTTCCATTTGTTGACGAGTAAGCCCGGGGCTTTGTTCACGATGATGGGGTTTGGGGAAGTTTAAGCGGTTGTGACCGGTTCTAAGCTGTTATACTTAAGCCATTTCCGTAAGTTCATCGAAAGCATGAATCGCTTCCATCACCTGCTTTGTACGACGATTCCAGATTCGAAACCTTTGGAATTATCACAAGATCCGATAAAGACTCCAATGTCAACTTTGGCTTTGAGCTTTCCAAAGTCATCACGATCATTATTCGGATAGCAAAGAGATCCAATTACATGAAAGTGTTTGATTCGTTTCTCGTTATGGACAAGCTCAAAGGTGTTTTGTTGTGGCGTTTTGTAATCATAGAACGGTTTTGAGTATAGCATGCAGAGATACGCTTCGCCCATAAGTAATCTGAAGTTTAGCATTGATTAACATTGTTCTTGCGCCTCCACTAACGTCGTTTCGCTTTTCGACAACTCCGCTTTGTTCCGTGTACGTAATAGATGTCTTGATGCTGAATTCCACTTTCTCATAGAATTCACCGAGTTTGATTAACAAATTCAGCTTTATCCGTTCTCGATTAGTCGAATTGTTTCGTGAGTGAACTTGTATTTTCGTGAGAAAGGTGATGATCATTTGTGGAGCTTGATCTTTGCTTCCAAGAAAGTAGACCCAAGTCCAGCGTGAATAGTCATCAACAATTACTAAGATGTAGCGTTTGCCATTGATCGCTTGCACGCCGCGATCGGGCCACACAAATCCATGTGAAGAAGATGAAGCACATGCTGAGAGCTGTGTTCCACCTTTGAAGGAATGAACGAAAGTGCTTTTGCCTTGTTCACAAGCTGAGCAAAGGTGATCTTTAGAATACTGAAAACCGTGGAAGTCCTTCAACT
Source organism: Chrysanthemum makinoi (assembly GCA_910596185.1). Classification (NCBI taxonomy): domain Eukaryota; kingdom Viridiplantae; phylum Streptophyta; class Magnoliopsida; order Asterales; family Asteraceae; genus Chrysanthemum; species Chrysanthemum makinoi. The sequence continues at coordinate 140,600,700 of OU343221.1, read as the reverse complement.
AGTTTGTGTCGAGCAAGGTTGGTGATGGTTTGAAAGTTTAGATGTGATAGATGACGGTGCCATAGCCGTGATTTTGTTGATGTTGCCTTTGAAAGTTAACATATGGGAGATGAAGCAACCATGTCTTTCATAGAGATAGTGTAGAGACTAGAATTACGCGATCCGGACATAAGGTCATTTCCTTGTAGATCACTTAATGAAACAAGTTTTCTCCTAAAGCAACCTCCAAATCTCCATCACAAAACTGACTCATCAAAACAGATTATGACCGAGGCCTTCCACATAGTAAACCCTGCTAATTTCGATGTTCCCATTGACATAGTCTCCGTAGCCCATGATAGCTGCGTAGTGATCATTCCCGAACCTCGACAAAGCGGTGCCAATGAACTTTGCAATAAAGTTTGATAACAGTTTAAGATTGCCTGTCATGTGTCGGGAACATCCGCTATCAACAATCCAGAGAATGATGTATCACGCATTACACACGGGCGACATCATAACGGATGGAATAGAAGTAGATGTGGAACCCGAAATGTTAGAGGGTTCCGTAGCAATTATAGTAGATATACACACATCAATAGCTTTAGGTATCCACTTAAATCCTAGTGTGTTATATATCCATTTCCGCCATCTATAACTACTCTTTGCTTTAGTCTTAGTGAATGCACTAGGTGGTACTACATTCTTAGGAGTTGAAAATGGAGCTACTGGGGACAGCAATGCGTTTCTTAGAATCTAAATATGGCGGTCTACCAAGCATAAACTTAGAAAGATTAGTGGGCCTAGAGGTATTCCGGTTCTTAGGATTCCTTAAGCGAGAGATGATAGCTTTAGCAACACATTTATCATGACAATCAGAATTCATACTTTTACGACAAAAATCACAAGGTGCATCGGTGAATATCAAAAGTACTTAACGGTTTAGCATTCGTTACATCACTATTTCTATTACATTTGCGGGCAATATCTATAGTGGAGGCAACGTGAGTCTTATTCATAGTCCTAGGGTGTTCTTCTACTTTAGCATTCTTGATTGATCTTTTCTTAGGTCGCAACTTCCTATTCGTTGATTGAGTGCTCCTAGGCGTGAAGCGGACGTTTGGAAAAGGCTCAACTATTCCTGTTTCAATAGAAGGAAGCACGTTAGCTACTTGTGATTTGGCAGTAGAGATTCTAGGTTCATGAGTACTAAGTGTTACTGGGCTAATCTCTTAATGATGGTTGGCGGAAGTTGTTCATACTTTCCTAACATTTCTCTTAACTTGATTTTTAGACCGAACATTTCCAAAGAAATGCATAACTTCTTTAGTGTGTGCAAGATAATGATCAAGTTCATTTGATGCTTCATCACGAGTCTTTTTGAGTAAATCAAATATGACACCATATTCCTTTTAACTTTTACAAGTTCTTGTTCATATTTTGAGATTTGACACTTAAAGACACGCGTTTGATCATCCAGTTGCTCAATTTTAGGATCGAGAAGATTTTGCACGAATCGTGGCGATTTTGTGTTGAAAAGCAATTTGTTGATCGTGAATATCTTTTTGACACCAATTAAGACGACTAATTGCATTTGAAAGTTCGTTTGACAATCGTTTGTTTTCAACTTTTAAGGACTCGATCTGAAGCACATTATCAGTGTTCTCAACATTTATCACAGATTCAACAAAGATATCGCGAGAGGTATGATCAAATGCATATGACAAAGAATTCAATACACAACATTATGGACATCGGCCAGACGATGACATCTTCCAAGAGTCGATCAACATCTTTTCTCAACAGTTTCTTTTTACGTTTAGTTTAGAAATAGATGTTTTCGCTTTTCTCGAAAACGACCTTCATCACTCCAAGTTCCTTATGAAAATCCTTTTCCCAGGCTAATGCACAATTTTTCAAATTTTTAACATTAGGTAAAAGATTTTTCTGAAAAATGTCTCTTTGTTCTCGCGCAGAGGCGATTGAAAATGATCAATTTTGATTTCAGAACGATATTCTATCTCATGTTGTAAAATTTTGAGGTCAGCCATGAAAGATGTCAAAATATCTAAGAATTTTTGATTTTCGTAGGTTTGAATTTACTTCATCGATGGAAGGTAAAGGACCATAAATTTGTGCATAATCTGGTTGGGGATTAACATTAGAAGACTCCGGTGTTTTGATGATAACCCTTGGTGTGTTAGAAGAATCCGTTGGTGTGACGAAAGTGACCGCTTTTGAATAGTTAAAAGGTTTGTTGTAAACAACTTTTCTAATTTTGATCGACTCTCGTCTTCGCGTGATCTAATTCCTCTTGACGATGATATTCAACAACATTCATAAATGAATTATCAACTTTATATTTCGCCTTTGGAAACTTCGTGGATTTGGTTTGAATGCTTTTGTTGAAAGCTTAGGTTTGTAATCCGCAAGATTCGGTCCATATCCATTTGGATTTGGTTTTAAAGTAAACTTTTCAATGGTCGTGACCGACTCGCCATGTTTGTAAACAACAGTTTTAAACTCTTTAAGTTTGTTTTGCAAGCCGATGATTTCTTCAAGATGATCATCTATTCGCTTCGTTGAATGCTTTTTGTATGCAGAGAACTGTTTTTGACAAGTTAACAACTCAGACTTAGCTTTTTGATTTTCCAAGGTGAGAGCGTTAATTTGCTTTTTATGTTCATGTTACAGTTGTTCTATTTCAGACAACAAAGCATTCTTCGAAGCGGCTAGATCACGCATCCGTCTTTCTAAATATTTTTCATTTTGATAAGATTTGGCAAAGGCTGCTTCAAAACCGTTTTCACGTTTTCTTGAGTTTTGAAAAAGTTGAGTTGCTTTTGTAAACATTCAAAATCCTTGGTTAACAGTGCATTTTTGCATTTCAAGTCCCGATTAATGGCATGACATTTTTCCACTATGGTTTGTTGGTCTTGTATTAAACGAGCAAAATCTGGATGAGGCAAAAGTTCGGTGTTTTCAACGTGAGTCTCAACATGATCATTCTTGAGATCCTCAAGTATAACCACGGAGTCAATTTGATTATCAAGGGAAACCGGTTGGTCATCTTGATCGTCAAATATAACTACTGGGTCTAGTTGAAAATCGTCGGAATGAGATGTGGATGACTCATTTTGAACATGAGGCTGCGGATGCGATGTTGGCGGAGATATGAGATCGAGATAAATATGGTTTGTTCGGTACTGAGACAAGCCATCGATGTCATACACGGGCTCGTGTCACTCATGTGTAACTCCTGCATATTAGCCATCAACATAACATGCATTGGCCGCAAGTCCTCCATATCATCATCTCGAGTCAAGCATTTGCCATAAAGCTCTGTTCTTTGTCTGTGAGAGTTCCACCTACTTCATCCTTAAGAGCCAAAAGAAGAGCCTCTTTGAAATAAGCACTGCCCTTAGTCCTTGGCTTTGGGCATGCATTAGCCAGTGTCCCTTCTCATTGCAGTTGTAGCATCGAAGACCATTCAACCCATGCTGAGCATTTCCTTGTTCCACCACTTGAGCTCGTTGTTATTCCTACCCACAAAGCATTAAACCCTTGACCACGCCCATCGGCGACCATAACCACGATTCTGAACTTCAACTCGTCCATTGTTTACAACACCTTGATTCCTTGTATTAGATGAGGAACGAATACGGTTGTTGGATTTGTTGGTATAACGGCTAAAGGCATTAGCAATCATAGCAAATCCTTGTTGCAATGCTTCGAACGGATCGGATTCCTCATTATGAAGTGCTTAATCATTGTTGTTGTATGGAACCAATTGATTTTGTTGAGGTTGATGTGTTGATCGTTTGGTGGGTTTGAAGCAGCTTGGTTGAGTTGCCGTTGAGGAGAATAATTTTGTTGAGCATATAAGGCAAGTTGTTGATTTTTCGGATGTGTCGGTGGAGCAATTTGAGCACGGAGAATCCTTTCCTATCAACTTCCTTTTCATGAGGCTTCAAGTAATCGTACAACAATCCGTAGGTAGAATGATGCATGTTTTTAGCTTGACGGAGAAAAATGACATACTTCTCCCATTCGGGACCAAGACTACTTAGGAACTTAGTATTCACTGCAATTCTTGGCATGATGATGTTGTGTTTATCCAAATCATTGATGATGTCTGAAAATCGGTGATGATATGACTCTAGTGTCTCTCGGTTTCAATCATGAAGTGTTCATAAGCCAAGTAAATTTTGGATTCCAAATCTTCCGATTGAGTCTGATCCTTCCATAAGAAGTCGAATATGATCCCACATTTTCTTTGCAGTCTTTTGAGCATCAACACTACGAAGAATTAGGTTTGGTAATCCTAGGAGGATATATTCCATTGCAAGCTCATCTGCTTCATAGTGTAGAAGTACTTGAGGATTCAAGTGCTTGCATAAGAGCAATGTTCGTTTGTTCATCTCTTGGTGGAATGGCATTTGGATCTCCGGGTACAATGACAGGAGGCATCTCAAATGGACCTTCCAAGATAACCTTCTTTAAGAACTTTCCATGTGGCTTCTTTAGATCACAAAACCTAAAGAACCTTATCACCCATTGATCGTAGTTTCCTGGAGTGAGCATTGGAGGTCTATCAAGTGATCCAACCTCATGAATTGATTGTTGGCTGCTTAAAGTTTCAAACATCTTTGCAAACCAAGTGGGTTACCTCATAGTGATCCTTGATGGATGTTGATTAAAGTCATTTGTGTATGGTTGAACTTGAAGACTTGGTGGTGGTTGAACCATTTGAGGTTGTGGATTTGCAGCAAGTTGTGGAGTATGTTGTTGGTTAAATTGTTGTTGATAAATTGCTTGTTGTTGATTCCATTGTTGATGTTGTGGAGTTAGTTGTTGTTGACGTTGAGGATGAGGATAAGTGTAAGGGAAATAGTTAGAGTATGGTGGTTGTGACATGTTGATAAACTTGTGTTGGTAAAATGGATCTTTGTAGTCGAATGAACCTTTGTTGATGAAGTATCCTTAGGCGTAGAAAAAACAAGAACCAAGTAGCACTTATGCGTAAAAACACCAAAAGTTACGAGAACAACAAGGAGTTACGTAGGTTTTAGCTTACGCCGGCTAGTAGGAGAAAAGGCTAAAGTTATGCGTAGACAACAAAGTTAGGCATAGAAACTTAGGCGTAGGATTTAGCTTATCGCGTAAGACTAGGCTTAGCGTAAGAAAATCTTAGGCGTAGGATTTCTACGCTGCGTAAGTTTGCTTATGCGTAATTTTAGGGTTTTATCCCAAATGATCTTTTACACTATCACAAAGCAAAAGATATCCAAAGTCGACGTATTTTCTGACTTATCCAAGTAAGAAAACACGGAATAAACCACGAAAATGAAGATCAAACCAAGGATAATCTTACGCGTAATTTTAGGGTTTTAATACGTAGGATTACTCGTAATTTTGATTTTGCCCAAAGATGTTTCTAAACCAGTTTTTGTGTGATGAAATAGCTTCAATAACACCAAAAAACACAAAAGTGTGAAACTTGATGATCAAAGCACTCAAAGTTATCGTGAGAATGACACCCGAATAAAAAACTAGTTCAAAACAATGATCCACGCATAAAGTTTGAAACTTTTGCCAAAAACAAGTATTTTAACACCTTAAAACGTTGAAAGTACAAGAATCTTGGATTAAAAGTGTAAAAAACAAGTTTTTAAGAGAGCCAAAGAATGCGTTATCTTTACGCGTAAGACCCAAAACCAAAACTTCAAAAACAAACGAGTACACCTAACTATTTGGCGATTGATACCACCTGTTAGGTCACTAGTTTTACCACACAAGCTTAATAGAAAGATAGAGAGGCGATTGAACAAGATTCCAAACACATACACACGATAATATGAAGCGGTTAGCGTGAGAGGTGAGTGAAAGAGAATAACTTGAACAACCAACCTTCAAATGAAGGTTTACAAGGAGTATTTATAGGAGGGAAGCTAGGGCAACACTCCTAGTTCCCTTCCTTTCCTTATTGGGCTAGGCCTAGGCTTATGGGCCTTCTACATAAGCCTAAGGCTAATAACAAACATAAAGGCCATAATAAGCTAACTATTACATATGAGTAACTAACACTTGAATAAGGTTTAGGAGTGATTCCAACAATAGCATACTTGTGTCCTTAGTTTCATGAGTTTTAGACCTTGAGACCAAGCAAAACGGATATACATTCAACCCATCTTTACCACCTCAGGGCACCGTGTCAACGTGGGGAGACCAAATAAGCAGACGAACACTCTTCAGGGGATTCTAACCTTAAGCGGAGGCAAAACTTACGTAAGCGAAGGAAATAGGCGAGAAAAATAAGGGGATCATAATTCGAATAAGCTTACTAGTAGGCCAAGGAGACAAGCGATAGTTGAGTACTACTCATTAGCACATGACTCGTCAGTTAGTGGCTTTGGATTATAAGAACTAAACCCGAACGAGTAAGACCAATGCCCCTCGACTATATGTGTTTTCACAGCCGAGGGGTCACTATTATGGGTCAAGACATGAGTAACAAAAATGCTAGAACAAAAGTCGAGTTAACAGTCAACAAGCCGAAACAACTAAGCCGACATAACCATTACCAATTTAGCCAAAAGTTAAGATATCAAAGTTTACTTTTTCTGTTTCTTTCTTCTTGGTCCACGACAGCCACAACAACAACAACAATTTGTAAGAAAGAGATTATTCTTTATTATTAATTCCATAGCACCATTTTACATTTATTTAACACCATTATAAATCAATATTACTTATACTAAAAAAAAATAATACCAATCGGTATGAACAAGGAAATTTTATCAATTCGAATTTAGACAAAAGACATTACAACTTATCGGATTCAAAAATAAATAAATAACACTAATTGTACTCTTACAAAATAGATGATTACCTAGAACAATGAGCTCAAATTGGAGGAGTTTCGTGGCGAAGTAGAACGATCAATCACTTGGAAAGCCTTCCATATGCATCCTGGAACGAAACCCCTCAATCAATTTTGAAAAGCCCCTTGATTTATAGGAACCCTAATTTTTGTATGAACCCTAATTTTTGAATTTTGTTAGAGAATGAATAAAAATCTAATGAAGGTTTGATCCTTTAATAGATGGACAACAAGAAAATCTTGTCCTCCACTTTCCTAGTCTTGATTCGTAGGGTGTCTACTCTTGTTTATTGTCGCTGGCTTCCATCTCCACCAAAGTGACCCGTGTCATGCTAGAGAAGAGGTGTAGGCTGAGCAAGAAAGGGAGAAGGATGTGATGGTTCATATGTTTCTTTGAAAGAGGAAGGTTAGACACTTTCTTTTTGGTGCATTCTTTTGGAAGAGACAAAAATTAGGAAAAAGAAAGGTAGATTAGGGTGAAACGTGGGAGAGAGAGAGATGCCACTTATCTCTTTTGTTTTATTAGATAAAACAGTATAATCGGTACTCCGTGTTTTGTCGAATCCTCGAGTAAACGTATCTTCCCTGTATCCGAAAAATATAAAAATTATATTTTTGAAAATGATTTTATAAACGTAATAATATGACATTCTTATTACATTGAAATTTGATTATAATTGTTTTTCGTTATTTAATTGGTGTCAGAATGCGTGCGGTACCGTGACTTTCTAAATTCTCGAGATAACTTCTTGTTTTCTTTCGTAATTTATTAGTGATTGATAAAAAGTGTATTTTTCTCTTATTTGGTATTTATTTTTAGTCTTGTATGCTCTTTAGCTATCAAGCAAAGATAATGAATAACTGAAACAATGGATTAAGCTTATGTATGCTTACATATCAGCAAGGACAATAATAAATTTCACAAATACTTTGTGGGCAAGTATTGTATGTGTGGTGTCTTATTTCTAAAGAAACGAAATGACCTCTCGTTTTTAAATTTTAGATATTGGCATTTTGTCCGAAATTATATGATTTGAATTTTCTAACGTAATAAATATTATTATAATAATCCGGAAATTTACGGGTTTTTATAGCCATGACACCAATTTATCACCAAGAAATTGCAAACTACCTGAAGTACTTTTATGAGAATCTTGTTTAATTCAAGTGATCAGCGTCTAAAAAGCGGTTAGTTGAACTTAATCCTTCGGATACCAGATCCCCAAATTATGTATCGGAGGATTCTTTTAGCCTCAGAGAGGTGTGTCTCATTGGTCGCTAATCGTTAACTCCGAGAACAAGATATATAGAAAATACAATGTCAGGTGTATTGGCCGTTAGATACATGAGAGACCCAATAATACTTTGGTATTTGGTAGGTTCAACCAATTTCCCGTCCAAATCAGCGTCCAGTTTTGTGGTATGTGCCATTGGTGTGGCATTGTATCACAACTTTGGATTCCATGTTTGTTTAAAATTTCAAGAGCATATTTGGACTGACTTAGGAAAATACCACGGGGTGATTGATGAACCTGTAGTCCTAAGAAGAACGTAAGTTCACCCATCATGGACATTACAAAATTTGTTTTCATAAGTTTTGAAAAAGTGTTTGAATACTTTTTATGTGTTGACCCAAAAATGATGTCATCCACATAAATTTGAACGATTAAAATTTGTTCCCCGTGATATTGTATAAACAGTGTTGGGTCGACAGATCCTTTGACAAAATTGTGAGATAGGAGAAAGGATGACAACTCATCGTACCTACTCGAGGGGCTTGTTTGAGACCAAGTAGAGAGCCTTGTTCAGTTTGTAGACGTGATTAGGGAAGCGTGGATCAACAAATACTTCTGGTGACTAACATACACCGTTTCCTTTAGTTTACTACCGAAAGGAGTTTTTGACATCCATCGATAGACCGTGATGTTCATGTGAGCCAATGCGAGAAAAATCCTTGACCCTAAAGTCTAGCAACCGATGCGAAGGATTTCTCAAATTCAATCCCCTCTTCTTGTCTGTAACCCTTAGCCACCAGGCGTAACTTATTTCTAATAACCGGACCTTCAGCATCCAACTTGTTTTTCCAAATCCATTTTAGACCAATAACATAGACCCCTGTTGGTTTTACAACAAATTCCCATAATTCAAGACGTTTAAACTGATTAAGTTCTTCTTACATGGATTCAATCCGGTTATCATAAGTCATTGCTTCTTTAATATTTTTGAGTTCAGATTGTCAAACCGTAAGTGCATAAATGCAATGTTCACCGTGAGTCTAAAGGCGTTGTCTAGTTACGACTGGTTGATTCGGGTTTCCAATAATGTTCACAAGAGGATGGTCTTTCATCCAACGATTTGTGTAGGATTGATGTTGATATACATTATGCAGATTAAGTGGATTCAAATGGCTTGTCAATGATTCAGCAACAACAGAAGTTGCGGTTTCATTAGCAAAAGGATTGAAGAACGCAAAATGTGTTGCAAAATGTGAATAAGATGGCGATTAGATTATAAAAACTTCAAAAACAAAATGTGTTTCTCCCAACTAGATGGCGATTGATACCACTGTTAGGTCACCATAATATAACACAAGTAACAATATGTAAGAAATAAGATGAAGATAGATTGGATGAACACTACACACAAATACACGTATGAATATGTGAATAGTTATGTGTATGATATTAGTGAAAGTAAACAACCAACCTTCCAAGGAAGGTTTACAAGTGTTTATATAGGGAAGGGAACTAGGGCAACATTCCTTACTTATTAGGCTTGGGCCAATGCTCATGGGCTTTCTACATAAGCCTTGCCATAAATACAAACATAAAACCTAGTTTAAGCAACCTATTACAAACTAATTATTAACACTTGAACTACAAGTTAGGAGTGATTCCAACAATAACGTTCTTTAGAAGAAAGGGAAGATACGTCAAACAACCATATGACGACAAGAAAGGATTTCGGAAAAGCAAAGAGGATGACAAGGCAAGGGATGATCGCGCTTGCTTTAAATGTAGGGACCCAAACCACTTTATTAGTAAATGTCCCAAACGTGATGATTAAAAAGCATTCGTGAGCGGTTCGTGGGGATTGAGCGAGGAGGAGGACAAAGAAATTTGTCTCACGGCAAATGACGAGGTATGTCACGAATACTATAGTAGCTCATCATTAGATGATGACTGATTGCGTAATGAATATGATAAACTTTGCAAAATTGTTTTAAAAGTAATCAACAAAAACAAGTTTTTGAAAAACCAAAACCAACGTTTAGAAAAGGAAGTCATAGAGTTAAAGGAAAAAATAAAAGCGTCTAGAAAAGGGGAAGATAGCAAGTGGATAATGTGAACTTTCGTTCAACTTCAAACACTAGTTGATCATCTAGACTCTAAGATTGCTAGAATGAACACCAATACCCTAGATATATGTTGGATAGTGTTAAAACAGGAAATAACCAAAAAGGTTTAGGTTTTCAGCAACTTGATCGTCAACTAGTGAAAACAAAGAAACACAATTAAAAAGCAATAGAAAAACAAACCTTGTAGTCACGGATCCCACAAAAAGGGAACCTACTAGTGTATAGCCTGTGATCCGTAGGTTCTGCTAAATCAAACTTGATGGTAATAATATAGGTTCCTCATCTAGAACTGATTTTGTTATTGTTATAAGAAGAAACCAACCCATGTTACCATTAGACAACCACCTCCAAGACATAATCAAAGTTTTACAAGAAACAAAGGTCCATCATTTTCAAAACCGAACACATCTAGGAGACCTAATAATGTTTATCCGAGAAGTAACCATCAAATGGGATGGAATCCAAATATGCAAAATGGCTTTCCATTTCAACACTTTGCACCATGGAACGCATACTCACCTTATCCATATATGTCTAACATGAAAGGAATGTTTAACACTAATGGACCAATGAACAAATGGGGATCAAACTTTTGAGTTAATTTTTTTCTTAGGTGTGCTTAAAGGTCGACCTAGATCCGGATGAGTGGATCAAGGATAGAGGGTGCACGAGGCACATGGCCGGCAATAAAGATTTATTCTCCACATATGAATCCTTCAATGGAGGAAATGTGGTATTTGGAAATAGCAAAAGAAAAATCATCGGTAAAGGTACGATTTCTAACAAATCTCTAACCATTAACGATGTATGTCACGTAGAAAACCGAAACTTTAACCTCTTAAGAATAGGACAAATATGTGATAAAAAGTGCAACGTATTTTTTAACGAAACCGGTAGTACGATATTAAAAAACGGTATCACTATAGGTAGAGGAATTGGGAAACATAGAGTCTATGTCATTAAAATTGGTAATGAACCTAAAGACAAACTTTGTCTTACTTCTATGGATGATACTTCGACCTTATGGCATCAAAGATTGGGTCATGCCAATATTTTACTTCTTCAATCGCTATCATCCAAAAGATCTAGAAGTAAGAGATCTACCAAAATTAAAATATGAACATCACTTTTGTGATGCTTGTAACGTAGGAAAACAAGTCCATGGTAGTCACATAGCTAAAAACATGGTCTCTACAACTAAGTGTGTAGAGTTACTACATATGGATCTATTTCGTCCATTCGCTATCTAAAGTTATGGAAGCAACTACTATACTTTGGTTATAGTGGATGATTACTCTAGGTACACATGGACTAAATTTTTAAAGAACAAAACTAAAACGTTCAATTACTTTGAAATATTAAGTAAGAAAATCCAAAGACAATTAGGAAGTCCTATAGTGTTTATTAGAACGGATCACGGTGGGGAATTCGATAATGAAGTGCAATTTGGAGCCTTTTGTGACGCTAATGGTATTACTCACAACTTCTCGGCTCCTCGCACTCCATAATCGAATGGGGTAGTTGAAAGAAAAAATAGAACCCTACAAGAAATTAGTCGCACCATGCTAAATGAGCAATCCATACCTCAAAAGTTTTGGTGAAATGCCGTTGATACATCAACGTACATACTTAACCGAGTCTTAATTAGACCATTTTTAGGTAAAACTCCATACAAGTTACTTCGAGGAAAAAACCCTACGTTAGATCACTTTAGAGTCTTTGGTAGCAAATGTTTTCTACTTAACACTAAAGATTACCTTACAAAATTTGATCCTAAATCAACCGAAGGTATCTTTTAGGTTACTCTCCTAATACCAAATCTTGCATCATATTAGTTTAAGAAACAATGAAGGTTGAAGAGTCATTAAACGTAAAATTTCATGAGAGTCTACCCAAACCTACTCTACCTCTTGTCGATGACGAGATTCTCGAGAGTGAAGCTATTATAATAAAGAAAAATACAAACGAAGAAGAAGAAACTTTAAATGATGAAATTATAAATATTAAAGAGTCTAAAGATCACCCCGTAGATAAGGTCATAGGAAAGTTAAACGAAAGAACCTTAAGGTCTCATGTCCAAAACCAAAGTAGCTTATTTTGTTTTGTCTCAACCATAGAACCTAAGAATACACAAAAAGACATAAAAGATGAAAGTTGGGTAATGGCTATGAAACAAGAGTTAAATCAATTTGTTTATAACGATGTTTGGACACTCGTTGATAAGGACTTAAAAGGTGCACTTTTGAGGGGTCATTTAAGCCCTTAATCGATCACTCTTGAATCCGTTACTGCTTAATTTCGTTCCATTTCACTTTTTAGGTCTCTTGAAGGAAAATTGCTGGAATGACACTTATTCCGAGGAAAAGGCACAAATATATGAAGAAAATTTCCAAAGTCAAGAATCAAGACACTCAAGCTGCTGGAATAGAAGGTGACGGTGTCACAGCCAAATGGTGACTCCGTCGCAACACACTTTGTGATATTTCACCCAGTAGCCAAATTGCTATTTGCACTTGATAAAGATCAGGTTTTTAAAAAGAGTAAGGCGTCACAACTCAGACGGCCTAGATTTGGATCCCGACGGCGTTAGAAGATGAAGCCGATGGCGTCACAAGCATAAAGTGACGCCATCACAAAGTTGAGGTGGCCAAGACGAAAACCTAATGGCGGCGATCCGACGGCGTCACAAATAAAGAGTGACGCCGTCGCATATTGTAACTCTATATATAGAATTCAAATTTTCAGAATTTTAGAGAGGTGGTTTTGTGGAGTAAAACCTAAACCAAACTTTGGTTGTCTTGGGCAGTATCTTAGGGTTCCATACCCTATTTTACAACAAGATAAGTGATTTACTTCATTAATTCAATCATGTCTTCAATTGTTTGTGTGTATGCTTGCATGGTTTCCATTTCCGGCTAATTTACTTGTGCGTTTGCTTAGATCTATAAAACCTAGGTATTGAATATTGATTGGTTGTCTCTTATCTTAATTTTGATTGACCTAGTATTGCGATAGGTCATTCGTTGTGTTTTTAATGCTTAAGTAATCTTTGTGAACATTAGTTTATAATCACCTAGAGTTATTGTAGGTTAAACATCCAAAGGTAACCTTAGAGTTAGTTTATGAATCCTAGAGATTTCGTAGGAAATAACCTTAAGGTAGTCTCAAAGAGTTAGGGAAAAACGCATACCCTACGACCTTAGAAGACACAATGCGTTAAGAATAAGGACGTGACAATTCAACCATCAATATGAGATAACTAGGGAGTAGTAGCATCTAGGTAAACACATCTTTAAACTATCATACGAGCATACAACAATAGACATAGACTACCCTCACCTTAGCTTAGTTAATTAGATAATTAGATAAGTAGAGTAATCAGTAGAAATACCAATCCACAAATCCAATACCCCGAGATTCGTACCTTTCAATTTTCTAAAAAATATAAAAAAGAATAAAAAATAATCTTCCTCAACCCCAACCTTAGCGTAGTAATTTCTCACTAGCATTCCTATTCCCCTAGAGAACGATATCAATTCCCAAGGCTTACCCTAATACTACACTACAACGATTAGGTTCACTGCCTAGGTGTTGAAAAACTTGCTCAACGAAAGGAAGCTTCCTTTGACCCGAACGCGTTGTAGAGTATGCGATCAAGTTTTGGCACTTTTGTCGGAGAATAGAATAGCTAGTTAGATTTCCACCTCGTTTAGGTTTCCTTGCTTGATTCCTATCAAGTAAGCTTTTTTTTTTCTCAATTTTTAGCTTTCTTGTAGTATATCCCCCTTCTTTGTGACCTTTGTTAGTAACCCCATCACTTTTCATTATGGAAGGTGATAATCAACCACCACTCAACAACCCACCACCAAATAATTCACTTTCACTCAAACCCCAACCCAATGACCAACACAACCGCCGAAGCCGTTATGTGAGTAGAAACAACGACCTTCAAGATTTGCAAACGGTACTTGACAGTACAATTAGGGATGCTGTTAAGAAAGTGGTTAACACCTCTGTTGTTGCCTCCATGATCAGCAGTAATTTGGATAATAGCTTAGTGGATAAAAACGTGAATGAGGAGGATAGTGCTTATTTCAATCTTTACCCCACTAAGGAAGAGGTTGCTTACCATCAATACATCATCGATAATCCCCGATCACCCATCATTAGGATATGTCCAAAGATTAGGAGAGGAAATCCTTGGAACCTCAAAATCCCTTGTATGATTGGATATAGGAATGTCGAGCATGCTTACATAGATACCGAATCTCCCATTAATGTGATGTCATCAGCTGTTTACAATGACATTATGAATGAGCGACTTAAGATTAGGAGAGACCCCAAGTATCCGGGAGGGGTTTGCAACTTTGTGGGAAGAGTCAAAGATGTACACGTCTTTATAGGGAATGTCACCTACTTAGTTGATTTTTTTGTCCTAGAAGACATCGGGTGTGTCATTGACTATAGCTTATCCCAAGTAGTGCTACGAAGACAGTTTGTGGAAACATCTAAAATGAGCCATAATCACTTATAGGATGCCTTGGAAGATAAATAGATATGGCCCTTTATCCCTTTTCAAACGAGACAACATTAGAGATTTTGAGGAAAAAAGCGAAGACGATGTTGAAAAAGGTTTGAACTTCATGTGGGAGAAAAGGAGACTTTATTATAAGGATTGCTTGACCCTAGGGCCTCGGTATAGAGTCGATGAAAATTTTGTCAATATGATAGAATTTTCGTTGAGAATGAAAAACGAGACCACGTAGGGGCACGACTTCGAGTCTAGCTACAAGACTCATAAATAAAGACAAGAGCTTCGTGGGAGGCAACCCATGCTTAATTGTTTGCTTGTTTATGTATCGTATATCTTATATTGATTGTTTATTCTCATGTTTGAATTTTTAAAAATGCTTTATTTTGTCTTTAACCTCGTCTTAATTACATATAAAGGTATTTTACAAAAGGGATAAGTGTAGGGAGGATTACAAACGTTTTCAAAAAGAACGTGAACATGAGAATTACGATTATTAAAAAGATATACATGTGTGTTTGTTAGAGTCATAATGGATGTTTTGCAGGAAATTTTTCCAGATTCTAAAGATATAAAATTTTCATAATTTTTTCCAGAAAATTGTAGACCAGGTTCTGTCAGGATAACCTGATGGCGTCAGGGTCACAACCTGAGGGCGTCAGGGTCACAACCTGACGGCGTCAGGAGGAGTAGAAATAGCTTCTAACTATTTCTCGTTTTCTGTGCTACTTATAAATTTTTGGAATTTTACAGGTCTTAATTATCCAGAAAATCTGTAAACTACCATTCCACAAGCATTATATCTTAGTTTAGTAGAGTCACATATATATTGTTACCGCCAATTTTACGCGAAGGTTTTGTTTGTTTTCTTCAAGTGTGCAGGTTTTATTTATCAAGAAGAAGATACATAAGATTTGTTGGAACTTTTCACGCATACATTCTTCTTGAAGAAGGATTTAACCACTACTTCACACGGATCCTACCGAGCTAATCAGGGAAGTATTAGTGTCTTTCGTTTTTAATTACCTTCCATTATCATAACTTTGATACTTTCGGAGAACATTGGGGACAATGTTCAGTTTAAGTGTAAGGAGGGAAAATAAAACGGGAACTTTGAAACTATGCTTATCCTTGACTATTTGCCTTGTCCAATTTCATTTGTGTAATAAACCATGAGAAATATCGGTTAGGGTAATTTTGGCACAAAATTTAAAAAATTTCATGACATGTAGGAGTGGGCCATTAGTCTTATATGACTAGCACAAAACCCTTTACCACTTAAATTCCACCCATAATGTGAGGATCGCCCTTAGATTTGTAGGAATTAAAGCATTCCACTTTAATGCTTTGAGAGTGTACCGGTCGTATAATAGATTCTAGAACTTGTTTTGTGATGCATTCCGAGATCGCTAGTGAGACTACACTTGTGTAGTTAGGAATAACTAAATGATAAGAGGCATTAGGATAACCCTTGTTTGATACCCGTATTATAATTAGGGGTGAGCATTTGACCCGAATGGACCGGACCGACCGAAGGACCGACATTTAATGACGAGACCGACCGACCACATTCGGTCCGGTCCGCGGTCTCGGCTTTTGGGCTAATTCGGTCCTCGGTCCGGACCAAAACCGACGAATTTGGCCTTGTTGGACCGGACCGACCGGACTGACAAGGACCGAGACCGGACCGACCACATTTGGTCCGGTCTCGGTCTAGAATTTTTGCCGAACTCGGGTGTCGGTCCGGTCCGGTCTTGGTCGGTCCAGTCCGGTTTTCAGACCGTGCACACCCCTAATTATAATTACTTCTTCCATATCGGTTGAGTAATTCCCCCACACCCTTGCGTTGCACTCATCTTTAGTAAACGATACCCCTAGTTAACCCCTCAGAGCCTATCATTTTCGCGGTGCTCGTGATGTTTTGGTTTTTCGGAATATCAATGAAGAGCATTGTTTACAATCCACCCCCAAATGTACACCCAAATTGCCTTAGCCTACCTTGTATGCACTCACTTTTAGTGCATTATTGATATCATACTTAACCCTTAGTTCAATTATCTAGTTGCTTGCATAAGTTTCTAAGTCGAGTCATATCCTTTGTACACAGTTTTGGGACGATTGGGACTCATGGGAAAAGTTAAATTTTATAAAGTGAAGGAACGTTAAATTCAAATTCCCTTTATTTACGTAATAATGTACTCCAAGTGTTTTGATCTTTTCAATTCGGGTCAAATTAGTATCAGAGTAATAAAAAACTCAAGTGTAGGGATGTGCCTTTAAATACCTGTTATTTTGATGTTATCGTAGAGGATGGTAGAGTAAAAGTGTATGAAAAAAAAGAAAAAAAAGTCGTAAAAAGAGAAAAAGAAAAAAATAGAGTGTTCAAAAAATGAAAATAAAAACGGACTACCATCCTACATCTATCTTTAAATTTATTTTTGTTTGTTTCAATTTATCTAGAGTTTAGAGTGTCGAGTCTTGGCCTAGCAACGCCATTCTTCTCATGCTTGCAACATAAAGATTTTTGACTTGCCACCACTAAATCGCCTGTCCCACCAAACCATTTGTTTCCCTATCGTAAGCCTAACGTTACAACCATTTAAAAGAGCTCTTGGATAGTTTTTTCTAGGTGCTTACGCCAAAAGCGATGGAGGTTTGATCTAATCTCAATCCTATGGTAATCTATGTACTAGGACCGGTTAATGAGTGTTTATCTTCCATTTCCAACTTTTTATATTTCATATACACCCGAGAGATGAGAGTATCCAAACACCACTTTTGAGGTGCTAGTCTGTAATTTCCGTGCTTGTTATGGCTTTTGCGGGGCTTATACGTGTTGTGAATTGTTCTAAACTAATGCTTTATGACCCCTAACTTATAAATTAATTGGCTAAAAGCACATTTGCTTGAGGACAAGCAAATATCAAGTGTACGGATATTTGATAAGGATTTAAAAGATACACTTTTGAGGGGTCATTTAAGCCCTTAATCAATCAATTTTGTATCCGTTACTGCTTAATTTCGTTCATTTTCACTTTTTAGGTCTCTTGAAGGCAAATTGCTGGAATGACACTTATTCGGACAAAAAGGCGCGAATATATGAAGAAAATGGCCAAAGTCAAGAATCAAGAAACTCAAGCTACTGGAACAGAAGGTGACGGCATCACAGCCAAATGGCGACGCCGTCGCAACACACTTTGTGACGACTCAGTAGCCAAATTGTTATTTTGCACTTGATGGCATCAGGTTTTAAAGAGTATGGCGTCACAACTCAGACGACCTAGATTCGGATCCCGACGGCGTCAGAAGATGAAGCCGACGGCGTCACAAGCATAAAGTGACGCCGTCACAAAGTTGACGTGGCCAAGACGAAAACCTAATGGCGGCGATCTGACGGCGTCAAAAATAAATAGTGACGTCGTTGCATATTGTAACTCTATATATAGAATTCGAATTTTCAGAATTTTAGAGAGGTAGTTTTGTGGAGTAAAATCTAAACCGAACTTTGGCTGTCTTGGGCAGTATCTTAGGGTTCCATACCCTATTTTACAACAAGATAAGTGATTTACTTCATTAATTCAATCATGTCTTCAATTTTTTGTGTGTATGCTTGCATGTTTTCCATGTCCGGCTAATTTACTTGTGTGTTTGCTTAAATTTATGAAACCTAGGTATTGAATATTGATTGGTTGTCTCTTATCTTAATTGTGATTGAACTAGTATTGCGATAGATCATTCGTTGTGTTTTTAATGCTTGACTAATCTTTGTGAACATTAGTTTATAATCACCTAGAGTTATTGTAGGCTAAACATCCAAAGGTAACCTTAGAGTTAGTTTATAAATCCTATAGATTTCGTAGGCAATAACCTTAAGGTAGTCTCAAAGAGTTAGGGAAAAACGCATACCCTACGACCTTAGAAGACACAACGCGTTAAGAATAAGGACATGACAAATCAACCATCAATAGGAGATAACTAGGGAGTTGTAGCATCTAGGTAAACACATCTTTAAACTATTATACGAGAACACAACAATAGACATAGACTGCCCTCACCATAGCTTAGTTAATTAGATAATTAGATAAATAGAGTAATCGGTAGAAATACCACCCCCCAAATCCAATACCCCGAGATTCATACCATTCAATTTTCTAAAAAATATAAAAAAGAATAAAAAATAATCTTCCTCAACCCCAACCTTAGCGTAGTAATTTCTCACTAGCATTCTTATTCCCTTAGAGAACGATATCAATTCCCGAGGCTTACCCTAATACTACACTACAACGATTAGGTTCGCTGCCTAGGGTGTTGAAAAACTTGCTCGACGAAAAAGAAGTTTCCTTTGACCCTAACGCTGTAATTCGCCCGTATTAGATCCTCTACCTTGTAATCAAACCATAATAGGAACCAAATGGGTATATAAAAACAAGTTAGATGCAAACGGTGTAGTGTCTAGAAACAAAGCTAGACTCATTCCCCAAGGGTATAATCAACAAGAAGGAATAGACTTTGATGAGACCTATGCCCCCGTGGCTTGATTAGAGTCTATAAGAATACTTCTTGCTTATGCTTGTGCTAATGATCTTAAGCTTTATCAAATGAATTACAAAAGTTCTTTTCTAAATGGTTTTATTAATGAAGAAGTATGTGTAGCTCAACCTCCGGGCTTCATCGATTTTGAAAAACCTAAACATGTGTATAAGTTAAAGAAAGCTCTTTACGGTCTTAAAAAAGCTCCAAAAGCTTGGTATGATAGACTCAAGTCATTCTTAATAAAAAACAACTACACCATGAGGTTAGTTGATAACACACTTTTTACTAAGAAAAGAGAGTCACATATAATCATTGTTCATTGATATGTAGATGATATTATAGTTGGATCTACTTGTCAAGACATGTGTGATGATTTCTCTAAAATCATGCATGACGAGTTCGAGATGAGTATGATGGGAGAATTTAGTTTCTTTCTTGGTCTACAAATCATACAAGTAGAAGATGGTATCTTCTTTAATCAATCTAAATACGTAAAGGAGATGTTAAAGAAATTTGGTTTAGAAGAGTCAAAACCCATAAAAACACCAATGTCATCCGACACTAATCTCACAAAAGATGAAGACGGCGAATCCGTTGATAACACACAATACCGTGGCATATTGGTACTCTTCTCTACCTCATGGCTAGTCGGCTAGATATCATGTTTAGTTTTTGTCTATGTGCTAGGTTTCAAGAAGATCCTAAAACAGCATATCTAGAAGCCGTCAAAAGGATATTTAGATACATTAAGGGTACGGCTCAATTAGTATTACGGTATCCTAAGGGTACGGGGGTAGAAAAAATTGTATATGCAGATTCTGACCATGCAGGTGATTATGTTGACCGAAAAAGTACAAGTAGGGTCCGTACTTTTATGGGATGTTGTTTAACATCTTGGTTCTTAAAGAAGCAAACGGCATTGGCCATATCTACAACTGAAGCTGAATATGTCTCTGCCGGCAAAGCATGCCAACATGCACTATGGATGCAACAAGCGTTAGTTGACTACGACATTCACCTAAGTGACATAGCAATTCTATGTGACAACAAAGGTGCTATCGACTTAAGCAAGAATCCGGTATTGCACTCTCGCACCAAACATATTGAGATTCGTCATCACTTCTTAAGAGACAATGTTCAAAAGGGGAACATCTCTATTAAGAAGGTAGCATCCGAAGACAATATAGCTGACGTCCTCACCAAACCGTTGAAGCGGGAACAATTCAACCTCCTTCGTCTTGGTCTTGGTCTCATGGAACAATCATCGTAATTAGTTTTTAAACTCTACAAGGTATGTAAACACTAGCCTTCCTCTTTCTGAGTCTAGGATCTCTATTTAACACACAACTCACAAGCAATACGGGAATTTTCAAAACCCAAGATTGGTTTTACCTATAACGCGTACTCTCATATTTTTTTGGGCAAGTACCTTTTACAAACACGTAATTGCATATCCATTTCTTTTCACTAAAAAATAAACGTTTTCTTCACACAAAGAAATCTCTTTTCAAAATGTTTTTCTAAAAGGATACCTCTTCCCGTATCACTTTCAAAAAAGCCATTTCTCACGTCTAGGATAAATCGCTTTTTCATTATGAATACAAAGTAAAAACCCGTTTTCATTGCATCTTATGTCTTATGAATGCTTAAGAGGACACATAACTAATATGAGTTTTCGGGTACATTCATTTAAGCAACAATGAATTAGGAGCACTCGGGTTATCTCACATAATAGTGTGCTTTTTCACTTCTAGTTTATTTTTCTTTTCTTTTTAGGAGTCGAGATAACCGCAACTCTAAATGGTTCGCATATAGGCACACACTAGGCACAAATATTTCCGAAAGGAAATTTTTGAGCTGCGTGAGTCACCAGTACTATGGATCCCAGCTTTAATGCTGAACGGTTCCCTCAAGGGAAGGATCCATGGGATCCGTGAGACAGAAGGTAAATTTATCTTCTATTTTTTCTCAATTTGGATGAAAACTTCAATATTTTCATCATTTTTTTATTTTATCATTTTTTTAGGAGTATGTTACTTAATGCTTGTGTTCTCATGATCACATGCCTTAAATTCATATCTAATCATTAGATTTTAATCCACATTTTGGGTCAAGCATTCAATACAATGCATTATTTTTCTACAAATAAGATTCCCAAAATGCTTGCATATTCATCACTCTCAACCTCACAAACAAATATCATCATGTCATCTAAA
The DNA here is from genome assembly GCA_910596185.1 of Chrysanthemum makinoi. Lineage (NCBI taxonomy): Eukaryota > Viridiplantae > Streptophyta > Magnoliopsida > Asterales > Asteraceae > Chrysanthemum > Chrysanthemum makinoi. The sequence goes on along the minus strand of OU343221.1, from coordinate 140,579,200 downwards.
AGATCTTCCAACATAGATGAATCACCTAGTGCATACAATCCCTTTCAATAAATCCAAAACTTTGTCCTCCCACCTTCCAAAGTACCACCACCAAATTCTAGAAAAACCACACGAATTAGCATTCGGCCTTTTTGCTTAGCAAAACCATCATCAAATGGTTCATCACCAACCACTCATTCACCACAAAATGCTTCCATTATAGCACCTCCTTCATCACCAACAAGTACACTAACTTCATCACCCATCAAATCCCCACCTAAGGTCACTCTTTTGGAACTCCTTAAGACCCCAACAAGATCACAACAACCCAACCGAAAATAACTAGTCTTTTTAACACCTCCCACATCTCCAAACACAATCTTGAAAGACCTTGAAACCTCACCACCACCACTTCCAAACATTCCGGACTTTGATCCGCATTTTCCAACTTTTCCACAACAACTTCCGCATCTCACAAATCAAATTAATCTGGAAAACTTCCGCACTCATTACCCACATCACTTACATTTTGAACATTGCCAATCCACTAGGGATCTTGCAATAGAAATTAGGGAAGAAATGCGAGTCATACTTAACCCCACCCTTGATCGCGTCAACATCATTACTCACTAAAACCTCCATCCATAAACTTATGCAAGCATGGAAGGAATCATTTTTATTATTTTTAGTATTTTATTTTGACTCATTTTTAGAACAAGTCTTTTTCTTAGTTTTATATGCTTGTATGTGGCATAAATACCACTACACTTTGTTATTTTATTACAAGGCTTTGTTTACATACCTTGGCTCCCAATCTTGATTCTCGTCAATCACAAGATTCTTTATGCATGTTACTACTAACTTTTTCTTTGTAGGTAATTTTATGTTCTCACTTGACGCCCTATTCTAGGGGGAGCTACCGTCAAGGGGGGAGTTAGAGATTCGTGGACAATTTTTCCACATTTTTATTTCTACATTAGGGTTACTTTTTGTTTCGACAAAAAGGGGGGAGAAAAAATAAAACTTATGCTTTCAAAACATACATCTAATCTTAAGTTTTACTCATCATAACATTATGTTTTGTCATAAAAAAAGGTGGAGATTGTTAATACAAATAAACCGTAAAAACGTTTATTAATATTTAGCGATCTCTTTGTGTTTTGTTGATAACAAATATAATGTTATCATAAGTAAAACTATAAGGATACATGTTATTTTTGTAAAGCATCTACTTGTAGTCATTTAATACAAATTGTTGTAAGAATTCATTTGTTGTAATAGTTTATTAGGATGGGTAAAATCCACAACCCATGACCCATACCCATGCAAAGATATCCATAACCCATAGAGTTAACCCTTACCCATTTGACTAGATGCATTGCATCTATTAGATACATTGTATCTACTTAGATACCCATGGTTCAAACCATAACCCATGACCCATGACCCATAACCCAAAAACCCATGGGCAAATAGGAGCGTTTCACGGATCCCTGGAGTTATACTAGACGGATCCCTCAAGCAAAGGATCCGTGGGATCCGTGCAACAGTGGCAAGAATTTTCCTATAAATAGAGAGCCATTTATTCGTTATTACTCACCCCTTTTCTTACAAACTCTCTCATATATTCTTACATTCTTCTAACAAAAGATCACTTGATCTAGAGAGTTGTTCTTCTTTCTTCTACTGTGATTCTCATATAGGTCCTTCTCTAAGGCGAGATTACGAGCATTCTACAAGTCATCCAAGCAAGGTGTCCTTGATTGATTTGTTCCTCCACAAGATTTTTGTAGCGAAGATCTTGTATTTCATATTTCACATATTTGTTGTGTTATAGGAGTGTTGGTTTGGTCCTCCGTGTTACGGACTCGGTATTTAGCTTTGTACCGTAAAAAGGTGTAAGCAACATTGTGAAGGCTTCTCCGCGAAGTTGAAGGAGTTTGTTGACATAGTGCTTGAACTCTCGAGTAGGTAACTCGGGGAGCGGAGTAGGGCAAGGAAGGTGTCCTTGTAGCCGAACCACTATAAATCGGTTGTGTCATTTCTATCCTTTACTTTAATTACTTTACTTGCATTACTTATAGATCTATACTATCTCCTCATTCATACGATTTCATGTAACATCGAATCTAAAAGTTTTTGAAACTAACATAAAATCGGCAAAACTATTAAACCCCCCCTTCTAGTTTTCCACATCTTCTTCTACAAGTTCTGGTAAGTTAAGCATGTGAGGAAATAGGGGAGTGATAGTCCCTGAAAAATTCTGATTCTTCTTTTTCATATGAGCAAACACCTGAGGGACCATATGTAATACAACATACTTTCTCTGATGAGGAATAGGTTCTACTATCCGACTCTCTACCAACAGTTGAATAAACCTAGGATACAAGAAGTATTTACCTTGTTCCTTAACATTCTCTATAATCCCTCAAAAATCATTCTAGACCAATTAAAAAATCCTTGTTAAGAGAGACAAATGATAGTACTGGCAATCTTAGAGGGAAACTTGTTATCTCACCATAATGTAACACAAGCATCAATATGTAAGAATTATAGATGAAGATAGATTGGATGAACAAACACACACATAATTTACGTATGAATACTAAATGTTATGCGTAGGATTATGATGTGAATCCTTAGAGTACCAAAGGCCCAAATTAAAAATTCTCTTTACAGCATTCATATGTGATGTGTTATGTGTAACTTGAAATCTTGCACACACACATACTGAAAACATTATATCTGACCTAGAAGCAGTGAGATACATCGAAGATCCAATCATGGATCTATACAGCTTCACATCAACTCTGGGACTTCCATCATCAGGTAAAAGTGGTTTATGTGTTTCCATAGGTGTACTAGCACTTTTGACATCCTGAAATCCAAACTTATTCAAGATATCTGCTACATATTTATCTTGACTAACGAGATTCCATCAGTCCTTTGTTGAACCTGCAGCCCCAAAAAGAAAGTGAATTCACCAGTAACACTTATCTGAAACTTATCATGCATATGTTTCTCAAAATCCTTGCACAGCTCCCTATTTATTGAGCCAAAGATGATGTCATCAATATATACTTGAACCAGCAATATATCATCCTTGAGCTTCTTTATGAACAATGTCTCAATCAGTCCTCTCTTGAAACCATTGTCCAACAAATAAGTAGAAAGGCAATCATACTGATGCCTTTGCAAACAAACTGGTTAAGGTTCTATTAGGAATTACATCTTTCATGTTAAAAAAATATATGTTCTCTTTCCTAGGAACCCTAAGCTGCACATACTTATCATCAGGCATTTTAAAATCAGGAGATAACACCACGCATTCAGTTTCCCCAAAAAGTACCCAATTATTTTTATCACACATTTGAGAAACACTGAACAAATTATACTTCAGTCCCTTTACTAGATATACCTTCTCAAAGTCTAACTTCCCTGTCTTGATTGTTCCTCTTCCAACAATCTTGCCTCCCTTTGGATCATTGCCAAATGCCACATAGCCTCCATCATAAGCTTCAAAATCCTCAAGGTTGCTCCCATCCCATGTCATGTTCCAAGAGCAACCACTGTAAAAAATTCCACTACCCTTTAGCTCATCTTGTAGATTGCCCTGCACATGAAAGTAAACAGTTAGTTGCTTTTGTGGACCCAAGCCAATACTGACTTGGTTCTGCCCTGTGCATCAACATAGTCAAATTTCTTTAAGTCCATTGACGCACTACTCGCATGATGTAAAACCTGTGTTTTTGGTTTCTATTGCCAGCTAGCTGAGGCCTTTACAACATAAAAATGGCTTCCAACCACTGTATCAGTTATTACCTTAGGCACTACAAAAAAATCTTCTTTTGCCTTAGCAGTGGTAACATTTTGCTTAGCATAGGAATCGTTTTGCTTAGCAAAGGAAAACAGTTCTTGATCTAGTGGTTGGAACTCCTTTTGGTGCAACAGTGATTATAGATTTAGTTGTCCCATTTCTCATTAACACTGCTCTTGGAACCATATTTCTGTTAGGATGAGGGATTGTTTTCTTTGAAAATTTTTGATGATTTAACCTCCTCCATTGGTTCCAAACTGGTGGTTGGTTTTTGTTATAGTTTGTCTGTAGATGCTTAAAACTACCACATTTAAAACAAGCCTTTTTAACACACTTAAACTCATCCCCTAATTTGTTTGATATTAAGCCATTAAAGTTTCTTTGATTACCCATAGGTTTGTATCTTCTCATTTGTTTTCTAGGAATCTCATTGTACTCAACAACTTTCTAAGAGATCTGTGCTCCAAATCTAGGCATACCAAAGTTAGCTTGTTTTGAATCAACAGTTTTAACGTTTTCTAACTTTTTAGACTGTGTTGACTTAGACCTCTCTTCCTCAGTATCTGACTCCCAATCTTCAATGATAGGGCCATCAGATGACCTATCAGACACTACCTTAGGTGACTCAAAGTTACTATTCTTACCTACAGGTTTGTTAAAGCTAAACTCATTACTAAAGGACAACTATGTTCCAGGTGGTTCATGTTTCATCAGCATGGGTGGTGGCACATCATTGTACCCTATCCCAGAACCCTTTTTCATTAATTGACATCCAATTGACTTATTTACTAACCCAGAAGCAAAAGTAAGTTTATCAACCCTAACTACATGTTTCTCTTTGTCTTCTAGGTCCTCTTGTTTTTCACTTTCTACTTCTTCAAGCAACTTAATTTCTCTATCCCTAATGTCAATCTCACCACGTTGGATGTTTATCTTATCCAAATACTCAAACTCACACTTGTTACAAAACCTAAGTTTTACTTCTACATTTTGAAGACCAACTCTGTAACCTAGGTTATCTAATTCAAGCCTTTTGACTTCCTTCCTAAGACTTTCTACCACCGCTTTTAGACCTTCTAAGGTATCCTGACATGACTTATAAGAACACAAAGAATTATTTGAATTGTTAGATACCTCAGAATCTGAACCAGATGTTGATGAAGCATAGGAGGAGCTAAGGCTCATGCCACCGCTTTTAAAAGTTCGTCCAGCTCCTCTAGAGTCAAACACCTCATGCCAATCCGGTGGATCAAATCAGTAAACCTAGCAGGAGCTAAGGCTTTGGTGAGAAGATCCGCCAGTTGGTGTTCAGTACGCACAAAATATAATTCAACGGTACCCTTTTCCACATGCTCTTTGATGAAATGATATCGAAGATCGTTGTGCTTGGACTTCGAATGTTGAACGGTGTTTCACGAGATCGCAATGGCACTTCGATTGTCACAGCACACCGGAATTCTATCAAACATGTAACCATAGTCTTTGAGGTGTGTTCTCATCCAAATTACTTGAGCACAACTCACCGACATGGCTACATATTCTGCTTCGGTTGAGGACAGCGATGTACAATCCTGTTTCTTCGATTGCCATGACACCAATTTATCACCAAGGAATTGCAAACCACCTAAAGTACTTTTCCGAGAATCTAAGCAACTTGCGTGATCGGCATCTGAAAAAGCTATTAGTTCAAAACCATAATCCTTCAGATACCAGATCCCTAAATTAATGGTTCCCTTGATGTATCGGAGGATTCTTTTAGTCTTAGAGATGTGAGTTTCTGTCACAATTCTCAATTTCCGGTCATTTCTCAAACTCAATATTCATCATATTAGTTCATGCATGGTTTTGCATTTCACATTAAACGCGTCATTTTCATATTAAATAAACGCTATCGCGTAATTAATTATTTTGAACAATTGGTCCGATACTTCCAAAAATTATCCCGATATATTTTTGTACTCATATTAAGTTTATAAAAATAATATTATGAGTTTACCCAATGTTTTAAATTTATTTCGTATATAAATTGTTATGTTTATATAAATTACGACGGTTTTCGTAAATTCAACCCGATAAATATTTATTCACTCAAATCTTTCAAGAAATATATTTTTATAATTTTTATGACCTCAATATATTTTATCTTGACCCGTTAAAATTTATTTTTATCTAACGCTACCCTAAATGCTTAAATAAATACACAAGTTACTAATAATTCTTAACTAACTACACTTCTATTTATACATACAAGTAATTAACTATATCAAAACTTATTTAATTTTTTTTTCTTTCATATATGTCGACACCTTCAAGATGACTCATTTTAAAATTTGCCAAAATATCTTACATATATCATATTATACTCAACATGTACACATACTTACTCATTTCTTGTAAGTGTAAAAATCAAAATATCCTTCCTCTTCCTCTCTTCACAAACCGGCCACCATAGAAGACCATGAGAAGATCATCAAATTTTTCTAGTCAAGTTATATACAATCTAGTTACACTCTTGATTAAGGTTGTGCAATAAAAACCTTGGGTGATTAGGAAAAACCTTTGTTCATTAACCTCATCAAGTTTACTAGTAAGCATCTCATATTCATCTTCATACTTCATATTTATTTTATGTTCATTACATCATATTTGAGAAAAACATGCAAGTCTTATGGATGTTTATACCACTTTTTCATTGTTTTTAAGAGTATATATATATATATATATATATATATATATATATATATATATATATATATATATATATATATATATATATATATATATATATATATATATATATATATGTCATCCTATAATTACTCCTTGAAACATATCACTTTTGGTGATGTCTAGGAACCCACGACACCCTAAGAAGGTGTATGGTAGGATTAGAATATCTTCGGAGTTGTTTTGAATTGGTTGGAATAGGTTTGGCGCGAGAAAAACTCATTTCGACAAGTTTAATTAAGGGTCTGTCCATATTTTTTAATTCTGTAAATTTCGACAGTGAGTAAAAATTATTGGGCTAGATATTTAGAAAATACACTTTAAAACGAAAACGTGGCCGCTTGAACGGGTTAAAACGGAGCTATAACGAAAAAGTTATGAATTTTTTAAGTTTGACGACGAAAACTAATAATTTCAGAAATTTCAGCATGTAAATGTCACTCTTTTCGAGTCAAAATTGAGGCTTAAGCATTATGAAATGTGTAGACTTATCAAAAATATATTAGTATACTTTAATACGACTCTAAGGATGTAGAAAACGTAGAAAACGGACTTTTAACGATTAAATTATACACGTTTACACAAAGTTGCCGTAACTTTATTATATAAGAAAAACTATTATATTTCTATTAGACAAACCTTACGGCAACAAGTGACCATGTTGAGGGTCGTTTTTAACAAGGATGTAATACTTTTTATAATGTGATGTCTTCTAGTAAAAGTAAGTTCGCCTAGCATATTTTCCAAAATGTCCAACAATTCGTCAAGCGGAGTTGTAACGAATAAAATATGGTCACTTAAACTTTGCCGGAAACCACCCTTAAACAATATTTTGGACACAAGTACCATACTTTACCTATATTTTTCTCCATGATCGAGACCTCTAGGATGAAAACTTAAATGCTAAAACTTTGAGATAATGATACAAGCTTCCCAAAACCGTTGAGTTTGTTTCCTGACACTCGACGTGCACCATTTTATGACTAGCTTTTCGAGGCCGTATATTCACTTTCATGAAAATTTCAACGACACTATTTTACGACCAAAAGTTATAATTTCATAATAAATCACTAAACGATTATCGTAGGATGTTGATTCAACATATATACTTGTAAAGTATTTTATAAACATGACGAGATGTCATAAACATATGTTTCGACGATAAATTCTATTTTCAAAAACGTACAAGTGGTATAGATTACATATGGATTTGCATGCACGACATTGTATCATGCATTCACGACGACATATCATAACTCAAGTCATGACATTCATTTTAGGTCGCGGATAGTTTTCGAGCCTCATTTTAGTGCACCTCATTTTGTTAGCATATCAATCATACCAGGTGAGTTCATACCCGCTTTTACTCGTTTAAATTCTTACAAACTCTTTGGGGGAGATCCATGCTTAAATAATTGTTTTTACTCTTGCGGATACTCAAACCATTTATACAATTGTGTTACACTATACTTCTTATACTCTTTGGACATTATGTGTGGTTTATTGCGATATGTGCCTTAATGTGTTAAACTTGTTTTCAATTATGCTTCAACATACATACTTTAGCAACTGGTTAACTCCTGCGGGAGCCGGTGGAGAGGTATTGATAGTAATATCGGGCTGACGCCCCCACCCTTGGGTCCCTGATGACTTGACCTGGGTGAATATAACTGTTATTCAATGAGACACAACAAACAATTAAGACTTGTCAAGAGGTTCATTGTGATTCTTTGCATTAAGTACATGTATATATCGTATGCACATATGTCCTACTTACAAACAAGGTTGACAATTCTATATTAGGCAATGGGTTGTGAATACATAGGTTGCGAGTTTTGTATGGGTGAACTCGAACTGAATGGATTTACAATGCCTTTGCTGCATCAACATTCTTTAAAGACTTTTTCAAATCATTTTCAACAAACTTATGAACTCACCAACCTTTGTATTGACACTTTTTAGCATGTTTATCTCAGGTCGTAAGGCGATAGCATTTCATGGAGCTTTTGGGTCACATGGCATACATTGGAGTCTTGTGTTTTTATCTATTACCATTCGACATGTTTTGTAACCCTTTATGTATTATCAAACTTTGGGATCTCATGTTTTGTAAACTCTAACTTTATTTATTCGAATGGTAAACTTTTCAAAAACGTCTCATTTTAGAGGTCGTTTTCTTTATCCATGCTTTGTGCTATGATGTCATACCCCAAAGACACTATCGTTCCGCTACGATATTTTGGGGGTGTGACAGATTGGTATCAGAGCCTTGGTTATAGAGAACTAAGTTGCATTTTAGTTCCTAGATTATAACCGCTTTCCGCGTCGATCCTTTCTTTTCCTATCGCCTTACACACTTTTCGTGCGCATATGTTTTCTCAAAAATTTCTTCTAGACCCACCTCATTGGATAACGTGGTTTCCTTGTACCGATAAGGGAGTCCCAAAATCTAGTCAAGTCATCAAAAATATGGAGCTCAGTAATGAGCACTTATCTAACCTGATCTCGTGACAGTTCTTGTTTGATGAGACACGAGATCGAGCTAAATAAGTGTTACTATATAGCTGTATAGATTTGATGATTTTGTCCGAGGATGGGAGTTCTCTTGAGGACACTTTGGGAACCGGCCTGGCACTAAACCTCATCGTGACTTTAGCACCTAAAGTAAATCTCCTATACACCAAGTACTCTCCTAGATACCTACCCTCAATTCCTCCTCCACCGTTTAGAATCGGATGATAGAATGGCTACCTATTTCAATAACATCAATCGCCGAGACATGTATGCTTGGTGGTATGTACACGTGTGAAATGAGGCAATTATAATTATGGTGGCCAACATAATTATAAATGCGCCACAACTCACGTGGACATATGCACCACGATAATAGATCGGTGGGGCACACCTTAGGAACCAATTTGTGGCGTGGTATTATGTTTGAGGACGTTAAGTATAGACATTGGGAACTCAATGATCCTTTCCTTGCAGAGATCATGGCACCAAAGAGGGTAACGCGCAGCACTAGCCGAGGTGGTACGGCGCAAAGGGGTGGAAGGACAAAGAGCTGGAGGTAGAGAAGACGGTCGCGACATGGGTAACAATGACAACAACGCTGGCGGAAACCCTGATTTTGCCGCCATCATCGCTCAAAAACTTCAAATCTTGCTGATGATATGTATGTGCAGCTTAGGTATATTTGGTAAAGGGACGGAAGTATAATTTGTTTAGTGTTTCCCAAATGTGTGATAAAAAGAATTGGGTACTTTTTGGGGAAACATAATGTGTGGTGTTATCTCCTGATTTTAAAATGCCTGATGATATGTATGTGCAGCTTAGGGTTCCTAGGAAAGAGAACATATATTGCTTTAACATGAAAGATGTAATTCCTAATAGAACCTTAACCTGTTTGTTAGAAAAGGCATCAGTAGATGAGTCAAAATTATTGGCATCTAAGAATGAAACTAGTGAGATCCTTAAGAGTTTCATAACTAAGATAGAAAATCAGTTAAACCATAAAGTCAAAGTAATCAGATGTGATACATTAGTGATGAAATCATAGTGATGGTGCTATATGTGCTTTTCTATATGATCTCACAACCAGTGTTACAGTGTTAAATCAGGATTTGGATCAAATTGATCCTGATGATCTTGATGAAATCAATCTTCAGTGGCAGATGACGATGCTCACCTTGCAAGCTAGGAGATTTTTAAGGAGGACTGGAAGAGAGATCAAGTACAATGGTTAAAGAAAAGCTAGGTTTGACAAAAGCAAGATGGAGTGCTACAACTGCAAAAAGAAGGGGCACTTTGCAAGGGAGTGTAGGGATCCAAAGAGGATTGGTGAAAACTTCAAGAAGGTACCTGAAGAACCAAAGCCTTCTTCAGCTTTGGTGGCTCAGGATGGACTTGGTGACTATGACTAGAGTGACCAGATTGAAGAAGGACCCAATGCTGCTTTTCTTGCTAGTGAAGCTTCCAAAGTGCATAACTTTGCACTCATAGCCTATGCTTCATCATCATCTGGTTCAGATTCTGAGGTATCTAACAATTCAAATAATTCTTTGTGTTCTTATAAGTCATGTCAGGATACCTTAGAAGGTCTAAAAGCGGTGGTAGAAAGTCTTAGGAAGGAAGTCAAAAGGCTTGAATTAGATAACCTAGGTTACAGAGTTGGTCTTCAAAATGTAGAAGTAAAACTTAGGTTTTGTAACAAGTGTGAGTTTGAGTATTTGGATAAGATAAACATACAAAGTGGTGAGATTGACATTAGGGATAGAGAAATTAAGTTGCTTGAAGAAGTAGAAAGTGAAAAACAAGAGGACCTAGAAGACAAAGAGAAACATGTAGTTAGGGTTGATAAACTTACTTTTGCTTCTGGGTTAGTAAATAAGTCAATTGGATATCAATTAATGAAAAAGGGTTTTGGGATAGGGTACAATGATGTGCCACCACCCATGCTGATGAAACATGAACCACCTGGAACATAGTTGTCCTTTTGTAATGAGTTTAGCTTTAACAAACCTGTAGGTAAGAATAGTAACTTTGAGTCACCTAAGGTAGTATCTGATAGGTCATCTGATGGCCCTATCATTGAAGATTGGGAGTCAGATACTGAGGAAGAGAGGTCTGAGTCAACACAGTCTAAAAAGTTAGAAAACGTTAAAACTGTTGATTCAAAACAAGATAACTTTGGTATGCCTAGATTTGGAGCACAGATCTCTTAGAAAGTTGTTGAGTACAATGAGATTCCTAGAAAACAAATGAGAAGATACAAACCTATGGGTAATCAAAGAAACTTTAATGGCTTAATATCAAACAAATTAGGGGATGAGTTTAAGTGTGTTAAAAAGGCTTGTTTTAAATGTGGTAGTTTTAAGCATCTACAGACAAACTATAACAAAAACCAACCACCAGTTTGGAACCAATGGAGGAGGTTAAATCATCAAAAATTTTCAAAGAAAAAAATCCCTCATCCTAACAGAAATATGGTTCCAAGAGCAGTGTTAATGAGAAATGGAACAACTAAATCTATAATCACTGTTGCACCAAAAGGAGTTCCAACCACTAGATCAAGAACTGTTTTCACTGCTAAGCAAAACGATTCCTCTGCTAAGCAAAATGTTACCACTGCTAAGGCAAAAGAAGATTTTTTCGCAGTGCCTAAGGTAATAACTGATACAGTGGTTGGAAGCCATTTTTATGTTGTAAAGGCCTCAGCTAGCTGGCAATAGAAACCAAAACACAGTTTTACATCATGCAGTAAAGGTCAATGGACTTAAAGAAATTTGACTATGTTGATGCACAGGGCAGAACCAAGTCAGTATTGGCTTGGGTCCACAAAAGCAACTAACTGTTTACTTTCATGTGCAAGGCAATCTACAAGATGAGCTAAAGGGTAGTGGAATTTTTTACAGTGGTTGCTCTTGGAACATGACATGGGATGGGAGCAACCTTGAGGATTTTGAAGCTTATGATGGAGGCTATGTGGCATTTGGCAATGATCCAAAGGGAGGCAAGATTGTTGGAAGAGGAACAATCAAGACAGGGAAGTTGGACTTTGAGAAGGTATATCAAGTAAAGGGACTGAAGTATAATTTGTTCAGTGTTTCTCAAATGTGTGATAAAAATAATTGGGTACTTTTTGGGGAAACTGAATGCGTGGTGTTATCTCCTGATTTTAAAATGCCTGATGATAAGTATGTGCAGCTTAGGGTTCCTAGGAAAGAGAACATATATTTTTTTAACATGAAAGATGTAATTCCTAATAGACCTTAACCAGTTTGTTTGCAAAGGCATCAGTATGATTGCCTTTCTACTTATTTGTTGGACAATGGTTTCAAGAGAGGACTGATTGAGACATTGTTCATAAAAAGCTCAAGGATTATATATTGCTGGTTCAAGTATATATTGATGACATCATCTTTGGCTCAACAAATAGGGAGCTTTGCAAGGATTTTGAGAAACATATGCATGATAAGTTTCAGATGAGTGTTACTGGTGAATTCACTTTCTTTTTGGGGCTGCAGGTTCAACAAAGGACTGATGGAATCTCGTTAGTCAAGATAAATATGTAGCAGATATCTTGAATAAGTTTGGATTTCAGGATGTCAAAAGTGCTAGTACACCTATGGAAACACATAAACCACTTTTACCTGATGATGGAAGTCCCAGAGTTGATGTGAAGCTGTATAGATCCATGATTGGATCTTCGATGTATCTCACTGCTTCTAGGTCAGATATAATGTTTTCAGTATGTGTGTGTGCAAGATTTCAAGTTACACATAACACATCACATATGAATGCTGTAAAGAGAATTTTTAATTTGGGCCTTTGGTACTCTAAGGATTCAGCTTTTGATTTGGTGGCCTATACAGACAGTGACTTTGCTGGGGCTAGCTTGGATAGAAAGTCTACTACTGGAGGGTGTCAGGTTTTGGGAAGCAGGCTTATCTTATGGCAAGTAAGAAGCGACTTTTGTGGCCAATTCCACCACAAGCTTGAGTATGTATGATGCTAGTTGTTGTGGTCAAGTACTTTGGATTCAGAATCAATTGTTGGACTTTGGGTACAATTTCATGCATACTAAGATTTACATTGACAATAACAGTACAATATGCATCATTAAAAATCCAGTTTCGTATTCTAGAACTAAACATATTGAGATAAGGCATCACTTTATTAGAGATTGTAATGAGAAAAGGCTAATTCAAATGGTTAAAATACATACTGATTATAATGTTGCTGATCTACTCACTAAAGCTTTTGATATGGGGAGGTTTCAGTACCTAGTAGTTAGTATAGGTATGATCAATCTCTAAGTCTCAAAATTGTTTTGTAAAAGTTTGTAAAAAGAATGTACTGCTATTGGTAGATCTTAGTACTGCTAGTTTAATTATAACCACTACTTGTTATTATTGTTCCCACTAACCATTTTGCAGATCAAAAAGTAAATCACACACAGTCAGTAGCAATGGACAGAAAAGGAAACATGGAAAGTTTAATCATAACATAAACTGCATCAAGAGATGTAGTGCTACACCGTAACTTTCAGTACATCATCATAGGAAAAGAAAAGATTACACCATCAAAAGACTACAACAGATGGACATCCAACAACATCTACTCCCTTGGCCTCTTTCCCCTTCCAAAGTCTGGCATGCTTTGTTTTCCCCTTCCCCTAACCGCAGACCAAACTCTGGGGTTGAGGAGTGCAAGCATCTGAGATCTTTTTGGTGGTGCTGAACTGGAAGGAGCAGCTTGTAGTGCTGGAGCAGTAGTAGGAGCTGAAAGTGGTGTTGGAGGTGGAATTTCTAAAAGGGGAGCCCCTATCAACACTCTGGAGGTGCCACATGTTTCTTCATCGGTGTCTTCATATGCTGACACATAGCTGGACATGGAACTAAGCTCAGAACAGGAGCCTTCAACAAGAGCTTCTTGTAGTAGTTGCAAGGATGAAGGTCCAACTAGAGCAGTAGCAGAGTTGGTGTTTCTCACTGCTAGTGTAGTGTTTTTGGGTGGTAAATAGGAATCACAACAACCTTTAGATGAATCAGAGGAGATCTCAATGGGTGTGTTAGGGGTATTGCTCATTTTGATGATTTGGGAATGGTTTCTGAGATAGTTGTTTTAGAGAGAAGATTTTTGGAAAAGATATATGATGTGTATGGTGTGTGGGTAAATGGCTCTTAAATAAACTTAAAGAGGATATCAGTTGGTTAAATTCTTGGATGGTGTGAGTTGTTGAAGGAGTTAATGAAGTATTTGACTAAAGGTGGACGATTAAAAAACTATAGTTGACTTTTTGACTAAGTGCTTAAACGTGTAAAAGCACTGCTAGTGCATATTGTGTAAACACTACTAGTTCATTTTATGTCCTGCTAACCTTAACAAGTTGTTAGTTTTTGTTTTGTGTTTGTGACATGCAGGTTTGAAGAAGCTTTTGTAAATTTTGGATCGTTTGGAGCTTTAGGAGTCGCTGATAAAAAAAATAAAAAATAGTGTAAACTTTGTTGTATTCCTTAAACATTTGCATGATCACACTGAATTTGCCAAAGATTTTGTAGCGGAAGTCTTGGACAAAAGATTGAAGTGTTAGTGATGTTTCCACTGCTGACTTCAAGAAAACACTGCTAGTTATGGGCAATCCACTGCTAGTGAGTTTTTGATGGATGTGGAAACTACAGGGGCTGTTTTAAAACATTTTGTTGATAACATATTTAATCCCCAAATCACTGCTGATCATTAAACCCTCATCTCTTTTGAAACTTTTAACCACTCCCAACTCTTATTTCCAACAATCCCACATCACACGAACCCTCATCTGACAATGACGACTGAGTTTTCTACAACTCATAACTTAGTTGCTTACCTGGTTAAGAATGATTACTCAGAAGGTTTTCATGACATGATCGAATTTATCAAACACAACATTATTCACTATGCATTGACTGTTGAACCAATCATCCTCAAATCATACATTCATCAGTTTTGGTGGACGGCAGAGCTTCAAGTGAGGGATGAAGTAGAAGTCATTACGACAGTTGTTGATGAGCAAGAGGTTCTGATTACAGAAGAGGTGATTAGAAGTGTGTTAAAGTTTCAGGATGATGGAGGTGTATATAATATGACGAATGAGGAGATTTTTGATGGTTTAGAGCAGATGGGGTATGAAAGAAGAGGGGATAGACTTAAGTTTCACAAAGTTATTTTTTTTCCTCAATGAAACTTCTTGGTTCATAACCTCCTTATGTGACTAAGAAATAAGACAACTGTATTTGATGAGTTTCCCTCTAAGATTGCCACTGCTATCATTTGTCTCCCTCAACAAGGAGTTTTTAATTGGTCTAGAATGATTTTTGAGGGATTACTAAAGAATGTTAAGGAACAAGGTAAATACTTCCTGTATCCTAGGTTTATTCAACTGTTGGTAGAGAGTCAAACAGTAGAACTTATTCGTCATCAAAGAAAGTATGTTGTATTACATATGGTCCCTAAGTTATTTGCTCATATGAAAAAGAAGAATCAAAATTTTTTAGGGACTATCACTCCACTATTTCCTCACATGCTTAACTTACCAGAACTTGTAGAAGAGGAAAATGCACAACCCATCATACCCACTGCTGATTCCACTACTACCACATCACAAACCACAACTACTTCTGAACCCTTACCCTCACAAACTCAACCTGAAAGGATTTTAGTTACCAGAAGGAGGAAGAAGGGCACCAAGCTACCTCAGGCTGGTCTTAGTAGAGAAGGACATGAGGCTGTCATAGGTGTGGGAGGTGACATGATTGGAAGGGCTTCCACTACTGCCTCAGGCTTAGATGTTGAGCAGGGCAGTGGAATCATAAGTAAGACCCGACACATGGCAACTCTTAATGTGGAGAGTTCCTTGGAATTCAACACAGGTGGAGGAATCCCCAGCCAACTGGCTAACTTGGGGTGCATGGATGTTCAGGCTAGGTCTGATGCCATGTTGCACACATCAAATGATTCATCTCTCGGAGTAGTTAACACATATCGAAGTGATGAGGATAGTTTGGGACAACAAATTGAATTGATGGGTAATGCTTTTGTACATGATGACTTTTCCCAGGATCCACCTCTCGGACCAGTTGACACAGGTCGAAGTGGTGAGGATACAATGAAACTCATACTTGAATTGACAGATAAATGCACCAAAATGGAGTCAAAGATCACTGGTCTTCAGGATTTGGCAACCTCTCAAGCTGGTACAATTAGGAGGTTGAAGCACAGGGTGAGTGTTTTGGAGAGACTCAGGAGACCAAGGATTACTGCATTCAAGAGAGTCAAGAAGGTGGGAAAGAAGTCAAGCTCCTCAGGAATTCAGAGTTTGGAGGATGCATCCAAACAGGGGAGGATTAAAGACACAGATTCAGGGGAGGAATTGCATTTGGATTTGGATAGTGGAGACAATGGTGATGGTTATATGATGACTAATATGGAAGGTAAAGAAGAAGTGATTAATGATTCTTTGAAAGTTGCAGGTGAAGAAAACAAGGAAGTGATGCAGGAAACAATCACTGCTAATGTTGGTGCATCAACTGCTAGTGTTACAGATTCCACTGCTGCAACCACTGCTGGTGTAGTTCTAGCCACTGCTACTTCAAAGATTTTCACTGCTGAGGCAACCACTGCAACAACAACAACCACCACTATAACAACAACACCTAAACCTAATGAAGTTGTAAAGGAGATTGCTATTCAACTGCTAAACCTAAAGCAATCTTCTCATATACTTGTATCTATCCCTACTATACTTAAACCTACTGCACCTAAACCTGTTACTAAAATTTTGAAGATTGGTGAGCCTGTGTAAAGAACTGTGGCTGCTCAACCTGACATTGGAAAAGGTAAAGGGATTGCAGAACCAGAAGAAGAAGAGATAGAGTTTGAAAGTAGGGAAGAACAGATTGCATATGATGAAGAAGTTTCTAAAAGGCTACAATAGAAATTAAATGTTGAAGATCTTGCCAAAGAGAAGGAAAAGAAAGAGCAAGATGAAGCATCTCTGAAACTTATAGAAGAATGGAGCAAGGAACATAGCTATTTTCAAGCTTTTGGGAGTATGCAAAAAGAGTGGACAGAGTTTGAATGAGGTCAATTAGACATTGACACAAGGTCTAAGATGCTGTTTGAGAAGATGAGAAAGATGAAACAGGACAGAGAATTTAAAGAGTATCAAGCAAAGAAGAACAAACCTCCAACCAAGCATGAAAGAAGGAATCAAATGATGAGATTTATCAAACACATGGAGATGAAAACTGTAAACCTGAAGAACTGCTCCTATGAGAAGATTGAGGAGCTTTACATCACTTGCAAAAGAAGGTTTGAGTTCATTCCCATGAATTCTGAAAGAGAAGATGAGATGATAAGGAACAGACTAAAGAGAAAAGAAGTTGTGTAGGAGGAGTCTAGTTCAAAGAGACAAAAGGTAGATGATGAAATGAGGAAGAAAGATTGGGTCAGTACATTATGGTGTGTGATAAACCTGAAGAGTCTATCAATCCTATACCTTGTAAGATCTGTACATCGAATTGTCGACTGGCAGATTGTCACAGCAAATGAAAGAGAAGTTATTGAGCTTACAATACGAGATATATGGAAGAGTCAATACTTTAACTTTGGGTGTATGTTGTCTTCTCTGACTAAGCTTGATTTAGAACAGCTGTGGAAAGTTATGGATTTCAGATATGGTAAGTTTGGACCAACAGGAACATTATCTAGGTTTATGTGGATAGCTTTGAAGAATATGTTTCAACCCAATCCAGAAGATAAATTTTGGGATGATTGGATTTTATATCAGTCTTGTAGAGTACATGCTATTAAGACTCCATAGGAAAAGATATTTATGCTGATTGATAAGGAATATCCACTGACCAAGAATGTAGCAAGAAAAATGTTGGAAGCTAAGCTTGCTCTGCAGTATACTAAACCCAAAAATCCTATTGTTAATTCACTGCTATTAAAAGTTGAGAAGATTGCGGATTTGAAAGGTCCTTTAGCTATAACAGGCAAGCCTCAAGGAAGAGTGAAAAGAAAAGCAAATAGACCAAAGGTATTGATGAAGAGTCTGGATCTGATAAGGAGAAAGAAGATGTTGCTAGGTGTTTGGATACATACTCCAAGTAAGAGATTTTGGGCTTAAAAGAAACTTGATGATTTTGATAGAAAATATCAAGTTTAGGGGAGGATTGTTTTAACAGGAATGATTCTAAGTATGGAACCCCTGCCAGCAAAAATGAAACCACGACTAGAAGGATTGAAACTGCTGCTCAAGAAATACCACGGCTAGTAGAAGTGTCATACCACTGCTAATACAATGAAGCACTGCTAGTTTGTTTAGGTCTGTTTAACTTGTAATTTTCTAGAATATCTTGAGTAGGTCGTATTATATGGAAAGTGTAGTTATCTTGTAGAATACATAATGTATATTGTAAAGGACTCCTTAGCCTATAAAAGGAGGTCCTAGGTTAGAGTTAGATATACGTATTGGTTATATCTAAGAGTCGATACACTTCAAGGTTGTAAAACCCTAATACTATTCAGAGTATTCGTATAATAATATATTGAGGTGTTTAGTGATAATCATTTTTATTCTTCTTATGGTTAAACATTAAATTCTGCGTAGTGTTTAACAGGTTATATTGTTTAAGTCAGCTTCTATATTAGATCATTTGCTCAAGTGGGATCAACATTATCTTAAGATACTATCTGGTCTCTAGGATCATTTAGCACCACTTGACACTCTCAAATTTCCTAGCGTCATCTTTGATTATTCATTGATATTCATAAAGTCCCATTTTCTTCCATAAAAGGCAATCAGTAGCTACCATGACTCATTGCCCTTGATCATTTAAGTCCCCTTTCATTTAAGACACTTAGGAAGACTGAAACACTCAAAATGTATAGGTACTAGCCTTACAAAGCATCATTTTCCTCTTTTATTGGCTGCTGAGAGCCGGATCCCTACGATTAGCCTAGACAGATCCCTCATTGGAGGGAACCGTGGGAACCGGCTGACAGATTCAGCTAACTCTAGCTAAAACAATCATTTCAAGCTCTCCTTGCTAACTTGAACACTCCATCTTGTCTTAATTAACCTCCATGATCAATGAAACTATAAAGTTGACTCTTGTGCATGCAAATCATCACATTTCAAAGGATCTTAGTGGTTTAAGTCTTAAATGCACTTGCCAAATCCTTCTCTTTATAAAGCATCTCGTTAGGACTTCTTAGTCACCATCTACAACTTAAATCTCAGCAACTAGAAGCCTCTATCTCACTAACTCTTTGTCATCTCATCATGAGAAAAGCTCCTAGTGGTAACTCATCCACCAAAGGACCACCCAAGAAACTTGCTCGTGTTATTCACGAAATGTTTTCAACCGAATCATCTCCCGTTAAATCCACAAATGCTAGGATTTCTCCTCCACCAATCAAATCAATCCCCAAAAGGATTGTTTCCAAAAAACTTCCAAAGCCAAACACCACCATACCTCCTAAACCAAACACTCCTATTTCCACTAAACCATCACCATTAGTGCCCAGAGCCATATCATTTACCACTCCACATTCATATCCACACCTCTACAACTTAGAGAAATTGCCTTCTAGGCCCTCTCATCCTCCACCATTGCCAAAATTCTCTTCTATAAAGAGATTAGCACAACAAAATCAAGGTGTTGAATCGACACTAGCACCGGCATCCAGTTCACCTTCACCCTCAAATAGTCCCTTTAGGATTATGAGGAATCATCAAGCTTTTTTGAACGTTTTCTGCCGTATTAAAACGTTATGAAACGTTTATTACATTTTCGTACTTTTATGTATGATTTTTTCATTTTCATACATCCTTCTCCTTTTTTCTTTGTTTTGTTACGTTAGAAAAAGGACAAAACGGTCCTAGACGTACAATAACAGTCGAAATCAAGAAAAAAATGAGCGAAAATGGTTTAAACCGTTAAGATATTTTACCCTTTATCCCTATATAACTTATACAATTTACAAAAACAACCCTTTTACACCCTTTAATTCACTACACACGATTCATAAACCCTAGCACTTTTTATAAACCCTTTTTAGTTCACTATCGTAATTTCATCACTTTTTCATCACATAAACTTCTTCAGCTACAGTAATCCATAACACTATTTCATAAACCCTAATTTCATATCTTTATTAAACATGCCGAATTTTAACAGTAACTTTATTCATTGCTTTTGTTCCTTTATTAATTACTTATTTGCTTATTTTTTAGCTTATCTGCTAATCTAAACAAGTAACAAAGCTTTTATTCACGATTGTTATCGTTGCTATAGGTATTTTCCTGATTAATACTGATAACGTTTTAAAATGTACCTTTTTGAGGGGTCGTTTAAGCCCTTATTTGATCACTTTTGTATCCGTTATTACTTAATATCGTTCCTTTTCACTTTTTAGGTATCTTGAAGGCAAAATGTTGGAATGACACTTATTTGGACGAAAAGGCGCGAATATACGAAGAAATTGGCCAAAGTCAAGAATCGAGACACTCAGGATGCTGGAACAAAAGGGGACGGCGTCAGGTTCTACTATAGACGCCGTCGGACAAATTTTGTGACGACTCAGTAGCCAAATTGGTCATTTACAAGTGATAGCTTCAGGTTTTAAAAGAGTAGGGTGTCACAACTCAGACGGCCTTGATTTGATCCAGATGACGTCAGAGACTGAAGGGGACGGCGTCATAGTCATAAGGTGACGCTGTCGCAAGACTAACGTGGCCAAGGCGAAACCCTAATAACGGCGACCCGACGGCTTCACAAATTAAAGGGTGACGCCGTCGCATGTGTAATCTTATATATAGAATCCGAATTTTTTAGTTTTCAGTGTATAGTCATTTGGAGTAAAAACCTAAAGCGAACCAAGGCTGTCGTGTACTGTATTTTAGGGTTCCATACCCTATCTTACATCAAGATAAGTGTTTTACTTTATTAATTTAATTATGTCTTCAATTGATTGTGTGTATGCTTGCATGTTCCCCATGTCCGGCTAATTTACTTGTGTGTTTGCTTTGGTAATATGAAACTTAGTTATTGAATATTGATTGGTTGTCTCTTATCTTAATTGTGATTGACCTAGTATTGCGATAGGTCATTCGTTGTGCTAATAATGCTTGATTAATCTTTGTTGAACCTTAGTTTATAATCACCTAGAGTAATTGTAGG
Source organism: Chrysanthemum makinoi (assembly GCA_910596185.1). Taxonomy (NCBI): domain Eukaryota; kingdom Viridiplantae; phylum Streptophyta; class Magnoliopsida; order Asterales; family Asteraceae; genus Chrysanthemum; species Chrysanthemum makinoi. The sequence continues at coordinate 140,557,948 of OU343221.1, read as the reverse complement.
CTATACATCCAAAGAATACCTTAGAGTTAGAGTTTATAAATCCTAGAGATTTTGTAGTCATTAACCTTTGGTAGCTTCAAAGAGTTAGGGATAAACGCATACCCTACGACCTTAGAAACACAACGCAATTAAGAATAAGGACGTGACAATTCAACCATCAATAGGAGATAACTAGGGAGCAATAAAGCCTATGCAAATACATTTTTAACTATCATACGAGCACACAACAATAGATATAGACTACCCTCACCTTAGTTTAGATAATTAGATAAGTAGAAGTAATCGGTAGAAATACCAACCCCCAAATCCAAACCCCGAGATTCGTACCTTTCCATTTCCTAAAAAAATATAAAAAGATAAAAAATAATCTTCCTCAACCCCAACCTTAGCGTAGTAACTTCTCACTAGCATTCCTACTCCCCTAGAGAACTGATAACATCAAATAGTCCTGAATATTAAGTGTCAATTTCCCCCGATAATGCTCATTATTTATATCATTTATATGGATTTACGCTTGTTTTCCATTGTTTTCCACTTTCAGTTAAATTACGAGCATTGGAGGTAAAGAGGCGCGGAAATGGAAACATTACTAAAGATTTATCACAATATGCCTATTTTGAAGAAGTTACGGCGTAACTCCTCTCTCACATTACGCTATAACTATTGCGTGACCCAGAATACCAACTTATAAAGAGGTTACGGCGTAACTCTTCCCAAAGGTTACGACGTAACTCCATTAGGTCAAATGAGGTTCTACGCCGCTGATACTTACGCCGTAACTACATCATCACTTATGACGTAACTGAGTTTATTGAAGACTACGGTGCAACCACTTATTAGGTTACGCCGTAACTAGCAGATCTAGTGCATTTACGACGGAATGGAAGGTTACGACGTAACTCCTATATTGGTTACGCCGTAACCCAGACCTGGCCTATAAATACCCCATGAATTCTAGCATTTCTAATCATCCCATTCCACACACAACTCTCTGAGAACGTGGGAAAAAGCTCAAGGCAGGTCTACGGGAGCATACGGAGTTGTTTCCAAGGGAGAAGTCACACCATTACGATAAGCTTTAGCGTTTATTATTTCTTTTACTTTCAATTCGTGTATTTCGTACCTTTGAATATTGATTTGATTTGCATGATTAATATGAGCGGCTAAGCACCCTTTGGTGCTAGCCTAGTTATGATTCCTTAATTATTTTGTTTGCGTTTACCTTTACTTCCGTACAATTATTTCTAAGTGTATGCATGCATAGTTCTTTGGTAGTCACCCTTGATTCGGTAGTTTTGAATGGCGGTAGAGGCCAATTGCCTAGGAGATATGACCAACTGACCCTAGGTGAGCTGACTGAGACGGGAAGGGTAAGATATGACCAACTGACAACCCTTTCTACTTGTGCGATTTGACCAACTGATCACCTATCGTTTGGATGAACTTAAGAACTGGGGGTGTAGTGTCTAAGTTCCTAACGATCGGGCACTCACTATTTTGTATCTAGCATGTAGCGGTACTTAATGACTTGGCTTATGGGACCAGGAACAACAGGACTTATGATGGTGCGCCTGATTTCTCCTGTGGAGGCATCTTTGCTGATAGGTTAGGGCGAATTGACCAAATGCTGTCCTCTCGAATTTGACCCCACCTAAAGTAATTGGAAGTAGGTAGACATAGACATAACTAGCTAGGATGATTGACTAGGTTAGTACCACTATTCCTATATTGATCTCCCTTTATCTATTTATCTGCTTTTATTCTATTCTGCATTAGTAGTTTAATTAATTAAATCCCTATCGAAACCATTATTATTATATGACAATTAGACTTAGTAACAATCCAACATACATAGCTCTTGGGACGACCTCGGCTTTACCATTTACTACACTACACGCGACCGGGTACACTGCCCGTTAGTGCACTAGGGTATACCATTGGTATAGCGAGACACTATAAATATTAAGACATTGTCAGTAAAACCTACATCAAGTTTCTGGCGCCGCAGCCGGGGAGTTATATTAGGATTAATATTAAGTCTTTCATTTCGTTTTTAAACTTTCCTCACGATCATATTTCTAGATTTCAGGTACCATGGAAGTTGTTAACATCGATGACCTCACTCTTGAGGAATACTTGGCGTTGACAAGAGCGAAACAAGGGCCGGGTCTCGAAAGACCGGCAATCGGAGCGGATGTTCATTTCGAAATTAAAGACCAATTTATGAAGGATCTTTGCGCTAACCCTTTTTCAGGAAACAGGGACGAAGACGCATATGAGCACGTTGAGAATGTCCTATACATCGCTAGGCTTTTCAACATTCCGGACGTGTCTCATGATGCTGTTATGCTAAGGGTATTCCCAATGACTCTTACTGGAGCAGCCAGAAGATGGATCGAAAGATTGCCCGCCGAGGCAGTTAATACTTGGGCGCTACTAAAGAAACACTTTATTCAAAGATATTGCCCGCCATCGAAGATTTCTAACCAGCTTTTGGAGATTCATAATTTCAAACAAGAAGACGACGAAACTCTGTATCAAGCTTGGGACAGATACAACGATCTTCTTTATAAGTGTCCTACCAATGATATGAATAACCAGCAGAAGGTCAATATTTTCTATACAGGAATTAGCGTAACTACAAGGCAAATGCTGGACTATCAAGGACCTATCCTGAACATGACTCCTACCACTGCAATTGAAGCAAAAAGTTTATGTCCAGAATAATGTCAAACTTTATACTTTTGTTAGTAGCAATGTACTTTCATAAGTGCGTACGAGTTTTAGCAATGAACTTTCCATAGTGTTCCATTTTAGTACGTCGATTGACGTATCAAAATGGAACACTTATGGAAAGTTCATTGCTATTCTACAGCTTAAGGTTAAAAAGTACACGTACTAGATTGGAACACTTATGAAAGTACATTGCTATTCTACAACTTAAAAAAATTACACGTACTAAAACGGGACACTTTGAAAAGTACATTGCTATTCTACGACATAAACCCTTAAAAAAATGGCGGACCACTCTCAAAAATGGCACGACGGTGGGAGTAAAAGAAACTAAGGCGGAAGTTTTGACGGAATTGCAGCAATAGCTAGTAAACTTGAAAATCTCGGTAGAGATATGCTGAAAATCAAAGAAATTGTTCATGCCATCCAACTCGGCTGCGAAAACTGTGGTGGGGGACATTTGACTACAAACTGTCCTAAAGTTGACAAGGAAGATACGATCGAGGAAGCTAAATATGGAGAGAATAGGCCTTTATACGGGGATAATCGTAATGGGTTTCGTGGAGGACCCCCACCGTATTATGAGCGTAATGAGAGAATAGCTAACCTAGAGGAAATTATTAACAAGTACCTTGTGGACACTAACAAGAGGCAAAAGGAGCAAGAGGAATGGCTTAAAAAGTTCCAAGAGAACACAAACAAAAGCATCTCTTCCCATGAAATATCACTTAAAAACTTGGAAACTTTAAATGGAAAGCTTGGCGACGAGGTACAAAGAAGAAAAGAAGAACAAAAGAGCAAATCCACTATATGTAAGGCTGTATTCTCTGATGAGTCGGATACTGATGGCGAAAGAGAGTTACGGCATAATCACACTCCAGAGTTACGGCGTAACCCGAATTCAAGCAAAGACACGGGAACCAAGGACTACAACCCTAAAAGAAGAAGTCATTGGTGTAAGGCTATTGCAATTGACGATGGAGAATGCTACAACTTGTGGGCCTCATGTGATCCTTGGAAAACCTGCGATGGTGGTGTTGATAAAGATAGGATAAAAGATGATAGATACAAGTGGACTACACTAAACAACGAAGAAAGGTTAGCCAAGTTCTCAATTAACGAAGTGGAAGGGACGCCCATTAAGCATTTCTGCAAACCCTTACTCATCATGGGAGATGAGATTACTCACGCTTGGCCAACGTGCAATCCTTTTCGTGATTATTGCAACGGAGGAGGTAATGAGAAGAACGAAGTTTGGATATGCCCACACGAATCTGGGAGGCACGACGTTGATTTTGGAAATCTATCATTCAGTGATTGGTATTCGATAAGATTCGGGGACGCGACAATTAATTCAACTCTGTTCGAAATCGGAACTCAAATATGAGAAACACATTCTTCGGGGAAAACCATTAAGCCCCTCGATGATATTCCTTCTGAAGATGACGATGACGAAGGAGTTCGAAATCATTGGTGCGAACAAATTAAAACCAGCGACGGAAAAGTTTGGGCCTCCAGCAACCCTTTTGAGTATGAATGTGATGGAGGAAGCAGCATTGAGAGAGCTGGGGAAGACGAATTCCTTTGGACTTCAACTAATGATTCCGAAAGAACAGAACTGCCTTGGCCAGATGATCTCGGATTCAATGATTGGGTCCAAATTAAATACGGAAAAATTGACGCGTTAACTAAAAAGAAAATCTGGGAAGGGTATATGAGTGAAGATCAACCTAACAACGATGTTCACCATAAAAAAACAGAAGGAGACACCAAGTGTTCATCTAAGGTAGAAAATGAAGAGTGCAAGCAAATACTCAACCAACTTGAAGATACCGATTCCGACAATGATGATTTCGATTATCTCGAGTTACAAGGCGAAGACGGTTTCATTGACCCAGATGATGAAGTACACGAGAAAAGAAGATGCAAGCTTCTTGGCATCCCATTCAAGAGGCCACCACCTATTATAGCCGAAAATTTTGAGTTTACGCGATACCATTTGGGGCCTGAAGAAAAATTTTGCAAGATACGGAAAATGGAAACCAAAGAATATCTCCGCACTGCCACAAATGTCGGATGGGTTAGGCGCAACTTAATTAAAGACATGGAAGAAGTCGGTGATGTTCAAAGGCCCCCATAGAAGCCCCACGGCTCTGAGTCTAACTTAAAGACTCGTTAATAAAGAAAAGTGCTCTTTCGGGAGACAACCCGAATTATCCCTTTATTTTTTTTTTATTTCCTTTCTATTGGGTTTTGTGTTTTCTAACCATTTTTGCAGGAAACGAGGAACTAATTGCTGCTGCAGTTGCTGATCTGAACAGAGTTACGGCGTAACTCATCTTGGTGATTACGCCGTAACCAACATTTTAGCAGCAGAATTCTAGACGCATTACCAACTACAGCGTAATACCATCTCAGTGGTTACGCCGTAACTACCCTTGACTCATGCCCATGGTTTTGCCAGTTACGGCGTAACTCCCTCATAGGAGTTACGACGCAACTTTCCTCTGGTTTAATTCTTTCATTTTAAAACACAGTAACCTTGTATTAGTTTTTAAATGAACTTTGTGAGTGTGTTCCCTATAAACCCTCACGAGACTTCACTCTTCCACTTGGGACACCAAGTGGTCTAAAAGGCTTGTTGCATATTCTAAATGCAACCGTGATTCCTACGAAAGTGAGTTAGGTTTGTTTTTGGTTTTTTCATTTTTTTTAGAATTATGCTTGTCGGTATTGTGAATTCAGGGATTGAAGTTTGTTCATGACGCTTAAACGAAGGCGCGGTTCTTTTTCGTGGGCCTTCTTCTTTTTGGAGCAAATTTCAGGGATGTTCTCGCTCTAATTCTACCTTTCTCTTCACCTTTATTTTAATGCCTAGTACAAAAGGACTTTGTACAATTCAAGTGGGGGGACGGGAGTAGAATTATCTCTTGAACTTTATTTCGCCCTCATTTTTCTAGTTTATTTTGAAAAATTATGCCATTTTTAAAATTTTGACATGTTTTTCCTAACCTAACTAGATTAGACCTTAGTCGAGCACATACAACCCTTGACATTACATGGTGAGATTAGCCTTATCCGTTTCCAATATTTTACCCCAAATCCACCAAATTATGAGTGTGCCGGTAGCTTGTAAACTTTAGAACTTGGCATTTGCATCATTTCGAGACCATAGACGAGGTATGTTGAGTTAGCTCGATGTATTTGGACTTTTCAGTTTCGTAAGGCAATATTATAGGATTATCACCCAAATAGCCTACCATTGTGAGTCTATCGATTAGTCACCTCGACTTCTCGACCCCCATGTGAAACCCTTTTGTTGCACTCACCTTTAGTGCAAGATACACCCTTCTGAGCCATTCCTTTCATTTTGTCAACCCAATATATTGTTTCGTTACACCTATACACCTTAGCCTACCCTGTAGTCTTTATTTGTGATTGGCAAGTCATCATTTGCCTAAGTTCAAGGTTCGAGTGGAAAGGTTTGAAAATCACGCTTTCATCGACAACATTTATGAAGATCATTGAAGACTCCCCGAATTCCCATTGTTCATCTCAAGTGGGGGGATGTTATGGTATTATGTTATGTTGATTCAAAAAAAAATGATTCGAAAAAATAAATAAATAAATAAATAAATAAAAAATAAATAAAAAAGTTAATTGAGTTATGATATTGTTAAGTGCGATGTTATAAGCACTGTAGTATGAGCTTTATTGATTAGTATCGAGGAGGCCACCTCAGTCACATTTGAAGATTGGAGTTGGTAGTTATGACAACAGAAGAAGAAAAGGTAGTGTGCCCATCACGACGTCCTCTAATGACACAACTACCTTGCATTTCATGATCCGGTTTCTAGACTTCTAAGCTTGAACTTTGGGCAGACGGTAAGTGGTGATGACTTGGTTATAGATTTAGACTACCTTTTTGTTTTTCATTTTACACCAATTATATATCCCATGTCTTATCCTACCCTTTAGTCATGAAGCGTGTCTAGGTGATGCAGCGAGCAATCTTTGGTGTCTTGGCCATGCATTTGGTCATGTATCATTGATTTTGTCCACTTCGCCGTGACATGTTAGTAATGACGAGTCACCCCTTAAGCTTTGTCGTGTCTACCCATATTGCCTTCGAGAATTGTTTATCCCTTAACTCTAGTGGTGGAGATTTGTGTAACCGACAAGCTTATGATAGAATACATGCTATGTCTGTGCGATTGAGTGATTACCCCGAAATTGACACTTAGAATAGTTGAGAGATTTGAGTGTTTGTTCCCCTTTCGTGAGGTGTTCGGCTTTGTTTTATTCTAGCATAAGGGATTTGTAAACTCATATTTTCCAGGTTTTGGGAGATATCTTTTTAGGAATCTATCTAATAAGGTCTACTTGAGGGCAAGTAGAGTTCAAGTGGGGGGATATTTGATAACATCAAATAGTCCTGAATATTAAGTGTCAATTTCCCCCGATAATGCTCGTTATTTATATCATTTATATGGATTTACGCTTGTTTTCCATTATTTTCCACTTTTAGGTAAATTACGAGCATTGGAGCTAAAGAGACGTAGAAATGGAAACATTACTAAAGATTTATCACATTATGCCTAATTTGAAGAAGTTGCGGCGTAACTCCTCTCTCACATTACGCCGTAACTATAGCGTGACCCAGAATACCAACTTATCAAGAGGTTACGGCGTAACTCTTCCCAAAGGTTACGATGTAACTCCATTAGGTCAAATGAGGTTCTACGCCGCTGATACTTACGCCGTAACTACATCATCACTTACGACGTAACTGAGTTTATTGAAGACTATGGCGTAACCACTTATTAGGTTACGCCATAACTAGCAGATCTAGTGCATTTATGAAGGAATAGAAGGTTATGACGTAACTCCTATATTGGTTACGCCATAAACTAGACCTGGCCTATAAATACCCCATAAATTCCAGCATTTCTAATCATCCCATTCCACACACAACTCTCTGAGAACGTGGGAAAAATCTCAAGGCAGGTCTAGGGAGCATACGGAGCTGTTTCCAAGGGAGAAGTCACACCATTACGATAAGCTTTAGCGTTTATTATTTCTTTTACTTTCAATTCATGTATTTCGTACCTTTGTATATTGAATTGATTTGCATGATTAATATGAGCGGCTAAGCACCCTTTGGTGCTAGCCTAGTTATGATTCCTTAATTTTTTTGTTTGCGTTTACCTTTACTTCCATACAATTATTTCTAAGTGTATGCATGCATAGTTCTTTGGTAGTCACGCTTGATTCGGTAGTTTTGAATGGACGTAGAGGCCAATTGCCTAGGAAATATGACTAACTGACCTTAGGTGAGCGGACTGAGACGGGAAGGGTAAGATATGACCAACTGACGACCCTTTCTACTTGTGCGATTTGACCAACTGATCACCTATCGTTTGGATGAACTTAAGAACTGGGGGTGTAGTGTCTAGGTTCCTAACGGCCGGGCACTCACTATTTTGAATCTAGCATGTAGCGGTACTTAATGACTTGGCTTAGGGGACCAGGAACAACAGGACTTATGACGGTGCACCTGATTTGTCCTGTGGTGGCATCTTTGCTGATAGGTTAGGGCGAATTGACCAAATGTTGTCCTCTGGATTTTGACCCCACCTGAAGTAATTGGAAGTAGGTAGACGTAGACATAACTAGCTAGGATGATTGACAAGGTTAGCACCACTATTCCTCTATTGATCTCCCTTTATCTATTTATCTGCTTTTATTCTATTCTGCATTAGCAGTTTAATTAATTAAATCCTTATCAAAACCATTATTATTCTATGACATTTAGATTTAGTAACAATCCAACACATATAGCTCTTGGTACGACCTCGGCTTTACCATTTACTACTGCCCGTTAGTGCACTAGGGTAGACCATAGGTATAGCGAGACACTATAAATATTAATACCTGGTCAGTAAAACCTGCATCAAGAACGATATCAATACCCGTGGCTTACCCTAATAATACACTACAACGATTAGGTTCACTGCCTAGGGTGTTGAAAAACTTGCTCGATGAAAAGGAAGTTCCTTTGACCCCGAACGCGCTGTGTAAGCATATCAAGTTTTTGGCGCCGCTGCAGGGGAATAGAATAGCTGGTTAGGAGTCCACCTAGTTTAGGTTTCCTTTCTTGATTCCTATCAAGTAAGCTTTTTTTTCCCAATTTTTAGCTTCCTCGCAGTCTATCTCCCTTCTTCGTGACCTTTGTTCGTGTCCCATCACTTTTCATCATGGAAGGTGATAACCAACCACCACTCATCAACCCACCACCACATGACCCACCAAGAAACCGTACTCTTGGTGAATACTCAAGACCAAGCCACCTAGACTATAGGAACACCATTGAGCTTCCCAACCAAGCCCAAACTACGGTCCTGCGATCCGACACCATCCGGTTGGTGCTAAACGGATGTGCATTCCATGGACTTCGTTCCGAAGATCCTAATCAGCATCTTAAGGATTTCCTTAAAATTGTCGATTCCATCGACCTCGATGCTACTAGTCGGGAGACCACGCATCTGCATCTCTTCCAATTATCTCTACGGGACCAAGCTAGTAATTGGCTTGAGCGACTTCCCGCCGGCTCCATCTCAAGTTGGGATGATCTCACCTCTCTCTTCCTTGCTTAATTTTTCCCACCGAGGAGAACCACTAAGCTTAGGAATGATATCTTGATGTTCCAACAATGTCAAGGTGAATCTCTCTACGAAGCATGGACTCGATTCAAGGACTTACTCCATAGAGTGCCTCATCACGGCATTGATCTTTGGCTTCAAGTCCAACGCTTCTATGATCATGTCAACTTCCCCACTAAGCGATCGATTGACCAAGCGACCGGTGGAAAACTTAGTGATCTCACCGTGGAAGAATCATGGGGTATAATAGAGGACCTTGCTCTCTATGACAACGAAAGATGGAATGACCCCCGTGAGTTGCCCAAAACCGTTAATGCAATCTCCTTGCCTCCTATTGAATCACAATCTTCTGACCGTAGGATGCTCGAGCTTGAAGATCAAGTTAAATTCCTAATAAGCTCCTTTCGAAAATCCTAAGTCTTCACGCCAAGTGAACAAAGTTTCTTCCTCATGTGATCCGTGAAATGGTCCTCATAACACGTGCACTTGCACAAGATTCCCTGAACAAGCTTCCGTTGACTACGCATCCTCGCGTACTAATGGAAAGGGAGGAAGATTCCCTACCACACGCGGACCTAGGATTTTTAATGACACCCGAGAAGCATGGAAGGGCAAGCCTGACTTTTATTAGGGACAAACCAAGGAATTCACATCCAATGATTTCTCATGGCCCCCATCTCACGGCCCTAACCAACAAAACATTGAGGGGATGTTGCAACACCAAGTCGCATCCCAAGAAGCTCAAATAGCTAAGCTCTCGGACCGTTTTAACCAGCAACAAGCCGAGATGGATAGGAAGATAGATATCCTCTTGAAAGCCATGACAAATAGTGATAGGAAGGTTAATGCTATCTCAACTCCCTAAACTCCCGGTGTAGAGATTAAGGACCCAAGTAAGCTAGCTAAGCACGTTCAATTCGTCAATACCATCACCTTAGTGAAAACTAATAGAACAAATGACGAAGCGAACCATGAAACGATACTTGAGGTTAGTGAAACACCGAGGAATGAAAAAACCAAGGAAGTAGATGAAGTAGGCAATGAATATTTCAATAAGTTTCCTACAAAAGAAGAACTATCTCGCCACCCTCACTTAGTGCGTGACCTCCATCACATGTATGTTAGGAGAAGCCCTAGGATCAAGTTCGGAAACCCTTGGAATCTTAACATACCATGTTCCATAGGACACCTTTTCGTGGCAAAGGCCTACATTGACCACAAATCCCCAATAAACATAATGACTAGCACCTACTATAATTGGTTAATGAAGAAGCCTATCCCAACTAGGCAAGATCCCGATAATCCTAGGGTTAGTTGCAATTTTCTTGGTAGAGTGAAGGGATTGCCCGTGTATGTAGGTAGTTTCACTTTTCCTATGGATTTCATAATAGTGGATGACATTAGTACGGCCATAGATCATAGCTTATCCCACGTTATTCTAGGGAAGCCTTTAATAGAAAGCAACGGGATTACTTATGATCCCTCATTAGGAATAGTGCGATTCAAGGATGAGACTGATGATGTAGCCTACCAAATGCCGTTTAAGATTGAGAAATTTTCATCACTCTCCAATGATGAAAAGGAACTTAAACTATCGGTCTACTATAGGAATGAGGAGGATAAGGAGAAAGGAGTGGATTATGTTATGGTCAATATTTTCTGTTTCTATAAGGATTGCTTGAACTTAGGACCGGAATATAGAACTAAATGGGGAGAGGAAGACCTCTTAGAAAGGTGCATCATAGGGCACTTCTACAACATGGAATCACCTAATAGAGATCGTCATGAGGAAGAAGGTGACGGTAATAAAGTCACGTAGGGGCACGACTTCGAGTCTAGCTACAAGACTCAAAAATAAAGTAAAGCGCTTCGTGGGAGGAAACCCATGCTTAATTGTTTGCTTGTTTGTGTCGTGTATCTTTTATTGATTGTTTATTCTCATGTTTTAATTTGTAAAAATGCTTTATTTTGTCTTTAACCTCGTCTTAATTACATATAAAAGTATTTTACATAAGGGATAAGTGTAGGGAGGATTACACACGTTTTCAAAAGAAACATAAACATGAGAATTACAATTAATTAAAAGATATACATGTGTGTTTGTTCAAGTCAAATGCTTGTATCGAGTCATAATGGATGTTTTGCAGGAAATTTTTCCAAATTCTAAAGATAAAAATGTTCCAGAATTTTTTCCAGAAAATCGCAGACCAGTTTCTGTCAGGATAACCTGACGGCGTCAGGATCGCAACCTGACGGCGTCAAGAAGGAGCAGAAACAACTGATTACTTTTTGTAGGATATAGGATTTCATAAACACACTAAACCATAATCATATGGGGCGTTCAAGTTAGTTTAGAGAGAGAAAGTTCTAGAGAGAGAAAGAGAAGAGAGTTGGGAACTATGTGAAACAAAGAAAAATGGTATTGAAGCTTCAACCCTCTACCTTGGGAGATAGAGGGTATTTATAGTGTCTTACAAATAACGCCACCTACGGGCTGTGGATCAGGCATACAGTGGGTTTAGACCCGTCTGTCCTCCACGGTGTTACATAACAAAATACTTACTAACATAACTTGACTACGACTACGAGCTTTCTAACGAATACATATACTTGAGGTGACCGAATCTTTAACGACTGAATTTTCTAATTCCTAACAATCTCCCCCTAAGGGAGTCTTTCTATGAGATGTGTGGATTAGGGATCGATTTTGAGTGTAGCATGCTGTGGTAATAGGTTCAGCCCATAGAAACATTGGAACCTTTGAGTAAATCAGCATTGTTCTTGCAGCTTCCACAAGAGTTCGATTTCGTCTTTCAACTACACCGTTCTGTTGAGGAGTTCGTGGAACACTTCTTTGAGGACTGATTCCAATACTTTCATAAAATTCATTGATTTCTTTATTAACAAACTCAGTTCCATTGTCTGATCGGACGATTCTAACTGTTTTGTTAAGTCGGACCTGCAGTTGTTTAATAAGTTTAATGATGGCATCTGGAGTTTCATCCTTTGTTCTTAAAAACTTAACCGGTGAATCGGAGTAGTCATTAACCACAACTAACACATATCTCTTCCCATTAATAGTTTGCACTCTCATGGGTCCACATAAATCCATGTGAATATTATGTAGAACTTCCATAATGTAAATTTGTAGTTTTAGGTTTATGGGCATACTTCTTGCTTTTTCCCAATTGACATGCTGAACAAAGATGATCTTTTTCATACTAAAGTCTAGGTAGTCCTCTTACTAAGTCCTTTCTGGAAAGATTGTTTATGTTACCGAAGTTCAAGTGATTGAGACGACGGTGCCATAGCCATGACTTAGTTTTGGAAGCCTTGACAGCAGGGCATGGGTGAAGCTTTCATGATGTCTTCGATAGAGATGGTGTATAGGTTTGAACCACGAGTTCCTCTGAGAAGTTCCACACCATCAAGATCTCTAACAAAGCGAGTATGTTTTCTGAAGGCCACTTCTAAGTCGAGTCACAAAAGCTGTCCAACGAAAAATAGATTATGTCCAAGACCTTCAACATAATATACCCTGAAATCACACTATTTCCAACCACGTAATCTCCATAACCAATAATAGCACCAAATGATCGTTCGAATCTAATTGTCACGGTAAATTTCCTCAAAAGTTCATGAGCCGTGACCGTCTCCAGTCATATGCTTGGAACATCCTCAGTAGGCACCACGAACGATTTAAACGATCTGCAGTTGAACACGCACAAGAATGGATAATGGATAATTGGGATCCCCATGCAAGAATGGGTTCCATTTGGTTAGTAACAGTGATTGGAACACCCACATCATAAATAGAAACACCCATATCAGAAATAGAAGCAATGGAATCATTAGGAGTAGATGCAATGTTGGTGTCCGTATGTGACCTATTCAAAGTATGTTCACTTCTTAAAGGAATAGTTCTACCAGTAGGCATCCATTTTCTAGTGGGCATTGCCTTAGCCGATTGAGGGCAGAACTGATTATCCTTATGGCCAAAAGGTATCCATTGATAACCTATCTTACTAAATGTTCTTCCTGTGGGTTTCCACTGTTTTCTAACTTTCTTTCGTTTTTGCCATTTAGCCTTCTTAGCATGATTTTTAGCATTAACAATTTTAACTGGGCATTTGACAGCATTAGACAAAACATTCACACCACATTCATGATTAGCAACATAATTCAAGCAGATATCATTACATGGTTTGCAGATAGTATCAGAATTAAAATTAATTACAGTACGCCTATGGCTAATACTAGAATCAACACGATTCATTTTATTCAACTCAAACTTAAAGTTCCTAGGTTGGTCTTCTACTCTCTTCCAATGCACATTCTTAGCTTGCGAGGTCCTATCTTGCTTGGTATTTCTTGGAGGCTTTGACCCGCTTGCTTTAATATCACTGATTACTCCTGTAGAGGGAATTATGGGAACATTAGTTGGTTGATCTACTTTTTGCATTCCTGAACTAGATGTGCAAGGATCTGAACTACTAGAAGGCACATTAGTGTTCACTTTCTTAAAGTTCGGCATGGAATGGTTTGTATGCTTGGCACTAGGCATAGAACAAGGCATCACAGCTTTACCTTTCGCACCTAAGGATTTAGGACATGTTGCAATTAGACATTCTAGCAGCTCCTGAGATCATTTGGCCTGAATACAAGCAAACCTAATTTCTCTATCAAAAGGCTTATTTATGAAATCCTCTTCCACAATCTCACGGAGACATTCTAGACTATCCTTAAAGTGAGCACAATAGTTATGAAACACAAGTTCATTATACCTCAGATGAGGAGGAATGTATTTAATAGTCATAGTATATTTTCAATCAGAGGATGACTTTCAAGCAACATTCTCATTAAAAACAAGTGCCAGTTTCCCTTTTTTCTGACTCCTCAGATTCTCAATTTCTTTTTGTAAAGAAGTTATTTTTTCGTTGTTTTCGTCACGAGTGACTTTCATTGAATCATATAACTCTTTAAAGTGTCATTTAACTTTTTCATTTTCTTCTAGAAAACTCTCGTTTTCTTTTTGTAAAGAATTTACTAAGTTTTGAAGATGAAAAGTTTGAGAATACTGAGAATCTAAAGGAGGAGGCATTTGGGAGGCAGTCACATTGTTCTTTTCACCCTTTAATTGAGAAATTTGGGCTTTCAACTTTCTGATCGTGTTACAATGAGCTTGAATCTGTTCATCACGTTTGTTTATCTGAAAAACTGCATCAAACTCTGGAGCATCTAAAGATGTCTTGATATTTGAGGTATTGACATTTTTTTTAAGATTTTGATATTTTAGTTGTGAATTAAAATGTTCTACTTCTAGTTTAGAAAGATGTTTTACCAAATTATCGTGATCATCCAGATCAATTTTCTCATTTAGTTTAGAATTATTCTTTTCAAGCTCAATGACACAATTATGGGAGACTTTCAGAGCAACAGATAATTCATGAAATTGAGAAGCATTAATGGAACAATTCGTAGCAGTGTAAAACACATCTTGAGTAATACATTCAGAAATAAGATTCTCATTCAATGTATGCAAGTTCTTCCTCTCAATCTCATTATATTTTAACTCTCGCTCATAGTCACTAACCTCAACTATCATTGCATCAAATTCCTTTTCCATTTCTTTAATATCTAAATCCATTCCCTTTTTAAGACTCTCAAATTGATCTTTTAGTTGTTTAAAGAAAGGCATGACCTTAGTTAAATAGCATTCTTTAGTTTGCTCAAAACCCCTTTCCCCTTCAGTTATACCAGTGGGTGTGATCCTTTTCTTACAAGTTTTTTCAAAATCAACAAATAATTGAAAGATAACATATTTATCGATTAAGGTCTTTCTTTTAGTGGCAATAGGGACTAGATGGATTGGTGTATTTGGAGGATAGACAGTCGGAAGGCATTTTCCTAAGAGGGGTTTGTTACAACAAGATTCTCTCTGCTTTTGCTTATCCATATCTTTCTTCCAAAAACTTGCTCTGGGGTTAACATTGAGTTTGAGGCTTAAACATGTTAAGGGATATCCAATTTTCCTTAGTGTAATCATGAGGGTTGATAGTTATGTTTTTCTCTTTACATGTAGGGTTGTTGAGTTTTTTATTCATTTTCTCCCTAGTGACTTCATCTGATTTCTTATCTTCCTAGTGCACTCAGAGCAACTAGGTTTTGTCTAGGTGGCTTAAGGATTTCATTACCATCATAAATAACCTTATGAGCACTCTAGCCTTTTAATGACTCCTGGATTTGGTTCTTCAACAAGGGGAATGCTATGCTTATCGCTTAAGACTCTACGCTTAGTGATCAAGTGTAAATGGTATTCCCTTGTACGTACAACTTATTTTCAAGCTTGTTTTTCAAAGTTTTTAGATTGGAAAATCATTCAAAAGTTTTGATTCCTTAGCATTGAATTCTTGCTTAAGCATTTTAACATTTTCTTGAAGTTTTTGTTTTTGCTTAGCGTTAGAAAGTTCACTCTTGTTTTAATACTTCTCTAAAAACTTTTTTGAATTTATAGGTATTCATTTCCCGCCATCGTAGTTAAGTTAACTCAAACTTAGATAAATAGTAGACTTGTTCTTTTTATCATCAGAGGAATCATCAGCACATGCGTGTATTCATCAAAAAGCATAGCGTGATCATCATTGACTGCAGAAGATATTACTTGGTACAATCCTCACTTTCACTTTGCTTCACATATTGATCATATGGGACAATATTGCCATTACCCTCATCATCAATATCTGATTCATAAGTTTCAAGAGATTGTACTTTATTATTCATCTTTTGCTCATCAACATCATCATATAGTTTTAATACCTCTGAGATGATTGATTCTTTAGATGGACTAGCTTGCCTTTGTGGTGATGAGGCCTTAGGAGACCATTGGAGAAATGCTAGCCATGAAGATTGTCTGTGCAGTAGGTTCATCATCGACGTCAAAGTCGTATGCATCACCATCGACTTGAAATGCATTCTGATGATTGTGACCTATCTCCTGAATCGGTTGCTCATCCACATCTGCATCATATGTCTTGGCATTGCCCTCAGCAAGAAACAACAACTCCTCTTCATCCAAAGCTGCACCATTATCCTGAGCTTGTACGAGCAACATCTTGTCTCTGAAGTATTCTGCATTCTGTGGACGTTTTAGAGATGTGCAGTTCCTAGCAATGTGTCCCTCCCCACCACATATGTAGCATTTGACTGGCTTTGCTTGTCCTTGATTTGGATTCCTTCCACAATTCTGATTTGCTACATATCCTCTACCAACTCCACCCCTTCCCTGTTCATACTGCCTTTCTTGAACTGGTTGCACCACAACCTTCCCATCTCTGACTGTAGCTTGATTGTGTAGATTGGATGTTGGTCTGAGGTTATTGTTGGTGTGTGGGAGAGAGTTCATGTTTTGACTAACCATGAGAGACAGTTGATTGATGAAGTTTTCCATGAGTGTGTTTGAGTTTGGAGGCTTATATGTGTTTCAGGATGAGCTTGTAATTACCATTACCCATGGGTATGACTTGAGATGCTTTGGTGGTAATACCAACATTGGTGTAGAAAGCTGTAAAATCATTTGGTGAGCTTGATTCTCCTTGATTGGTTTTGAACTGATCCAGATCCTTTTTTCAACATAGCATGCCTCTCATTCTGAAGAAGGAAGGCATACAATTGCTCATAGTTTGTATTCTTTAGTCCTTTGGTTAGCTTCACATAAGTGACAAATTTGTGCCACTCGGGATTCATGTTGTTTACAAACTTTGAATTCAGCTGAATATTTGGCATGGTCATTTTGATGTTCCGCATATCATTCACAAGCTTATGGAATCTCACGTACTCATAGACACTCTCATCTGGTTTCATCTTGAAATGCTCAAACTCATCATCATTGTGATTCTCTGTCTTCCTTGGTTAATTCAGAGCCTGAGAAAAAGCATTTGACATTATCCCAAACTGCCTTGGCTTCAATGTTGTGATTGATAAGCTTGTAGATATATTTTGGAAGACCCTGAAGTATAATGTTAGAAGCCCTGATATCAGCATCGAATCTCTTTTTCTCCTTATCATTGAGTTCATCATACATCTTTGGCATGTATAATCCAGTGATCATTGTTCCATCTGCAGCTGTATCAATTAAGTCTCTTGTAGTCTCAACCTGATAAGGTCCTTCATCAATGGATTTGAGAATGTTGACCCCATTTTCCTTTCCAAGACAGTATAATCGGATTCGTTGAGCCCATGAGTCATAATCAGTTCTGTCAAGCATAGTGGACGATTATCGATCCAGCTGCTTGAATGTCCTCACTACAGAAGAAACGATAGTAGGTACGATGTTTGACATGATTACAAGTTCTACGGATTTTACTATTCCTTGATTAAACCGGAAATTGATTCTTTCACGGGATTTTACTAAACCAAAAGAACAACCGTAAAATGTAGCACGAAGAAGTAACAAGTCTCAATAGACAAGTAGCTAAACAATCAACTTGCTTAGTTATCAACTCGCTAAACAACCAACTCGCTAAAGAAACAGTCACTAAAGACCCAACTCGCTTAATAGCCAAGTCGCATATAGAGACAACTCGCTTAATAGCAAGTCGAAAACAGAGACAACTCGCTTAACCACCAAGTCGCTTAAAACTAACTCGCACTGCATAAACTCGCTTAATAGCCAAGTCGCTTTAGAACTCAAGTCGCTTAATTAAACAACTCGCTTAGAACCTAAGTCGCATAAAGAGTCAACTCGCTAAATAGCCAAGTCGCATATACCAACTCGCTTCCAATAACAAAGCGACTCGCTTCGAAGAAACAAAAACTCCGAGACTCAACTCGCTTCGTATAACTTTCACAAATAACCACTTTATCAATAAAAAACAACCAAACCACAATGATTTATGCCTTCCAATTCAAAACATAAACACATATGATGATCCTAAACACAAAAGTACAAGCAAAATTCAAACTTTAACACTAGAATTTGTCCAAATGATTCAAACTCTCCTAAACACTTAAAACCCCAAAAACCTTATGAATTCCACCAAAACAAAGAGCACGAAAGATGAGTGATCAAACCATGGCTCTTGATACCAATTGTAGGATATAGGATTTCACAAACACACTAAACCATAATCATATGAGGTGTATAAGTTGTTTAGAGAGAGAAAGTTCTAGAGAGAGAAAGGGAAGAGAGTTGGGAACTATGTGAAACAAAAGAAAATGGTATTGAGCTCCAACCCTCTACCTTGGGAGGTAGAGGGTATTTATAGTGTCTTACAAATAGACGCCTCCTACGGGCTGTGGATCAGGAATTCAGTAGGTAAAGACCCGTCCTTCCTCCACGGTGTAACTTAACAAACTACTTACTAACATAACATGACTACGACTACGAGCTTTCTAACGAATACATATACTTGAGGTGACC
>OU343221.1:140444476-140539035 GCA_910596185.1 Chrysanthemum makinoi | reverse complement strand
CCAAGAGCTCAAATAGCTAAGCTCACGGCCGTTTAACCGGCAACAAGCCCGAGATGGATAGGAAGATAAGATATCCTCTTGAAACCATGACAAATAGTGATAGGAAGGTAATGCTATCTCAACTCCTAAACTCGGTGTAGAGATTAAGGACCCAAGTAAGCTAGCTAAGCACGTTCAATTCATCAATACCATCACCTTAGTGAAACCTAATAGAACAAATGACGAAGCGAACCATGAAACGATACTTGAGGTTAGTGAAACACCGAGGAATGAAAAAACCAAGGAAGTAGATGAAGTAGGCAATGAATATTTCAATAAGTTTCCTACAAAAGAAGAACTATCTCGCCACCCTCACTTAGTGCGTGACCTCCATCACATGTATGTTAGGAGAAGCCCTAGGATCAAGTTCGGAAACCCTTGGAATCTTAACATACCATGTTCCATAGGACACCTTTTCGTGGCAAAGGCCTACATTGACCACAAATCCCCAATAAACATAATGACTAGCACCTACTATAATTGGTTAATGAAGAAGCCTATCCCAACTAGGCAAGATCCCGATAATCCTAGGGTTAGTTGCAATTTTCTTGGTAAAGTGAGGATTGCCGTGTATGTAGGTAGTTTCCTTTTTCCTATGGATTTCATAATAGTGGATGACATTAGTACGGCCATAGATCATAGCTTATCCCACGTTATTCTAGGGAAGCCTTTAATAGAAAGCAACGGGATTACTTATGATCCCTCATTAGGAATAGTGCGATTCAAGGATGAGACTGATGTAGCCTAATACCAATGCCAAGATTGAGAATTTTTCATCACTCTCCAATGATGAAAAGGAACTTAAACTATCGGTCTAATATAGGAAGGGAGGATAAGGAGAAAGGAGTGGATTATGTTATGGTCAATATTTTCTGTTTCTATAAGGATTGCTTGAACTTAGGACCGGAATATAGAACTAAATGGGGAGAGGAAGACCTCTTAGAAAGGTGCATCATAGGGCACTTCTACAACATGGAATCACCTAATAGAGATCGTCATGAGGAAGAAGGTGACGGTAATAAAGTCACGTAGGGGCACGACTTCGAGTCTAGCTACAAGACTCAAAAATAAAGTAAAGCGCTTCGTGGGAGGAAACCCATGCTTAATTGTTTGCTTGTTTGTGTCGTGTATCTTTTATTGATTGTTTATTCTCATGTTTTAATTTGTAAAAATGCTTTATTTTGTCTTTAACCTCGTCTTAATTACATATAAAAGTATTTTACATAAGGGATAAGTGTAGGGAGGATTACACACGTTTCAAAAGAAACGTAAACATGAGAATTACAATTAATTAAAAGATATACATGTGTGTTTGTTCAAGTCAAATGCTTGTATCGAGTCATAATGGATGTTTTGCAGGAAATTTCTCCAAATTCTAAAGATAAAAATGTTCCAGAATTTTTTCCAAAAAATCGCAGACCAGTTTCTGTCAGGATAACCTGACGGCGTCAGGATCGCAACCTGACGGCGTCAAGAAGGAGCAGAAACAACTGATTACTTTTTGTAGGATATAGGATTTCATAAACACAATAAACCATAATCATATGGGGCGTTCAAGTTAGTTTCGAGAGAGAAAGTTCTAGAGAGAGAAAGAGAAGAGAGTTGGGAACTATGTGAAATAAAGAAAAATGGTATTGAAGCTTCAACCCTCTACCTTGGGAGGTAGAGGGTATTTATAGTGTCTTACAAATAAAGCCACCTACGGGCTGGATCGGGCATACAGTGGGTTAAGACCTGCGTCCTCCACGCGTGTTACATAACAAAATACTTAAACATAACTTGACTACGACTACGAGCTTTGAATACATATACTTGGGTGGCCGATCTTTACGACTGAATTTTCTAATTCCTAACAATCTCCCCCTAAGGGAGTCTTTCTATGAGATGTGTGGATTAGGGATCGATTTTGAGTGTAGCATGCTGTGGTAATAGGTTCAGCCCATAGAAACATTGGAACCTTTGAGTAAATCAGCATTGTTCTTGCAGCTTCCACAAGAGTTCGATTTCGTCTTTCAACTACACGTTCATTAAGGAGTTCGTGGAACACTTCTTTGAGGGTGATTCCAATACTTTCATAAAATTCATTGATTTCTTTATTAACAAACTCAGTTCCATTGTGCGATCGGACGATTCTAACCGTTTTGTTAAGTCGGAGCTGCAGTTGTTTAATAAGTTTAATGATGGCATCTGGAGTTTCATCCTTTGTTCTCAAAACAACTTAGTGATGAATGGGAGTAGTCATTAACCATAACTAACACATATCTCTTCCCATTAATAGTTTGCACTCTCATGGGTCCACATAAATCCATGTGAATGGTATGTAGAACTTCCATAACAGAATTTGTAGTTTTGGGTTTATGGGCATACTTCTTGCTTTTTCCCAATTGACATGCTGAACAAAGATGATCTTTTTCATACTAAAGTCTAGGTAGTCCTCTTACTAAGTCCTTTCTGGAAAGATTGTTTATGTTACCGAAGTTCAAGTGATTGAGACGACGGTGCCATAGCCATGACTTAGTTTTAGAAGCCTTTGACAGCAGGCAGATGGGTGAAGCTTTCATGATGTCTTCGATAGAGATGGTGTATAGGTTTGAACCGAGTTCCTCGAGAAGTTCCACCATCAAGATCTCTAACAAAGCGAGTATGTTTTCGAAGGCCACTTCTAAGTCAGTCACAAAACTGTCCAACAGAAATAGATTATGTCCAAGACCTTCAACATAATATACCCTGGAAATCACACTATCTCCAACCACGTAATCTCCATAACCAATAATAGCACCAAAATGATCGTTCCCGAATCTAATTGTCCCGGTAAATTTCCTCACAAAGTTCATGAGCCGTGACCGGTCTCCAGTCATATGCTTGGAACAGCCTCAGTCCAGGCACCACAGAACGATTTGAACGATCTGCAGTTGAACACAGACAAGAATGGATAACTGGATAATTGGGATCCCCATGCAGAATGGGTTCCATTTGGTTAGTAATAGTGATTGGAACACCCACATCAGAAATAGAAACACCCATATCAGAAATAGAAGCAATGGAATCATTAGGAATAGATGCAATGCTGGTGTCCGTATTTGACCTATTCAAAGTATGTTCACTTCTTAAAGGAATAGTTCTACCGGTAGGCATCCATTTTCTAGTGGGCATTGTCTTAGCCGATTGAGTCAGAAGCTGATTATCCTTATGGCCAAAAGGTATCCATTGATAACCTATCTTACTAAATGTTCTTCCTGGGTTTCCCTTTGTTTTCTAACTCTTTCGTTTTTGCCTTCTAGCCTTCTTTGCATGATTTTTAGCATTGACAATTTTAACTGGGCATTTGACAGCATTAGACAAAACATTCACACCACATTCATGATTAGCAACATAATTCAAGCAGATATCATTACATGGTTTGCAGATAGTATCAGAATTCAAATTAATTACAGATGCGCCTATGGCTAATACAAGAATCAACACGATTCATTTTATTCAACTCAAACTTAAAGTTCCTAGGTTGGTCTTCTACTCTCTTCCAATGCACATTCTTAGCTTGCGAGGTCCTATCTTGCTTGGTATTTCTTGGAGGCTTTGACCCGCTTGCTTTAATATCACGATTACTCTGTAGGGAATTATGGGAACATTAGTTGGTTGATCTACTTTTTGCATTTCTGAACTAGATGTGCAAGGATCTGAACTACTAGAAGGCACATTAGTGTTCACTTTCTTAAAATTGGGCATGGAATGGTTTGTATGCTTGGCACTAGGCATAGAACAAGGCATCACAGCTTTACCTTTCGCACCTAAGGATTTAGGACATGTTGCAATTAGACATTCTAGCAGCTCCGAGATCATTTGGCACTGAATACAAGCAAACCTAATTTCTCTATCAAAGGCTTATTTATGAAATCCTCTGCTACAATCTCACGGAGACATTCTAGACTATCCTTAAGGTGAGCACAATAGTTATGAAACATAAGTTCATTATTCCTCAGATGAGGAGGAATGTATTTAATAGTCATAGTATATTTGCAATCAGAGGATGACTTTCAAGCAACATTCTCATTAAAACAAGTGCGGTTTCCCTTTTTGACTCTCAGATTCTCAATTTCTTTTTGTAAAGAAGTTATTTTTTTCGTTGTTTTGGTCACGAGTGACTTTCATTGAATCATATAACTCTTTAAAGTGTCATTTAACTTTTCATTTTCTTCTAGAAAACTCTCGTTTTCTTTTGTAAGAATTTACTAAGTTTTGTAGATGAAAAGTTTGAGAATACTGAGAATCTAAAGGAGGAGGCATTTGGGAGGTAGTCACATTGTTCTTTTCACCCTTTAATTGAGAGATTTGGGCTTTCAACTTTTTGATCGTGTTACAATGAGCTTGAATCTGTTCATCACGTTTGTTTATCTAAAAAACTGCATCAAACTCTGGAGCATCTAAAGATGTCTTGATATTTGAGGTATTGACATTTTTTTTAAGATTTTGATATTTTAGTTGTAAATTAAAATGTTCTACTTCTAGTTTAGAAAGATGTTTTACCAAATTATCGTGATCATCCAGATCAATTTTCTCATTTAGTTTAGAATTAGTCTTTTCAAGCTCAATGACACGATTATGGGAGACTTTTAGAGCAACAGATAATTCATGAAATTGAGAAGCATTAATGGAACAATTCGTAGCAGTGTAAAACACATCTTGAGTAATACACTCAGAAATAAGATTCTCATTCAATGTATGCAACTTCTTCCTCTCAATCTCATTATATTTTAACTCGCTCATAGTCACTAACCTCAACTATCATTGCATCAAATTCCTTTTCCATTTCTTTAATATCTAAATCCATTCCCTTTTTAAGACTCTCAAATTGATCTTTTAGTTGTTTAAAGAAAGGCATGACCTTAGTTAAATAGCATTCTTTAGTTTGCTCAAAACCCCTTTCCCCTTCAGTTATACCAGTGGGTGTGATCCTTTTCTTACAAGTTTTTTCAAAATCAACAAATAATTGAAAGATAACATATTTACTGATTAAGGTCTTTCTTTTAGTGGCAATAGTCCTAGGGACTAGATGGATTGGTGTATTTGGAGGATACACAGTTGCTGAAGGCATTTTCCTAAGAGGGGGTTTGTTACAACAAGATTCTATGCTTTTTGATTTTCCATATCTTTCTTCCAAAAAATCTGTTCTAGGGTTAATTGAGGTTTGAGGCTTAAATATTGTTAAGGAGATCCAATTTTCCTTAGTGTAATCATGAGGTTGATAGTTATGTTTTTCTTTACATGTAGGGTTGTTGAGTTTTTATTCATTTTCTCCTAGTGACTTCATCGATTTCTTATCTTCCTCGGTGCACTCAGAGCACTAGGTTTTTGTCTCGGCTTAAGGATTTCATTACCATAAAAAATAACCTTATGAGCAGTTCTAGCCTTTTTAATGACTCCTGGATTTGGTTCTTCAACAAGGGGAATGCTATGCTTATCGCTTAAGACTCTATGCTTAGTGATCAAGTGGCGATCTGAATGGTATTTCCTTGTACGTACAACTTATTTTCAAGCTTGTTTTCAAAGTTTTTAGATTGGAAAAATCATTCAAAAGTTTGATTCCTTAGCATTGAATTCTTGCTTAAGCATTTTAACATTTTCTTGAAGTTCTTGTTTTGCTTGCGATTTTAGAAAGCTTTTTTTGTAAGGAGTTTAACTCTAGTTTTAATACTTCTTCTCTAAAATTACTTTTGAATAATTATGCGTTTGGTGATCCATTTCCCTACGGTGTGGTTAACTCAAACTTAGCACGTTGTTCATAAATAGCAACTTGTTCTTTATAGGCATTGAGTTGGAGATACTTGAGAATCATCAGGGGCACATGCAGTGTATTCATCAAAAGCACAGTCTTTAGTGACTGCAGAAGATACATCATGTGGTACAATCTCACTTTCACTTTGTGTCACATATTGATCATATGGGACAATATTGCTATTATCCACATCATCAATATCTGATTCATAAGTCTCACGAGATTGTACTTCATTATGCATCTTTCGCTCATCAACATCATCATATAGTTTTAATACCTCTGAAATGATTTTGTCTTTGGATGGACCACCTTGTTGTGGTGGAGAGACTTTGGATAAACCATAGGTGAGATGCTAGCCATGAAGATTGTGCGGTAGGTTTATCATCGACATCAGAGTCAATGCATCACATCGAGCCACTTGAAAGGCATTGATGATTGTGACCTATTTCTGAATTGGTTGCTCATCCACATCGCATCATAGGTCTTGGCATTCCCTCCAGCAGAAACAATAACTCTTCTTTATCCAAAGCTGCTCCATTATCCTGAGCTTGCACAAGCAACATCTTATCCCTGAAGTACTCTGCATGCAGGGCATTTTGGCGATGTGTATTCCTTGCAATATGTCCCTCCACCACCACGATTGTAGCATTTGATTGGTTTTGGTTGTCCTTGATTTCAATCCTTCGCCGATTCTGATTTCCATATCCTCTACCAACTCCACCTCTTCCTTGTTGTAATGCTGCCTTTCTTGGTGGCGCACCATAACCTTCCCATCTCTGCGGTGGCTTGATTGTGTGGATTGGATGCGTTCTGAGGTTGTTTTGGTGTGTGGGAGAGTTCATGTTTGACTAATCATGAGAGCTAGTTGATTAATGAATTTCCGGTTGCATCAGCATCAGCTTGTTTGAACATTGGATCGGGAATGAGTTTGTGATTACCATTACCCATGTGTATGACTTGAGATGCTTTGGTGGTAATACCAACATTGGTGTAGAAAGCTGTAGAATCATTTGGTGAGCTTGATTCTCCCTGATTGGTTTTGAACTGTTCTAGAATCCTTTTCTCAAACATAACATGCCTCTCATTCTGAAGCAGGAAGGCATACAATTGCTCATAGTTTGTATTCTTCAATCCTTTGGTTAGCTTCATAAAAGTGACAAATTTGTGCCATTCGGGATTCATGTTGTTCACAAACTTTGAGTTGAGCTGAATGTTAGGCATGGTCATTTTGATGTTCCTCATGTCATTCACAAGCTTATGGAATCTCACGTAGTACTCATAGACACTCTCATCTGGTTTCATCTTGAAGTGCTCAAACTCATCATACAGTTCTGATTCTCTGTCTTCCTTAGTTAACTCAGAACCAGAGAGAAGCATCTTGACATTATCCCAGACTTCCTTGGCCAGCGTTGTGATTGATGAGCTTGTAGATATCCTTTGGAGACCACGAAGTATAATGTTGGAAGCCCGATGTCGACATCGAATCTCTTTTCTCTCATCATTAAGCTCATACATCTTTGGTCTTTCCAATCCAAAGATCATTGTTCCATCAGCAGCAGTATCAATTATGTCTCTTGTAGTCTCAATCGATAGGTCCTTCATCGATTTACTTGAGTATGTTGACTCCGTTTTCTTTTCCCAAACGATCAATCGCATCGTTGAGCCATGAGTCATAATCAGATTCAATCGGCATAGGTGGACGAGTACGATCCATTTGCTTGGCGTCCTCACTCAGAAGAAACAATAGTATGAACGATGTTTGCCATGATTACAAGTTCTACGGGATTTTACTATTCTTTGATTAAACCGGAAAATTGATTCTTTCACGGGATTTTACTAAACCAAAATAACAACGTAAGAATCAGCACGAAAGAAGTAACAAGTCTTAATGGACAAGTGGCTAAACACTCAACTCGCTTAATTATCAACTCGCTAAACAACCAACTCGCAAAAGAAACAAATTAAGCAAGGAATCAACAAGCAATAGCCAGTCGCATATAGAGACAACTAGGCTTAATAGCAAGTCACAAACAGACACAACTCGCAACCACCAAATCGCTTAAACTAACTCGCTAGCTATACAACGCTTAATAGCCAAGTCAGCTAGAACTCAAGTCGCTAAAGAAACAACTCGCTGACCCAATTCGCATAAAAGTCAACTCGCTAAATAGCCGTCGCATATACCAACTTCGCATCCAGTAAGGAAGAACCGCTTCGAAGAAACAAAATCTGGTAGACTTCGCTTTGTACAAAGTTCAAAATAACCACTTTATCAATCAAAAACAACCAAACTACAATGATTTAAGCCTTCCAATTCAAAACATAAACACATATGATGATCCTAAACTCAAAAGTACAAGAAAAATTCAAACTTTAACACTAGAATTTGTCCAAATGATTCAAACTCTCCTAAACACTTAATACCCCAAAAACCTTATGAAATCCACCAAAACAAAGAGCATGAAAGATGAGTGATCAAACCATGGCTCTTGATACCAATTGAGGATATAGGTTTCACAAACACACTAAACCATAATCATATGGGCGTTCAAGTTAGTTTAGAGAGAAGTTCTAGAGAGAAAGAGAAGAGACTTAGGAACTATGTGAAACAAATAAAAATGGTATTGAAGCTCCAACCTCTCTACCTTGGGTAGAGAGGTATTTTATAGTGTCTTACAAATAAGCGCACCTACGGGCGTGGATCAGGCATCAGTGGGTTAAGACCCGTCCGTCCTCACGGTGCATAACAAACTACTTACTAACATAACACTACGACTCTGAGCTTTCTAACGAATACTTATACTTGAGGTGACCGAATCTTTAACGACTGAATTTTCTAATTCCTAACACTTTTTCTCGTTTTCTGAGCTACTTGTAAATTTTTAGAATTTTCCAGAAAATCTGTAAACATCCATTCCACAAGCATTATATCCTAGTTTAGTAGAGTCATATATATATTTTTACCGCCAATTTTACACGAAGGTTTCGTTTGTTTTCTTCACGTGTGCAGGTTTAATTTTAAAAGAAGAAGATACATAAGATGAGAAGGAGCTTTAACGCAAACATTCTTCTTGGAGAAAGATGTAACCACCACTTTACATGGATCCTACCGAGCTAATCAGGGGAGTATTAGTTTCTTTCGTCTTTATTACCTTCCGTTATAATAACTTTGATACTTTCGGGGAACATTGGGGACAATGTTCAGTTTAAGTGTAGGGAGGGAAAATAAAACGGGAACTTTGAAACTATGCTTATCCTTGATTATTTGCTTTGTCCAATTGCATTTGTGTAATAAACCATGAGAAATATCGGTTAGGGTAATTTTGGCACCAAATTTAAAATTTTTCATGACATATAAGAGTGGGCCATTAGTCATAATAAAGCGTCTCATGGATAGGAAATTACATGACTAGCACAAAAACCCCTTATCACTTAAATTCCACCCAAAATAACCCCTTAGAGCCTATCATTTTCGCGGTTCGCTTGATGTTTCGGTTTTCCGAAATATCAATGAAGAGCATTGTTTAGAATCCACCCCCAAATGTACACCCAAATTGCCTTAGCCTACCTTGTATGCACTCACTTTTAGTTCATTATTGTTACCACACTTAACCCTTAGTTCAATTATCTTGTTTCTTGCATAAGTTGCTAAGTCGAGTCATATCCTTTGTACACAGTTTTGGGACGATTGGACTCCTGGGAAAAGTTAAATTTTATGAGATGATGGGAAGGGAACGTTAAATTCAAATTCCCTTTATTTGCATAATAATGTACTCCAAGTGTTTTGATCTTTTCAATTCGGGTCAAATTAGTGTTAGAGTAATAAAAACTCAAGTGTAAGGATGTGCCTATAAATTCCTATCATTTTGATGATATCATAGAGGATGGTAGAGTAAAAGTGTATGAAAAAATTGATCTTACCATCCTACATATATTTTTAACTTATGTTTGTTTGTTTCAGTAATCTAAAGTTTAGAGTGTCGAGTCTTGGCTTAGCAACACCATTCTTCGTGTGCTTGTAACATAAAGATTTTTGACTTGCCACCACTAAATAGCCTATCCCACCAAACCCCTTGTTTCCCTACCGTAAGCCTATCATTACAACCCTGAAAGACCTCTTGGATAGTCTTTCCTAAGTGCTTACACCAAAGCGATGGAGGTTTGATCTAGTCTCAAGCCTATGGTAATCTATGTACTAGGACCGGTTAATGAGTGTTTATCTTCCATTTCCAACTTGTTATATTTCATATACACAGAGATGTGAGTATCCAAATACCCCATGTGAGGTGCTAGTATGTAATTTCCATGCTTGTTATGACTTCTGAGGCTTATGTGTTGTGGATCGTTCTAAACTAATGCTTCATGAACTCTAACTTATAAATTGATTGGCTAAAAGCACATTTGCTTGAGGACAAGCAAATACCAATGTAGGATACTTGATAAGGTTTTAAAATGTACCTTTTTGAGAGGTCGTTTAAGCCCTTATTTGATCACTTTTATATCCGTTATTATTTAATATCGTTCCTTTTCACTTTTTAGGTATCTTGAAGGCAAAATGCTGGAATGACACTTATTCGAACAAAAGGCGCGAATATCTGAAGAAAATGGCCAAAGTCAGAATCGAGACACTCAGTGCAACTTTGGAACAAAGGGGCAGTGTCGGGTTCTACTATAGACGCTTCGGACAAATTTTACGCGACTAAGTAGCAAATTGCTCATTACAAGTGACGGCCGGGTTTTAAAAGAGTAGGGCGTCATGACTCAGGCGACCTAGATTTGATCGGACGTCCGGTGAACGGGCGGTGTCACACTCATAAGGTGGCCATACGACTAACTACGTGGCCAGCGAAACCCTAATACTTGGCGACCCGGAGCGTCCAAAATTAAAGGGTGACGCCGTCGCATGTGTAATCTTATATATAGAATCTGAATTTTTCAGTTTTTAGTGTGTAGTCTTTTGGAGTAAAAACCTAAACCGAACCAAGGCTGTCTTGTACAGTATTTTAGGGTTCCATACCCTATCCTACATCAAGATAAGCGTTTTACTTCATTAATTTAATTATGTCTTCAATTGATTGTGTGTATGCTTGCATGTTCCCCATGTCCGGCTAATTTACTTGTGTGTTTTCTTAGGTAATATGAAACTTAGTTATTGAATATATATTGATTGATTGTCTCTTATCTTAATTGTGATTGACCTAGTATTGCGATAGGTCATTCGTTGTGCTAATAATGCTTGATTAATCTTTGTTGAACCTTAGTTTATAATCACCTAGAGTAATTATAGGCTATACATCCAAAGAATACCTTAGAGTTAGAGTTTATAAATCCTAGAGATTTTGTAGTCATTAACCTTTGGTAGCTTCAAAGAGTTAGGGATAAAGCATATACATTATAGAAACACAAGCGATTAAGAATAAGAAAGTGACAATTCAACCATCAATAGGAGATAACTAGGGAGTAATAAAGCCTAAGCAAATACATTATAACTATCATCACGAGCACACAACAATAGACATAGACTACCCTACTTTAGTTTAGATAATTAGAAGTAATCGGTAGAAATACCAACCCCCAAATCCAAACCCCGAGATTCGTACCTTTCCATTTCCTAAAAAAATATAAAAAGATAAAAAATAATCTTCCTCAACCCCAACCTTAGCGTAGTAGCTTCTCACTAGCATTCCTATTCCCCTAGAGAACGATATCAATACCCGTGGCTGACCCTAGTACTACACTACAACGATTAGGTTCACTTCCTATGGTGTTGAAAAACTTTCTCGATGAAAAGGAAGTTCCTTTGACCCCGAACGCGCTGTGTAAGCGTATCAAATACCGCCTAGAACGATTACAAGGTATAGGTAGGTCAACCGCCCTGCTATCGATTCGCGATTTTTTCAACCTTTGTTACTAGTTCGTTAAATTTTTTGTAAACAAGTAACAAAACTTTTATTCACGACTATTATCGTGGCTAAAGGTATTTTCCATCCAATCGTTTCATGAAATAATTTGTAAATTTGATAAAAAAAACTTTTAGTCACATGACTAAATGTATTCCCCAAAAAAATTTCATCAATCCCATTTCACCACAGCTCCTCCTATCACTGCCACAACTCCCACTCATCTCACCACAAATCCCGTCACAACCATAACTCTCATCACGTCACTCTTTCGACGCTGTCAGTCTCTCGTCATAGACCCACCACTCCCGTCACCACTAGTAAGTATTGTTATGTTCCTTTTGTACACATTATTCTAACAAAATCGTGTTTATGATTCTGTAATTGAAAATGTCTTGATTATCTTTGTAATTGAACATTTGTTTTTCAGATATCCTTTTGTAAATTATGTCAATTTCTTGATAAATTTAGCTAGTTAATTGGTTAAAATATACAAGTAACCATGTTAAGCCTATTACCACATGAACATGGAACCAGAATTGGGGCTAAATGAATTATTATCTAAGCAATCATGGTAGAATTCTTACAATAGCCCTAAGCTTAGAAACAAGTCATTAACTTTGTAATATTAGTACTAGCTTTCACTAGTAGTAGTAACTTTTGTACTATCAGTAGTAACGACTTGGCATATTTTCCTTGTGTAGGATCGTATATTTTATGTTGTTTGATGATTCGGGTGGTCTAGGATGGTGATAGTATATGAATGCCATGTTTAGAGAAATGAAGAGAGGAGAGGGAGTTCTAGAGAAAGGATTAAAATAAAAAATGCAAGGTTAGATTAAGAAGCTCCACCCATCCGCGGTGGAAGGGGTATTTATAGTTACAGACACTACGTCATCTTGTCGGACTGTGGATCAAGCATACAGTGGGTAAAGACCCGTCCTTCCTCCACGGTGTTACTCTAAACTAATAACTAAGCTAATAACTAACTAATTATCTACAAAGTAATGTAAATAACGATATGTCTATGAGCTAACTTATGCTAGATTATATTTGGGGTGACCGACTCTTCACTATGGAATTTCTAATTCCTAACAATCTCCCCCTAAGGGAGGTCACCTCATGTTTTACATTTAGAATCCTAGCATTCTATTTTATCTTCAGTCTTGAGCTCGTAGACTTTAATTCTTCACTTCCGCAATCTTTGTGCTTAAGCAGTGACTCTTCATAGTCTGATTATTTTGTACTTTTAGTGGAGGTCTTTGAACTGATCCACATCTTTGATGATCTTCGAGCTTTATTTGAGATCATCAGCCACAGTAAATCTCTGGATCACCCTTTGTAGTGTTGCCTTTATGTGATGTTGTGACTTTTGGACCGACATGCTCACACTTTCTAGATCATGACATCATTTCATCAGAGTAGCGGAAGCTTTACTTGTTCATGATATTTGCAGCTATCAGAGCCAGGTTATGTAGATATGCACTTGTCATGATGTTCTTCATTTAAGCGTGTATGTTGTGAGCATGCGGTTGTGAATTGAATTCTCAATAACGATCAGCTGCAACCGTCCAATGTTCCTGCAAACAACAGTTAGCACTAAAACTCACCTAAAGTGTCTTTGTTCACTTCGTTGAATATATTTGCAAGAACCACGTTCCCCGTTGATCGGCAAGATAAATACGCCTTTGTGCGATCAAGTAGAATTCGAAGAATCTCCTTGACAGGTTTCACGTCTGATCGGCCGTTCTCAAACCGGAGCATCCCAAAGTAGACAACACGGAGTGACTGAACCAGCGAATTAAGATTCACTGATTGATGAAAATTTGATTTGAAAAACAATCGCGTATTGCTTAGAAGAAAGAGTTTTGCAATACAACGAAGGTTTTATGAGAAATATGAATTTTCAATCAGAAATACTTTTTGTATTTGAAAAAGAATACACATTCGATGTGCTAGAGAAAAGAAGAGATTTGCACATCGAACGGTTTTTCCAAAAGTATGTTTTCAATCAGAGATACTTTTTGTGTTTGAAAACATGAATACACATTCAATGTGCTAGAGAAAAGAAGATTTGCCCATAGAACGATTTTTCCAAAAGTATTCGTCAATTCATTTCCTAGACCAAAGTTGATTCAAGAATGAATCGCCCCATTGTTTCTATCCAGTTGTCACAAGCTTGATCTTTTGCAAGATCTCACATGTCACCCACCAAGAGCTTGTTTAATGTTGGCTCTAGAAGGATTTCCATCTTCATCGTGAATATTTTACATATCACTCGGATGTTCTGGCAATACCACAACGATAATGCATAGGACTCTCAATATATATACTTACCTTCCACATTGTGTAAAACAGCAAGTCTTCATTAATTTTGTGTTCTAATGAGATATTGTAGATGATCTCGTGGCTCTAGACTCAATAGTGCATATTTGGTTTCCTATGCCGGAGACTAAGGAGAGGGTCTTCTTCTTCAATATCAACTAACTCTAAGAGAAAGTCAATAGATAATGTAGGTTCCTCGTGAGAATGAAACAAGTCCTTTTGTCACAATTCTCAATTTTTGGTCATTTCTCAAAACAATTCATGCTTCACAATTTCATCATTTATCGTAAACTAGGTTTGCGTGTTCCGGTTTCGCGTAACCTTAAAGTTTTAGCGGCAAATTCATGATCATATCATCACGAACATTTCATATGGACTAAGTTTAGTCTACATTTTATTAACATCATTTGCATCATGTTTGTTCATTCATGACATTGCATTTCACCTTTAACGCGTAAATTTTATATTAAATAAACGTTATCGCGTGAGTTATTATTTTGAAAATTTAATCCGATACTTCCAAAAATGATCTCGATATATTTTTATACTTACATTTAGTTACAAAAATAATATTTTGAGTTTACCTAGTGTTTTAAATTTATTTTGTATATAAATCGTTAAGTTTATATTATTACGACGCTTTTCTTAAAAACTATACGATAATTATTATATCACTCAAATTTTACAAGAAATATATTTTTACAATTTTTATGATCTCATTATACTTTACTTTGATATATTAAAAATTACTTTTACCAAAAATTACCTTAAATACACTAATGTATATACAATTTCACAAGTTATCTTTGACTTTATTACATTTTACTTACACCTTTATTTCATACAATATAAAAGAAAAAAAAAATTAATTTTGAGAAACATTCCCCCCCAAAAACCGGCCATGGGGGGGAGGATATGCATTTATTGATTTGTCAAGTTTTTCTACAAGTTTAGATATATACTCCAACTCTCATTCAATTATTCATTTCATTCAATCAAATATTCAACAAGTAGAAAGCTTTTCTCTCTTGGTTTTTCATTCTCAAAACCGGCCATAGGTGTGTACAAGAAGGGATCATCAAAATTTTTCCAAGACAAGTGTTTTACAATCTAGATTACACTCTTATATAAGGTTTTGAAATAAAAACCTAGGGTGTTTAGGTTAATCCTTGGTTCTAATCACCTCATCATATCACTTGTAAGCATCTCATATCTATTTTCATCTTACATATTCATTTCATACTCATCTCATCATTTTTGAGCAAAAACATGCAAGACTTGTGTTGTTTATACCATTTTTACCATTGATTTTTAGAGTTTAATATATATAGTCATCCTATAATTATTCCCTTGGTATATATTGGTCTTGATGATGTTTAGGAATCCATGACACCCTAAGAAGGTGTATGGTAGGATTAGATTAGCTTTGGAGTTGATTTGAAGGGATTGGAATAGGTTTAGTACGAGAAAAACTATTTTCGACAAGTATATAAAGTGGTCTGTCCTTATTTTGTTTTTCTGGAAAATCCGACAGTTGACACGAAATTTTGGCCTTGATATTTAGAAAATATACTTTAAAACGAATCCGTGGCCGCTTGAACGGATTAAAACGGAGTTATAACGAAGAAGTTATGGATTTTACAAGTTTGACGACGAAATATATATTTTCTGAAATTTCAGCAAGGTATTATTGTTTTGTACGAGTCAAAAACGAGTCCTAAGCTTCACAAATTATTTCGACTAATCAAAAATATAGTAGTATACTTTGATACGAAGCTAAGGACGTATTATACGTAGAAAACGGATTTGAAACGACAAAGATATGCACGTTTTCATAAAATTGCCGTAACTATTATTTTCTGAAAAACTATATTATTTTTACGAGACAAGTGTTACGGTAACTAAAACGACCATGTTGAAGGCTGTTTTTAACGATGATGTAGAACTTTTTGGAACGAAATGTCTTCTAATAAAATCGAGATCATCAAGCATATTTTTCAAAACGACCAACCGTTTGTATAGCGGAGTTTTAATAAATTAATTACGGTTGCTCAAACTTTGCCGAAACTCACTTTTTACACAACACTTGGACAAAATCACCATCTTTAACCCTTATTATCTTTATATTCGAGACCTCTATGTCAAAAACTCCTGAACTGAAACTTCTAGATTTTGATACAAACTTTCCAAAACCGTCGAATTCGTTTCCTAACGATCGACGTACACCATTTTACGACTAGTTTTTCGAAGCCATTTTTGTCACTTTCATGAAATTTCCAACGACTTTATTTTACGAAAAGTGATAATTTCACTATAAATCATTACTTAAACTATTGTAGGATGACATTTTGACGAAAATACTTGTAAAGTGATTTTTGAATGGTCAAGACGTCCAAAGGGTATTTTTCGTGAAGAGTATTATTTTCAAAACTCGCAAATGGTATAAATAACATACGAAATGCATGCACAACATTACATCATAATTCATTAAGTATCATATCATTCATTTTAGGTCGCGGATAGTTTCCGAGCCTCATTTTCTTGCACTTCATTTTGTTAGCATACCAATCATACCATGAGTTTCATAGCCCCACTTTCTATTACGTATTTGTCTTACAAACTCTTTGGGGGAGATACATGCTCAACTACTTACTTTCACTATCACAAATATTCTAAACTTTGACATATTACTATGAGTTCTATAGCCCCACTTTCAATTGTTTTTATACTACTTTTGGGGAAGATATATGCTCAAACTATTTTCATTTACTTTCACAAATACTCTAAACGTTTCTGATTCGTGAGTTTCATACCCCCTACTTTTATACATTTTCAATTACTTTTGGGGGAGATACATGCTCAAACTATTTTCATTTACTTTCACAAGTACTCTAAACTTTTACATACTACTGTGAGTTCATACCCCACCTTTACTCGTTTAAATTCTTACAAACTATTTGGGGGAGATACATGCTTAAATACTTGTTTCACTCTTGCGAATACTCAAACCATTTATACAATTGTGTTACAATATACTTCTTATACACTTTGGACATTATGTGTGGTTTATTGCGATATGTGCCTTAATGTGCTAAACTAGTTTTCAATTATGCATCAACATACAAACTTTAGCAACTGGTTAACTCCTGCGGGAGCCGACAGAGAGGTATTGATAGTACTATCGGGCTGACGCCCCCACCCTTGGGTCCTTGATGACGCGACCTGGGGTGAATATAATCTGTTATTCAATGAAACAGTACAAACAATTTAGACTTGTCAAGAGGTTCAGTTGGCTGTGATTCTTTGCTTTAAGTACATGTATATATCGTATGCACCTATGTCCTACTTACAAACAAGATTGACAATTCTATATTTTGGCAATGGGTTGTAAACACACAGGTTGCAAGTTTTGTATGGGCGAACTTGGAACTGAGTGGATTTGCAATGCCTTTGCTGCATAAACGATTTTGAAAGGCTTTACTTGTTAACCAAACTCTATGAACTCACCAACCTTTGTGTTGACACTTTTTAGCATGTTTTATCTCGGGTATCTAAGGCATTCACTTCATGGCATGCATATGGACACATCATAGAGTCGTGGTGACGACGCGTCTCACATGGGATTTATACACTTTAAAAACATCGTTTGGCTTGTATCAAACCTATTACCTCATACATTGATTTTCATTTGGGACCTACTTTTGTAAACTCGATTATTTTAATTAATCAAACGATTTATTTTCTAAACGACACTTTAAGTCGTTCGATATAACTGTAACTTTGATGCTATGACAGTCCTCCCCAAAGTATTCCATTCATGCAAAACACGTAATTTAGGGGTGTGACAGATTGGTATCAGAGCATCGGTTATAGAGAACTAGGTTGCATCATTGACCCTAGACTATAACCACATCATCATAGCATCTCATCATATCATTATAAGTTCACATTCTTTATACATGCGGACTTATGACTCAACACCAAACATCATATGAGTCGATTAGTTCAAGCATTGCATAGTTACTCCTAAATTATACATAGCCTGATCACCTATGTCTAATTCGGGAAGAATCATGCAATGAAGGGAGTAGTAGTCTCATATGTGTAAGCAATTCCGTAATCAAGCCAAATTTTCAAAAGATTTTCTTCAAACCACTTGTTTCCGGTTTGATCCGAGTGACAGTTCTTGTTTGATGAGTTGCAAAGATCGAGCTAGAAACAAGTCGTTACCTAAACCGATTTAGCCTAATCGTATGACAGTTCTTGTTTGATGAGTTGTGGGATTAAGTAAAAATCGGTTACCAAAAAGTCTTTTAAAAATTTTGCTTGAGAATGGGAAAGCTTGTCTCATCGAGCCTAATCATAAGAAAGCATGTATTTAGGATGGGAATTGCTCACGATAGCACAGAACGCATATCTGTGGGACGAGTAACTAATATGCATGAGCATTGACATAATCATTTAGACCATACACGAGCATAAACTTTTAGAACCCTTGTCGAGGTTCGAACCATAGTATCATCGATTGAATCACGAGGACGCGTGATTCCTCTCGACATGGGAAGAATGTCACAATTCTCAAGTTTTGGTCATTTCTCAAAACAATTCATGCTTCACAATTTCATCATTTATCGTAAACTAGGTTTTGCGTGTTCCAGTTCGCGTAACCTTAAAGTTTTAGCGGCAAATTCATGATCATATCATCACGAACATTTCATATGGACTAAGTTTAGTCTACATTTTATTAACATCATTTGCATCATGTTTGTTCATTCATGACATTGCATTTCACCTTTAACGCGTAAATTTTATATTAAATAAACGTTATCGCGTGAGTTATTATTTTGAAAATTTAATCCGATACTTCCAAAAATGATCTCGATATATTTTTATACTTACATTTAGTTACAAAAATAATATTTTGAGTTTACCTAGTGTTTTAAATTTATTTTGTATATAAATCGTTATGTTTATATTATTACGACGCTTTTCTTAAAAACTATACGATAATTATTATATCACTCAAATTTTACAAGAAATATATTTTTACAATTTTTATGATCTCATTATACTTTACTTTGATATATTAAAAATTACTTTTACCTAAAATTACCTTAAATACACTAATGTATATACAATTTCACAAGTTATCTTTGACTTTATTACATTTTACTAACACCTTTATTTCATACAATATAAAAGAAAAAAAAATTAATTTTGAGAAACATTCCCCCCCAAAAACCGGCCATGGGGGGGAGGACATGCATTTATTGATTTGTCAAGTTTTTCTACAAGTTTAGATATATACTCCAACTCTCATTCAATTATTCATTTCATTCAATCAAATATTCAACAAGTAGAAAGCTTTTCTCTCTTGGTTTTTCATTCTCAAAACCGGCCATAGGTGTGTACAAGAAGGGATCATCAAAATTTTTCCAAGACAAGTGTTTTACAATCTAGATTACACTCTTATATAAGGTTTTGAAATAAAAACCTAGGGTGTTTAGGTTAATCCTTGGTTCTAATAACCTCATCATATCACTTGTAAGCATCTCATATCTATTTTTATCTTACATATTCATTTCATACTCATCTCATCATTTTTGAGCAAAAACATGCAAGACTTGTGTTGTTTATACCATTTTTACCATTGATTTTTAGAGTTTAATATATATAGTCATCCTATAATTATTCTCTTGGTATATATTGGTCTTGATGATGTTTAGGAATCCATGACACCCTAAGAAGGTGTATGGTAGGATTAGATTAGCTTTGGAGTTGATTTGAAGGGATTGGAATAGGTTTAGTACGAGAAAAACTATTTTCGACAAGTATATAAAGTGGTCTGTCCTT
The DNA here is from genome assembly GCA_910596185.1 of Chrysanthemum makinoi. Taxonomy (NCBI): domain Eukaryota; kingdom Viridiplantae; phylum Streptophyta; class Magnoliopsida; order Asterales; family Asteraceae; genus Chrysanthemum; species Chrysanthemum makinoi. The sequence goes on along the minus strand of OU343221.1, from coordinate 140,519,145 downwards.
ATTTTGTTTTTCTGGAAAATCCGACAGTTGACACGAAATTTTGGCCTTGATATTTAGAAAATATACTTTAAAACGAATCCGTGGCCGCTTGAACGGATTAAAACGGAGTTATAACGAAGAAGTTATGGATTTTACAAGTTTGACGACGAAATATATATTTTCTGAAATTTCAGCAAGGTATTATTGTTTTGTACGAGTCAAAAATGAGTCCTAAGCTTCACAAATTATTTCGACTTATCAAAAATATAGTAGTATACTTTGATACGAAGCTAACGACGTATTATACGTAGAAAACGGATTTGAAACGACAAAGATATGCACGTTTTCATAAAATTGCCGTAACTATTATTTTCTGAAAAACTATATTATTTTTACGAGACAAGTGTTACGGTAACTAAAACGACCATGTTGAAGGCTGTTTTTAACGATGATGTAGAACTTTTTGGAACGAAATGTCTTCTAATAAAATCGAGATCATCAAGCATATTTTTCAAAACGACCAACTGTTTGTATAGCGGAGTTTTAATAAATTAATTACGGTTTCTCAAACTTTGCCGAAACTCACTTTTTACACAACACTTGGACAAAATCACCATCTTTAACCCTTATTATCTTTATATTCGATACCTCTATGTCAAAAACTCCTGAACTGAAACTTCTAGATTTTGATACAAACTTTCCAAAACCGTCGAATTCGTTTCCTAACGATCGACGTACACCATTTTACGACTAGTTTTTCGAAGCCATTTTTGTCACTTTCATGAAATTTCCAACGACTTTATTTTGCGACGAAAAGTGATAATTTCACTATAAATCATTACGAAACTATTGTAGGATGACATTTTGATGTAAATACTTGTAAAGTGATTTTTGAATGGTCAAGACGTCAAAAGGGTATTTTTCGACGAAGAGTATTATTTTCAAAACTCGCAAATGGTATAAATAACATACGAAATGCATGCACAACATTACATCATAATTCATTAAGTATCATATCATTCATTTTAGGTCGCGGATAGTTTCCGAGCCTCATTTTCTTGCACTTCATTTTGTTAGCATACCAATCATACCAGGTGAGTTCGTAGCCCCACTTTCTATTACGTATTTGTCTTACAAACTCTTTGGGGAGATACATGCTCAACTACTTACTTTCACTATCACAAATATTCTAAACTTTGACATATTACTATGAGTTCTATAGCCCCACTTTCAATTGTTTTTATACTACTTTTGGGGAAGATATATGCTCAAACTATTTTCATTTACTTTCACAAATACTCTAAACGTTTCTGACATTACGTGAGTTTCATAGCCCCTACTTTTATACATCTTCAATTACTTTTGAGGGAGATACATGCTCAAACTATTTTCATTTACTTTCACAAGTACTCTAAACTTTTACATACTACTGTGAGTTCATACCCCACCTTTACTCGTTTAAATTCTTACAAACTATTTGGGGGAGATACATGCTTAAATACTTGTTTCACTCTTGCTAATACTCAAACCATTTATACAATTGTGTTACAATATACTTCTTATACACTTTGGACATTATGTGTGGTTTATTGCGATATGTGCCTTAATGTGCTAAACTAGTTTTCAATTATGCATCAACATACAAACTTTAGCAACTGGTTAACTACCTGGAGCAGAGAGGTATTGATAGTACTATCGGCCGACGCCCCACCCTTGGTCCTTGATGACGTGACTGGGTGAATATAATCTGTTATTCAATGAAACATTACAAACAATTTAGACTTGTCAAGAGGTTCAGTTGGCTGTGATTCTTTGCTTTAAGTACATGTATATATCGTATGCACCTATGTCCTACTTACAAACAAGATTGACAATTCTATATTTTGGCAATGGGTTGTAAACACACAGGTTGCAAGTTTTGTATGGGCGGAACTTGGAACTGAGTGGATTTACAATGCCTTTGCTGCATAAACAATTTTTGAAAGGCTTTACTTGTTAACCAAACTCTATGAACTCACCAACCTTTGTGTTGACACTTTTTAGCATGTTTTATCTCAGGTATCTAAGGCATTCACTTCATGGCATGCATATGGACACATCATAGAGTCGTGGTGACGACGCGTCTCACATGGGATTTATACCCTTTAAAAACATCGTTTGGCTTGTATCAAACCTATTTCCGCATACATTGATTTTCATTTGGGACCTATTTTTTTTTGTAAACTCTGATTATTTTAATTAATCAAACGATGTATTTTCTAAACGACACTTTAAGTCGCTTCGATATAACTCAGAACTTTGATGCTATGACAGTCCTCCCCAAAGTATTCCATTCCGCTGCAAAACACGTAAATTTGGGGGTGTGACACCTTTTAAGAGGAACTTGAGTAGCTTGGGAAGTTAGGTGCAGTGCGTCACTGGGTCCATGACGTCTTGTCTTCAATACCAGTGTTACCTTAGTAACCACCAAGAGCATATGTATTGAACCCGGTTTCGCCCTAAGGTTGAGTTATTGGAGGGCTATTTCTTTTCAACTTTTCACATTCATTTATGTTTCATTCTTCAACCCCTTCAGTGCTTACCGAGACTTCATTACTAGAACCTTGTTGGGTTTATTCCATTTCTAGCTCTTTCTCTCACAGGACTCTTCCCTTATTCTCGCTTTTCTCCTTTTTTTCATCATACCTAAGGACTTCTACACTATCTAGTGGATTGTCCCTAGGTAGATCCCTCCGGCTCTGGCGGGAACGTGGGAACGAATACCTAACCTAACCATCCTTATAACACCATGCATAAAGTAAATTGGTCGGTCTTTTGGTATTGTTCATTCCTTCTCAAAACCAATTGAAAAATCATTTGTAAAATCAATTAAGGTACTGGTGACAAAATATCAACGTATTTTGTACCTTAATTGTTTTTGATCATTTAGAAAAGCTCCCCCTCAACATGTGCATATGATTTTGAAACTATTTAGCACAAGGAGACAAGAGTTCTTTGAAATGTATTCGTGATCACAATTTCCGTAGAAAAGGCCATTTAAATTTCTTTGGTAAATTCTCCCCCTCAATATGTGCGTAGGATATTTGAAATCATTTTATCACATAGAGGAAAGAGTTATTTTGAAGTACATCCATGATCACAAAAGCCATTAATAAACCATTTAGAAAATCAATCAAGGTACATTATTTTGAAACATATGAATCTTTGTACCTTGAAAGTTTATTTTCTTTTTGAAATGCTCCCCCTCAATATGTGCTTCGAGATTCGAAAGCTTTTAGCACATATGGGAGAGCAGCATGCACATTTGAATCAAAACGATCACCTATTATCAAATTTCATTATTAAATCACAAATTCTCCGCCGATCAAAAATATCAAACCCTTTAAGATTTTAGATCCCAAGTTATTTAATAAGGTTTAGAAAACATGAGAGAAAATGTGGCCTTGTTTTAAATACTCTTCTGGTTTTTGGTTAAATGCTCCTCTTCAATCATGTATATCATGTATTTGAAATCGTTTGGCACATGAAGGAAGGAGTGCTTTTGAAATAGTTACCCTTTTTAAAACCGAATTGAGATTTAAATCACGATCTCTGCCCCGATCAAAAATTTTAAACCATTTGAGATTTGTGATCCCAAATGATTTAAACCATTTAGAAAAATTTGGGGAAAGACGTGGCAGGATTTAATATTTAAAAATGACAAATAAAGATCAATTTTAGACATTAAATATTGTTAGTGTCATGTATGATAGTTTTAAGAGATCTTTAAGTAAAATAAAACAATTTCACAATAAAAAAAGAACATAAAATATTTCATTTTGAAAGATCTTTGAGTTTCAAAGAAAATCATACCATGTCATAACATTAAATCTTTAGATCACCACTTTATTTTGTACAAACCAAAATTTTATGAAGAAATATCGTTTGAAAATTTTTTATTTTAAATCACTCTCCCCCTCAATCCATGACCGTATTCGTTGATTGAGTGACTTAACTTTTGATAAAATGAAGTCCGGTGATTTCTAAAATTAAGTCCAATTTATTTTCAAAACAATATTTTTTCATTTTCAAAACAATTTTATAACATTTGTTTGGAAAAAGGTGTTATTCACTACTTGTCCTGCACAAAGATACGTTAGGTTGATAAGAAGCTTCTGTTGTTGCTGTAGGGCTGGAAGAAAACCATCTGCAGATGCAGTAAGACCTCTTAAGTTGCATCTATCATGCCAACTCTCAATGGAGATCTAATTAAGCTCCGTTTCTTCATTTGTCGACCTAAGAAATAGTTACCCTTTCCTTTCGGCATCCAATCATCTTCATTTGTGGGATCCGGATCAGGAACAATCTTATGAACCATGAAATCTGCATATGTTAGTGGACATGAACAGATATATGGTGGTCAACATCACCCAACCAGCAATCGACTAATAAAAGTCAATCCAACATATCAATCAGTTCATATAAGGCATGGGATTTATGTGATCATCAAACTCTGATCATCAAACTCTAATCATCTAATTTTAACAATCATATCCTAAATTCCTAGTCCTTCGACATAGGCAAATATCATTTTTAGTTAAGCATGTAGGATAATTAGATAAGCCCGATAGATGACATAAATTTGAAAACGTTCTCCCCCTCAATCAATGACTCTTTCTGTGAAAAGTTTTAAATAAGCTGAAGTCATTGATTGAGTTTTGCAAATTTATGATAACATGATTTTGATTGATTTTCAAGCAACTCATTTACCACCATTTTGTTAAAACAAATATTTTTCTAAAGAATTTTTAGAAGGAAAAATGTTTGAGTAGGAACAGCAGTCGTTCGACATACTTTCCTCGTTTTTGTTTTAGGATAAGTGCACGAAATTTTTGAAAATTGGTTTAGCGCAGCACTTTCCTTCATTTGAATAGCGGTTTGCTATCTGAAATAATAGCAAACCATTGTTTTAAGCGCGGGTTACAGTCTGAAGTAACTGCAAGCCATATTTTGAGACATGTTTTGAAAAGAATATTTACACCTCCTGCTCGAACTTCATCTATGGTCTCGTGCCATTTTTGAATGACATTTCTAAGACCGTAGATGTTATCGATACCAGAAGACATGTTATAAGAAAAACAATATTTTTGGTATTTTCAAATTTTTTTGATTTTTATGGATTTTTATTGGTTTTATAATTTTCTATTTTCTTTTGTTGGTTTTATATTTTTGTATTTGGTTTTTGATAAATATTTACAGATAGAATAGATGATATAGTTTAAGAAGATGATGATACGAGTACCGAGATAAGGATATCATACAGCCCCGTTGTAGAAGATAGAAATCATCATCTCTTAAACTTTCACCACCAAAGCTTCCAAGGCTCATGAATCGATACCAGAAGACATGTTATTAGAAAAACAATATTTTTGGTATTTTCAAATTTTTTTGATTTTTATGGATTTTTATTGGTTTTATAATTTTCTATTTTCTTTTGTTGGTTTTATATTTTTGTATTTGGTTTTTGATAAATATTTACAGATAGAATAGATGATATAGTTTAAGAAGATGATGATACGAGTACCGAGATAAGGGTATCATACAGCCCCGTTGTAGAAGATAGAAATCATCATCTCTTAAAATTTCACCACCAAAGCTTCCAAGGCTCATGAATTGAAGAGAGAAATTGAGCCTTTTGAAAGTGAGACTTTGGTAGCTTCCCCCCAAACTGAAAATCCTTTTGTTGAGCAGATTTGAAGCTCTATTTCAAGCTTGCCTTAGCCAGGTGCACAAAGAAGCACACCATTATCATCGATCTTGTTGCTCCTTTTAAGAATGATCATCGTGATTCTCCGTTCAGGGTTTTATCATCTAGTAGAACAGCAACATATCATCCCACACATGAATAGAATCTTCTTAACTTTCTTTTCTACTGAAGTTTGAAGCGATTCATACCAGTAAAGTTGTCCAGAGACCACTTCCCCCAAGTAGATGAATTGATGCAGTCAGTCTCATAGAATAGATCTCACGAACCCGAATACACATATACCCAAAGACAAAGAAGCTTATAACATCGAAGTAGCAGATTAAGTCCGATAGCCAAAGAATAACCCCGATGTATACTTTTCTCTCCCCTGAAGAAAGTGTATGAAGCTCAAGAACCCAAAGTACCCGAATGCCCAAAGAGAGAATAACCGATAACATTGAAGTAGCAATCTGAATCACTGATTATCTCTGCGGATGTCAACTCCGAAATAAGTGATTATATCTCTGAATCACTGATTAAGCTCTCAAGTGAAACAGCTGAGCATCCCCAATGTACACAATCTCTCTCTCCCCTGATGATTGCGATGATGCAGATCGAAATCATCACACACTTATTTACCTCTTTTATCTTCAGAAACTAACTCTTCCATCTCTTCCCCCACATAGTTAGAATAAGGACACTAAACGCCATGAGTCAAACCTTGAGTTTCTCTACGGTAATGACATTCATCTTCCCAGGATATCTCCAATCACTTAGAAGTATTAAGTTCATCAAGTTTACTCGCGTTTAGATGCGTGTCTCCTTCCCCCTTGCTGGTTTTACACTTCGTAATCGAACTCATTGTAAGCCCAGATACTTGAAATCTTTTGAGAAGAACATCATTAGCTCAGATGTATTTGTCAGAATCAACTTGCTGAAAATTGTGAGCAAGTCTAATTGGGGCTTAAATATGACATTTAACTCTCCCCCAATTAGTGCTCTCCCCTAAACTGACAATCTTTCAAATAAATGCCCGAAATAAGAAGAAGTCTTTAGATCGTTAAATGCAATTCATCTTTTAGTCTTCTAACATGCAGCAGAAAATGTAGAATAGACTGTAGACTCGACCTTCTACAAGATTGTCCGATTGGGGATCAAAAAGTTAACATCTTCTTCTCACCAAATGCATTCCCGTTAACTTATATATAGCAAATTCCCTTAACTAAAATCCCTTCCAATCAAACAAGAATAGAAAGATGTTCATCAAGGAAATCAGCCCCGCAACTAGAAGCATTTTGTAATTTTATCATAATCAGCCCATGTGAAGATGTCAACCAACGGCTCATAGAAGAAACTCCATGTGAAGATGACCCGATAAGAAGAAGCTCGGTTCTTACATGAGTTAGGAGCCGTATGACCATATATTTTCAAATATAACTCAGCATGTAGAATTATCATACTTCTTCTCCCCCTAAAGAATTGCATACAGAGATGCCATTCTTGATTAAACAAGTGAAAATCATCCAAATGTAGTCTATTCACACTTCTCCCCCTCAAAGGTTGGAAATGATGTCTCCATCGTCATTATAATCGAGCAAGTGGAATAAGAGAACAATCATCGGTAGTCCTGCTTCACTTGATAACCGAAAGCTGTGGAAAAAGTATGAAGCATGTTGAAGAGAATGTTCATTAATGAGAATATTTCTCTTCTTCGGAAGATAAAGCGCACTAAAGCGTACACTTTTCTTTTCTTTAGGGAAAGAGGCTTGAACTGTTGTATTCAAATGTCATAAGAAGATTTCTCTTCTTCGGAAGATAAAGCGCACGGAGACGTACACTTTTCTTTTCTTTCAGGTATGAGGCTTGAACTGTTGTGTTCAAACTTCATAATCTCTCTCTTTTCATCTACTCTTGGCAAACTCGTACTCAACCTCATTATCATTATGTAGGCTCTTTGTAGTGACAGTTGATGGAGAAAACCCAATATGATGAAATTGACCTTGAAGTAAACTAACCCGAAATCGTGACTTAAACTTGGACATATGTAACAAAGAGCGGTGTCGAGAATTCATGCCCATTTGAATCTCTAAGTACTCTATACTCTTCAACCAACCAACCATCAATTATTAGACGTACATCACCTCTTGAAAATTTACAATTCAATGTGACACTGAGCACTACAACGTAACTCCTTAAAGTGATAGTTATTTTGTGGTGGTAAGAACCCAATTCCCCCAAGTGGTAAAATAAAAGGAAAAGTCACCCAAAAATAACTAGATTTCCAAGTCTTCATTTTTGAAAATATTAAAAGCTCGAACAAGGATCTCGAAGAATCTTCATCCAACCATCCCTGATACCTTCAGATACTAAGTACACTTGCTTGTGATATTTCACTTCAACCTCAAATGAATAATAATGAATTAACGGCGTTGTCACATTTTCTGGTTAAAAGCTCAACTCTAGCCTCCTTTGACGTTTTAAGTGAACTATGATAATGGTTTCATCCCGACCATGGTGAAAAGAACATAACCTCGTAAAACCATGTAATAACCAAACTGCCAAGAAGACAATCCAAACAATCACCCAATTAATGAAGTACACCCTTTTATCCCTTCTTCGAAGTAGAAACCGTTGCACCAGCATCACATAAGATCCAGAATTACACTTTCCCTTTCTCCAGGATGGTTCCATCGTTATGGGATTTTACAATTCTATGGTTTAAACCGAGAAATAGTTTCTTTCGTAGGATGTCACAAAACCAAGAATAAGCCGTAAGATAGATCCAGAAATGCACTTTAAAATTACCAGGATGTTTCCATTGTCACGGGATTTTAAAAATCTATGATTTAAACCGAGAAATAGATTCTTTCGCGGGATTTTACAAAATCAAGACAAAATCATAAACAATGTCAGCTTGAATGTGTTATGACAACTTTGGTTTCGGTGAATATCTATTTTAGAGGAACATGCAGCGGTTCATTCTCCATCTACAACAATATCATCAACAATTCTTTACCCGTATGTAGACAACTTCACAAACCATACTAAGTCAAGTAGTATAAACTACTTCCCCTTGAGGTTGACCGTAACATCAAAGTACACGTTTCTCACCCATGATGGTTTCGAACTTTCGGAAGCATCATAACGTGTAAGACCATTTGCACGAGAAGTTCTTGTCATAAGCAAACATTTTGAAATATCATGAATGTCGTTGTGGAATTTTTAAAAATTTTGCTTAGACTGTGAAGTATCATAGACATGCTGTAGCATCAAGTAACCCATGAGAATTGCTGATTACATCTCAACCATTAAACACTTTGGTAAACACACCATTCACGTATTCTTACGACTATTGCATTGACCACTTGGAGAAATAGACCCGATATGCCAAACTTGAACAAGACGTAAAGTTTCCCAGTTACTTAAGCTTGCACTTATCCTTGTGAAGAAGAAACGGTGTACCCAGTGTACAAAACCTCTTGACGTATCCTCAACTGCGGGAGACACCAAAGTGATAGTTACGTTGTGGGTTAAGTGAGAAAGAATCACAAACGTAACTAAATAGCCAAGTCTTTATCACATTCTATAAATGCCCAAACAAGTCATCTTTGCAGAAGGGTAGAAAGAAAGAAGACGAAATAAGTAAACGCGCCCAGAAAATGTCACTGCAAACCCAAATACGAAATACCGTATAAACAACCCCATAGTCAACTTAGTTCAATAACCAATTCAAGTCGTGACATATTATTCTATGTGAGTATGTGAAAACCAAAGTACCAATCTCATAACACTAATGAATCTCATCATTACACCAAATCTCATCATCAAATATTATTATCACACATCTCAACGTCAAATCGCATCATCAACTTTCAACTTGCATTCCTCAAAATAAGTTTCATCAGTAATAGCATTCCGCAGTCCATTCAAAGTAAGAACAAATCAACCCATGATATAACATGATTATAGACCAACATTATCCGTATCACATTACTCAAACAATGTCCAAGTCCACGAATGGATACCGACAACAATCTTCATGAATGTTAATTTACAACATATCTGAATCATGAATGAGGCCTAATAACAATGCGTGAACACAATATCACATTTGAGATACCATAGCTGTACGTTTTTCTTATGTATACATGTCTCAATACCCCACATAGATTTTGCAGCCCATAGATAATTAATATTTCCCAAATGTTGCTCAAGCCCGCTTCAATCCCATGTTGATCAAATCCTACATTGCACCACTCGGCCCAATCACAAATGTGTTAACACAATCCATAACCACTAAAGCCCTAGGCCTGATCCATGAAAGCTTAACCTAATTTCTTAGGTATTAAAAGGCACCATATCACATGATACCCTAACAATTCTCAGATCAGTCCGCCCCCCAACAAAAAACACACCCAAATCATATCAATAAACCTATGCCAATCATCTCATACATTATCCTTAATTATCTCAAACAAACCCTAATATCCTAATAAACGCCTCCCACAGTTAACCATCATCCATATACTCTCACAGTATCACTCTTGATATGGTGACTAATATCTTGCCACAGGGATGGCATGAGTGTCTTTGATTCGACACAAGGTTGGCTTGACCCTCTTATGATTGTCTTCTAGATTTGTTCTAAATGGATTCACAGGTAGGTTCTTTTATCGAATATTGCATTTGATGTTGAACGAATTCATAATAAGTTTATAACAATCTTGTTATAGATCTTGTCTTATATATTCGGATATGAAAATGAAGCAAAGCTTCAAAAAATTGATCTGTGAGGATATAAGTTCAAAGAGAAAATCTTTTAAAGGATTGGAAGCAACTTTGAACAGTTCTGAGATCGTGTATGATTTCATTTTGTTTATCATGTGAATAGATTAGATGTAAGATGGGGAGTGATTGTGAGGGTCCTTTGGTGAGTCTAGATTAGGTTTTAGTTGATTGAGTTGTATTATGGTTTTCGGATCTGATGTTACTTCTTCGATTCATGCTCGATTTCTTTTCTCCATGGACCAATGATGTATGTTACTGAGGTCGAGAGTAAGTCTTGGTAGTATTGGTGTTTGGTTCTTGTGATCAATGGTCATACTCTTCTTCATCCTTTCTGTCTAGTCTGGTCAAAATGCAGAGTGTAGTTAGTCTCAAAACGCAGTCATGTCATGACCAATAGTCCAAGTTTTGACAAATCGCCGTGTTCAGTTAGACTTGACAAATCGCAGTGTCCCAAGTAGACAAATCGCACCTATGTTGAACATGACAAACCGATTTAGACTTTTCATCTGTTTAGTCAACAAACCGCATTTGACTTAGGGATCAAAACACATTTTAGGTTTTCTTTAAGGTCAAAACACTTAAATCATTTAACAAACCACTTTCATTCAATTTTGACAAACCGCATGCAAGGTTGTCCAAATGCATCACGTTCAAATCGCATAGAGTTGGTCAAAACACAACTCTTTAACAAACCGCATAGCAGAGTATGACAAAATGCATCCAAGAATGTTTCGACCAAACCTAGAAAAGGTGACATAACAACACTTCAATTATGCCCCGTTTGACCAAATATATTGATGAGTTGACCAAAAAATGTTCACAGGTTGGTGCAAAAAATATCAAGAGATAAGAATAGTTATCAAATACTGTGATTGGACAAAAGTGACCACAGATTGTGACAACCATAAAAAATAAAAAGCATGACATTTTTTTGACCATAGGATATAAAAAAACAGAACTGTTTACCAGAAATAATAAAGGAAAGAAAATCAAATTCCAGCTTCATAAAAAACGTGGTAAAAACAGTTTTGTGACATGATTCAAACCAAAAAAATCATTCAACAAACACAACCCGTATCAAACCGCATCAAAGCAATACAAACCGCATACACGAATCAACCAAACAGCATACATAACCGCTTCAAAAACCATGCAAATCATCAAAACAACACAACCTAGGCTCTGGTACCATTTGTAGGATCGTATATTTTATGTTGTTTGATGATTCGGGTGGTCTAGGATGGTGATAGTATATGAATGCCATGTTTAGAGAGATGAAGAGAGGAGAGGGAGTTCTAAAGAGAGGATTAAAACAAAAAATGAAAGGTTAGATTAAGAAGCTCCACCCCTTCCAACGATGGAACGTGTATTTATAGTTATAGACACTACGTCCTCCTGTCGAACTATGGATCAGGCATACAGTGGGTAAAGGCCCGTCCTTCCTCCACGGTGTTACTCTAAACTAATAACTAAGCTAATAACTAACTAATTAACTACTAAGTAACGTAAATAACGATATGTCTATGAGCTAACTTATGCTAGATTACATTTGGGTTGACCGACTCTTCACTTTGGAATTTCTAATTTCTAACACCTTGAAGTTCATGAGCAGCACCAAATTCAGCTTAGCAGATTTTGATTTTATTCTGGTTTTTGTTGCCAAATTGACAAGTTACCGGCAGGGACTACAACCACAAAGCTCGCCTTTTGGTAAATAGGATTGAACCCGTTGCTGCTCCTACTCCTGGAAGATTGCTGCTCGGGTCAGTGGAACACATTTATAAACATGGACAAGTCTTGGATGGGAACTAACAGGACCAACAAATCTTATGTTGATGGAGTAGTAGTGTTTATTGATTATGTAGTACACAACTTGCAGAAGATAGGAAACATCGACCCACTAGTTAATAAACAACATTTTTTAATGCCATGTCGTGTACCAAATGTTTAAACCACATAGAGCATAAAGTGGATGAAGTACAGTTCCATTTATTCAGCAATGGGATTGATCTAAACTACAAAAAGTGTACTAAACATGGAATAAAGGATGAGCCATCAATAAGTGCCCCAAAATCTGTTAACGCTACAACAAAGTTTGTTGATGACACAGATTTTGCTTCAAATTCTAACAGATGGCCCAGCAACAGTAGAAATGGTTAATGCTAAAAAAGATAATTTTTTTGAGGATGACCTTGTCAAGTTTTAAGAACTATTATTAGACGCAGAGAATCATCTTTACGATGGATGTCCTGACTTTACAAAGTTGTCCGCAATAGTTAAACTACTCAACTTGAAGGGTAAGTATGAATGTTCTAATAAGTTTTTTATTGAATTACTAGGATTGTGAAAAACGATGCTGCCTTCTGGTAACGAAAAGGTGGGAAAAACTTATCAAGCCAAAAAGTTATGAAATTGATGCGATCAGGATATAAAAAGATACGTGTATGTATCAACAACTGGCTTCTTTACTGGAAGGATGACAAGGATTTGATTGCGTGTCTAACTTGTGGGATATCAAGATACAAGTAGATAATAAGACACATAAAGTGTATGAAAACATATGGCAAAGGTAATGTAGTACTTACCAGTTATAGCAAGACTACAATGACTATTTAAGATACAAAGTATTTCAGAAGATTTAAGATGGCATGCGACACAAAGGATGACAGTTGGTGTGTTACATCACCCCGCAGATTCACAGGCATGGTGTACCATAGATGAAAAATTCCCCAAAATTTTTGAAGATCCAAAAAATCTACGGCCAGGAATATCGGCTGACGAGGTTGACGTCTACACAGGAAATAGGCATCACAGTGTATGGCCTATTTTAACTGTCATATACAAACTTCCTCTATGGTTGTGTATGAAAAGAAAGTTTATCATGCTTTCGGTATTAATATCAGGATACCCGAGAAATGATATCGATAGTTTTTAGAGCCGTTGGTTGATGATCTGCAAAACTTATTCGAGACAGGGGTTGATACATATGATGCATCCACAAAAGATAACTTTAATCTATGTGTTGTTGTGTTATGGGAAAAAATGATTACCATGCACTTGGTACATTATGTAGCTGCCCGTATAGTGGATTCAAAGGTTGTGTAGTATGTGGGAAAGATACTGTTGGGTTCAGTCCCAGATAGATCTTATGAGCCTAGAAAGAGTATAGATGTCCTGTGTAATCACAAAACAACTAAGGAGAACCTTTGCAAGAATTGTACTCACGCGGAAAATAAATACAAGACTTAAGAAGACAATAAACACAATAACCTTGATCCTCTATGGATCTATATTACTTCACTATATTTTTTATTGGAAAACGTACATTCAACCCTAGCCGCTAGTTTCTTTTATAGCACAAGAAACCCTAACTTTGCAGCTTGCTAAACACTCAAAAGATATGCACAATCTATTCCTATTTTAACTCATGCATATCGTAACTAATAAACTAATAAATAGGAAACTACATATCCGCTGAAATAAAATAAGTATCATAGGAAACTGCACTATCCGCAGAAACCTTTCTATCAGCAGAAACTATACTACTATCAATAGGAACCTTATCAGCAGGAATCCACTATTACATAATTCCCAAAAATCCTCCCCTAAACTTGAATTTGACCTCTAACTTCAAGTTTCCAGTGATAGATCTTCACCACACAAGAGGATTGAGTAGACCAAAGAATCGAAACCATATGAAGCACCAGTAGAACATCTAGAACCACCAGAGACAGCAATGAAGTCCAAGATCCCATCAACAACTCCTAGATTAGCAGCATCAAGAACGAGCAGCATTATTAACCAAAGTAGATTTGATAAGACTTTACCAAGTAGCTACTCACTCTTGGGCTAGCTGGTTCTTGAGTGGAATCATGACATCACCATGGTGAACCAGTTACCAGTCCAACACTTTGAACGTGAATCAATGGTGTGTTGGAATACCCTAATGGTTGTTGGCAAACCATCACAGCCATCAACGGATTTGAGTTGTCTTTACCAGAAGCCATTTAACTCAGGACTAGTCATGGTGTTCCACAGCCTTTACCACAAGCCATGAACTTGTGTCTAGCCAACTCTTCATCTATGATGACATGGTGAGTTGAGCACCATACAACTTATTGGCAAGTTGTCAGCCATCCAATGGATTTGACATCTCTTTACCAGAGCCGTTTGCTCATGGAGTAGCCAATGTATGGTGTGTGAGACCAAGGTACATTGATAACCCTCTGATTTTTAGGAAATCAGCACCTATCAACTGATTTGAGAATACTTACTAGAGCCATACCCTCATAGCAAGTTAACCCTTTGTCCCTCAAGACATGGTGAGTTAAAACCATATAGGAACCCAAAAGTACAACATGATCCTCAAAGATGAAAATAGATAAAAAAAAATTTAAACACAATAAACAAACAAATAAATATTTACAAACAGAAAGAAAATATACAAAGAACAACATACCACACATCAATTTGAAGAGGAAACAGAGGCAGCAGGAATACCTGTGGTTGGAGGAGCTTCACTGGACCTGATTTTGGAGCGCAAGATAAAATCAATCATTGAGTCATATAAGTCGATCCCTTTGGTGTGATCCAGAAATGCAGTTTTGTTATGATACACTTTGTACTCGAGCGGTGCCATTGATATTGATTGAGAAGATTAAATATGAGTAGGATTCAAATTAAGAGGGAATTGGGGTGAGGGTTACTTCTGATTGACTATTTAAATGAGTTTCCCAAAATAGTCGTTTAAATTGACAGAAGATTCGAAACAAATCTTTGACCAACTTTGACTTAAAATAAACCCGAAATTAAATCCCCAAATTCTATCAAAACGAGCAGCAATGAAAAGTCAACCAGCGGAAACCAAGCAGTCAATCGGCGGAAACCAACTAACTTTTGCCCATAGTAACAAATCAAAGCCATCCGCAGAATCTACAGCCCAATAGCATAAACAATTACAATATCAGCAGTAATGAGAAGAGAATCAAATCAAATCTTTGACTCATAACAGTGCCGAAACTGTCTCCATTCAAAACTTTTAGCGATCCAAATTCCAACCATCAATAATTACCATAACTTTTACTGACCTAAGATTCCAAAAAGGCCTATAAAACCAATCCCTTACAGCAGCAACCATACACACAAAACACATAACCCTCAGCACGAAAACCAAAACATATAACCATGAGTAATTCTCCTAACCACCCAATTGAACTATCATCATCTGATAGTGAACCAAACTGGTTAAACTACTTCCCTCCTGGAGCTTCCAATAGCATCACCTACATCTCAAGAGAGCCTCCCAGCAGATCACCATTCTACTACATCACTTCAGAAGAAGATCTCCCAAACCCTCCTCCTCAGAATGAGGTTGAGGTTTCCAGTGCAGAGCTCAAAGATATGAATGAGGACTCAGATGATGAGGTGAATGATCCAACTTACAGGCCTCGTAACACCAGGTCCATAATGTTGCTCCTCTTGCTGTGCTACCACCAAGTGCTCCAATTCTAGACCCCCAACCCTCCACCTCCAATCCCATCAAAAGAACCACAGTGATGGGACTAGCTGCACGCCCAGTGTGAGAATGGATGGATAGGAGGGGAAGAGAGCATCACAGGATGCCACAGTGGGGAAACATAAGGCCAGAGAGGAGGCCTTGAAGGATGAAGCTATGGTCTGAAGAAGGGTGTGGAGTGTGAAGGGATGCTGAGTCTTGGTCTTGCTTATTGTGTCCTGAGTCTGTAATAGTATCACTGCATCTGATAATGCAGTTTGTTTAATAAATAAAAGCTTGTTTCTTCTGTCTTAGTCATCTGATTCTCATGATTGTGTGTTTGATACTTGATCTGCAAGATGGTTAGAAGAACACAAAGCATACACAAAACAAAAATATACAGATATATACATAAAACCTATACATAAAACCAAAAATATATACAGATATATAAAAAACATATACATCTTAAAGACCTCCCCTTAAACCAGAATCCTCCCCTTAGGCACAATCCTCCCCTCAAACAAAACAATCAGGGGTTGATCATACCAATATTGACAATCAAATATTGAAATCTTGGACCATCAAAAGCTTTTGTTAACAAATCAGCAACTTGAATAAGGTGTTTTTCATTAGCATCTCTGATAAAGTGGTGTCTAATTTCTATGTGCTTAGTTCTTTGATGAAAAACAGGATTCTTGACAATACAGATAGTACTTTGGTTATCTATAAAGATTTTAGTGTTCATAAAATTGAACCCCATAATCCAATAATTGGTTTTGTATCTAATGTACCTGACCACAACAACTAATAGCAGCAACATATTCAGCTTCAGTAGAAGATGTAGCCACTATGGTCTGCTTCTTGCGTTGCCAAGAAATCAATCTCCTTCCTAAGAACTGACATCCCCCAATAGTAGATTTGCAATCAAAATTAGCACCAGCATAGTCACTATCACTATTAGCTTCCAACTCAAATGGAGATTCTCTAGGATACCAAAGACCCAATTTTGGTTGGCCCTTTAGATACTTGAAAATCTTCTTGACTGCAGTCAAATGGGAAGTCAAAGGTGTAACTTGATGCCGAGAACAAGCACTCGATCAAAACATGATGTCGTGCCTAGAGGCACAAATACATGAGAGAACCAATCATTGATCTGTAGAGATGCACATTAACAGCATGATCTGGATCATTATTTCACTTAGCGTTAGGAGCCTCATAGGGTGTAGTCGCAGTCCTAACAAGTTTCATGTCAAACTGTTTGAGGGTATCATGCACATACTTCTCTTGATGAATGAAAATGCCATCTGATTTCTGCTGCACTTGTAAGCCCAAAAAGAAAGTAAGCTCACCCATGGCACTCATCTCAAACTCACTTTTCATCAAATCTTCAAATTCTCTGCACCAGGCTTCTTTTGTAGAAACAAAGATAATATCATCCACATATACTTGCACAAGAATAATATCCTTGGTGCTCTTCTTGATAAAGAGAGTCTTATCAATAGCACCTCTCTGATATCCATGTTTCAGCAGAAATGAAGAAAGCCTAGCATACCATGCCCTAGGTGCCTGATGAAGTCCATAGTGTGCTTTAACCACTTTGTAAACCATGTCTGGATTGTGAGGATCTACAAATCCTTTGGGCTGAGTGACATACATTTCTTCCTCAATCTCCCCATATGAAAATGCACTTTTTACATCCATCTGATAGACCATGAAGCCCATGTAGGAGGCAAATGCCAAGAATAGTAGGATGGCCTCTACTCTTGCAACATGAGCAAAAACCTCATCATAATCAATACCCTCTTCTTGTCTGTGACCCTGAGCAACCAACCGAGCCTTGATCCTAACCACAATTCCCCTTGCATCTCTTTTACATTTTAGAATCCACTTAGTTCCAATAACATACTTACCAGGAGGCAACTGAACAAGTTCCCACACATTTTGATTCAGAAATTGTTGCATCTCCTCTTGCATAGCAGCTACCCAATCCTCATCTCCCAGTGCATGTGCAACACTAGTAGGTTCAACCTGAGATAGGAAACAAGCAAAAAGATAATGATGATAGTCTATATGATTGTTCCTATGTTGATCCTGAATGTAGCTGATAAAATCAGATTCACCAAACTTTGTCTTCTTGACCCTGCTTCTAGTTTGCACAAAAGAAGTAGGATCACCAATTATAAGGGATTGTGGATGTACTGTGTTAATCCTCTTAGTGACATTTGGACTAACATCAACTGAAGTAGCCAGATTAGTAAGTGTGGGACCAAAGTCCTCATCATAAGAAGAAGAACCAAAAATGCCTGTTCTTGACATGTGATGAATGCCATCCAATTCAGAGCTGGAAGGTTGTGAATTGGCTAAGTCAGACGGACTTGGAAATCTGGTAGGAGTGTCATCAAAACCCAAAATGCCAGCAGATGGAGTATTTGAGGTAACAGCAGGAATAATTTCACTATCATAGGAATCCGGAACACAAACAGCAGCATCAACATCAGCCTTGACTGACCCATTATTAGGAGGATCAGCTACATTACCAGCGGGAACATGTACAATGCCAGCAACATCAAAGTTCTTGCGAGCTTCAAGAGTATCCTGTCTTAAGAGTTCCTCTTTATCTTTGGAGAATTCATAACCAATCTTTTTAGCATCTTCCTTTGCAGCATGCTCTTGGTGTTGAAGCTTCACCACCTCTTCAGCATATCCTAAATCACTTGAAGTTACATCAGAAGCAGCTGAGTCCTTGGTACCTGAAAAATGGTTAGAAGGAAAGGATGGAACAAGTATAGGCTGTTAATATCACTCTGGATCTGACTCATCATGTAAAGAACCTGCAATGTTAGATTGAGCATCTTGTGGTGCTGCAGAAAGGTTAGATTTATAACGAGTATAACCCAAATGGTCAGTTATATATTCAAGATCAAATTACCACTCTTGACCAGCTCCCTGAACATTTGGCTTGTCCTCCATAAATCTCAGATTCAGTGTCTCTTCAACCTTCTTTGTGGAGAGGTTAAAAACAATGTAAGCTCTAGTATGAGCAGAATAGCCTACTACAAATCCCTCATCAGCTTTCCCATCAAACTTGCCCAAATGATCACTAGTGTTAAGGATGGTGACATGACAACCAAAAGGCTTAAAATGGCTAATGGTAGGAATCTTGCCAGACAGAAGTTCATAAGGTGTCCTTTTGTGAGGAATAGTTATCAAGACCCTGTTCAAAACATAACAAGCGCTAACTGTTCAGTCCCCAAAACATGGTAGGTAACTTAGAATCAGCAAGCATAGATCTTGCTGCTTTAATCAGGGTTCTGTTTTTCCTTTTAGCAACTCCATTTTGTTATGGAGTCCTGGCAGTGCTATAATCCCTTTTTATCCCCTTTTTAGTAGAGAGTTCTATCAATTTAGCATTCTTGAACTCTGTCCCATTATCACACCTAATGGCTTTGACCTTCTTGTTAAACTGATTCTTAACCAGGGCAATAAAATCTTGAAGAATATGGAATGTTTCATCTTTAGTCCCCAAAAAGAATGCCCAGCTATACCTACTATAACCATCAGTAACCACCAAATAATAGTACTTGTGATCAATGCTTCAAATAGATGTAGGACCAAAAAGATCCATATGAAGAAGCTGTAAGGGCTCAGAGATAGTGCTGAAAATAGAAATAGACTTATAGGAAGCCATGTGTTGCTTTCCCTTGTTACAAGCCACACAGTTGTGCTCATTGGTAAAGACCTTGGAAGGCAGTCCATGAACTAACCCAAGTTTAGCTAGCTTGTTTATTGTTTTGAAATTCACATGAGCCATCCTCCTATGCCATTTATTAGATTCATCCAAGGATGCTTTTGCCACTAAACAAGCTAAGTCACCAGCAGGCTGAACTTCATTGAGATTGAATGTATAAAGGTTGTGTTTCCTTGGTACCTTCAGAACAACTTGACTATCAGCAGGTAGTTGGAAATCTTTGGAGAGAACAAGACATTCAGTATCAGTGAACATCACAAAGTTTTTCTTGTCACAGATTTGGGACACAAAGAATAGATTGAAATTCCTCAATGCTTCCACATAATACACATTTTCAAAGTCTAGCTGAGCAGTTCTAATAGTTCCCTTCCCTGTAATTTTACCATCTCCTCCACCAAAAGTAACAGTACCTCCTTGTATTGACACAAAGTCATGCAGCCTGTCTCTGTTCCCTGTCATACTCCTGGAACAACCACTATCTACAATACCTAAATCTTTATTGGAAAGAGGATCATCCTACAAGATAAAAATATACACCAATATTAGTATACATGGAGACCCAAGTCATCACTGACTTGGGCCTGCCTTGTGGATCACATTAGAAAAACCTGCAGATGGATGAGATCCACTATTGTTCTTGGAACCCCTCATAAAAGATGGTCTATTTTGTGTCCAAGAGCAACCTGCTGAGGGATTAACAGCAGTATCCCACCTTGCCCCCCTTTTATGTAAAAGGTCATTATTAACAGGCCTGTAACCATTTTGAAAATAAGCACTAGTAGGTCTGCATAATGGCCTATTAACCTTTTTTCTCCAACTAAATGAAGATGACCTGTCAGCAGCAACTGGGTTACCAGCAGCAACTGGTCTACCAGCAGAAGTGATTCTGCTAGTCCTCGCATGTGTTCTAGAGGGAACAAACGAATGAATGTTGGTCACACCATTCCATACAGTTATATATCTCTGCTGATTAGTGCAAATATTCATCTGTTTCTCATAATAATCACAATCTTTGATATGATGAAAAACACTTCCACAAACAAAACATGATTTCTTCTTAAATTGCTTGTTCAAAACAGGAATAGTCTTATCACAAACAAAATTATTCAACCCACAACCAAAATAAGAATTGTTTTTAAGAAAATCAACAGAACAAGAAATGTTTCTAGAAAAACCTGTCTTTGAAGAAGGTTCTTTAACAGCAACACTTGGGTCATGATGAACTGGTAAAGGATTGGGAGAGGATGACTCTTCATTTGAATCACAACTGGCATAGTCTTTAGATTGGGTCTCTGAAGTCCTGGAAGAACAAGAGACAAATGTATTAGATTCACTGCCAGTGTCTGATAAGTCATTGGACTTAGGACCATAAGACATATGTGATTCATCTGAGTCAGAGTCTGGGTTGGGTGGCCTAACAATACCATTTATAGAAGAAGGAACTGAATGCATATCACCTTGTTTTATATAATCAACAGGTTTTCTATATTTATCTTCTTCTTCATCATGATGTGATTAAAAACACTGTAGTCATTAGGGTCATACACCTCATCTGAACCAATATAGTCTTTGGCGCCTAACCCCATCTTAGTTTTAACAGACATAGAGCTATTTACCAGTTTATGTAAGTTTTTAGCCTGTTCTTGCCACTGATTATGCCTAGCCCCCTCTGTATCTAAACTAGCTTGAAGACCCTCTTTTTCAGCAACAACCTTAACAAATTCTTTCTTATTAAATTTTAATTCATTTGAGGTGTTATCTAAATCCCTCTGCAAAACATTTATTTTCTCCTCAAGAGCCAATTGATTTTATTCATACCAGGCCTTTTGTTTTTCTAAAGCTTTAACAGTTTTCTTATAGGCCTGGACTTGAATAAAGTATTCTTTATATTTTTCATTAACATCATCAAGTTCACTTTTGAGAGCATCATATTTAGCATTGCAACCAAATATACAACTTTGTACCTGAGAAGTGACGCCCATCATAGCAATTTCCCAAGCAGTGTCAGCAACTAGTCCAACTTGAGGCTCTTCATCCTCACCATCATTCACATGATCATCCCAGTCAACTCTGTTTTTCAGTGACAGCATGGCTCTAGGCTTCACCTCCTCAGCTTCCTTGAGCTTGTATGCATTATACCTTCTTCTGTCACCTCCCTTCTTGTTAGAACATTCTCTGGAAAAGTTACCAAGTTGGTTGCATTCAAAGCATCTGATCTTTTTCCTGTCAAACCTAGCAGATCCTCTTCCTTTGTAGCCAAACTTCCTTCCAGAGCCCTCTTCAAACCTCTTGACTTTCACAGCAAGCATGGCCATCTGCCATTTAAGATACATCTCCTCCATATCCCATTTATCCACGTGTTCAAAGTCTTCATAGGTCAACTACTGTTGATCTTCAGATTCAGCAACAAATGAGTAGAGCACATCTTCTATCACAGGATTAGACTTTGATCTTCTTGAAGAAGAATAGTGTATTATGGATGTTGCTGATGAAGAAGTGGGACTCTCAGCATAAGACACCATTGTGTTAGCACTGGTAGCACTAACAAAAGCTGAGTGTGTTGGAGTAGGTGAATAAGATGAATGACCCTTGATATCAGTTTTAAGAGATCTTAGCTTATTGTTTAAGTCATCAAAGCTTAAGTAGTCAAGGCCTCCCTTTGCCTTGAGTGTGAGAGAAACCTACCTCCAGGAAGAGGGTAGGGCACGAAGAAACTTCAAATTGCATTCCTCATTGTCAGGTTTAGATTTCATCTGATTAAGCTGGCTGAGGATTTTTTGAAACCTGTCATACCCCTTGTGTATGCCTTTGTAACACCCCAACCCGAAAAGGGTAGAAGTATCACATTCTGGTGTCATATCAGAACATACAAATAAATTTTTACAAGCGGAAGCCTTAAAGAATAAAATGCCAAGTCATATAAATGGATGACTTACAAAGAAAATACAAAATCCAAAATGTCAATAAAATGAAATGAGATATTGAAACAATTTCTCTTCAAAATAAGTCCGAAAGATAATAAGGTAACTAGGGTCGGTCCACTCAGATAATCCAACTCTCAGCCCATCAAAGCCCATCTTCAAACCTAAAACCTGCCGCATGAAAAGAAATGCGGCTGAGCTTAAAAAGCCCAGTGAACAGATATAACAAAAGGAAAGCTAAACAAAATCAGAAATTCCAAGTGAAACAAGGAAGCTGATAACAAGGTCGCAACAAAATGAGAACAATGAGTCAATGAGGATCCTGCAGAAGCACAATTGTCCAGGTATCCAGAAAGAACAGATAACAAGGAAAACATAGTAGAGCGACGCATCCAAAACATACATATAATCAAATCAGGAAATTAGAATATAAATGAGCCCAATGGAAAACTAAAAGCAAACGGAAGCAATTAATTAAGAAGTCAGCATGGCAGTCAGGCAAGACAAATAACCCACAGTTATAACATCACAGTATCATAACAGATATATAAGCGTGGCAGGTCAACAAGTAGCAATAAGGACATCAACAGATAATCAATAGCCCATGAACACAATTAAACTAAGGGATCCATGATAAACAGATAAATCAACCGATTACACTCAAACATGATTTCCAGGCCAATCAAGGTTTACATGACAGTAAAATAACATACATTCAGATGACAACAGTCAAATCGTATAATCGCATACTAATCATATTGTAGCAGGATAAACAGTAATCACATAGAACATGTAATAACATAATCAAATTCAATAATCATATCATAACCCGGTACGTGAATGGAATGATAGTAGGATGAGTCAGATAAGGGTACAGAGTAACGGGCAGTCAATACAGAATATGGTGCGTTGGGGTAAACAGACGGTACAATATAGGTATATCAACAGTGTAAGGGTTGTCAGAAATCCATCCCGAGCCAACAATACAATACAATACAATCAATAGTGGCATTAGCAGCCCAATATCCAATAGTAGCCATTGTATTCAGAGGGGTGACCTCGGAATACCAGATCAATAGGAGGGACACCTCAAGTAACCAATGGAGTAGCTAGCTCCCAGACTGTGAGGGGGTGTATTGCACACACTCACCACATCACCAATACAATATATCAATATCAATCCAATACAATACAAATCTAGGATGCATCCATACGCCCCCTGCAATACAATAGTGGCCAATACAATATATCTGAAGCGCGCAATAAACAATACAATAATGGGGACGGTGTGGAACATCACTCATCCACACTGGAGTCATGCCATTGGTGCATCAATGACACGGACATGGAACCCCCATGCCTAGTTAATGGCTCGGGTATCAATCTGATAGGTCAATACAAAAGGTCCAAGGTGTAGCAATGTATATGTCTTCATAAGCAAATGTGCAATATCAATAGTTCACAATTCAGAGGTTCATAACAATAGTTCAATATCAAGGTCCAATATCAATATTTCAATATCAAAGGTACAATAGCACAGATTCAATAGCACATGTCAATAGCAACAGTTCAGTAGCAAAGGTTCAGTTGCAAAGGGTTCAATAACGGAAGTTCAGTAACAGTGGTTCAATAACAGAGAGGTCAATAGCAAAACAAAGATTCAATAGCAATGGTTCGATAGCAATGGTCAAATAGCAAAGGGGTCGATATCAAAGGTTCAATATGAGAGGGTCAATAGCAAAGGAGTCATAGCAATGAAATATCATAAGCGAACAAAGTCGAAGGATCAGAAAATCATGAGAAATCCCTACTGAAAAGGGATAGAATATCTGTACCTCATTCGAAACAAGCAAAATGGGAAAGTAAGGTCACACGATGAATCAATCCAGCCGTCCGGAACCTATGAATTAGATAACGCTTATTAAGATCGGATTACTCATTTTAGACGGCTTTCCATTTTTAGCAGGTTTCCACTTTTAGTAACTTTCCATTTTAGGTAACTTTCTATTTTAGGCAGGTTTCCATAACTAGCAACTTCCCATAAATAGCAGGTTTCTATAATTAGTGAATTTAGCCGTTCATGATGTATTTAATGTCATATTAGGTTAAATGATGAAAAATGAGTGTTATTATAGTTAAAGAATCATTTATGTCAAGTTACACAAGCTTAGGGTCTATAGTGTAAATATTATAAGGTGTAGGGTCTAAATTTTAAATATAACATGTGTTACCCATTTTACTTATTTTAGGAATCATTTAAACACCTTAAGTACAAGTTTTATATCCCTCTTGTGTGAACCCTTTATGTGTCGACCCATACCTCCTCAAAACAGATTTATGTACGCCCCTTTAAACCAAAATGAAAACCTTAGACCTAGCTCCAAGTCTACACAATCAATAACAAATATGACTACATGCTTGAATCCATTTAAGCTTGAAAATTACAAAAGGAGCATGTACCATATGAGGTTAAAAATCAGACTCCAAGACCATGTCCCATGCATTCTTACACGACATATAATACTAACCATAACACATGTTCTAAATTTCCATTTAGCCTTGAAAAGGAAAAAGCATAACGTGAGGACAAGATCAGGTTCATAACTTATACAATATCTATACATGCTGTACGACAAACATATACATAATCATGGTTTTTATGTAGTCTATCCTTAGGTTATATTAGCTAAGTTTTAAACATGTATTTGCGAGTAGAAAATCATGCGTATGGTGGTACATGGGTCACGACCAGGTCATGAAACGAAAAGAAAAAATAGCGACAAACTGATGCATTAGATTCGACTCGTCTATACCGTTTTCTCATGGCCATGTGTAGTATACATTAGGTTCATATAATTCCCTTTTTATATATCGCTTTAATGGAGACCAAAACACACGTGTGATACTACTATTCTTTGATCAGAATACGTGCAAGGAGAGGGCACGAGTAG
This sequence comes from Chrysanthemum makinoi, assembly GCA_910596185.1. Classification (NCBI taxonomy): domain Eukaryota; kingdom Viridiplantae; phylum Streptophyta; class Magnoliopsida; order Asterales; family Asteraceae; genus Chrysanthemum; species Chrysanthemum makinoi. The sequence goes on along the minus strand of OU343221.1, from coordinate 140,493,536 downwards.
GGTACCTTTAGCGTGACAATAAGGAGTAGGAAAATGAAGATGAAACGAAGAAATCAAAACACCCTTCTTGTCCCTGTTGTTGTACGACCAGCAGCCACCAAAACTAGCCACCACAAAACAAAATCAATACGTTACCAAGTCACGAATGCTAAGCCTTGGAAAAGAGGTTCGAAACTCACCTTGTTGCTGGATTGAATGTCGACAGAATGAGAGGAGATGGAGAAGGAGGGAATGTCGTATGTTTCTAGGAGAGCTAGGGTTTTAACTTAATGTGAGATATGGTTTAAATGAAATGATATGGCAGGCCTTATGATTTTGGAAATAGGCGTGTAAATGACCATGATTTTAGGGCCTAATGGCCGGCTATATAGGAGGGGAGAGGACCAAATTATTGACTTTCCAACTTCCTCATTTTATTATGAATGTAGCCTCTTTTGTAGTCCAAGTAAATTGTGTACACATTGCAACATTATTTGGTACCTTAGAGTTTATTTATTTATGTACATTTACTTTATAACATAAGTTAAATACTTTCATATATTATGTATATTATTGCTGAGATAAATTGATAAACGATGCTGACGTGTTTTCCGAGTTTACATAATTATAAAGTTTGAGGGCAAAAGTGTCATTTAACGCGTTTGAGATTTTAGGGTTTTACAACTCTTCCCCTCTAAAAGAAAATTTTCGTCCTCAAAAATTGAAGTCGCTGAGGTACACGGAGACGTACAACCTCAAGGCAGATGTAGCAATCCATAGTGTCACACAGATCATAACGATTTCGGTTCCGAAACTTATACCTAACAGATGTCGGTGAGAATCTCGCAAAGAGGTACATAATTTCAAACGAATATGAGGATTTTCCAATAGCGGTTAAGAGCTCTATTCCATTCACGTACCAACCCCAGGCATTTCCCAAGATGTCGTATGATTTCAATAGGATCAAATTATATGATCTCGGTATTATCACGTTGATCAGGCGTCATAATACTTGCATCACATAACAAGTCATTATTGTCATCATATTCTATCTCAGGTCATGACGAACCCACATAATCAATATCACAACAAAACAGATAGCACACAGGTAGCAAGTAACATACAAAAACAGGCCAGATCACATACATACATCATATACTACATCAAGCAACTTACCGTAACACAAAAGAAGGAAGCCACCAACTTGCTCGAAACGGTTCCTCATGACTCAATACCGACGATCCAAACATAATGCTGAGATATTACCAAAATGCTAAACGATAAAACTTCACGATTCAAACCGAGTTCTTGAACAAAACAAAGAAAAGCAATACCGATCAAAATCACTTAGCAAAATATCAAACCGCCTCAAAACGTGTGACAAACAAATCGGAGTAACATAAGTCACGCTAAATCATATGCAGTAGATGAACTTTCTCAGCCACCAGTTGAATCTTGTCTCCGTCTGTGCGCCTTTGGTTGGTCCGTCCAGCTCCCTCCAGCAGCATCCTGATGTCTTTAGCAGCATGGCATTCGGGTGCGGCTTTTGCTTCGCGAACCTCTCCAGCTCAGGAACTGCTGCAGCAACGCAGGGTCGGCAGCATCATCTTTGATTCCACGAGTAATCTCCATCTAACGATCGACAAGCAGATGCGCGAAGACGAATCAAACAAAATCAAACGTGAAAAGAAGAAGGTCAATCCAGCGAAGACAGAGAATATCAAAGTCAAATCTTAACGACAATAAAAAAAATCGAAAGAGATCAGAACAGACGGAAGCCTAATGTCTACCCAGTCCTCACAGGTCAATCCTAAGGTCAACAAGACGAAACCTTTGCTCTGATACCATAATTGTAACACCCCAACCCGACAAGGGTAGAAGTATCACATTCTGGTGTCATATCAGAACATACAAATAAAATTTTACAAGCGGAAGCCTTAAAGAATAAAATGCCAAGTCATATAAATGGATGACTTACAAAGAAAATACAAAATCCAAAATGTCAATAAAATGAAATGAGATATTGAAACAATTTCTCTTCAAAATAAGTCCGAAAGATAATAAGGTAACTAGGGTCGGTCCACTCAGATAATCCAACTCTCAGCCCATCAAAGCCCATCTTCAAACCTAAAACCTGCCGCATGAAAAGAAATGCGGCTGAGCTTAAAAAGCCCAGTGAACAGATATAACAAAAGGAAAGCTAAACAAAATCAGAAATGCCAAGTGAAACAAGGAAGCTGATAACAAGGTCGCAACGAAATGAGAACAATGAGTCAATGAGGATCCTGCAGAAGCACAATTGTCCAGGTATCCAGAAAGAACAGATAACAAGGAAAACACAGTAGAGCAACGCATCCAAAACATACATATAATCAAATCAGGAAATCAGAATATAAATGAGCCCAATGGAAAACTAAAAGCAAGCGGAAGCAATTAATTAAGAAGTCAGCATGGCAGTCAGGCAAGACAAATAACCCACAGTTATAACATCACAGTATCATAACAGATATATAAGCGTGGCAGGTCAACAAGTAGCAATAAGGACATCAACAGATAATCAATAGCCCATGAACACAATTAAACTAAGGGATCCATGATAAACAGATAAATCAACCGATTACACTCAAACATGATTTCCAGGCCAATCAAGGTTTACATGACAGTAAAATAACATACATTCAGATGACAACAGTCAAATCGTATAATCGCATACTAATCATATTGTAGCAGGATAAACAGTAATCACATAGAACATGTAATAACATAATCAAATTCAATAATCATATCATAACCCGATACGTGAATGGAATGATAGTAGGATGAGTCAGATAAGGGTACAGAGTAACGGGCAGTCAATACAGAATATGGTGCATTGGGGTAAACAGACGGTACAATATAGGTATATCAACAGTGTAAGGGTTGTCAGAAATCCATCCCGAGCCAACAATACAATACAATACAATCAATAGTGGCATTAGCAGCCCAATATCCAATAGTAGCCATTGTATTCGGAGGGGTGACCTCGGAATACCATATCAATAGGAGGGGAGACCTCAGTAACCAATGGAGTAGCTAGCTCCCAGACTGTGAGGGGGTGTATTGCACACACTCACCACATCACCAATATAATATATCAATATCAATCCAATACAATACAAATCTAGGATGCATCCATACGCCCCCTGCAATACAATAGTGGCCAATACAATATATCTGAAGCGCGCAATAATCAATACAATAATGGGGACGGTGTGGAACATCACTCATCCACACTGGAGTCATGCCATTGGTGCATCAATGATACGGACATGGAACCCCCATACCTAGTTAATGGCTCGGGTATCAATCTGATAGGTCAATACAAAAGGTCCAAGGTGTAGCAATGTATATGTCTTCATAAGCAAATGTGCAATATCAATAGTTCACAATTCAGAGGTTCATAACAATAGTTCAATATCAAGGTCCAATATCAATATTTCAATATCAAAGGTACAATAGCACAGATTCAATAGCACATGTCAATAGCAACAATTCAGTAGCAAAGGTTCAGTTGCAAAGGGTTCAATAACGGAAGTTCAGTAACAGTGGTTCAATAACAGAGAGGTCAATAGCAAAACAAAGATTCAATAGCAATGGTTCGATAGCAATGGTCAAATAGCAAAGGGGTCGATATCAAAGGTTCAATATGAGAGGGTCAATAGCAAAGGAGTCATAGCAATGAAATATCATAAGCGAACAAAGTCGAAGGATCAGAAAATCATGAGAAATCCCTACTGAAAAGGGATAGAATATCTGTACCTCATTCGAAACAAGCAAAATGGGAAAGTAAGGTCACACGATGAATCAATCCAGCCGTCCGGAACCTATGAATTAGATAACGCTTATTAAGATCAGATTACTCATTTTAGACGGCTTTCCATTTTTAGCAGGTTTCCACTTTTAGTAACTTTCCATTTTAGGTAACTTTCTATTTTAGGCAGGTTTCCATAACTAGCAACTTCCCATAAATAGCAGGTTTCTATAATTAGTGAATTTAGCCGTTCATGATGTATTTAATGTCATATTAGGTTAAATGATGAAAAATGAGTGTTATTATAGTTAAAGAATCATTTATGTCAAGTTACACAAGCTTAGGGTCTATAGTGTAAATATTATAAGGTGTAGGGTCTAAATTTTAAATATAACATGTTTTACCCATTTTACTTATTTTAGTAATCATTTAAACACCTTAAGTACAAGTTTTATATCCCTCTTGTGTGAACCCTTTATGTGTCGACCCATACCTCCTCAAAACAGATTTATGTACTTTAAACCAAAATGAAAACCTTAGACCTAGTTCCAAGTCGACACAATCAATAACAAATATGACTACATGCTTGAATCCATTTAAGCTTGAAAATTACAAAAGGAGCATGTACCATATGAGGCTAAAAATCAGACTCCAAGACCATGTCCCATGCATTCTTACACGACATATAATACTAACCATAACACATGTTCTAAATTTCCATTTAGCCTTGAAAAGGAAAAAGCATAACGTAAGGACAAGATCAGGTTCATAACTTATACAATATCTATACATGTTGTACGACAAACATATACATAATCATGGTTTTTATGTAGTCTATCCTTAGGTTATATTAGCTTAGTTTTAAACATGTATTTGCGAGTAGAAAATCATGCGTATGGTGGTACATGGGTCACGACCAGGTCATGAAACGGAAAGAAAAAATAGCGACAAACTGATGCATTAGATTCGACTCGTCTATACCGTTTTCTCATGGCCATGTGTAGTATACATTAGGTTCATATAATTCCCTTTTTATATATCGCTTTAATGGAGACCAAAACACACGTGTGATACTACTATTCTTCGATCAGAATACGTGCAAGGAGAGGGCACGAGTAGGGTACCTTTAGCGTGACAATAAGGAGTAGGAAAATGAAGATGAAACGAAGAAATCAAAACACCCTACTTGTCCCTGTTGTTGTACGACCAGCAGCCACCAAAACAAGCCACCACAAAACAAAATCAATACGTTACCAAGTCACGAATGCTAAGCCTTGGAAAAGAGGTTCGAAACTCACCTTGTTGCTGGATTGAATGTCGACAGAATGAGAGGAGATGGAGAAGGAGGGTATGCCGTATGTTTCTAGGAGATCTAGGGTTTTAACTTAATGTGAGATATGGTTTAAATGAAATGATACGGCAGGCCTTATGATTTTGGAAATAGGCGTGTAAATGACCATGATTTTAGGGCCTAATGGCCGGCCATATAGGAGGGGAGAGGACCAAATTATTGACTTTCCAACTTCCTCATTTTATTATGAATGTAGCCTCTTTTGTAGTCCAAGTAAATTGTGTACACATTGCAACATTATTTGGTACCTTAGAGTTTATTTATTTGTGTACATTTACTTAATAACATAAGTTAAATACTTTCATATATTATGTATATTATTGCTGAGATAAATTGTTAAACGATGCTGACGTGTTTTCCGAGTTTACATAATTATCAAGTTTGAGGGCAAAAGTGTCATTTAACGCGTTTGAGATTTTAGGGTTTTACAGCCTTCCTCTTCAGAGATTGAGAATTCCTGAAAGTTTTGTTTGAGCATAGACTTGATCATTTTCTTAGACTCATCATTTCCACCAAACCTTGCTTTTATTCCTCTCCAAATCTCTCTTACATCATCTAGATGATAAAAGTCACTCATGTTCTCATCTGGAAGAGCTTGAAGCAAAGTAGTCCTTGCCTTGGTTTCCCTCTGAAGATCAACCTGTTCTGCATTTGTTGTGGGTGGAAGAATTATCACTTTCCCATCAGGATCTCTTCCAGTAGACTTCTTACTGTTGCCATTAAGAACAACGTTCCAGACATTGATGTCCATGTTGGAGATATAATTTTGCGTCTTCATGGCCCATATGTCATATTCATCCTTCTTCAGGTAGGGAAATTTTGCATTGGTGTTGGACATAGTGACCACTTGCTGAACGGTAGACTGGGTGTTAGCTGGTTGTTCATCATTCTTAGAGTCTGAATGTTTTGATGATGTCATTGTTAGGGTTTTGTGGAGAAGAATTAGACTGTCTTCTTAGAAACATTCTCACGAGGCTCTGATGCCACTTGTTGGGTTCAGTCCCAGATAGATCTTATGAGCCTAGAAAGAGTATAGCTGTCCTGTGTAATCACAAAACAACTAAGGAGAACCTTTGAATGAATTGTACTCACGCGGAAAATAAATACAAGACTTAAGAAGACAACAAACACAATAACCTTGATCCTCTATGGATGTATATTATTTCACTATATTTGTTATTGGAAAACGTACATTCAACCCTAGCCGCTAGTTTCTTTTATAGCACAAGAAACCCTAACTTTGCAGCTTGCTAAACACTCAAAAGATATGCACAATCTATTCCTATTTTAACTCATGCATATCGTAACTAATAAACTAATAAATCGGAAACTACATATCCGCTGAAATAAAATAAGTATCATAGGAAACTGTACTATCCGCAGAAACCTTTCTATCAGCAGAAACTATACTACTATCAGTAGGAACCTTATCAGCAGGAATCCACTATTACATAATTCCCAACAGATACAAACTCTGTTAGACTTTCTGCCTCATCCAAGCAAAGTTATGTTGGTCACAAACGATATCTTCCGATCACAAAGCAAAGGAAGGCATTTAATGGACAACAAGAATTTCTCCTGGCTCCAAATCCAATGACTGGGGAACAAATATACACCAGGTCACGGTTCAATCGGTTTAACCGGCGGTTCAACCAGGTTTTTTGCTCAAAACCGCCTTCCGGTCAATCGACCGGTTCACGGTTCAACCGATTCAACCGACTGGTCAACCGGGTTTTAAAACACTGAGTAAAAGTTTTGTTGGTGATAATGGTATTAAAAAAAGTATATTGGTGGTATTTAGAAATCTGGGAAATTTCTTGGTAATATAAGTCATTAACCCTTTAAAAAATGTCAAACTAAGTCCTCCTTCTTTTAAACTAGCACTATAAATAAGCCCAAAAGTATTCTCATTTTAAGAGAAGAAGCCCCTAAACTAAAACATGGCTTCCATTAGTAACCTACAAACATAATGTTTGACTTTCTCTAGGAAAGTATTTAAAAAAACATTTTGTACTAACCATTCTATGAATTGAACTTAATGTTGACCATTAAACATAATGCACAAGGGTCGGGTTACCGTGCCCAACATATCTAATGCTACCCTAAGGACAGTTTCACACAGTGTTCAGACTAAGACATATGCGTTACTGATTTTATGGCCTCCTCAAATGTCAAAATTAGCGTGCCCACCTTTAATAACTTCAATACAATTCATATAACCTTTTACACTATAACTATGCACCTACCAAGCCGGTGAAACCCATGCATGCATGACAGGTGATAATGGCTAATTCACATGGGTCATGGGTCATGTGCATTAGGTTATCACTGATCACATTTATTAATGGGTATTTGACATCATATGGGTCATATGTATTGGGTTATAGTCGCTTAGAGTGTCATGTTACGACACATCCATGACTGTTGACCATGGGTATTTAACATAGGTAATGGGTCATGTGAATTGGGTAGCATTGGCTTATAGTGTCATGTTATCGACCAATACATGACTGGTGATCGACAATGGGTAATTAACATGGGTTATAGGTCAAGTGCATTGGGTTGTAGTGGCTTATAGTGTAATGGAACCTATGCATGACCGGTGATAATGGCTAATTCACATGGGTCATAGGTCATGTGCATTAGGTTTCGTAAACTAAGACAAATACTATAAAACATTTTTATATGTTTTTTTTTTTTTGCGTTTTCATCCGTTTATAACATTTTTCGTCCCTTTTTTACCCTTTTCAATCGATTTTGACCGATTTTGCTAGTTCTCGACCGATTTTGACAATTCTGACAGATTTCGACGAATTTAGACCGACTACGACTGATTACGACCCTGTTTGACCGATTTTGACCTTTTCGACCAATTTCATCCATTTTTTAACGTTTTCGGCAATTTTCTCTCGTTTTCATATGTTTTCAAATTTTTTTGAACGTTTTCTGCCGTATTAAAACGTTATGAAATGTTTATTACGTTTTCGTACTTTTTTGTACGATTTTTTCATTTTCATACATCCTTCTCCTTTTTTCTTTGTTTTGTTACGTTAGAAAAAGGACAAAAAAGGTCCCAGACGTACAATAACAGTCGAAATCAAGAAAAAAAACGAGCGAAAATGGTTTAAACCGTTATGACATTTTACCCTTTATCCCTATATAACTTATACAATTTACAAAAACAACCCTTTTACACCCTTTAATTCACAACACACGATTCATAAACCCTAGAACTTTTTTATAAACCCTCTTTAGTTCACTACCCTAATTTCATCACTTTTTCATCACATAAACTTCTTCAGCTACAGTAATCCGTAACACTATTTCACAAACCCTAATTTCATCACTTTATTAAACATGAAGAATTTTAATGGTAACTTTATTCGTTGCTTTTTTTTCCCTAATTAATTACTTATTTGCTTATTTTTTAGCTTATCTGCTAATGTAAACAAGTAACGAAGCTTTTATTCACGATTGTTATCGTTGCTATAGGTATTTTCCCGATTAATACCGCCTAGAACGATTACAAGGTATAGGTAGGTCAACCGCCCGGCTATCGATTTGCGATTTTTCCAACCTTTGTTACTAGTTCGTTGATTCGTGTAGGTTTAGGGTGGTGTGTATGGAGAAAAATATACAATATCAATATCAACATAAACACAAGAATTGAATTGAAAACCTCTTAGGAAAAAGGTTAGTCAATCAAATCCTGTGAGTGAGATATGTGATACCGGATTAGGAAATCCGGGTCGTGTCCTAACGACGTGTGAATGGACAACGTCATTTTAAGGTTTGTTATTAAAATGCTCGATGTTTTAGATTTTGAATTGATTTTATCTAAACTACGGGGCAAGGGAAGTAAATGGGAAGCAATTAAGGGAACTAAATATATAGGGAAAGCAAAGCATTACAACTAATAACGCAAATTCAATCTAAAACAAAAATTACGATTTAAATGAAAAGCGAATTAAATGCAAACTACTCTAAACTAATTCCTAAAAGTGATCTAAAATTACTCTACAGCTAAAAATGAAATTTAAAAGTTAACTAAGATTTAAAATTATTTTTTATGATTTTTCTTGAATTTATTTGAATTATAAACTAATTTCTAACTTTAAAAATAGATCTAAATTACTAAAAATTATGAAAACTAGTGGGAAAATTATGAAACTATATTTAAAAAATCTAAAACAACTAAAAAGAATTTTCAAAATTGTATTTGTATTTTTCTGAACTTTTTTCTATTTTCTATAATTTAAAAACTATTTTAAACTAATTAAATTGCTAAAAATTATTATTTAAACTAGGAAAATTATGGAAAAATATTTTTTATGCTTTTTTTTTTTAATCTAGGAAAATTTAAAATATATTTGTTTGAGCTTTTTCTGATTTATTTGTAATAAAAGGTAATTAAAAAGTATTAAAATCTAATTTAAATGCAGAAAAATAGCTAGAAGTATCAGAAAAATATGAAAAATTCAAGAAAAGTCTAAAATATAATGAAGAAGCTAGGAAAAATACTAAAAACTAGTTTTTATCACTGGATATACTAGCGGCTATGTAACTGATTCAAACAAGCTATTTGGAATTAAGCTAAAAGCTACTTAGAGTGAACCAAAATATACCAGGACATGCAATAAGCTAAAACTACTGGAAATCAACTTAATGCAACTAAATGAGAGCTCAGAATCCTAGTTTGAAAGCAAATTACCTAATACCAAATCCTAATTAGCTAAATCCCAAACAGGTTCAAACCTCCCTATTTGTAGATTAAAAATTTGCTACTCAAATAAGCTAAAGCTAAAACCAAAAGATGGTACCTAAAATACACCTAGCAAAGAAGGTTTAGACCAAATCTGAGCCCAAGACAAGCTCTAATGAGCTTACCTCAAGCTCTGCAAATTACCTGTGAACACTCAGTATTCACTAAGTGTGTGCACTGGACACAAATGACCAATTTGAGGCTTAATTTTAAACACTAAGAAAAATTAACAAAATTATAACAAAAATCCCGTTGAAAAGTATACCAACAGAAGTTATCAAATCCAGATTTTCACCAATTTTTATCCAGAAATGATTGAGTTATAAATTTATAAAGAACAATCATCAAAGCATGAAAACACTTTTGACTAATTAAGACAGAAATGATTTGTTGACTTTTATGAGCTTAGATCCTTAAAAACAGATTGTGAAGGATGAATTAAGATGCAATAAGACTTAATTAAGCTAACTATAACAATTATAAACCTAATATGCAAGTTATGCTAGTTCTATACCAACTAATATGAAGATAAAACAGATTCAAATGAGATTTGACTTTGGAGTATATGAAGATGCAAAGTGATACTCAATACGACTTAATTGAACCTAAAGCAAACTCAAGTAATCAAGCTTAACCTCTGAACAAGCTTATAACACGGATTTAGACTTACAATAGTCCTGCCACTATGGAATGCTGAGAGATATAATGAACCACTGTCTAAACCTATCAATAACCTCAAATCCAATCTATTTCCAACCCAAATCCAGAGCTATATCAGCAATACCCCTAATCCAAATCAGATCTGTAGAGTTTTGACTTTGTTTGACTGGAATGCTTTGAGTGTAGAAACTGAGTAGGAAACTATTAAGACACTTAATAAGATATGAGTAAGCTTATAAGAGCTTCTTATAACATAATCAACAACTGAGATTAACTTTAAATCAGAATTGAAATATTTTTTGGTTTTTTTAAGGATTTTTCTATTTTTTATGATTTTTGGTTTAAAAGAACATTTAAGCTAAATATAAATTGTAAGAAGCTAGTTTGATTACTGAAATAAACTTTAACAACTGAAATTAAAAAAGAAATGAGAACAAAATTGAGAATCAAAACTAATTTTATTAATAAGAAACTTGAGTACAACTTGAAATTCAAATACTGAAATAACAATAGAATATTAAAAACATTTAAAAACCTACAATTCTACTCAGAAACTACTTGCATTACAACTGAAATGAAAGGGCCTTTCATAGGAAAGCATGAGCCTTAGGAAGAATCTAGAAGCCTTCATTTTGTGCTTTCTCTTGACGATTTTGAGCCCTGTGATCTATCCCATCAATCATCCAACAATCTCAACCCTTGGATTAAATCCACCACGTACGTATAGCCAATAGGAGAAGAGGAATGACACACGGATTGCCAACGTGGCATTCCGTGTGTCAGGTGTGTCAGTACAAAGTACGAATTTTTCCTTAATTGAAGTGTAATTGGTTAATTGATGGAAAGGGCATTCTAGGGTTCTAATATCTGGGTTAAAAAGTGAAAAGGGGAAGAACATGTGCACGGGTAAAAGTTATAATAATTTAATCTGTTTGACCATTTTGACCGGTTACTAGGCTTCCTTTGACTTGGGCCTTTTAGAAATGGGCTTGGGGATTGGATTTGGGCTAAGGATATTTTTTTGAACCCGGTTGTTATTATAAGGACCATTTGTGATAAATCTGATTTTCAAGGTACCTAATGTGTAATTTCTAAAAAGTGATCCAAGGGCCTTTCTTGTCAATTCCAAATACACCAAGGACTAAATTTTCCAAATCTGAAAATCCAGGGGTAATTTTTGCCAATTGCTAAAACTTGACGGACTGATTCTGCCATTTCTTTAAAGTTGAAAAAATCTCTCATAAATTATCCTCTCAGCATCAAATTCTTCACAATTGCTCACTTCTGACCTTCCGGCTCAGCTTTAGCACTCTTTCTCTCTCGTGTTCGGGTTTTTGTCTGATTTGGCTTTCTTTAGCGTGTTTTGTCATATCCGTACCTGCACATGCATAAACTCAAGAAACCAATAGATATTAGCAATAAACGGCTCTTTTCTGGTTATTTGGGGTCTATTTTGGTAAAGAGATGGTATGTGTTTTAGCACATACCATTCGTTAAATTTTTTGTAAACAAGTAACAAAACTTTTATTCACGACTATTATCGTGGCTAAAGGTATTTTCCATCCAATCTTTTCGTGAAATATTGTGTAAAATTGATAAAAAAAACTTTTAGTCACGTGACTAAATGTATTCCCACCAAAAATTTCATCAATCCCATTTCACCACAGCTCCTCCTGTCACTGCCACAACTCCCTCTCATCTCACCACAAATCCCTTCACAACCAGAACTCTCATCACGTCACTCTTTTGACGTTGTCATTCTCCCGTCACAGACCTACCACTCCCGTCACCACTAGTAAGTATTGTTATGTTCCTTTTGTACACATTATTCTAGCAAAATCGTGTTTATGATTCTGTAATTGAAAATGTCTTGATTATGCTGTAATTGAACATTTGTTTTTCAGATATCCTCTTGTAAATTATGTCAATTTCTTGATAAATTTAGCTAGTTAATTGGTTAAAATATACAAGTAACCATGTTAAGCCTATTTGTTAGGTCACTAGATTTACAACACAAGCTTAATAGAAAGATAGAGAGGCGATTGAACAATAAACCACACACACATACACGTAGGAATAAAGAAGAGTTAGGCGTGGAGTATGTGAAAGAGATAAATTGAACAACCAACCTTCAAATTAAGGTTTACAAGAGTATTTATAGGAGGGAAGCTAGGGCAACACTCCTAGTTCCCATCCTTTCCTTATTGGACATGGGCCTAAGCTCATGGGCCTTCTACATAAGCTTAAGGCTAATAACAAACATAAAGGCCATAATTAAGCTACCTATTACATATTAATTACTAACACTTGATTATGGTTTAGGAGTGATTCCAACAATCTCCCCCTCAAGTGTTGGTGATGAAAAAGGGTGAAGGCGTTGATGTAATAGTAGCTTTGACGCCTTCTCGACATTCTTCTTACTTGTGAGAAGAATTGCCTTGATTCAACCATCTCCCCAAAGGTGTAGCGAGATAGTTTTCTTTGAACAGTTATGCTTTGACGCCATCTTTAACTTTGTTCTTTAATCATTGTTCTTTGTGATGAAAGTGATAGTATGTTGTTATCTCGCATCAAGTTCGCTCGGTCAGCTTCACGCTTTTGCGGTGTCTCCACGCCTTTCTCCAACATGCTCACACACTCTTTAACGTTGGATTACGGTACTAATGAAGTTCTTTAAGTCTTTAACTTTGTAGATTCTTTAATTTGATGAAGAATCATTTTGACTTTTGTGTTGCTTTAAGATAGAACTTCTTTGATGATGTTGTTGGTATGAACAAGTGGAGAATCACACGATCATTCCGCCTGAGCTTCCATAAGAAGTAAACATAAAAACGCGGTTAGTAATAAGCGGATTCCTCGCACTTACAAGTTTGAACTTCGAGAGTGTTACAAAGATAGTGTGAAAACACAACTCTAATTCTTACAAAGGCCATTCTGAATCGAGTCCCACAAGTGAGATAACATGATGTACCGAAGTACACCTATGATTCAGATGAGTAGCTGAGGTATACAAGCATCACCTCACGACTCAGACCGCTTGAGACCACTAAGCGCAATCCACGGGAGTTGCCGGTTTACCTACCGTCGGGCGTTTGATGTTGACCCCGCAGGAGTTTCCATTTAATCACCGAGGATCACAAATGTGAACCTCTCATAAATGTTCTCGACAGATTGCTAAGATCCGTGAAGGACTCGATAATGTACCACTGAAATTCTTATTGTTGAATGTCAAGTGATGAAATTTCAAGTGTACCTTAGAGATCTTTTGATGAATCTCGTGGCTCTAGACTCAATAGTGCATTTTGGTTTTCCGAGGAGACTAGGGAGAGGGTCTCGTTCTTCAATACCAAAGAATCTCTAAGAGAAAGGCCGATAGTTTACGTAGGGTTCCCTGTGAGAATGAAACAAGCTTCTTGAGAGAAACTTGAGTGGATAAGAAGGTTTAGTGCATGCGCCATTGGGTCCATGACGACTTTTAATCTTCAATACCGGTGTCATCTAGTGACAACCAAGAGCATATGAATTGAACCCGTGTTCGCCTAAGTTGAATAATCTGGAGGGCTATTTCTTTTCACCCTTTTCTTTGCATTTCTTTTAATTCTTCAACTCCTTCTTTCTCCGATTCTCATTTCTCCTTTTTATAATCATACCTAAGGACTTCTAAATTCTAACTATTGGTAGTGTCCTTGGGTAGATCCCTCCTACTCAAGGATCATAGGACGGTTATTCCTAACCTTAATCACCTTACAACTCCATTGCCATAAAACCATTTTCAAGAAAATCTCTCAAAGGGTTTGTAGATGAAAACATGTTTGAACCACTATGAGAGTTTTATCTTTTAGCAGAAATACTCCCCCTCCACATGTGCTTTAGAGTTTTGACGGAAATCTACAGAGTGAGGAAAGAGCGCGCACTTTTGAATTGATCGACTCAAGATAGACATTCCACCGCGAGACACGGTTACATGGCATAGTTAAAGAGTTGCATTGTCAGCTTTTAGGTGACAACTAGCTCTAATAACTATCTTGAAGGTGTGGACAATCCCGAAAAGTTTTCAAACCCGTAAAGGTTCATATCTACCAAGAGTTTCTCGAATGGTACATTCTACTCGGACAAGTCCTTTGCGAGACACGTTTACATCACTAGCTAACTAGCTTGAAATTATTACCCGTCCCGGACAAGTCTTTTCGAAGTTACTAACAGCTAAGATCTCACAATTCATGGGTTAAAGTCTTTTCACACAAGAGTTCATATAGCAAAACACAACATATTTCTTATCACGTATTTTCTCCCCTCAAAAATGGCATATAAAATGTTATTTTTGAAAAGTTGAGAATAAATATGACCATTTCGAAAGTGTTGGGAAGAATGACCATTGTGAACAATTTGTGAACAAAGTTTTAAGTCAAGTACTCCCCTCAACGAGTGATATAAACGGTTGAGGTTTTGAAAATCATAAAGGAAAGTACTTGTTCTTTTGAGCAAAACCTTGAAAAGTGAAAGGTTTGATAGGTTTTACTCAAAAGTAAGAAGCTTTCACTCCTTTTATAAGGATTGTGGCAATCAAGCGCACTACGTGGTCCTTTATTTACAAGTACGGGTTGTACAATCGTAATATGTGCACAAGCCATCGACATAATAAATCATACATCCAAATTTATAATGAAAGAAGCAGTTCAAGGGTACCGGTAGTCCGAGATGTTGCCGGAGTGTGAATCGGGCGTTGAAAGCCGATGATGTTTCTCCCGGTCGCACCACCAACATAGCTTTCCAGTCTTCAATCGATCCCTTCTATAAAACCGTTCATCAATCATTGTGATGATCCTCTTCACATCCCTTCGATCCTGAGAATTCCATCGCTTAGGAGACCCGATCTTTTGGTGTATATCCTTCAACCGGTAAGCCATTCCGTCCCTAACTATCTTCAAAGTGTGATCTCCAAATTTGTGAAGATCACTACACGCCATCAAGCAATTTCTTTGAAGTTCACTGCGGTAAACGACCGAATGGTTTCTGATGAGTGTAAGTTGTGAGAGATGGTTGATGTCGGGAAGATCAAGCGCTGTGGAGTGAAGTTGACACGGTCCGATAAGATTCAACCGCCACGGAGATCTTCTACACGCTTTGATAACTATGCGTCGATGAAGATGAGCGACTTGATGAATTCACATTGTACTTCAGTGGAGAATTGTCTCATACGACCCGGTACTTTGGCAAGGTACATGTCTTCGATGTCGTTGATAGACAAATTCTCAAAGTCACCTTCAGAGAATGCATAATCCCTTTCGTCTTGTCTCTTGACCACAATATTCTTGAGATAAATGTAGTCCCATTTGGACGAAAGATCAACGTGTTTGATGGCAACGATGTTTTTAGTAATGAACACCGCATGTTGAGACTTCGTACCTCGGCAACTACGTAGTAGATTCTTGGCGTTCCGCCAATGATGAATCCCATACTTTGCATCTCGGTCGTATGCTTCCATTTTGTTGGAGAACAAGTGATTAGCTCTTTCCTCGATAGCTATGCGCTTTGAGTATTCGGGCTGGGAATGGAAGTATCAGTGATGTAGCGTATTTCCTTGAACCATCGCCACCGTGAAGAAGAAATTCCAAGTCTTTGTTGAAGAAATATCCAATGGGATCCTAGGTTGTCTGACCGTTGGCCGATCGTTGGTAGTGATTTAGACCACCGGTGTAATATGGAGGGTTGTCCCGCTTAGTAAAGTCGATGTTTGCTTCTGGGTTGAGCCAATCCATGTTATTAGACATAGCTCGAGCAATGTTGTCAAGGTGATATTCGACCTCGATGGCACTTTCTGAGCTATCTTTCCACAGTTGAAAAGCTTCATTCTTGATTCGCCGCAACTCAGATTTCGTCATCTTCTTTACTCGGAATTTTTCTTGCATAATTTTAGCATGCTCCAAAGTAGTACCGTCTACAAGATCTTGACCTTCGTCAGGGTAGGGAGTGGAATTGACAAGTGTAGAAAACCATTCAAATTCCTCTATGTTATCTTCATCTAGCCATGATAGGACGCTAGCCTTGGGCTTCTTCTTCTTTTCTTAGGCCTAGATGAGGATTCTGTTTCGTACTTTGTCGGGTAAGGCGGTTGTTGTTGGGGCTCATGGTATTCTTCATCGTCACCACCCGTATACTCAAAGTGGTCACCGGTTTTTGAGTCCGGGGTGGTAACTCGAATCCTGAGGTTTATCGGCAGAAGAGGAGGAGGAGATCTTTGTTGAGCAGGAGTCCGTTGTGGTAGAGGTTGCATCGAGTACTGAATGGAAGATGATTCTCTAGACTTCTTTGTGCGTTTAGGCTCCTTATCCTTATCTTGATCTTTGTCTTCGTTGTGGTGGTGGTATTCTAGTAGAGCTTCAAACAGTTTAGCTTCGTGAGGCAAATGCGTTGCGAGCGTTCACATTTGCGCTACTAGCCGATTCACCAATTCATCATCGAGAAGATTGTGGGTTCAAATGGGTTGATGTTCAAATTCATTGGTGTTGATTTCATGGTTTGCTTGGCTAGATGCATGAGATTTGGATAAGTTGTCCGGTATACATCTCCTTTGTCAGTTTTGGAACGACCTCCATAAGGAACTTGTGAGAGTATCCTTTGATCATCTCGTCCCATGCTTCCTTGAAGATCATCCTTCATAAGCTTCTCGACATACACCCTTTCAACTTTCATCTTGTCATTCTCATCATGAAGATAAGTTATCGATCGAATGAAATTCAGCTTTCTATAGAGCATGTCTTTCTTTCTTACTCTTTTGACAGCTTTGGTGATTCGGTTCTTAGTTTGAGACATCCAAGATGGAGTTGGCTTCTTCACCGATCTGGATGATGATTTGGTTGATTTCTTTGATGGTGGTGGTGAAGAGTGAGAAGAAGAATCGGATGATGATGAGATGTGAGGAGACTCCGAGTCCTTTGGTGGTTCAGAAGTTTCTTCCTTTGATCGTGCAGGACTATCTAGAAGAAACGAATCATACTCAACATCTTCTTCATTGCCGGACTTAGCTTGTTCATCACTTTGGCTTTGGTCTGCAGCTTCTTCATCACTTTTACCTTCTCCAACTTCTCGATTCGGTTCTTCAAAATCATACTCAAGTGTATCTTCGAACGCGTTGTTGTTGTACCAAAGTGGTGGCACCATCCCCTTATCGGGTTGATTAACCGCATCAGACCTGGTGAAGGTTGAGCTGCACCACTTGACCCTCGAGGCCACCCATTTGTTCTTTGCAAATTCTTTTGCCACGTGTTGGAGTCTAAGGAATTTGAACTTCTTCATGTATAAAGTATCCAGTTGCTCTTCTTCTTCATCTGAGCTTTCTTCATAAGGCACAAGTACAAGAGTCTTCCCTTTTCCTTTGTCAGCTGGTGGACTTGGAGGTTTAGTCACGCTGGCGATGTGTTTCTTTGCGATTCAGTAGTAGAAAGTCTCTTCATCTGATTCAAGAGCCTCCGAGTCCTCGCCCATTAGCTTTCTCTGCGGGTTCAGGCTTAGATATGGAATAGGAACAGCTTCCTTGGCGGGAACTATCCCGTTTCGTGGAGGATTCCTCCTGGGAAACATCCTTCGACTCTCGCTGGTTGCGGCACTTCCAAAGACTTCCTCTTCGGTTCTCCTAGTAGGTGTTCCAGAAGGCTTTTCATCGAAATGACCAACTTTGCCTCTCGTCGCTACTTGATACCTTTTGTATGTTTCAAGCTTTTTGATTTCATTTGTCAAAGGTGATCAGGGCAAAGACAAAGACCTTTCTTTGTTGACGATTCCTTGATTATGACCGATAGGTAGGCTCACCAACATATCGTGATTATCTGGGTCATTGAGCCTCCGTGGAATGTCGGGATGAAGTCCAAGTGCTCTCTGGATCAACAATTTCGTGTATCTCACATATGGAATCTTTGAGCCAAGTTTCTTGTGAAATGACATCATGTCTTCCAATAGCAAGCTTCAATTTCGATGTCCTTTTTGTTGATTAATGACTAGAAGATTTGTAGTTCCATGAGCTTGGGATGCTCATAACCACTATCACGACCAGAGACCGATTTGGTAATGATGATGTAGAGGGTTCTCCACGGTTGAGGAATGTTCTTAAGCGCCACATGAGAATGCTTAGTGATAATTCCTGAAGCTTCATCATAGCCAATATCCATCAGAATTGCGACTGTCTCTTCAAGTAGGTGTGGCATAGAAGTCTCGTTGGCTTAATTTCGTGAATTAGAAGAACATCCCGTAGATCGCTTGTGTGATGGTGATTTGTTTGTGATTGGCGTCACAGTCACCGCGACTTTGACCTTTGATCCTTTGCATTGAATTCCGAATTGTTGTATGTAGATTTCTGCATGAAAGAGTGTGAGAGCATGTTCTCGTACGGATGATTCCTAAGAATATCCACAAAGAATCAAGCAAGAAGATTCTGAGCATGTGAGGGTTTCAAAGTCAACTATGAGATTGTTCTTTACAATCTTTCTTGAATAGCCATTAGGGAAGATATCAGCAATTGTGAGAACCTCAGGTGCATCCACATTCATTTGAGCGACCATGTCGTGATCCAAAATAACATTAGCCAAAAGAACCAACATATCGAAAGACATAATGTTAGTCAACGAAGGTTTTATTGTCTAATTATTAAATATACAGTGTTAATGATTGTTACGAGTCCTAAGTCACTTGTTTGTCCAATAGTCCAATGACGCCGTGAAACGTTTCGTGAGTTAGTTAACTTTAAGTTTTAAAGTTTATGTTATCACTTATAGTTCACAACATATCAAGCGTTTAAGTTTATTAGTGACATTATTGGATTCGTGACGTTATGATTCATTTATTTACAAGTTTGCACACGTAACAATTCAAAACGAAGGTTTGATCAAGGCTTATGCGTAGGAATAGTAGCTTATGCGTAAAAGGGGTTATTATGCGTAGGCACAAGCTTACGCGTAGGAATCAACTTACGCGTAAGAAATATTACGTAGGAACGAGTAACCTTATGCGTAGAGCTTACAGCAGTAGGCGTATATAAAAACCTTACGCGTAAGGCTTACTCGTAAGAGTAGACCTTATGCGTAGAGTCACTCGCTACGCATATCCTTCAAAGGATACGCGTAGTCCCATTGTAGAACCTTACGCTAATGTTACGCCGTAAAATTTCTCTTACGCATAACTTTCTAAGCGTAAGGTGATCCTTATGCGTAGAGTAACAAGGACCTTGATTCTGAGTTTTATGCGTAGCAAGCCCAAATAAAATCATCATATCATCAATATTAACACATATGTTCATTTTAAAACGATCATGGCATGAAACTCATTTTACAGATTACGCCAGAAGTCATGCAGCGTAAGTCAAAACCCTAAAGTTTAAGAATTACGCATATGATTTCTAGCCATAGGAATTGCACCAAACGTTTTCTGGTAGGTCTTAGGTGTTGTGAGAGTCTAATAACCAAGTTTTAACATTCAAAAGTCAGTGAATCAAAAATACCCAAACCTAAGAACATTAAACCCTAAATTCCAATTCTAACATAATTAGTGTTTCTGGGTTGTTATAGGGCCTGGATATCATCAATTCAACATGATATTAACCTCACAAAGCAATCGTTTTGACCAAAAACCTTCACATTTGAAAACCCCCAAAACTACGCATAAACCCTAATTTTGAAAATCAATCAATTCATGTTTCTGGGTGGATTTTGAGGATAGAAAAGATATCAATGATGTTATTAAAGCGTTTTGACACTATCTTTTTAACCATAAACACACACCAATGATTGTGTGTTCATACGCTTATGCGTAGAACACATAATCACACATATCTAACGTTTTAACCGTTGGATTTGTATAAAATTCAAAACCTTTGCTTGTAATAACGTTAAGATTATGAAAACACTTACACTTTGATGATCAAAAACACGGATTTCTTGAATGAATTATGTGCGTAGGATTAGTTAGATGAGAGTAATAAATGTGAAGTAAAAAAGTTAGGTGGGTGTTTATATTAAAAATAACTTTAAGCTTTTGGCGCTTTGGTCCCTCCACCTTTTTTCTTTTTCATCCAAAGCCATTTAACTTCCATTTTGGTTACCAAACAAAGATTTTAAGAAAGAAACTTGACGACACCCCCCCTCGACTTAATAAATGATGAAAGGTTATAAATTTTAGTCCGAGGAGTGTCAGCTTTAACTTAAAAGTTTACCACCATTGATACAAGAAACAACCATAATAGAGTAACATGCAAGTACACGAATGTTTTGAAATAGTTAAGTGTTAATTTTCTCCCCCTCAACACTTGATCGGAAAAATACTGAATTTTGAAAGATTAGAGTGTTGACGGAAGAAATGTACTTGCCATGTTGAAAGAAAAATAGATAGAAGAATATTTTTGTTGTTTTATCAGGTTTTATATTTTTGTATTTTGTTTTTGAAAATAATATTTACAAAAGAGATTTTGGTGTTTGACAGTTTTTAAGACTGTTTTAGGAGGTCATCCAATTCCTCTTGAGTCAAACACCTCATACCAACCCGGTGGACCAACTCATTAAACCTAGCGGGAGGCAAGGCTTTGGTGAGAAGATCTCCCAATTGGTATTCTGTACCCACAAAATATAATTCAACAGTTACTGCTCCACGTGATCCTTGATGAAATGATATCGAAGATCGATGTGCTTTGATTTCGAGTCTTGAATCGAAGTTGCACGAGATCGCAATAGCACTCCGATTGTCGCAGACATCGGGATTCTGTCAAATACGTAACCATAGTCTTTGAGTTGTGTTCTCATCCAAATGACTTGAGCACAACACGCACATGGCTACATATTCTCGCTTCGGTTGAGGACAAATGTACAATCCTCGCTTCTTCGATTGCCATGACACCAGTTTATCACCAAGAAATTGTAACGCCCTCCCAAGTACTTTTCCGTGAGTCTAAGCATCCTGCGTGGTCAGCGTCTGAATAAGCGATTAGTTCAAAACCGAATCCTTCTGGATACCGGATTCCCAAATTAATGGTTCCCTTGATGTATCGGAGGATTCTTTTAGCCTCAGAGAGGTGGGTTTCAGTTGGTCGCGACCGATAACGAGAGCAAAGATATACGAAAGACAATATCAGTCCGCTGGCTGTTAGATATATGGGAGACCCAATAATACTACGGTATTTTGTAGGGTCCACCAATTTCCCATGTAAATCAGCCTCTAGCTTCTTGGTATGAGCCATTGGTGTGGCATAGGTGTCACAGTTTAGCATTCCAAATTTGTGTAACAATTCAAGGGCATATTTGGACTGACTCAAGAAAATACCACGGGTGATTGATGAACTTGTAGTCCTAGAAAGAACGTAAGTTCACCCATCATGGACATTTCAAAATGTTTCTTCATTAGTTTTGCAAAAGCGATTGAGTACTTTTTATGAGTTGACCCAAAATGATGTCATCCACATAAATTTGAACAATTAAAATATGTTCCCCGTTATATTGTATGAAAAGAGTTGGGTCGACCGAACCTTTGGTAAAGTTATTGGCAATGAGGAAAGATGATAGCTTATCATACCATGCCCGAGGGGCTTGTTTGAGACCATGAGAGCTTTGTTCGCTTTGTAGACATGATTAGGGAACTCGGATCAATGAATCCTTCCGTTACGGGTCGACATAAACCGCTTTCTTTGTTGTCCATTGAAAAGCGCTTTGACATCCATCCGAAGACCGCGATGTTCATGTGAGCCGAAATGCTAGAAAATCCGAACAAACCTCAAGACGAGCAACCAGAGCAAAAGATTCTTCAAAGTCAATACCCTCTTCCTCACGATAACCCTTAGCCACCGTGACGCGTGACTTGTTTTCGATAACGTTTCCTTCAAAGATCCAATTTGTTTTTCCAAATCCATTTGAGACCAATGACGAGACCCTCGTTGGTCTTTCAACCAGCCTCCCATACTTCAAGACGTATGAATTGGTTGAGTTCTTCTTGCATGGATTCAATCCAGTTGTCTTTTGTCATTGCGCCTTTGATGTTTTTAGGTTCAGATTGGCAGACAGTGAGTGCATAAATGCAATGTTCACCATCCGAGTGAAGACGCTTGTCTTGTAATGACCGGGTTGATTCGGGTTGCCTATAATATTTTCCAGAGGATGGTCTTTTGTCCATCTATGTGTGGAGGGTTGATGTTGGTATACATTGTGCGATTTTGAGGATTCAAATGGCTTGTTGAAGATTCCGCGACATCCGGTGCGCAGCCTCATTAGCAAACGGATTAAAGAACGCATTTGGATCAAAATCTGCAGGTGGGGGTACTTCATTGAACATCATCACCCTTCATCATTGTTGGAAGCGGTTTGTTCAACTATTGTGTTGGAGTCAATTGGTGGTGCTTCTTCAACCGTAGTTGTTGTAGCAGGTGTATCGTATAGAGTATTATGAGGTTGAGCAAATGGAAACGCGGATACACTCGAGCACGCTCATCAATATCGCCAGAAACAGAGGAGCAAATAACCTTTCCATTTGTTGACGAAAGTGAGTCGGGGCTTGTTTCACCGATGATGGGGTTTGGGGAAGTTTAAGCGGTTGTGTCCGGTTCCAAGTCGTTATACTCGAAGCCATTTCCGTAAGTTCATCAAAATGAGCATGAATCGATTCCATAACCTCCTTTGTTCGACGATTCCGATTCGAAACCTTTAGAATTATCACAATATCCTATAAAGACTCCAATGTCGACTTTGGCTTTGAGCTTTCCAAAGTCATCACGATCATTATTGGGATAGCAAAGAGATCCAAATACATGAAAGTGTTTGAGATTCGGTTTTAAGTTGTGGACAAGCTCAAAAGGTGTTTTGTTGTGGCGTTTTGTAATCATAGAACGGTTTTGAGTATAGCATGCAGAGATACCTTACGCCCATAAGTAATCTGGAAGTTTAGCATTGATTAACATTGTTCTTGCGCCTTCCACTAATGTTCGGTTTCGCCTTTCAACAACTCGCGTTTTGTTCGGTGTATGCGTGCAATAGATGTCCGATCTCCCTCTCATAAAATTCACGATTTGTGTTAACGATTTTCGACTTGTATTTTCGTGTGAAAGGTGATGATCATCTGTGGAGCTTGATCTTTGCTTCAAAGAAAGTAGACCCAAGTCCAGCGTGAATAGTCATCAACAATTACTAAGATGTAGCGTTTGCCATTGATCGCTTGCACGCAGCGATCGGGCCACACAAATCCATGTGAAGAAGATGAAGCACATGCCGAGAGTCGTGGTTCCACCTTTGAAGGAAAATGAGCACGAGTGCTTTTGCCTTGTTCACAAGCCGAGCAAAGGTGATCTTTAGAATACCGAAATCGTGGGAGTCCTTCAACTAGTTTGTGTCGAGCAAGGTTGGTGATGGTTTGAAAGTTTAGATGTGAGAGACGACGGTGCCATAGCCGGGATTTTGTTGATGTTGCCTTTGAAAGTAAGCAGATGGGAGAAGAAGCAACCATGTCTTGCATAGAGATAGTGTAAAGACTGGAATTACGCGAGCCACATAAGGTCGCTTTCCTTGTAGATCACTTAATGAAACAAGTTTTCTCCTAGAAAGCAACCTCCAAATCTCCATCACAGAACCGACTCCATTGAAAGCAGATTGTGACCGAGGCCTTCCACATAATAAAACCTACTAATTTCGATGTTCCCATTGATATAGTCTCCAGTAGCCCATGATAGTCGCTGGAAGTGATCATTCCCTAACCGACAAAGGCCAATGAACTTTGCAATTAAGTTTGATAACAGTTTAAGGTTGCCTGTCATGTGTCGGGAACATCCGCTATCAACAATCTAGAGAATGATCTCAGACACCGTGCATTACACACGACATCTAATACAGATGGAATAGAAGTAGATGTGGAACCCAAATGTTAGAGGGTTCCGAGCAGCTTATAGTAGATATACAAACATCAATAGCTTTAGGTATCCATTTAAATCCTAGTGTGTTATATATCCATTTCGGCCATCTCCAACTAGTATTTGCTTTAGTCTTAGTGAATGCACTAGGTGGTACTACATTCCTAGGAGGTGAAACCGAGCTACTGAGGGACAAAGAAAGCGTTTCTTAGAATCTAAAGAGGGCGGTCTACCAAGCACTGACTTAGAAAGATTAGTGGGCCTAGAGGTATTCCGGTTCTTAGGATTCCTTAAACGAGATGATAGCTTTAGCAACACATTTATCATGACAATCAGAATTCATACTTTTACGACAAATAACACAAGGTGCATCGATCAA
This sequence comes from Chrysanthemum makinoi, assembly GCA_910596185.1. Lineage (NCBI taxonomy): Eukaryota > Viridiplantae > Streptophyta > Magnoliopsida > Asterales > Asteraceae > Chrysanthemum > Chrysanthemum makinoi. The sequence continues at coordinate 140,468,748 of OU343221.1, read as the reverse complement.
TATCAAAAGTGCTTAATGGTTTAGCATTCGTTACATCACTATTTCTATTACATTTGCCGGACGCAATATCTATAGTGGAAGCAACGTGAGTCTTATTCATAGTCCTAGGGTGTTCTTCTACTTTAGCATTCTTTATTGATCTTTTCTTAGGTCGCAACTTCCTATTCTTCGATGTAGTGCTCTTAGGCCGTGAAGTGCGGACGTTTGGAAAAGACGCAACTATTCCTGTTTCAATAGAAGGAGGCACGTTAGCAACTTGTGATTTGGCAGTAGTGATTCTAGGTTCATGATTACTAAGTGTTACTGGGCTATTCTCTTAATCACGGTAGGCGGAAGTTGTTCATACTTTCCTAACATTTCTCTTAACTTGAAGATAGTGTGAATCGATCTTGATTTTTAGATCGAATATTTCCAAAGAAAATGCATAACTTCTTTAATGTGTGCAAGATAATGATCAAGTTCATTTGATGCTTCATCACGAGTCTTTTGAGTAAATCAAATATGACACCATATTCCTTTTAACTTTTACAAGTTCTTGTTCATATTTTGAGATTTGACACTTAAAAGACACGCTTTGATCATCCAGTTGCTCAATTTTGGATCGGAAGTTTTGTCACGAATCGTGGCGATTTTGTGTTGAATAGCAAGTTGTTGATCGTGAATATCTTTTTGACACCAATTAAGACGACGTATTGCATTTGAAAGTTCGCTTTGACAATCGCTGTTTTCAACTTTTAAGGACTCGATCCAAGCACATTATCGTTGTTCTCAACATTTACCACGTAATCAACGATCGCAGAGATATAATCAATTGCATATGACAAAGAATTCAATAGCACAACATTATGGACATCAGCACAGATGACATCTTCCAAGAGTCGATCAACATCTTTTCTCAACATTTTCTTTTTACGCTTAGTATTAGAAATAGATGTTTCTGTTTTCTCTAAAACGACCTTCATCAATCCAAGTTCCTTATGAAAGTCCTTTCCCAAGACAATGCACAACTTTTCAAATTTTTAACATTTGGTAAAAGATTTTTCAGAAAAATGTCTCTTTGTTCTCGCGCCAGAGGCGATTGAAAGTGTTGAACTTTGATTTCAGAATGATATTCTATCTCATGTTGTAAAGTTTTGAGGTCACCTATGAAAAGGTCAAAATATCTAAGAATTTTGCGATTTTCGTGTTTTGAGTTTACTTCACTGATGGAAGGTAAAGGACCATAAGTTTGTGCATAATCTGGTTTGGGACTAACATTAGAAGACTCGTGACGTTTTATGATAATCCTTGGTGTGTTAGAAGAATCCGTTGGTGTGACGAAGTGACCGCTTTTGAATAGTTAAAAGGTTTGTTGTAAACAACAGTTTCTAATTTTGATCGACTCTCGCCTCTTGCATCTAATTCCTCTTGACGATGATATTCAACAACACTCATAAATGTAATTATCAATTTTATATTCTGACCGGAAACTTCGGATTTGGTTTGAATGCTTTGGTTGAAAGCTTAGGTTTGTAATCGGCAAGATTTGGTCCATATCCATTTGGATTTGGTTTTAAAGTAAACTTTTCAATAGCTGTGACCGACTCACCATGTTTGTAAACCAGCTTTAAACTCTTTAAGTTTGTTTTGCAAGCCGATGATTTCTTCAAGATGATCATCTATTCGCTTTGTTGAATGCTTTTTGTATGCAGAGAACTGCTTTTTGACAAGTTAACAACTCAGCCTTAGCTTTTTGATTTTCCAAGGTGAGAGCGTTAATTTGCTTTTTATGTTCATGTTTCAGCTTGTTCTATTTCGCACAACAAAGCATTCTTCGAAGCGGCTAGATCACGATCTGCTCTCTAAATATTTTTCGCTTTTGATGAGATTTGGCAAAGGTCGCTTCAAAACCGCTTTCACGTTTTTCTTGAGTTTTGAAAAAGTTGAGTTGCTTTTGTAAACATTCAAAATCCTTGGTTAACAGTGCATTTTTGCTTTTCAAGTCCCGATTAATGGCATGACATTTTTCCACTATGGTCTGTTGGTCTTGTATTAAACGAGCAAAACTAGATGAGGCAAAAGTTCGGTGTGTTCAACGTGAGTCACAACATGATCATTACTTAGATCCTCAAGTATAACCACGAAGTCAATTTGATTATCAAGGGAAACCATAAGGTCATCTTGATCGTCAAATATAACTACGGGTCTATTTGAAAATCGCGGAATGAGATGTGGATACTCATTTTGAACATTCAGCCTTGCCGGATTCGATGTTGGCGAGATATGAGATCGAGATAAATATGGTTTGTTCGTCACCCTGTGTAACTCATGCATATTAGCCATCAACATAATGTACCGCATTGGCCTCGCAAGTCCTCCATATCATCATCCGAAATCATTTGCCATAAAGCTCGTTCTTTGTCCGTGAGAGTGAGCCAAAAGAAGAGCCTCTTTGTGATAAGCACGCCGAGTCCTAGGCTTTGGGCATGCATTAGCCGATGTCCCTTCTCATTGCAGCTTGTAGCATCAAGACCATTCAACCCAGTTTAAGCATTTCCCTGTTCCACCACTTGAGCTCGATTGTTATTCCTACCCACAACATTAAACCCTTGACCACCGCCCATCTGACGACCATAACCACGATTCAACTTCAACTCGCCCATTGTTCACAACAGCTTGATTCCTTGTGTTAGATGAGGAACGAATACGGTTGTTGGATTTGTTGGTATAACGGCTAAAGGCATTAGCAATCATAGCAAATCCTTGTTGCGGTGCTTCAAACGGATCAGATTCCTCATTAGCTTCACCGACAAGTGCTTGAGCATTGTTGTTGTTGTATGGAACCAATTGAGTTTGTTGAGATTGAGGTTGTGAAGGATCATATGGTGTGATTGTAGCAGTTGGTTGAGTTGCCGGTTGAGGAGAATAACGCTTGAGCATATAAGGCATGTTGTTGATTTTCCGGATGTGTCGGTGGAGCAATTTGAGCACGGAGAATCCTTTCCCTATCAACTTCCTTTTCATGAGGCTTCAAGTAATCGCACAACAATCCATATGTAGAATGATGCATATTCTTCGCTTGACGGAGAAAAATGACATACTTCTCCCATTCAGACCAAGACTACTCAGGAACTTAGTATTCATAGCAATTCTTGGCATGATGATGTTGTGTTTATCCAAATCATTGATGATGTCCGAAAAACGATGATGATAAGACTCTAGTGTCTCTCCGTGTTCAATCATGAAGTGTTCATAAGCCAAGTAAATTTTGGATTCCATATCCTCCCGATTGAGTACGATCCTTCCATAAGAAGATGAATATGATCCCACATTTCCTTTTGCGTCTTTTGAGCATCAAAACTTTGAAGAATTGGGTTAGGTAATCCTAAGAGGATATATTGCATTGCAAGTTCATCGGCTTCATAGTGTAGAAGTTCCTCTGCATTCAAGTGAACAGTAAGCAATGTTGGATTGTTCATCTCTTGGTGGATTAGCATTTGGATCGGCGGGTACAATAACATTGAGGCATCTTAAATGGACCTTCCAAGATAACCTTCTTTAAGAACTTTCCATGTGGCTTCTTCTGATCACAAAACCTAAAGAACCTTATCACCCATTGATCGTAGTTTCCTGGAGTGAGCATTGGAGGTCTATCAAGTGATCCGGCCTCATGAATTGATTGTTGGCTACTTAAAGCTTCACACATCTTTGCAAACCAAGTGGGTTCCTTCATAGTGTTCCTTGATGGATGTTGATTGAATTTGTTTGTGTAGGGTTGAACTTGAAGACTTGGTGGTGGTTGAACCATTTGAGGTTGTGGAATTGCAGCAAGTTGTGGAGTATGTTGTTGATTAAATTGTTGTTGATAAATTGCTTGTTGTTGATTCCATTGTTGATGTTGTGGAGTTAGTTGTTGTTGACGTTGAGAATACGTGTAAGGGAAATAGTTAGAGTATGGTGGTTGTGACATGTTGAAAACTTGTGTTGGTAAAATGGATCTTTGTAGTCGAATGAACCTTTGTTGATGAAGTGTCCTTAGGCGAGAAATCACAAGAAACCAATTAGAACTTATGCATAAAAACACCAAAGTTACGCGTAACAATCACTAGTTACGCGTAGATTTAGCTTACGCGTAAGTAGGGTAAAGGCACTAAAGTTATGCGTAGACACAAAGTTAGGCGTAGAAAGTTAGGCGTAGGATTACCTTATGCGTAAGACTAGGCTTAGGCGTAAGATGAATCTTATGCGTAGGATTTCTACGCGTAAGCTTTATGCTTATGCGTAAGTTTAGGGTTTTGTCCCAAATGATCTTTTACACTATCACAGTGCAAAAGATATCCAAAGTCGACGTATTTTCGGGCTTATCCAAGCAAGAAAACACGGAGTAAACCACGAAAACGAAGATCAAACCAAGGAATAACTTACGCGTAATATTAGGGTTTTGATAACGTAGATTACTCGTAAAAATGATTGTGCCCAAATGTTTTTCTAAACCAGATTTTTGTTATGGAATAGCTTCAATATCACCAAAATAACACAAAAGTGTGAAACTTGATGAACCAAAAGCTAAACGGGTTACACGTAGAACGACACCCACGAACAAAAACAAGCTTAAAAACTTAGATCCACGCGTAAAGTTTGAAACTTTTTGCCAAAAACAAGTATTTTAACACCTTAAAACATTGAAAGTACAAGAATCTTGGATTAAAAGTGTAAAATTGTGTTTTGCGAACCAAAGTATCAAACCACGCACGATGTTCTACGCGTAGGACCAAAACCCACTTCAAAACCATAATGTTCACCCAACTAGTAAGCGATTGATACCACTGTTAGGTCACTAGATTTACAACACAAGCTTAATAGTAAGATAGAGAGGCGATTGAACAATAAACCACACACACATACACATAGGAATAAGGAAGAGTTAGGCGTGGAGTATGTGAAAGAGATAAATTGAACAACCAACCTTCAAATGAAGGTTTACAAGAGTATTTATAGGAGGGAAGCTAGGGCAACACTCCTAGTTCCCATCCTTTCCTTATTTGACATGAGCCTAAGCTCATGGGCCTTCTACATAAGCTTAAGGCTAATAACAAACATAAAGGCCATAATTAAGTTACCTATTACATATTAATTACTAACACTTGATAATGGTTTAGGAGTGATTCCAACACTATTACCACATGAACATGGAACCATAATTGGGGCTAAATGAATTATTATCTAAGCCATCATGGTAGATTGCTTACAATAGCCCTAAGCTTAAAAACAAGTCATTAACTTTGTAATATTTGTACTAACTTTCACTAGTAGTAGTAACTTTGTACTAGGTGAATGCTACATTTGGCATATTTTCTTGAAGTTCAATGGAGCAAAGCCGTGCTCCGGCTCAAATTTAGACAGCATCCTTTGATTTTATATAGTTTTGTTGCCAAATTGACAAGCACCCAAGCGGTGAGAGGGATTCTACAAACCACAAACCTTCCTTTTTGGTAAATAGGATTGAACCCGCTGTTGCTGAGCCTCGACTTGGAAGATTGATGCTCTGGTGGAAACATTTTTATTTAAAACATGGACAAGTCTTAGATGGGAACCAATGACCAACAAATCTTATGTTGATGGAGTAGTGTTGTTTGGTATTGATTATGTAGTACACAACTTGCAGAAGATAGGAAACATCGACCCACTAGTTAATAAACAACATTTTTTAATGCCATGTCCATGTACCAAATGTTTAAACCACATAGAGCATAAAGTGAAGGAAATACAGATCCATTTATTCAGCAATGGGATTGATCTAAACTTCTGATCGCAGGGCCGTAGTTTGAGCTGTGATCGGGACTAAACATGGAATAAAGTTCCTATAGCCATCATTGCCCCAAAACCCTCATTAACGCTTACAACAAAGTTTGTTGATGACCACGATTTTTTCTTCAGATTCTATGAAAAGTGATGGCCCAACAAAGTTAATGGTTAATGCTACACAGGAAAAAAGATAAAAAAAATTTTGAGATGAGGATGACCTTGTCAAGTTTCAAGAACTATTATTAGACGCAGAGAAGCATCTTCTTGTTAGGATTTAGAAAATCCAATCATTAAAGTGTCGGTCACCTCAAGTATATGTAATCGTTGGAAAGCTCGTAGTGGTAGTTATTTAATGTTAGTTAGTAGACTTAGTTAAGTAACACCGTGGAGGACCGACGTCTTTACCCACCGTATGCCTCGATCCACGCCCGTAGGTGGCCATTTTATGTAAGGTTATATAAATACCCTCTATCTCCCAAGGTAGAGGGTTGGAGCTCATAATAAGATTTTACTTTCTCTCACTAAGTTCCTTAAACTCCTTAAACTCTCTCTAAAACCTTAAAGTGAACGCCCCATTAAACATGGTTTGAGGTGTTTGTGAAATCTAATATGTTACAAATGGTATCAAGAGCCATGGTTTGATCATATCTCTTACATGTTCTTGGATTTCTAGTGGTTTTATATGGTTTTTGGGGTTGAAAAAGTTTAGTGGTATTTGCATCATTTGGACCATTTCTTGTGTTAAAGTTTGAATTTTGATTGTACTTTTGTGTTTAGAATCATTATAAGTGCTTCGGTTTTGATTTAGAAGGCTTGAATCGCTGTGGTTAAGTTAGTTTTGGATTGAAAAGTGTTGTGTTTTTTTGAATTTTTCTAACTAGCGACTTGGTCTGGACTAGAATTCTTCTCGATCGTAGCGACTAAAAAAGTCTATAATGCGAGTTACTTCAAGCAGTTAACTTGACTTTCATAAGGGAAGTTAGCGACTTGTGCTCTAGCGATTTGTCTTTTGAGACAAGTTTAACAAATAGTACAAAGTAATGAGTCGTACTTTTGGCTAGCGAATTTATCTTGTCGCTTGCTTCTTGTGACGAATTGACTTTGTTGTGGGAGTTTACTTGTGCTCTAGCGATTTGACTTTTTGAGACAAAGCGACAAATAGTACAAAGTAGTGAGTCGTGCTTGTTTTGTCTAGCGACTTATTTGTCCCTAGCGACTTGTTGTTATTCTAGCAACTTCGTGTTCAGCGATTTGTCTTCATAGCGACTTGTGTCACTAGCGACTTGTTCTTCTAGCGACTTGTCACTCTAGCAACTTGTGTGCATAAATCTAGTGACTTGTGTTAGCCTTGGATTAGCGAGTTGCTCTTTGTAGCGACTACCTAGCGACTTCAAGGTTAAAGCGACTTGTCTTTGGTTTAAGCGAGTTTACTTTTGGTTAATTATTGTTTCGTATACGTTTTCTCTGATTTAGTAAAACCGTGAAAGATCTACTTTGGCAATCATAGAGTTATAAAATCCCGGAAATTGTGAATCATGTCTACCAACATGCCTACAATCATCTCTTACATGCTGAGCGTGACGCTCAAGCGGCTAACCGCTGGTCAGATACTAGTCCACCTATGCTTGTGAACCGGGACATGACTCATGGGCTCAACGAAGTAGGTTGAATCTGTTTGGGAATGGAAAATGGGGTTAACATTCTCAAATCAATTGATGAAGGACCTTATCAGATTGAGACTACAAGAGACACTTGAAACTGCAGCATGGATGGTACAATGATCTTAGGTTTGATAGACCAAAGACATATGATGAGCTCGTTGATAAGGAGAAAAGAGATGCGATGCTGATATCGGGGTTTCAAACATCATACTTCAGGGTCTTCCAAAAGACATCTACAAGTTAATCAATCACAACACCGTGAAGCCAAGGCAAGCTGGGGACAATGTTAAGATGCTTCTCTCTGGTTCTGAATTGACCAAAGAAGACATAGAATCTCAATTGTATGATGATTTTGAGAACTTCGAAATGAACCCTGAGAAAGTGTCAATCTATGAATACTATGAGGTTCCACAAACTTATGAATGATATGAGGAATATCAAAATGACCATGCCAAATATTCAGCTGAACTCAAAGTTTGTGAACAACATGAATCCCCGAATGGCACAAATTTGCACCTCCAAGTTAACCAAAGGATTAAGGAACACCAACTATGAGCAATTGTATGCTTTCCTACTTCAAAATGAGAAGCATGCTATGTTTGAACGAATGATTCTTGAAAAGTTCAAATCTAATCAGGGAGAGGCAAGCTCATCAAATGACTCAACCGCATTCTACACTCAATGTAGGAATTACCACCAAAGCTTCTCAAGTCATACCAATGGGTATGGTAACTACAAGCTCATTCCCGATCCAAGGTTCAAGCACCCGAAACCATTCTGATCGCCATGGAACATTTCATCAATCAACTGGCTCTTATGGTTAAGCAAAATATTAACCTCACTCCACACACATAACAATGAGATCATAATCATCTAATCCTACACAATCATGCTATTGTCAAAGATGGTAAGATCATGGTACAAACCAAAGGCAAGGAAAGGCAGTATGAACAGGAAAGAGGTGGAGTAGTGGAGGGTATATGGCTAATCGTAATCGTGGAAGGAATGAAATCAAGGACAAGAAAGCTAAACAAGTGCTACAACTGTGGTGGTTAGAAGGACATATTGCAAGAACCGTGCACATCTCCAAAAATGCCCTCAAATGCGTAGTACTTCGAGGACAAGATGTTGCTTGGTGCAAGCTCAGGACAAATGGAGCGGTTTTGAATGAAGAAGAGTTGTTGTTTCTTGTTGAGAAATGCCGAAAACATATGATGTGATGTTGATGAAAGTACCAATTCAGTGAAATAGGTCACAATCATCAAATTCCTTTCAAGTTGCTGACCGTGATGCATTTGACTCGGATGTCGATGATGAACCTACGCAGCCCGCATAACAATCTTTATGGCTAGCATTTCACCAATGGTCTCTCAAAGGTCTCATCACCACAGCAGCTGGTCCATCCAAAGATCATCATCTCAGAGGTAATAAAACTTTATGATGAAGTTAATGAGCAAAAGATACATAACAGTACAATCTCATGAAACTAATGAATCAGATATTGATAATGTGGGTAATAATAATATTGTCCCATATGATCAATATGTGATACAAAGTGAAAGTGAGATCGTACCAAGTGATGCATCTTAGCGTCAATAATGATGACTATGTCTTTGATGAATACAATTTGCATGTGCCCTGATGATTCGTTATCTCGAACGAATGCCTATAAAGAACAAGTTGCCAGTTATGAACAACGTGCTAAGTTTGAGTTAACTACCCATGAGCAGGAAATGGATGACCAAATGCGTACAATTCTTAGAAAAAGTAATTTTAGAGAAGAAGTGTTAAAACAAGAGTTAAACTCCTTACAAGAAAAGCTTTCTAAACTGCTAAGTAAAAAGCAAGAACTCCAAAATAATGTTAAAGTGCTTAAACAAGAATTTAATGCTAAGGAATCAAAACTTTTGAATGACTTTTCCAATCTAAACACTTTGAAAAACAAGCTTGAAAATAAGTTGTACGCATACAAGTACCATTTAGGATCTTTCTACATGATCACTAAGCACAGAGTCTTAAGCGATAATCATAGTATTCCCTAGTAGAGGAGCCAATCCAGAGTATTGTAAAATGGCTAAAGCTTTCCATATGATTGTATATGATGGTAATGATATCCTCAAACCTAGGCAAACACCATCATGTATTGGAAGCACCGGAGAGGATAGAAAATTAGAAGATGCCTCTAGGGAGAAAATGGATAAGAAGCTAAAGATCCTGAGTGTAAAAAGAAAAACATAACGATCAAACCCCATGACTACACTAAAGAAAATTGGATTTCCCCTAACATGTTTAAGCCTCAAACTCAATTAACCCTGAACAAATTTTTGGAAGAAAGATATGGATAAGCAAAAAGCTAATGTACTTGTTGAAACAAACACTCCCCTTAGGAAAGTGCTCTCAGCCACTGTGTATCCTCCGAATACAGCAATGCATTTAGTTCCTAGAACTATTTCCACTAATAGCAAGACCTTAATCACAGATGTATGTTGTTTATCAACTATTCGTTGATTTTGAAAGACATGTAAGAAGAGAATCACACCTAGGGATAACTGCTGAAGGGGAAAGGGTTTTTGAGCAAACTAAAGAATGCTATTTAACTGAGGTCATACCTTTCTTTAAACAATTAAAGGGTCAATTTGAGAGTCTTCAAAAAGGGATAGAATCAGATATTAAAGAAATGGAAAAGGAATTTGATGCAATGATAGTTGAAGTCAATGATTATGAACGGGAACTCAAATATAATAAAATTGAAAGGAAGAATTGCCTGATATCTTAAAAGAGAACTTAGTATTGAGTTGTGTATTTCAAGATGTGTTTTATACTGTTATCTAAAAGCATTCTATTACTCGCTTCTCAATTTCATGAAGTATCTATTGCATTGAAAGTTTCCCATGATCGTGTCATTGAGCTTGAAAACAAAAACTCAAAACTAAATGAGAAAATTGATCCAGGATGATCACTTTATAATTTGGTAAAACATTTTTTCTAAGCTAGAAGTTGAACATTTTGATTTACGCAAAATATCAACATCTCAAAGAAAATGTCAAAACCTCAAACATCAAGAGATCCTCAAATGTTCCAGAGTTTGATGCGCTTTTTAAATAAACAAACGCGTGACGCAATGTATTCAAGCTCATTGTAACACGACGAAAAGTTGAAAGCCCAAATTTCACAATTAAAGGGAGAAAAGAACAATGTGACTGGCTCCCAAATGCCTCCTCTTTTAGATTCTCAATTTTCTCAAAACTTTCATCTTCAAAACATCATTAACGTATTACAACAAGAAAATGAGAGTTTTCTAGAAGAAAATGAAAAGGTCAAATGACACTTCAAAGAGTTATACGATTCAATGAAAGTCACTCGTGACAAAAACAATGAAAATATAACTTTGTTACAAAAGGAAATTGAGAATCTGAAGAGTCAGGTAAAAGGGAAAATGCCACTTGTCTTTAATGAGAATGTTGCATCAAAGTCATCCTTGATTCTAAATATACCGCGATCTTGGATGTTAAATACATTCCTCCTAATCTTAGAAATAATGAACTTGTGTTTCATAACTATTTCTTTCACCTTAAGGATAGTCTAGAATGTCTCCGTGAGATTGTGGAAGAGGATCACATAAATAAGCCACTTGATAGTGAAATTAGGTTTGCTTGCATACTGGCCAAACGATCTCAGGAGTTGTTAGAATGTTTAAGAGCAACATGCCCTAAATCCTTATGTGAGAAAGATAAAGCTGTGATGCCTTGTTCTATGCCTAGTGCTAAGTATGCAACCCATCCTATGCCCAAAGATTAAGAAATTGAACTTTTAATGTGCCTTCAAGTAGCTCTCAGATCCCAAAGACTTTAACCCGAAAAGCAAAACAAGCAATACCAACTAATGTTCCCATTCCCTCTACAGAGTAAAAGTGACACCAAAAGCGAAGCGAGGTCAAAGCCTCAAGGAAACACAAGAATGATAGGACCTTGCAAGCTAGGAATGTTCAGTGGAAGAGAGTAGAAGATCACCTGAGGAAGAATGAAACTATGTTGAATAAAGCGAATCGTGTTGATTCTAGTGTTAGCTCTAAGCATGCTGTAATTAATGCTAATTTCGCTACTTTTTGGCAAAACAGTAATGATGATTGCTTGGTTTCTCAACTAATCATGTATGTGGCATGTGAATGATTTGACTAATTCAAGTAAATACCCGAGTTAAAATCAAGTAATGCCAACAATCATGTTAAGAAGGCTTGAAGCAATGGTGGAAGAAGGTTAGAAAACATTAAAGCCACCTTAGGGAAGAAATTTAGTAATGTAGGTTATCAAAGGATACCTATCGGCCGTAAGATTTAATCTTAATGAGATGTGCCCTAAATTATCTAAGTCAATGCCCATTAGGAAATGGATGCCTACGGTAGAACTATTCCTTTAAGAAGTGAACATACTTTGAATAGGTCTAAATAAGCTACACTAGTACTGCATCTATACCTAGTGATATCCATTAATTGGCTTCTAATGTGGGTGTTCGAATCACTGTTACTAACCAAATAGAACCCATTCTTGCATGGGGATCCCAATTATTGTTATCCATTTTGTCGTGTCCAAGCTGTCGCTCAAATCGTTTTGTGGTACTTGGACTCAGGTATTCCAAGCATATATGGAGATCGCCATGCTCATGAACTTCGTGAAGTAAATTCGTCGGAATGTTAGATTCGACCATTTTGTGCAATTATGGGTTATGAAGATTATGTTGTTTGGTGACTGTGTAATCTCCGGGTATATTATGTTGAAGGTCTTGGTCATAACACATTCTCTGTTGGTCAATATTGTCTCATCTAGAGGTGGCTTTTAAAAAACATACTTGTTTCGTTAGAGAGAACGATGGTGTGGAACTGCACAGAGGGAATTGCCATGGTTCAAACCTATACTGTTGGAATCACTCCTAAACCTTATTCAAGTGTTAGTTACTCATATGTAATAGTTAGCTTATTATGGCCTTTATGTTTGTTATTAGCCTTAAGCTTATGTAGAAGGCCCATGAGCTTAGGCCCAAGCCCATAGGAGAAAAGGAAGGATAGGAGTGTTGCCCTAGCTCCTTGCCTATAAATACTATGTAATAACCCTCACTTGAGGGTTGGTTGTTCAATTTTTCTTCCATTATACTCCTACGATAATCGGTCTTATTATATGTGTGTGTGTTTTATTACTTGTTCAATCGCCTCTATCTTTCTATAAGCTTGTGTTGTAAACCTTGTGACCTAACAAAGGTATCAAAGCCAAATAGTTGGGTGAACACGTTTGTTTTTGAAGTTTTTGTTTTATTCTTACGCTGAAACGTGGTCAAAACTTTGGCTCGCTTAAAAACTCGATTTTTTCACTTTTTAATCCAAGATTCTTGTACTTTCAATGTTTTAAGGTGTTAAAATAATGTTTTTGGCAAAAGTTTCAAACTTACGCGTGGATTTAAGTTTTAAGCTAGTTTTTTTCGTGGGTATCTTTCTACCATAACCTGCTTTTAAGAGCTTTGGAAAATCAAGTTTCACACTTTTGTGTCTTTTGGTGTTATTGAAGCTATTTCATCACACAAAAATTGGTTTAGAAACATATTTGGGCAAAATCATTTTATTTAGTAAGTCTACGTAAGAAAACCCTAATCTTACGCGTAACTTTATCCTTGGTTTGATCTTCGATTGGTTTACTCGTGTTTTCTTGCTTGGATAAGCCTGAAAATACGTCGACTTTGGATATCTTTTGCACCGTGAAGTGTAAAAGATCACTTGGGATAAAACCCTAAAATTACGATAAGCATAGCTTACGCCAGAGAAATCCTACGCATTAGATTCATCTTACGCCTAAGCCAAGTCTTACGCATAAGGTAATCCTACGCATAACTTTCTACGCCTAACTTTGTGTCTACGCATAACTTTAGAGTCTTTTCCATACTTACGCCAGAAGCTAAATCTACGTAACTCCTTGATTGTTACGTAACTTTGGTGTTTTTACGCATAAGTGTTACTTGGCTATTGTGATTTCTACGCACAAGGATACTTCATCAACAAAGGTTCATTCGACTACAAAGATCCATTTTACCAACACAAGTTTTCAACATGTCACAACCACCATACTCTAACTATTTCCCTTACACTTATTCTCAACGCCAACAACAACTAACTCCACAACATCAACAATGGAATCAACAACAAGCAATTTATCAACAACAATTTAATCAACAACATACTCCACAACTTTCTCGAAATCCACAACCTCAAATGGTTCAACCACCACCAAGTCTTCAAGTTCAACCGCACACAAATGACTTCAATCAACATCCATCAAGGAACACTATGAAGGAACCCACTTGGTTTGCAAAGATGTTTGAAGCTTTAAGCGTACCAACAATCAATTCATGAGGCCGGATCACTTGATAGACCTCCAATGCTCACTCCAAGAAACTACGAACAATGGGTGATAAGGTTCTTTAGGTTTTGTGATCTAAAGAAGCCACATGGAAAGTTCTTAAAGAAGGTTATCTTGAAAGGTCCATTTGAGATGCCTACTGTCATTGTACCCCGAGATCCAAATGCCATTCCACCAAGAGATGAACAAACGAACATTGCTATCAAGCAGACTTGAATCCTAAAGAACTTCTACACTATGAAGCAGATGAGCTTGCAATGGAATATATCCTCTTAGGATTACCAAACCCAATTCTTCGTAGTGTTGATGCTCAAAAGACCTAAAGAAAATGTGGGATCATATTCTTCTTATGGAAGGATCTCAGACTCAATCAGAAGATTTGGAATCCAAAATTTACTTGGCTTATGAACACTTCATGATTGAACCTGGAGAGACACTAGAGTCCTATCATCACCATTTTCGACATCATCAATGATTTGGATAAACACAACATCATCATGCCAAGAATTGCGTGAATACTAAGTTCCCGAGTAGTCTTGGTCCTAATGGGAGAAGTATGTCATTTTTCTCCGCTGTTAAAAAACATGCATCAAACTACATATGGATTATTGTACGATTACTTGAAGCCTCATGAAAAGGAAGTTGATAGGAAAGGATTCTCCGCTCTCAAATTGCTCCATCGACACATCCGAAAATCAACAACTTGCCTTATATGCTCAAAACAGCTTATTCTCCTCAACCAAAGAACTCAACCAATCTACAATCACACCACATGATTCTTCACAACCTCAATCTCAACAAACTCAATTGGTTCCATACAACAACAACAATGCCTGTGCTGAAGCTAATGAGGAATCTCGATCCGCTCAAGCACTGCAACAAGGTTATGCTATGATTGCTAATGCCTTTAGCCGTTATACCAACAAATCCAACAACCGTATTCGCTCCTCATCTAATACAAGGAATCAAGCTGTTGTGAACAATGGACGAGTTGAAGTTCGTAATCGGTTATGGTCGCCGATGGGCGTGGTCAAGGGTTTAATGCGGGTAGGAATAACAATCGAGCTCCAAGTGGTGGAACAGGAAATGCTCGAATGGGTTGAATGGTCTTCGATGCTACAACCGCAATGAGAAGGGACACTGCTAATGCATGCCCAAAGCCAAGGACTGGGGCGTGCTTATTTCAAAGAGGCTCTTCGCTCTTAAGGATGAAGCCGGTGGAACTCTCACGCACAAAGAACGAGCTTTATGGCAAATGTTGACTCGATGATGATATGGAGGACTTGCAGTGCCAATGCACAAGTATGTTGATGGCTAATATGCATGAGTTACACATGAGTGACACAGCCCGTATGACACCGATGGCTTGTCTCAAAAATCTAACAAACCATATTTATCTCTCGATCTCATATCTCCGCCAACATCCTCAATCCCAAGAAAGGCTTAGAATGTTCAAAATGCTCTCGCCTACATCTCATTTCATCGATTCTTCAATCAAAGACTCGTGGTTATATTTGGATCTCGATCATGATATCAAACGGCTTCCCTGATTAATCAAGACCAATACCCATATAGTGGAAAAATGTCATGCCATTAATCAGGACTTGAAATGCAAAATGCACTGTTAACCAAGGATTTTGAATGTTTACAAAAGCAACTCAACTTTTCAAAACTCAAGAAAAACGGGAAAACGGTTTTGAAGCAGCCTTTGCCAAATCTTATCAAAACGAAAAATATTTAGAAAGATAGATGCGTGATCTAGCCGCTCAAGAATGCTTTGTTGTCCTAAATAGAACAATCAAACATGAACATAAAAAGCAAATTAACGCTCTCACCTTGAAAATCAAAAAGCTAAGGCCGAAGTTGTTAACTTGTCAAAAACAGCTCTCGTGATACAAAAAGCATTCGACGAAACGAATAGATGATCATCTTGAAGAAATCATCGGCTTGCAAAACAAACTTAAAGAGTTTAAAATTGTTGTTTACAAACATGGCGAAGTCGTCACACCATTGAAAAGTTTACTTTAAAACCCAATCCAAATGGATATGGACCAAATCTTGCCGATTACAAACCTAAGCTTTCAACCAAAGCATTCAAACCAAATCCCGGTTTCCAAAGTGTAATATAAAGTTGATAATTCTGTTATGAGTGTTGTTGAATATCATCGCCAAGAGGAATTAGATGCAGAAGACGAGAGTCGATCAAAATTAGAAAAAGTTGTTTACAACAAACCTTTAACTATTCAAAAGCGGTCACTTTCGTCACACCAACGGATTCTTCTAACACACCAAGGGTAATCATAAAACACCTGAGTCTTCTAATGTTAATCCCAAACCAGATTATGCACAAACTTATGGTCCTTTACCTTCCATCGGTGAAGTAAACTCAAAACCTGAAAATCGCAAAATTCTCGATATTTTGACCTTTCATGGCTGACCTCAAAACTTTACAACATGAGATAGAATATCATTATGAAATAAAAGTTCAACACTTTCAATCTAGCGAGAACAAAGAGACATCTTTCATAAAAATCTTTTACCAAATGTTAAAAATTTGAAAAGTTGTGCATTGTCTTGGGAAAGGGACTTTCATAAGGAACTTGAATTAATGAAGGTCGTTTTCGAGAAAACATAAACATCTATTTCTAACACTAAACGTAAAAAGAAACTGTTGAGAAAAGATGTTGATCGACTCTTGGAAGATGTCATCTCGGCCGATGTCCATAATGTTGTGTTATTGAATTTTTGTCATATGCATTTGATTATATCTCGCCGATATCGTTGATTCTGTGGTAAATGTTGAGAACACCGATAATGTGCTTCAGATCGAGTCCTTAAAAGTTGAAAACAAACGATTGTCAAACTAACTTTCAAATGCAATACGCCGCCTTAATTGGTGTCAAAAAGATATTCACGATCAACAACTTTTCAACACAAAATCCCAGCTAAGGCAAAATCTTCGATCCTAAAATTGAGCAACTGGATGATCAAAACGTCTTTTAAGTGTCAAATCTCAAAATATGAACAAGAACTTGTAAAAGTTAAAAAGGAATATGGTGTCATATTTGATTTACTCAAAAGACTCGTGATGAAGCATCAAATGAACTTGATCATTATCTTGCACACACTAAAGAAGTTATGCATTTTGTCGAAATGTTCGGTCGAAAATCAAGATCCGATTCACACTATCTTCAAGTTAAGAGAAATGTTAGGAAAGTATGAACAACTTCCGCCAACCATCATTAAGAGATTAGCCCAAGAACACTTAGTAATCATGAACCTAGAATCCTACGCCAAATCACAAGTTGCTAACGTGCCTCCTTCTATCAAACAGAATAGTTGCGTTTTTCCAAACGCCCGCACTTCACAACTTAGAGCACTACATCGAAGAATAGGAAGTTAAGTAATTAAAAAAGATCAATAAAGAATGCTAAAGTAGAAGAACACCCTAGGACTTTGAATAAGACTCACGCTGCCTCCACTATAGATATTGCGTCCGCAAATGTAATAGAAATAGTGATGTAACTAATGCTAAACCGTTAAGTACTTTTGATATTCACCGATGCACCTTGTGTTATTTGTCGAAAAGTATGAATTCTGATTGTCATGATAAATGTGTTGCTAAAGCTATCATCTCTCGCTTAAGGAATCCTAAGAACCGGAATACCTCTAGGCCCACTAATCTTTCTAAGTCTGTGCTTGGTAGACCGCCTCTTTAGATTCTAAGAAACGATTGCTGTCCCCTGTAGCTCCAGTTTCAACCCCTAGGAATGTAGTACCACCTAGTGCATTCACTAAGACTAAAGCAAATACTAGTTGGAGATGGCGGAAATGGATATATAACACACTAGGATTTAAGTGGATACCTAAAGCTATTGATGTGTGTATATCTACTATAATTGCTACGGAACCCTCTAACATTTCGGGTTCCACATCTACTTCTATTCCATCTGTGTCGTCTGTGTGTAATGGTGTGATACGATCATTCTCTCGATTGTTGATAGCGGATGTTCCATAACACGACAGAAACTTAAACCGTTATCAAACTTTATTGCAAAGTTCATTGGCACCGCCGTGTTCGAATGATCACTTCGCAGCTATCATGGGCTACGGAGACTACATCAATGGGAACATCGAAATAAGGTGGTTTATTATGTGGAAGGCCTCTCACAATCTGCTTTGAGGTCGGTTTTGTGATGGAGATTTGGAGGTTGCTTTCAGGGAGAAAACTTGTTTCATTCGTGATCTACAAGGAAATGACCTTATGTCCGGCTCGCGTAATTCAAGTCTTTACACTATCTCTATGCAAGACATGGTTGCTTCTTCTCCCATTTGCTTACTTTCAAAGGCAACATCAACAAAATCCTGGCTATGGCACCGCCGTCTCTCACATCTAAACTTTCAAACCATCACCAACCTTGCTCGACACAAACTAGTTGAAGGACTCCCACGGTTTCGGTATTCTAAAGATCACCTTTGCTCAGCTTGTGAACAAGGCAAAAGCACTCGTGCTCATTTTCCTTCAAAGGTGGAACACGCTCTCAAGATGTGCTTCATCTTCTTCACATGGATTTGTGTGGCCCGATGCGCGTGCAAACGATCAATGGCAAACGCTACATCTTAGTAATTGTTGATGACTACACGATTCTTGGGTCTACTTTCTTCAAGCAAAGATCAAGCTCCACAGATGATGATCATCACCTTCTCACAAAATACAAGTTCACCTACTAAACACCGCTCGACTAATCAACAATAGAGGAATCAATTTGTTAATCAAACTCTTCGTGAATTTTATGAGAAAGGGAATTCAAAGATCGACATCTATTGCACGCACACCGTAACAAAACGGAGTTGTTGAAAGATCTAAACCCAACGCTAGTGGAAGCCGCAAGAACAATGTTAATCAATGCTAAACTTCCGATTACTTATGGGCGTAAGTCGATTCATCGTGATGCTATACTCAAAACCGCTCTATGACAAAACGCCACAACAAAACACCTTTTGAGCTTGTCCACAATAGAAACCGAATCTCAAACACTTTCATGTATTTGGATCTCTTTGCTATCCGAATAATGATCGTGATGACTTTGGAAAGCTCAAAGCCAAAGCCGACATTGGAGTCTTTATCGGATACTGTGATAATTCAAAAGGTTTCCGACCGAATCGCCGTACAAAACAGGTGATGGAAACGATTCATGCTCATTTTGATGAACTTACGGAAATGGCTTCCGAGTATAACAAACTTAGAACCCGGACACAACCGCTTAAACTTCCCCAAACCCCATCATCACCAACAAAGCCCCCACCTTACTGCCAACAAATGGAAAGGTTATTTGCCCACTGCTCGCTGACGATATTGATGAATCGTGCCCGTGTGCATGCTCCGAGATAATACTCTTATACCCGATACACCGCTACAACAACTACTTGAAGAAGCACCACCAGCTGACTCCAACACAACAGCTTGAACAAACCGCTTCCAACAATGATGAATACCGATGATGTTCAATGAAGTACCCCCACCGCAGATTTTGATCCAAATGCTCTTTAACCGCTTGCTAATGAGACTGCACTTGATGTCGCGAATCTTCAACAAGCCATTTGAATCCTCAAATCTGCACAATGTATACCAACATCAACCCTCCACACATAGATGGACTAAAGACCATCCTCTGAAAACATTATTGGCAACCCGAATCAACCAGTCGTTACGAGACAACGTCTTCACACGACGGTGAACATTGCATTTATGCACTCACCGTCCGCCAATCCAACCTAAAACATCAAAGACGCAATGACAAAAGACAACCGGATTGAATCCATGCAAGAAGAACTCAACCAATTCAAACGTCTTGAAGTATGGGACTGGTTGAAAGACCAACAGGAGTCTACGTCATTGGTCTCAAATGGATTTGGAAAACAAATTGATGTCAAGGAAACGTTATCGTAAATAAGTCACCGTGGCTAAGGGTTATCGCCGAAGAGGAATAGACTTTGAAGAATCTTTTGCCCGCTGCCGCCTTGAGGTCGTTCGATATTTCTCGCTCGCGCTCATATGAATATGACGGTCTATCAGATGGATGTCAAAACTGCGCTTCTCAATGGACAACTTAAAGAAACGGTTTATGTCAGCCAACCAGATGGATTCGTTGATCCCGAAGTTCTCAATCACGCCTACAAACCTAACAAAGCTCAGATGGTCTCAAACAAGCTCCCTGCATGGTACGATAAGCTATCATCTTTCCTCATTGCTAATAATTTCACCAAAGGTTCGTTTGACCCAACTCTTTTTATACAATATCACGGGCACATATCTTAATTGTTCAAATTTACGTGGATGACATCATTTTTGGGTCTACACATAAAAAGTTTTCAATCGCTTTTGCAAAACTAATGAAGAAAAATTTTGAAATGTCCATGATGGGTGAACTCACATTCTTTCTGACACAAGTTCATCAATCACCCCGTGGTATTTTCTTGAGTCACTCCAAATATGCCCTTGAATTGTTAAACAAATTTGGAATGAAAACCTATGACACCTATGCCACACCAATGGCTCATACCAAGAAGCTAGACGCCGATTTACATGGGAAATTGGTGGACCCTACAAAATACCGTAGTATTATTGGGTCTCATGTATCTAATGTACCAGCGTGACCTGATATTGTCTTTGCCGTGATATCTTTGCTCTCGCTATCGGCCACACAACCGAAACCCACCTCTCTGAGGCTAAAAGAATCCTCTGATACATCAAGGGAACCATTAACTGGGGATCCGTATCCGAGGATTCGGTTTTGAACTAATCGCCTTTTAGCCGACCACGCAGATGCTTAGACTCACGAAAAGTACTTCAGAGCTTTACAATTTCTTGGTGATAAACCGTGTCATGGCAATCAGAAGCAGGATTGTACATCTGTCCTCAACCGGCGTAATATGTAGCCATGTCAATGTGTTGTGCTCAAGTCATTTGGATGAGAACACAACTCAAAGACTATGGTTACGATTTGACAGTAATCCCGATGTATCGACAATCGGAGTGATTGCATCTCGCAACCCGCCCAAGACTGAAATCAAAGCACATCGATCTTCGATATCATTTCATCAAGGATCACGGGAAAGTGGCACTTGAATTATATTTTGTGGTACAATACCAATGGCGATCTCTCACCAAAGCCTTGCCTCCCGCTAGGTTTAATGAGTTGGTCCACCGGATTGGTATGAGGTGTTTGACTCAAGAGGAATTGATGATCTCCAAAAATTTTAAAACCTCACAAACACCAAAATATCTTTTGTAAATAATTTTTCAAAAACAAAATACAAAAATATAAAACCCGAAAAAACAAAAAATATTCTTCTATCTATTTTCTTTCAACATGGCAAGTACATTTTTCGCCAACACTTTAATCTTCAAAATTCAAGATTTTTTCGATCAAGTTTGAGGGGAGAATACAAATTAATCTTCAAAACATCTCGTAACTTGCATGTTATCATATCCCTGTTGTTTCTTTTATCAATGGTGGTAAACTTTTTCTCGGTTAAACCGACACCTCTGACTAAAATTTATAACCTTTCATCATTTATTAAGTCGCAGGGGAGTGTCGCCAAAGTTTCTTTCTTACAATCTTTGTTTGGTAACCAAAATGGAAGTTAAATGGCTTTGTATGAAAAGGGAAAAGGTGGAGGGACCAAAACCATCAAAAGATGAAAGTTATTTTAATAAAACATCTTCCACCTAACTACTTCACCACATTTATTACTCACCAACCTAAATCCCACGCATAAAAATCGCTCTTCAAATCCAGTTGTTTGATCATCAATAAGTTATTTCAGGTTTATAACAAGTTTTTAAACAATGGTTTTGAATTTCATAAATCCAACTAAAACTTGAGATATAATGATTTGTGTTCTACACATATGCGATGAACACACAATCAAGTTTGTGTGTTTGTGGGTGAAATGACTATGTCAAAATGTTTTCACAACATCAATGATTACATTTTCACTCCTTAATCACACCCGACATGAATTGATTGATTTTGAAATTAGGTTTATGAATTTGGGTATTTTCAAATGTGAACGCTTTTTGGTCAAAAAGATTGTTGTGTGATGTTCATATCATGGTGTATTAATGATTTCCAAGCCCTATAACAACCTGTAAAACACTAATTAAGTCTGAATTAGGAATTAGGGTTTAATGTTCTTGAGTTTGGGTATTTTTGATTCACCACGATTTAGATGTTATAACTTGGTTTATAGACTCTCACAACATCTTAGAACTACCATAAATTGTTTGGTGCAATTCCCATGGCTAGAAATTATACGTGAATTCATAACCCTAGGGTTTTGACCTACTAAGATGACTTTTACTCATAACCTGCTTAACAAATGTTCATGCCATGATGTGTTGTTAAAATGATTTTTTGTGTTAATATTGATGATTTGATGAATTTTATTTCGTGCTTGCTACTAAAATTGTAATCAAGGTCATTTGAATCTCTACGCATAAGGATTACCCTACGAGTAGTCATGTTATGCGTAAGAATAAATCCCACGATAACTATTACGCCAGAAGGTTCTACAATGGGACTACGCCAGATCCTCAGTGAAGGATATGCGTAAACAGGACCTCACGATAAGGTCTACTCTTACTTAGCAAGCCTACGCTGTAAGGTATAATACGCCTCACGCCGTAGCCCCACGCATAAGGTCCCTCTTTTCCTACGCTGCAACATTTTTACGCTGTAAGTTAAGATCCCACGATAAGCTGCCTACCAGAGTATGTCGTTATATCAAGTACGCTTAACTTTGCCAATTCTACTCTATGCCTTGATTGACCTTCGTTATGAATTGTTACATGTACAAACTTGTTAATAAACTTATCATAACGTCACGAATCCAATAATGTCACTAATAAACTTAAACGCTTGATATGTTGTGAACAATAAGTGATAACATAAACTTTAAAACTTAAAGTTAACTAACCTCACATTTCCTAACACGCCATTGGACTATTGGACAAACAAGTGACTTAGGACTCAGAACAATCATGACACCGACATTCAATAACTAGACATTAAGACCTTCCGTTGACTAACATTATGTCTTTCGATATGTTGGTTCTTTTGGCTAATGTTATTTTATCACCACATGGTCAACAAATGAATGTGGATGCATCCAAGTTCTTACAATTGCCGATATCTTTCCTGAGGGTTATCCGAGAAAGATTAGAAAGAACAACCTTAGGGTTGACTTTGACACCCTCACATGCGTAATCTTCGCTCTCATTGCGCGGATATTCTCGTGAATCATCCCTACCGAACATGCTCTCACACTCCGCCACAATTCCGCAGGTCTACATTCAACAACCTCGATTCTATGCAGGATCACCGGTCAAAGTGCAGTGACAAAGGACACTTAATCACAAACAAGTCACTATTCTCGCACTTACGCCTTTCTCTCATCATTCCGCACATCAACCCAACCGACTTTTGCTACACCTAACAAGAGACAAGCTTCTAAATTTCTATTGATATTACAGATGAAGCCGTGAACTATTAACAAGCACTCTCATGCGGAGCTTAAGAACATTCCTCAACCGCGGAGAACACTCTACATCATCATCACTAAGTCTCCGTCGCTGACAAAGGCTATGAGCATCCCAAGCTCATGGAACCGCGCAAGTTCTCGTCATTGATCAACAAGAAGGACATTGAAATCAAGCACCGATACGGATGACATGATGTCATTTCACAAGAAGCTTGGCTCAAATTCCTATGTCGATACACGAAGCTTTTGATCCAGAGAGCACTTGGACTTCATCCTGACATTCCCAAGAGGCTCAATGACCCCGATAATCACGACATAGTTGTCCCAACCTATCCTTTCTATCGAATCAAGGAATCGGCAACAAAGAAACAGGTGCCGGTTAGCCTGACACCTTCCTCACCAATGAAATCAAAAAGCTTGAAACATACAAAAGGTATCAAGTAGCAGTAATGAAGGCAAAGTTGGTCATCTCGATAAAAGCTCGAACTCCTCTACCGAGAACCGTAGAGGAAGTAGCCGGAAGTGCAATAAGCACAGAGTCAAAGGAAGGTCCCAAAAGAGGAAACCTACCTAAAAGAAGAAAGTTCCTCCAAGGAAGCCGCCCTATTCCTACACCCGAACCAGAGAGCTAATGGATCTAGGACTCCTGAGGCTACCAATCATTGAAGAGACTTTCTTCTATGAATATGTAACTATAACACCTCCTTCAAATAGCCTAAACCTCCAAGTCCACCACCGACAAAGGAAAAGGAAGACTCATGTACTTGTGCCTTGCGAAGAAAGCTCGTGATGGTGAAGAAGAGCAACCGATAATTTATACAGAAGAAATTCAAATTCCTTAGACTCCAACACGCGGCAAAAGAATTTTCAAAAGAATAAA
>OU343221.1:140364261-140444376 GCA_910596185.1 Chrysanthemum makinoi | reverse complement strand
CATAGTTGCTTAGAACTTGTTAATCTATCTTAATTTCATCTTAACATAGCTTATTACAACAAAATCAGTAAGTAGAATCAATTCAAAGTTCACTTAAGTCAACTTAATAGTATAACTTAAAAAGTCAAATTTTCAGTTTAGTCGTTTTTGAATAAAATAGATAATTTTATATAGGACTTAATATTAAGTTTCAAGATTTGAGCTTTTGGGATATTAATATTCAGTTGCTCATCTTTACCATAGTATTTTTTATAATCTCTAGCTAGCTTATTAAACTGCTTAATTTTTAGTTTCTTTTAAGCCCTTTTTCAAAAACCTCCCCTGTACCAAAGGTAGTTGGACTTAGTGTTTGAACCTTGGCTTTTTGGAAAGCCAAACTACCCATCTCTTTAGTCCAGTGCTTATTTTCAACTCTATAGCTTATTTGATAGGGCTGCTTATAGCTTTTTCTTTGTCCCATTTCTGTGTAAACTGCATACCCAAAGGTACCTCAAGCCATTTTCACAAGCTCACACAGAGCTTAATAGTGGGTCAAGCCTTGTATATTTTGGTTTTCTGAGAAGCTCACCTAGCCAGCTTGTTGTCTCAGTGCTTATTTTGAGCTTTGGAGCTTTGCCCTAGCTTAATCTAGCTTGCAAAATCCTGCAGGACTGTTTTGGTTTCTTGGTTTAGTACAATTGCTTATTTGCTTATTTTAAGCTTATCAGTGTAGTCCTTTGTGCTTTTTAGCTTCATATAAGTAGCTTTAGCTTATTTGTGTCTTATTTTACCTTTTGTTCCAACTGTGAAGCTTGTTTGAGCTTAAACATCAAATTAAGCTCAAAAGCTTAACTGTTGAGATAATAAGCTCTCAATTTGCTTATTTCTTAGTTTGTAAGTTTTTGTTTTCATTAAACTTGTTCATAATCTATACATATTGAGTTCCAGAAAAAGAAAAACACAAAAACATAATTTTAAAAATAGTGATAGCGTTTATTTAATAGAAATTAGCTTTTTAATTTTCTTTTTCAACTTATTATTAAGCACTTTCTGTTTTTATAATTTTCTTAGTTTTCTGTTATCATAGGATAATTTTATAAAAAAGTTCAGAATTTTCTTAGCCTATTTAGTATTTATTAGAATTTAAAATAGTTAAAAAGTATTAAATAATTAATAATAAATAAATAAAAAGCATAATAAATATCTTTTCATTTTTCAAATAAGTTTTATAATATTTTAGATTTTTCTAAGTCATAATTTCATTTTTCTAGCTTTATTTCATATTTTATTATATTTTAGAGTATTATTAAATAGTTAAAAATAGTTTTTAATTAATAATAATTAAATAAATAGTTATAAAAATAATTTTAATTTTATAATAATTTTCTTTTATTATTAGAATTGTAAAAATATCATTTTCATATTTGTAGGTCTTTTATTTCATAAAACTCACGTTTTATTTTGTACGTTTACGTATAATTTAGTTAACGTACGTGTTTAAGTTTATTTAATCTCATTGTTGTACTTTATATTTCTGTATCCAAATACAATTCCAATCAATCAGTAGTGTAATTACCAATCAAAATCCTTACAGATCATTATCCTTAGTGCTTAATAATATTTTTAACTAGTAGTGCTTCTTGATTTCTTTAGGTCTTTTTTGTACTCGGGGTTTGTTTACTTCATGAGTATGGTTATGTTTTTGTTCTGTTTCTTTGTAGACTTAAGAGTTGGATGCTATAATTAATGCACGGGGACGACTCTAAGGTCAGGGTACCCGTTCCGGGGAATTTCTGGGGACGGAGACGGCTGGGAAACGTCTTGGGGACGTCCGATTTCCGAGGATGGCGGCGGGAAGAGTCTGGGGACGTTTCGAATGAATATAGGGACTGTTAGGTCACAAGGTTTACCACACAAGCTTAATAGAAAGATAGAGAGGCGATTGAACAAGATATCACACACACACACACGAGATAATATGACCGGTTATGCGTAGAGTGTTTGTGAAAGAAATAACTTGAACAACCAACCTTCAAATGAAGGTTTACAAGGGGTATTTATAGGAGGGAAGCTAGGGCAACACTCCTAGTTCCCTTCCTTTCCTTATTGGGCTAGGCCTAGGCTTATGGGCCTTCTACATAAGCCTAAGGCTAATAACAAACATAAAGGCCATAATAAGCTAACTATTACATATGAGTAACTAACACTTGAATAAGGTTTAGGAGTGATTCCAACAATCTCCCCTCAAGTGTTATTACATATGAGTAACAAACACTCAAGTGTTGGTGATGAAAACGGTGAAGGCGTTGATGTAATAGTAGCTTTGACGCCTTCTCGACATTCTTCTTCTTGTGAGAAGAATTTCCTTGATTTAAACAATCTCCCTAGTGTAGAGAGATAGTTTACTTTGAACGGTTATGCTTTGACGCCATCTTTAACTTTGTTCTTTGATCATTGTTCTTTGTGATGAAAGTGATAGTATGTTGTTGTTGTCGCATCAAGTCGCCTCAGTTCTGCTTCGCATGCTACAAGTGTTCCACGTCGTTCTTCAACATGCTCACACGCTCTTTGACGTTGGAATTCAGAGACTCGATGGAGTTCTTTAAGTCTTTAACTTTGTAGATTCTCTGTATTGACGAAGAATCATTCGATCGTTGTGTTGCTTTTTGATAGAACTTCCATTAGTGATGATGTTGGCATGAGCATGAGAAGAATCAGCACGATCATTCCGCTCCAGAGCTTCCATAAGAAGAAAACATTTAAACGGTTAGTAATAAGCGGATTCCGGCACTTACAAGTTTGAACTTCGAGAGTGTTAACAAAATAGTGTGAAAACACAACTCTAATTCTTACAAAGGCCGCTTCTGAATCGGAGTCCCACAAGTGAGATAACACGATGTACCGAAGTACACCTACGATTCAGATGAGTCGCCGAGGTACACCGAAGCATCACCTCACGATCAGACCGCTTGAGACCACTAAGCGCAATCCACGGGAGTTGCCGGCGACCTGCCGTCCGGTCTGTTTGATGTTGACCCCGGCGGAGTTTCCATTCAATCACCGAGGATCACAAATGTGAACCTCTCATAAATGTTCTCGCATTGATTGCTAAGATCTGTAAAGGACTCGATATGAACCACTGATAACCTTATTGTTGATCATCAAGTGATTAAATGTCAAGTGTACCTAAGAGATCTTTTGATGAATCTCGTGGCTCTAGACTCAATAGTGCGTTTTGGTTTTCCTGAGCGGAGACTAGGGAGAGGGTCTCCTTCTTCAATACCAACAATCTCTAAGAGAAAGCCGATAGTTTACGTAGGGTTCCCCGTGAGAATGAAACAAGCTTCTGTTAAGAGAAACTTGAGTGGATAAGAAGGTTTAGTGCATGCGCCACTGGGTCCATGACGACTTTTAATCTTCAATACCGGCGTCACTAAGTGACAACTAGTAGCATATGAATTGAACCCGGTGTCTCGCCTAAGTTGAATAATCGGGAGGCCTATTTCTTTTCACCCTTTTCTTTGCATTTCTTTTTAATTCTTCAACTCCTTCTTTCTCCGATTCTCATTTTCTCCTTTTTACAATCATACCTAAGGACTTCTAAATACTAACTATTTGTGGTGTCCTTGGGTAGATCCATCCGGCTCTGGGGGATCATAGGACGGTTATTCCTAACCTTAGTCACCTTATAACTCCATGACTAACCTATGTTGCCATAAAAACCATTGATGTGAAAAATCTCTCACAGTGTTTATGAATGAAAAACATTTTAGTACCATTGTTGAGATAAGATTTTGCATAAATACTCCCACTCCACATGTGCTTAAGAGTTTTAACGGTTAAAATGCACAGTGAGGAAAGAGCGCGCACATTTTGAATTGATTAACTCAAGATAGACATTTCCCCCACGAGACACGGTTACGTGGCATAGTTAAAGAGTTGCATTGTCAGCTTTTAGGTGACAACTAGCTCTAATAACTACCTTGAAGGTGTAGACAATCCTCGAAAGGTCGTCAAACCCGTCCGAGTTCATGTTTATCAAGAGTTTCTCGAATGGTACATTCTACTCAGACAAGTCCTTTGCGAGACACGCTTACATCACTAGCGAACTAGCTTGAAATTATTACCCGTCCGGGACAAGTCTTTTCGAGTTACTAACAGTTAAGCATCGTCAATTCGTTGGTTAAGTCTGAATCACACAAATTCATTTGCATTTTACACAACATATTTCTTATCACATATTTTCTCCCCCTCAAAAATGGCATATTAAAGTGTTATTTTTGAAACGTTTGAGAATAAATATGACCATTTCGAGTGTTGCGGGAAGAATGACCACTGAGAACAATTTTGAACAAAGTTTTGATTCAAGTACTCCCCCTCAAAGAGTGATATAAACGGTTGAGGTTTTGAAAATCATAAGGAAAGTACTTGTTCTTTTGAGCAAAACCTTGAAAAGTGAAAGGTTTGATAGGTTTTACTCAAAAGTAAGAAGCTTTCGCTCCTTTTATAAGGATTGTGGCACTGAAGCGTACCACAGGGTCCTTTATTTACAAGTACGGGTTGTACACTGTAATGTGTGCACAAGCCATTGACATAATTAATCAAACATCCAAAATGATATGAAGAAAACAATTCAAGGGGTACCAGGAAGTGCAGTGATGTTCCTGTGAGTGTGCACAGGGCGTTGAAATCCGTTATGTTTCTCCCGGTCGACCACCGACATAACTCTCCAATCGTCGAAATCAACCGATCCCTTCGAAACAACCGTTCATCAATCATAGTGATGATCCGTCTCACATCCCTCCTTTCCTGAGAATTCCAGCGCTTAGAGACCCAATTTTCTCGGCGATATCCTTCAACCTGTTTGCCAATCCATCCCTAACCAGCTTCAAAGTATGATCCCCGAACTTGTGGAGTTCGCTACACGCCATTAAGCAGCTTCTTTGAAGTTCACTACGGTAAACAACGCCGAAAGGTTTGTTGATGAGTGTATATTGAGATAGCTAGGTTGAGATCGGAAGAAGCGTTGGAGGAGTGAAGTTGACACGCGCGTCGATAAGATTCAACGGCACTGGAGGTCTTCAACACGCTCTTTTGATGACAATGCGTCTTATGAAGATGAGCAGTGACTTGATGAATTCTCGTTGAATTTCGGTTGCAAATTGTCTCATGCGACCCTGTACTTTGGCAAGGTACATGTCTTCAATATCGTTGAGAGACAAATTCTCAAAGTCGCCTTCAGAGAATGCATACCCCTTTCATCTTGTCTTTTGACCACAATCTTCTTTAGAAATGTGTAGTCCCATTTGGATGAAAGGTCAACATGTTGGATGGCAACGATGTCTTTAGACTAAACACGCATGTTGAGACTTCTGAACCTGACAGCTTCTGTAGTAGATTCGTCGGCGCTCGCCGCTGATGAATCCCATACAATGCATCTCGGTCATATGCTTCCACTGTGTTGGTGAACAAGTGATTGACACGTTCCTCAATGGCAATGCAATTGGAGTAGATAGCTGCAGGGAATGGGAGTGTCAAGGATGTAGCATATTTCCTTGAACCATCGCCACCATGGAGAAGAAATTCCGTGTCTTTGTTGAAGAAATATCTCGAATGGAATCCTTGGTTCATCCGGTTGGCCAATGGTCGGTAAGGGTTTGGTCCAATCGGTGTAATATGGAGGGTTGTCCCTTTTGTGAAGTCAATGTTTGCTTCCGGGTTGAGCCAATCCATGTTGTTAGACATAGCTCTAGCAATGTTTTCAAGGTGATATTCAACCTCGATGGCACTTTCAGAGCTGTCTTTTAGAAGTTGAAACGCTTCATTCTTGATTCGCTCAATTCAGATTTCGTTATTTTCTTCACATGGAACTTTTCTTGCAAGATTTTTGCATGCTCCAATGTAGAACCTTCTACCAGATCTTGACCTTCATCAGGGTAGGGAGTTTGATTGACAAGTGTAGAGAACCATTCAAAGTCGTCGGTTTTATCGTCATCTAGCCATGATACGACTCCAGACTGAGTCGTCTTCTTCTTCTTCTTTTTAGAAGGCCTTGATGATGATTCTGGGTTCTTCACTTGTTTGGGAGAGGTGGGTTGTTGTAGGGGCTCAAGGACCTCTTCATCGCCACCACCCGTATACTCAAAGTGATCATCCGGTTTTTCTGAGTCGGGGTGGTAACTCGGAATCGCCCCGAGGTTTATCAAGAGAAGAGCGAGGAGGAGATGTTTGTTGAACAGAGCCCGCTGGAGGAGGTTGCATCAAAGAAGATTCACCGATCGCTTCGACGCTTAGGTGCGAATCTTTATCCTTATCCTTGTCTTCATCGTCTCTAGGACGCTTAGACTTTTCAGCTTCAAATCTACAAGCTTCTTGAAGTTGGTAGTCCAAAGAATGCTTGAAACAACTTTCCTTCATCGGTAAATGTCCCATCAGTGCAGACATTTGTGTAAAAAGCTTGGCCACCAATTCATTAATCGAGAAAACTACCGGATCGGTTGGATTGATTGTTACGGTTAAGGGCGTTGATCGAATAGTTTGCTTGGCGATCTGCATAAGATTTGGATAAAGTTGTTTGGTGAACAACTCCTTTGTGACTTTAGGAACGTATTCCGGAAGGTACTTTTTCGTGTAGCCTTCGATCATTTCGTTCAGTTCCTCTTGACGGTGATTTTTCATGAATTCTTGAACAAACTTCCTTTCTCCTTTTATCTTTTCATGCTCGTATACATATGTCTGTATGTGATCAAGAAAGAAATTTAGCTTCTTGTTGAGCACGTTTTTCTTTCTGACTTGTTTGACAGCTTTGGTAATCCATTCATGAGCTTGAGAAATCCAAGATTTAGATGGTTTCTTCACGGATTTGGATGATGATTTGTTTGACTTCTTTGATGGTGGTGGTGAGGAGAGAAGAAGAATCGATGATGAGGGACATGAGGACTTCGGGTCCTTTGGGGTGCGCGAAGTTTCCTCCTTGGAACGAGTTGGACTGCTGAGAAGAAAGTCATCATAATCTTCTTTGTCATCACATCTTTAGCCTTTTCTTCCGTCTGATCCTTAGCTTTTCATCAGCTTTTCCTCTTTATTCTTTCGATTCCTCATAAGTTAAGATCTAGACTCCTCACAAGCTTTTGTTGTTGCACAAGAGTGGTGGCACCAGCTCCCTTATCGGGTTGATTAACCGCATCAGATGGTGAAGAGTGGACAAAGACCACTTCGATCCTCCGGACCACCCATTGGTCTTTAGCAAATTCTTCACCTTTTGAAGGTGTCTAACGATATTAAACTTCTTCCTTTATGTTATATCCAGTTGCTCTTCTTCATGATCCGAGCTTTCATCATATGGTACAAGTACATGTGAGTCTTTCCTTTTCCTTTGTCACTGGTGGACTTGGAGGTTTGGTCACAAGGAGGTGTTACTTTGCGCATTCGAGTAGGTAATTCTTCATCCGTCAGTACCTTCGAGCTTTCGCCCACAAGCTTTGCGTTCAGATGTGGAATAGGTTCGCTTCCTTTACAGAACAACTTTTTACAGGAGGATTCCTTTGGGAAGCTTTCAAAGATCCTACTTGTAACACTTCCAAAGACTTCCTCTTCTCGGTTCTCCCAGATGTTCCGTAAGATTTTTCATCAAGATGACCAACTTTGCCTTGTCTAACGCCTGCAGATACCTTTTGTATGTTTCGAGCTTTTTGACATCTTCGCATTAGAAGGAAATCCGGCAACACAGACCTTGTTTCTTTGTAGACGATTCCTGATTCCGACCATAGAATAGGTTCACAACATGTCGATTATCGGGTCATTGAGCCTCTGGGAATATCAGATGAAGTCCAAGTGCTTCGGATCAACATTTAGTATATCCGATGGGGAATCTTTGAGCCAAGTTTGTTGAAAATGACATCATGTCATCCCATATCGAGCTTCGATATTCAATGTGTTTCTTGTTGACCAATGCCCAAAATATTTGCAGTTCCATGAGCTTAGGATGCTCATAGCCACCGTCACGACCGAAAGATTTGGTGATGATCATGTAGAGAGTTCTCCATGGTTGAGGAATACTCTTAAGCTCCACGTGAGAATGCTTGGTGATTACTCCCGTAGCCTCGTCATAACCGATATTGATTAAGAATTGGAGAGTGAGCTCTTCAACAGGTGTGGCATAAAGTTTGGTTGGTTCGATGTCAGAATTAGAGAACAAACCCTTAAGTCCAGTGTGATGGTGACTTGTTTGTGATCAGAGTCACCGTCACAAAGATTGCCCTTTGACCCTTTCCATAGTGTTCCGAATTGTTGGATGTAGATCTCGTGAACAGTTGCAGAGTGAGTGAGCATGTTCTCGATAGGGATGAGTCCTCGAATATCAATAGCAATTAAACAAGAAGATTCGAGCAAGGGTATCAAAGTCAACCCTAAGGTTATTCTTCCAATCTTCTTGGATAGCCATAAGGGAAGATATCACAATGGAGAGAACTTTGTGCATCCACATTCATTTGTGCAGCCATGTCGTGATCCGAAATAACATTAGCCAAAAGAACCAACATATCGAAAGACATAATGTTAGTCAATAGAAGGTCTTATTGTCTAGTTATTGAATGTACATTGTCAATGATTGTTACGAGTCCTAAGTCACTTGTTTGTCCAATAGTCCAATGACGCCGTGAAATGTTTTCGTGAGTTAGTTAACTTTAAGTTTTAAAGTTTATGTTATCACTTATTGTTCACAACATATCAAACGATTAAGTTTATTAGTGACATTATTGGATTCGAGACGTTATGATTAGTTTATTTACAAGTTTGTACACGTAACAATTCATTATGAAGGTCAATCCAGGTTAAGCGTAGTATTGGCAAAGTTAAGCGAACAAAGATGATATATGAGACTAAAAGCTTACGCCAGGATCCTAACTTACGCGTAGTTACGCGTAGGAAAAGGGACCTTATGCGAGAGCTTACGCGTAGGCGATATATACCTTACGCGTAAGGCTTACTCGTAAGAGTAGACCTTGCGCGAGAGGTCATCAAGCACGCATATCCTTCACAGATACGCCAGAGTCCATTGTAGAACCTTACGCTGTAATAGTTATGCGAGGAATAATCTACGCTAACATGACTACGTAGGGTAATCCTTATGCGTAGAGTTGCAATAACCTTGATTCTCGAATTACGGTAGCAAACCCGAAATAACATCATCATAAGATCAATATTAACACTAACACTCATTCTATCAACATCATGGCATGACCATATCAAACAATTATATGAAACCATACGCTGCAGGTCAAAACCCTAAGGGTTCATAGTTTACGATAAGAATTTTAGCCATAGGATTTGCACCAAAGCGTTTCGTAGGTCTAAGAAGCATAGCAGAGTATGTTTAACCAAGTTTTAACATCAAATAAGCCATGAATCAAAAATTACCCAATTCGTATGAACTAGAACCCTAATTTTCAAAATGATCAATTAGTGTTTCTGGGTGATTTATGGGTTTAAATATCAATTCAACTTGAAACAACCTCATATAACAATCTTTTACCAAAAAACGTTCTACATTTGAAAACACCCAATTTAACGATAAACCCTAATCAATCAATTAGTGTTTCGGTATGTTTAAGTGATGAAAATGTATTCATTGATGTAATAAAAACATTTTGGCACATTATCACCTTCATAAACATAAACAACAAGTATGATCATGTGTTCATGCTTTACGCCGAGAACACATATAACCTTCTAGAATAAAAATTTTAGCCTAGTAGTTTGAAATAAATTAAAACCCATGCTTAGATTGTTGCAATGAAGGTATTAACACTTACAAATTGATCAAAAGCGGATTTGTTAAACGATTGTGGATCGTGGATGATATAGGTTATGAGTAATAAATGTGAAGAAGAAAAGTAGGTGGGAGGTGTTTTTGTTAAAAATAACTTTAACATTTGACAGTTTAGTCCCTCCACCTTTTCCTTTTTCAAACAAAGCCATTTAACTTCCATTTTGGTTACCAAACAAAGATTTTAGGAAAGAAACTTTGACGACACTCCCCTCGACTGAGAAAATAATGAAAGGTTATTAATTTAGTCCGAGGAGTGTCATTGTACCAGAAAATTTACCACCATTTGTTAAAAGAAACAACCGGATATGATAACATGCAAGTACACGATGTTTTGAAACAGCTTAAAGAGATTTCTCTCCCTCAACACTTGATCGAAAAATACTGAATTTTGAAAGATTATAGTGTTGACGGAAGAAACGTACTTGCAATGTTGAAAGAAAATAGATAGAAGAATATTTTTTTGTTTTATCAGGTTTTATATTTTTGTATTTTGTTTTTGAAAAATTATTTACAAAAGATAGTTTTGGTGTTTACGTGTTTTAAGATGTTTTAGGAGGTCATCCAATTCCTCTTGAGTCAACACCTCATACCAATCCAATGGACCAACTCATTAAACCTAGCAGGAGGCAAGGCTTTGGTGAGAAGATCCGCCAATTGGTATTCTGTACCCACAAAATATAATTCAACAGTACCCTGCTCCACGTGATCCTTGATGAAATGATATCGAAGATCGATGTGCTTTGATTTCGAA
Organism: Chrysanthemum makinoi; assembly: GCA_910596185.1. Taxonomy (NCBI): domain Eukaryota; kingdom Viridiplantae; phylum Streptophyta; class Magnoliopsida; order Asterales; family Asteraceae; genus Chrysanthemum; species Chrysanthemum makinoi. Next base: position 140,433,817 of record OU343221.1, on the reverse strand, counting down.
AGCTGAACTGAGTTGCACGAGATCGCAATGGCACTCGATTGTCGCAGTACATCGGGATTCTGTCAAATACGTAACCATAGTCTTTGAGTTGTGTTCTCATCCAGATGACTTGAGCACAACACGCGGACATGGCTACATATTCTCGCCGGTTGAGGACAACGACATACAATCTTGCTTCTTCGATTGCCATGACACCAGTTTATCACCAAGAAATTGTAAAGCTCCCGAAGTGCTTTTCCGTGAGTCTAAGCATCCTCGCGGGTCACGCCTCAAAAGCGATTAGTTCAAAACCAGAATCCTTCGGATACCGGATCCCCAAGTTAATGGTTCCCTTTATGTATCGGAGGATTCTTTTAGCCTCAGAGAGGTGGGTTTCAGCTTGGTCGCGACGATAACGAGCAAAGATATACGCAAGAAAGACAATATCAGTGCCGCTAGCTGTTAGATACATGAGAGACCCAATAATACTACGGTATTTTGTAGGGTCCACCAATTCCCATGTAAATCAGCGTCTAGCTTCTTGGTATGAGCCATTGGTGTGGCATAGGTGTCACAGTTTTCCATTCCAAATTTGTTTAACAATTCAAGGGCATATTTGGATGACTCAAGAAAAAATACCGGGGTGATTGATGAAATTGCAGTCCTAGAAAGAACGTGAGTTCACCCATCATGGACATTTCAAAATTTTTCTTCATTAGTTTTGCAAAAGCGATTGAAAACTTTTTATGTGTAGACCCAAAATGATGTCATCCACGTAAATTTGAACAATTAAGATATGTGCCCCGTGATATTGTATAAAAAGAGTTGGGTCAACCAACCCTTTGGTGAAATTATTAGCAATGAGGAAGGATGATAGCTTATCGTATCATGCCCGAGGAGCTTGTTTGAGACCATACAGAGCTTTGTTCAGCTTTGTAGACGGATTCGAAAACTCGTGATCAAATCAATCCATCCGTTACATGACAAACCGCTTTTAAGTTGTCCATTGAGAAACGCAGTTTTGACATCCATCCGATAGACCGTCATATTCATATGAGCCGCGAACGCTAGAAATATCCGAACAGCCTCAAGACGAGCAACCGAAGCAAAAGATTCTTCAAAGTCAATACTCTTCTGACGATAACCCTTAGCCACCAGACGCGGACTTATTTCTGATAACATTTCCTTCAAAGATCCAATTTGTTTTTCCAAATCCATTTGAGACCAATGACGAGACTCTGTTGGTCTTTCAACCAGCCCCATACTTCAAGACGCTTGAATTGGTTGAGTTCTTCTTGCATGGATTCAATCCAGCTTGTCTTTGTCATTGGCCTTTGATGTTTTTAGGTTCAGATTGGCGCATGTGAGTGCATAAATGCAATGTTCACCGCTCTGTGAAGACGTTGTCTCGTAACTATTGGTTGATTCGGGTTGCCAATAATGTTTTCCAGAGGATGGTCTTTGTCCATCTATGTGTGGAGGGTTGATGTTGGTATACATTGTGCGATTCTGAGGATTCAAATGGTTTGTTGAAGATTCCGACATCCGTGCAGCAGCCTCATTAGCAAACGGGTTGAAGAACGCATTTGGATCAAAATCCGCAGTGGGGGGTACTTCATTCGAACATCATCGCCAGCTTCATCATCATTGTGGAGGCGTTTGTTCAATCTTGTGGTGGAGTCAACTGGTGTAGGGCATCTTCACAAAGTAGTTGTTGTAGCAGGTGTATCGTAAAGAGTATGATCAGTTGAGCAGCGAAAACAGCGGATACACTCGAGCACGCTCATCAATATCGTCATCAACAACGGAGCAAATAACCTTCCATTTGTTGACGAGTAAGTCGGGGCTTTGTTCAACTGATGATGGGGTTTGAGGGAAGTTTAAGCGTTGTGACCGGTTCTAAGCAGTTATACTCGTAAGCCATCGTGAAGAAGTCAGCGAAATGAGCATGAATCGCTTCCATCACCCGCTTTGTATGACGATTCCGATTCGAAACCTTTGGAATTATCACAAGATCCAATAAAGACTCCAATGTCAGCTTTGGCTTTGAGCTTTCCAAAGTCATCACGATCATTATTCGGATAGCAAAGAGATCCAAATACATGAAAGTGTTTTAGATTGCAAGATCCGCTCGTGGAGGTGAACGTCGTAAATCAACAAGATCTTCTCAATGCATTTGAGTAACTTCACACAAGATCACTTCAGAAAATTGAGACGATAACACCAAAGTGAGACGCTTGAGCCACATATCATCTTATTTCTTCCCTAATTGAAGAAATTCAAGAAGGCATTGGGTTTCCAAAGTGCATGTAGAAGAACAAGGAAGCAATGACCACCTACACACTCTCCCTCGAGCAATGATCTTAATCATACAACCACGTGATGTTGATGATGAATTGAAGACAAAGTAAAACCATGTATAAGGAGACAGAGAAACCATGTATGTCCAATTGATCGAACAAGTGTGAAAGTACCCAAAATATTTGAGAGTCAATCACGATAAAACACTGCTCATTATGTTGATCATCACCGTGTCATTGTTGTTGAAGCGCTTGATCTTCCGTTATAGAAGATTTGGTTGTTGTAGTAGATCAGTGTTTATCCAAAATTAGAGTATTATCGGTTAAAGTCGAAACATTCGATACATCCGAAGCACGATTTTTTGGCGTATCTTAACCAGAGAGCAAGCAATGTTTCCAAGTCATGACGATTAAGTACAATGGTGGAAAAACTGATGGATCATGATATTTTTGATGGTGAGAAGCGGGTCCTACGCTTTGGCAGATAGCCATAGTTGTTGTACCTGATAGAACGATGGGCAAGGGAAGAGAAAACATGGATCCCCAAGTGTAACTGGTTCCATGTTAGAAGCATAAAAATGTAGTGTCAATTATCTCTTGACACTGAACATGCTAATTTGATGGTTTCCTTCCCGCCAGGATGGATGTTGTTGGTATCCCACTTGTTTTGGTGCAACTACTTAGTATTTTGCCTGTAGGAATCCACCTAAGACTAACAATTTTGAAAATCCTACCCGTTGGTATCCATCTAAGGTTAGATCTAGGTATGTTGAAACTTTTGGGAAGAGTCAAGGCCCTATATGGATCCACCTATTAGGTTTCTGACAGTTACATTTAGATCAACGTTTATTTCTAACTGCTTGTTGAAGTTAACTTAGGTTTTGGTTTGCTACTACAGTAGTGTTCAGAATACAATCAAGGTGATACACTAGGTTGTGAACCTAAGATTCCATCCTTATGAAGTAGTGCCCTTTTCCTAGCCTTTTTCTAGGTCATAGTTCTTGTATGCGCCATTTGAATCATATGAATTTTACGCTTAATGCTCGGTTTAGACACAAACAACAAATCCTAGATTGGCCGTAGTTGGTGCCACTTGTGTAAAAGTATAAACAAAGTTGAATAAACATGTTTAATAGAAACAACATTATTGTTGGGCCCCGAATGTGGAGTTGATCGGTTTTGACAAATGATTATTCTCAACAACTGGGAAGGAAACCTTTTGAAGATTAGAACGTTCGATTTGCAGCTGGTTGTCTAACTAACATTGATTTCCATTGGTTGAAGAGACTATTTCCCCAAGATTGTTGGTTTTGTAAACTTAGTATCCACACTCTTGCCGTTAATCTTCTCGCTTTGTTTTGTAAAGCACCATGCGCAAGCCCCTTTGCTTGAATTTGAGCCTTTAAATGCTCATTTTCTTTTACTAATAAATCCACACGATTACTTTGTTCATTTGAATACCGACCATTGTGTTCTGAGGAAAAAGATTTGTTTTGTAATTTAAGTTCAAGAGAGATGCAATGTGCCTCTAGTTTTGAAAATCTTTATGAAACTGGCAATGGTCTTTTGAGAAGAATGATTTCGCATTCAAGAGTTTGATTTGACGTTCAGTTGAATTGTTAACAAGTAAGGGCTCATACATGAGATAGTGACCGGATGCAACATAACGTCAACCTCTCCTTCATTACTAAATTCAAATTGCCAAGATGTTGTGTTGCATTTCAAATGTAATATGATCAACAAAGTGGATTGTACCCGACCATCTATTCTGGTCGTTGTCATAGGTGGGTAAGATATCTTCCTCAACCATTTGTTCTTCGTCACGCTTAGGCTCTGGGTCGAGTTAAGTATGATATCTTCTCCAGACCGCCGGGCTGTCATCCTGCTTCCATGCTACAACCTCATTGTCCGCATAACTGACGCCACGCAGAATCACAACATTCTCAACGCCCATATGAGCATGCTTTCATGTACATCAACTCTTTCACCTTGCACGCATCGCGGGATATCGGAATTTGATGATGTCCGACGCTCAATGCCGATTTTCAGAGCCATGTATCCTTTCTTTCAATGCCAAATGGATCTTTATGTTCGTAATCCATTTCATCGCCCTCAGAAGAATCAAAGAGAAGAAAAGGTGCAAACTCGATATATAACACAGAAGGTCGATATAGTGAATCTCAATTTCCCTCCAAAAATAATTATGAAAATTTTGACTCTCAAAATTTGAAATTCACTATAAAATTCAATTCTAAGGTTGTGAGAAAAATTTGAGTTATGACAATTTTGACGCCAAATTTTACCCGAAAAATTTGAATTTGGGCCCAAAATTTTGAATTTTTGACCAAAATTTTCACGTTAAACCAAAAATTTGAATCTCGGTAAAAATTGAACGCTTAGTCTCCTCGAAAAAATTTTACTCAAATTTTCCCCGCCAAAAAACTCTTTGTAGTCGAATGAAACTGCTGATGAAGTGTCCTGAAATGAAATCACAATAAAAGTAGCACTTAAGCGCAAAACACCAAAGTTACGCGAACAATCAAGAGTTACGCTGTGAGGTTTAGCTTACGCGAAAAGGGAAAAAAGACTAAAGTTATGCGAAACAAAGTAGTTAGGCGTAGAAAGTTAGGCTTAGGATTCCCTTATGCGTAAGACTAGGTTTACGCGTAAGATGAATCTTAGGCGTAGGATTTTCACGCGAAGCTTTGCTTATGCGTGGCTTAGGGTTTTATCTCAAATGATCTTTATTACACTATCACAGGCAAAAGATATCCAAATTCGACGTATTTTCATGCTTATCCAAGCAAGAAAACACGGAGTAAACCACGAAATCAAAGATCAAACCAAGGATAAAGTTACGCTGTATTAGGGTTTTGATACGCGTAGTTCTACTCAGAAATGACTTTTGCCCACAGATGTTTCTAAACCAGATTTTTGTGATGAAATAGCTTCAATATCACCAAAATAACACAAAAGTGTGAAACTTGATGATCCAAAGTTTCTAAAACAGCTTACGAGTAGGAAAACACCCTCAGACAAAAACTAGTTTAAAAACGCATTCTACACACATAAAGTTTCAAACTTTTTGCCAAAAACTTAAACTTTAACACCTAATAACCTTGAAAGTACAAGAATTCGGATTGAAAAAGTGTAAAAATGAGTTTTAAGCGTGAGAAAGGTTAAAAACGTGAACCTTACGAGTAGATAAAAACAAACCGTTTCACCCAACTGATGGCTTATTGATTAATCAAGTAGGTCACAAGTTTTACAACACAAGTTTTATAAGAAAGATAGAGAGTATGCATTGAACAAGTATCACACACACACACACGACAATATGAAACGGGTTAGGCTTAGAGCATGTAGTGAAAGAGAATAAATAACTTGAACAACCAACCTTCAAAAAGTTGGGTTTACAAGGGGTATATATGGTGACCTCTGGTTCCGCCCTTTCCTTATTATTAGACTGGAGCTAGGCTTATGGGCCTTCTACATAAGGCTAATAACAAACATAAAGGCCATAATAAGCTAACTATTACATATGAGTAACTAACACTTGAATAAGGTTTAGGAGTGATTCCAACACTGTGAAGGAATGCCAAGACATATGATGCGATGTTGATGAGCGACCAATTGGGGAGATAGGTCATAATCATGAATGCCTTTAGGCGGTGTGATGCATTTGACTCGATGTAGATGAAGAACCTCTTTGCTCCAACGATCTTCATGGCTAGCATCTCACCTATGGTTTCTCCAAAGGTCTCTCCTCCACAAGTTGGTCCATCCAAAGACAAAATCATTTCCATTATAAAACTATCTGATGATCTTGAAAATGCAGAGGTATGACAAAGTACAATCAAGCTGATTGAGTGGATATTGAAAATATGGGTAATATCGATATTGTCCCATATGATCAAAATGTGAAACAAAGTGAAAGTGAGACCGCGTACCAAGTAACGCATCTTACGCAATCCCAATAATGACTATGTTTTGATGAATTCCCTAGCGGTACCCCGATGATTGTCCGTCTTTGGTGAATGCCTATAAAGAACGCGTTGCTATTTAGTGCGTAAAATTTGGTGACTACCGTGAGCGTGAAATGGATGACCAAATGCATGCAATCATTGAAAAAGTTTTTGAAGAAGTATTAAAACAAGAGTTAAACTCCTTACAAGAAAAGCTTTCTAAAAGTGCTAAGCAAAAACAAGAACTTCAAGAAAATGTGAAAATGCTTAAGCAAGAATTCAATGCTAAGGAATCAAAACTTTTGAATGATTTTCTAATCACGAAAACCTTGAAAAACAAGCTTGAAAATAAGTTTTACATAGGGAACACCATTGAGATACCACATGATCACTAAGCATATAGTCTTAAGCGATAAGCATAGCATTCCCCTAGTTGAGGAATCAAATCCTGAGGTCATTAAAAGGCTAGAAGTTCTCATAAAGTACTTTATGATGGCAATGAAATCCTTAAGCCTAGAAAAACCTAGTTCTTGTTTGAAAGTCTGAGGAAGATAAGAAATCAGATGAAGTCACTAGGAAAAGATGAACAAGAAACTAGATGATCCTAAATGTAAAGAGAAGAAAATAAATATCACACCCCATGATTACAAGAAGGAGAATTGGATTTACTTGAACATGTTTAAATAGGCGTTGTTACAGAACAAGTGTTCCGGAAGGGATTTAGATAAGCAAAAGTAGAGAATCTTGTTGTAAGAAACCCCCTTTAGGAAAATGCCTTGACGAATGTGTATCCTCCCAAACACCAATGCATTTAGTTCCTAGGACTATTGCCACTAAAAGCAAGACCTTAATCATCAATATGTTATTTTTCAACTATTTGTTGATTTTGAGAAAACTTGTAAAGAAAAGGATCACACTTGGTATAATTGAAGGAAAGGGGTTTTGAAACAAGAAAAGAATGTTATTTAGCGAAGTCATGCCTTTCTTTAAACAACTAAAAGATCAATTTGAAAGTCTTAAAAAGGGAATGAATTTAGATATTAAAAGAAATGGAAAAGGAATTTGATGCAATGATCGTTGAGGTTAGTGACTATGAGAATTAAAATATAATGAGATTGAGAGGAAGAACTTACCTGTATGAGAATCGATTCTGAATGTATTGCTCAAGATGTGTTTTCATCGCTACAAATTGTTCCATTAATGCTTCTCAATTTCATGAATTATCTATTGCTTTGAAAGTCTCCCACGATCGTGTAATTGAACTTGAAAACTAACTAAACTAAATGAGAAAATTTATCTGGATGATCACGATAATTTGGTAAAACACTTTTCTAAACTAGAAGTTGATCATTTTAATTTACAACTAAAATATCAACATCTTAAGGAAAATGTCAAAACCTCAAATATCAAGACATCTTGGATGCTCCAGTTTGATCTGAGTTTTCAAATACAAAGCGTGAAGAACATATTCAAGCTCATTGTAACACAATCGAAAGCCCAAATCTCTCAATTAAAGGGTGAAAAGCACAATGTGGCGCCCCGAAATGTCTCCTCCTTTAGATTCTCGGAATTCTCAAATGTTTCATCTTCAAAACCTAGTAAATGCATTACAAAAGCGAGAGTTTTCTAGAAAATATGAAAAGGTTAACGTCATTTCAATGAGTTATTTGAATCAATAAAGGTCACTGCGTAACAAAATAATGAACAAATAGCTTCATTGCAAAAGGAAATTGAGAATCGAAGAGCCAGTGTAAGGAAAATGCCAATGACCAGCTGGAATGATGGATCAAAGGTACTGTTTGTAATAAATATGCTACCGTGAAATATGTTCCTCCTCATCTTAAGAACAATAAACTTGCAATTCAAACATATTTCTCATCATAAGGATTGTCTAGAATGTCTCAAGTAAGATTGTTGAAGAGGATAAGTTAGAGAAACCACTTGATAATGCAATTGGACATGCATGCTTATATGCCAAACAATCTCAAGAACTTCTAGAATGCTTAATCACAATATGCCCTAAGTCCTTAGATGAGAGAGTTAATCCTTTGATTCCGTGTTCTATGCCTAGTGCCAAGTATGAAATCCATTCGATGCCCAATGTTATGAATGTGACTGTGAGTATACCTTCAAGTAGTTCGAGATCCCAACACCTCTTGTGTTAAAAGGTGAACTTCATCGCCTTCAAATAGTTCACATCCCAAACATCTAAGCAGAAATGCAAAAGTAGCAAACCAACTAATGTTCCCATTCCCTCTACGAAGTGTCGGGGACATTAAAGCAGAGTCAAAGTCTCAAGACAATACAAGGAATGATAGACCTCTAAGTTAAGAATGTGCATTGGAAGAGTAGAAGACCAACTCTGAACTTTAAGCTTGAGTCGAATAAAACAAATCGTGTTGATTCTAGTATTAGCCATGAAGCGATCTTGTAATTAATTAAGATTCATACTATTTGCAAACCTTGTAATGATGTTCGCTTGAATTACAGTACTAATCATAAATGTAGAATATGAATGTTTTGTCTATCTGTCAAATCCCGGTTAACATTGTTAATGCAAATATCATGCTAAGAAGGCAAAAGGTAGAAAGAAAGTTAGAATACGATTGAAGTCCACAGGAAGAACATTTAGTAAATAGAGTTATCAATGGATACCATTTGGCCATAAGGTTAATCGGGCAATGCCCACTAGAAAATGGATGCCTCTGGTGGTAGAACTATTCCCTTAAGAAGTGAACATACTTTGAATAGGAAAATACGGACTTACTAATCTTTGCATCTATTCATAATGATTCCATCAGCGCCAATTTCGATATGAATGTTTCTATTTACGATGGCGGGTGTTCTACTCCTGTTACTAAAAATTGGAACCCATTCTCGCATGGGGATCCCAATTATCGATTATCCATTCTTTTCGTGAGCTGCCGGATCGTTCAAATCTTCGTGGTACATGGACTCGGTATTTCCAAGTATATATTTGGAGACCGGTCGTGGCTCATGAACCGTTGAGTAATTTATCGAGCTATTAGATTCGAGCGACCATTTGGAGAAATTATGGGTTATGGTGACTATGTAGAGGCAAAAGTGTATCTCAAAGGTATATTATGTGGAAGGTCTTGGTCATAATTTGTTTCTGTTGGTCAATTGTGATTCGATCTAGAAGTGGCCTTTAGAAGACATACTTGCTTCGTTAGAGAACTTGATGGTGTGGAATTATTAAGAGGTACTCGTTGTTCTAATCTATACACCATCTCTATCGATGACATATGATGAAATCTTCTCAATGCACTTGTTGTCAAAGGCCTCGAAAACAAAGTCATGGTTATGGCATCGCCGTCTCAATCACTTGAACTTTGGCACCATTAATAACCTTTCTAGAGAAGGATCTTGTCGAGGCTTACCCAGTTAAAATATGAAAAATATCACCTTTGTTCACCTTGCCAATTGGGTAAAAGCGAAATATGCCAACACCAAAACCCAAATTTAGTAATGGAGTTCTTCATACCCTTCATATGGATGCATGCGGACCAATGAGATTGTAAACGATAAATGGGAAGAAATACATTCTAGTAGTTGTTGATGACTACTCGCGATTTACTTGGGTAAAGTTTTTGAGGACAAAGGATGAAACTCCAGATGTCATCATCAAAATAATCAATCGACAGTTCACTAACAATACGATCGAAATTGTTCGAGTGACAATGGCCAGAGTTTGTTAACAAAGACTTAATTGGTTTTATGAAAGTGTTGGAATCATTCATCAAAGAAGTGTTCCTGAACTCTCAACGAGCGATGTAGTTGAAAGACGAAATCGAACTCTTGTGGAAGCCGCTAGAACAATGCTATTTTATTCAAGGTTCCAATAATGTTTCTATGGTACGAAGCCATTGCCCATTGCTTACTTCACCAAAAATCGTTCCCTTATACACACCTCTCATGGAAAAACTCCATATGAACTTGTTCATAAACTTAAACCTGATCTTTCTACAACCTTATTGTTTGGTGCTTTATTAACATCAACGAATGACGGTCAAGACCTAGGTAAATTAAGAGCAAAGGCAGATATTGTAATTTTTGTTGGTTATCGACAAACAAGAAGGGTTAAGATCTACAATAAGAGAACTTCGTAATATCATGGAAACAATTCACGTTACGTTCGATGGTGACCGGTCAAATGGCTCTGGACAATCCCGTTCTGGACCCGCACTTCAAGACAAGGTCCATTGGTTCATCCCTTGTACCAAACTCATTTCGACAACTCAATATGTACCTCCATCTGAAGATGATTTAAAGAAATTGTTTCATCCAATGTTTGATGAACACTTTGAACCAGAATCTTTGATGAAATGTCAACTCCATCAACGAGTGCTCCTATCCCATGAATGAAGTGAACCCTTGATCTCAATATCATTAAGTCAAGCCTTCTGCTTGATCACTCGTCTCATCAACAAATCATCAATCATCAAATGTACATCATGGAATTGTTTATGGCATCAATGATGAAGTTAATCCCTTTGCTACTCCTGAAGATGCTCCATTTGAAAATATCTTTGCTCTGAATCATCATAGAACCTTCTTCATAAGGAGATATCGACTCGCTACCAGTTCCAACAACAACCACATGAAAACCTTAGAAAATGGACACATGATCACCCATTGGACAACATCATTGGAAACCCTCGCCCGGTATCCACAACGAAACAACTTGCAACCGATTCCTTATGGTGCTTCTTCAACTCGTTACTATCTAAGGTCGAACAAAAGACATTAAAACGCCATGAATGAAGGCTAGCTTTGGTTCAATGCCATGTAAGAAGAAATTCATGAGTTTGATCGACTTGATGTATGGGAGTTAGTACCTAGATTATTGCTATGATCATTGCTCAAAATGGATCTTTAAAGTAAAACTTGATGAGCATGATGTCCTAAGAACAAGGCTCGATTGGTTGCCAAAGGATACCATCAAGAAGAGGGATTGAATTTGAAGAATCTTTTCTCTGCCAAATGAGAACATGGTGGATATGTCGGATGGATGTGAAAGCGACCTTTCTTAATGGTGATTTGAAGAGTGGTTTACGTCGTGACCAGGAGGGTTTTGTGAATCCAGAGCATCCTACTCATGTCTATAGCTTGAAAAAGGCTCTTTACTATTTAAAGCAAGCTCCTAGAGCATGGTATGATCTGTTGTCAAAGTTTCTTCTATCCACTGGATTCACCAAAGGAGCGATTGATCCTACATTGTTCAACCGGAAGTCAGGCAAACATTTAATTCACGTTCAAATTTATGTTGATGATATTATCTTTGCCTCGACCGACCCCAATGAATGTGATCGTTTTCAAATGAAATGGGTTCCAAATTTCAAATGTCAATGATGGGACAAATGTCATTTTTCTTAGGATTACAAATTTCACAAAGTCGGTTTTTATAAATCAATCTAAATATGCAAATGAGATTTTAAAGAAATTTGGATTGATTCTAGTGACCATTGATACTCCCATGATTGAACGTACTAAACTAGATGAGGGACCACTTCGAGATCATGGTAGACCAAAAGAAATATCTTAGTATGATTGGATCACGATGTACCTCTGACTAGTAGACCGTGACATCTTGTTGTTGTTTGCATGTGTAGATACCGAGGCTAAGCCTACTAAAAAGCACTTTGAAGCGGTTAAACGGGTCTTTCGGTATCTCCAAGGAACCATCAATATGGGACTTTGGTACCGAAGGACAGGTATGTATGCACTAATTTATGCGGAATCTTGATCATGCAGAGGATGTCAAGATACTTTGATCAAAGTGCGTGCGGAGGTGCTCGGTTTTTGGGTGATAAGTTTGTGAGGGCTTCAAAGAAGCAAATGAGCACTTCTATTTCCTCTGGAGGTGAATACATAGCCATGTCATCTTGTTGTGCTCAAATCCTATGGATGAGATCACAATTATCCGACTATGGCTTTGAATTCAACAAAATCCCTCATCTTTGTGATAATAAAAGTGCTATTGCTCTCTCACAACAACGTACAACACTCAATAGCAAAAGCATGATATTCGACATCATTTCATCGAATAAGTTGAAAACGGTGTGGTGGAACTTTACTGTGAGGTGAATAGGTTATAGGACATCTTCACCAAAGCTCTTCTAGAGAGCGTTTTGAGTTTATTCTTCCACGACCGGGTCTTAAGAGCCTACAACCAAACACTCAAAGCGTCTTCAAGAGGAAGAAGAGGAGTAAAGGTTTTCCTTCATCTATCTCTTGTAAATATCTATTCGAAAAACAAAATACAAAATACAAAATTATAAAACCTACAAAAAAATCGAAAAATCTTCAAAAAATATTGTCTTTTGTCATGTTTTCTCGATTCGATAATATCTACGATCTTGATCTTTGTCATTCAAAAGAATGACACGGACTTAGATGTTGTTGAATTTTCATAAAAAAGCAAAAATATTTTTTGAGAAAGAGATTAAATGGTTTATTGTCATTTTCGGTGATTAACCAGCTTTTCAAAGAAAGAACAGACATGTTTTATATTGGTTTTCAAATCTCATGCTCACGATTCTTTAAACAAATTCTTACTATCTAATGAAAACTAGTTGATTTGAAAAATAACTTGGACTCTATTTTTGATAATCATCACGAACTTAAAAAAGTTTGTCAAGATATCTATCTCTCATCAATAACCTATGTCATTGATTGAGGGGAAAATGATTTCAATTAAATTAAAAGGTTATTTGTCATTCAATTGTTTTCAAAAGATAATCATGCATGTTTATTCAATGGAGTTTAAAGTCTCAAAATCAGATCCTTATCGATTAAAAGCTTTCATAATCAAGTCACAATCCTCCTTAGCTTTCAAAATCAATTTAAATCTCGATTCAAAATGATTTGACAATTGTGGGGGAGAATTTGTGATTTAAATTGAATTTAATCGATAATTCATTAAATGGTTTTATAAGGATGTACTGATCCATCCCACATGTGCCAAGCGATTTCAAATTTTTCCATGTTGAGGGAGCATCTATCTTAAACCACAAAGATTTGAGCATTGATCAATGTCGCCTTCCCTCTTGTATGTGCAAAACTCATCAAACCTCAAGGCACATATTGAGGGGAGCAAGCTTATGAAACCTCATCCTTCCTAATATGTTTTATCTACTTGTTTTGATCGGGAAGTGATGTTGATATCTTTTGAAAATGGTAATCAAAGAAGTTAATTGTTTTCCTTGCCTAGTGTGCAAAATGATTTCATACACTTGATGCACATGTTGAGAGGGAGCTCTTGTTCTAAAAATATCAAAAACAATTCAGGTACAAAATGCTTTGATAATATATCTTAAGTATCTGAATTGATTTTCAAATGGTTTTCAATTGGTTCCAATGGCAGATGAACAATACCAAATAGTAATGACCAACTTTACTTTATGTACGGTGATATAAGGATGATAAGGTTAGGTACTTGTTCCCATGATCCGCTTGAGCAGGAGGGATCTACCGGGGACAATCCACTAGATGGTAGAAGTCCTTAGGTATATTGAAAAAGGAGAAAAATGAGAATTAGGGAAGAGTGCGGGGGAGACGAGCTAATCTTCGGAATAAACCCAACAAGGTTCTAGTTATGAAGTCTCGGTAAAGCAGAAGGGATGAAGAATGAAAAAGAATTGAATGAGAAAAGGGTGAAAACAAATAGCCCTCTAATTATTCAACCTTAGGGCTACTAGGTTCAAATTCATATTCTCTTGGAGTGGTTACCAAGGTAACATCGGTATTGAAGACAAGGCGTCATGGACCCAGGTGGCCTTGCACTACAAATTCCCAAACCACTCAAGTTCCTCTTAAAGGGGCTTGTTTCATTCTCAAGGGAACCAAAATTATCTATCGACTTTTTCTTAGAGATTGTTGATATTGAAGAAGGAGACCCTCTCCCTAGTCTCCGATATAGGATCCAAATATGCACAAATTGAGTCTAAATCTCATTAGGACACTTTCAATGAAGACTCTGTTCACACAATGTGGAAAGAGATTATATCTTGAGTTCTACATTATCCTTGTGGTATTGCTAGAACATGGAAATATGCTAACATATTTACTATGAAGATGGAAAGCCTTCTAGAGCCAACATCAAACAAGCTCCCAATGTAGGTGGCATGTCGGATCTATCAATAGATCAACCATGTGACAACCGAGAAAAATGGAGGCGATTCAATCTTATGAATCAATTACGTTCATGTTATGGATTGACGGATACCTTTGAAAAACCAGTCTTTGTGCTTTAAAACTCTTTTCTTTAGCATCAAGCGTATAAATATTTCTCAAAATAAAAGGTGTTTATGATTGATAATTTATTTTCATTAAAACCAACCGTTGTATTACAAAAACAATTTATATTGAGCAATACTGCATTGTTTTTCAAATCTCTTTTCATCAATGCTTGAATCTCATTTCATTGGTTTACTCTCCGTGTTGTCTTTGAGGCGTTACGGTTTGAGAACATTGACATTTAGAACCTCAGAAGGAAATTCTTCTAATATACTTGATCCTGAAGATTGTTACATGCGATCAACGGGGAACGTGGTCGGTGTACCTCAATTCACGAAAGTGATCAAAGACATTTTACGTGCGATTTGTACTAACTATTGTATGCATGCACCCTCATTTGCGGTGATCGTAATGAAGCGGTCAATCCATAGCCGCATGCTCACACAACACATTCATTTATAAAGAAATCATGATTAGTGCATCAATGACTCTGATATTTTCACTCCATGCTTCTGCTTATTTGCCGCCAATATCATGAATCAAAGAAAGCTTCCTGCCTCGATAAGAAGATATCATGATCCAGAATGTGAGCATGGCGGTCCAAAAGTCACAACATCACATAATACCAACACCACAAAGGATGAGTCGAGAGATTTAATGTTGCCGATAATCTCAAAGCTACCTCAAAACTCAATATCCGTGGATGGAGTTAAAGACCTCCTTTCGGTTTATCTAAAACATGCAAAGATGAAGAATTAAAGACTACGAGCTACAAAACAAGAATCTAATAAAAATCTCAAATGTAATATCTGTTTGTTTTTCTATGTAATGTAATGTGTGTTTGAGGTGACCTCCCTTAGGGGAAGATTGTTAGGATTTGGAAAATCCAGTAGTTAAAGTGTGTCACCCCAGTATATGTAATTGTTAGAAAGCTCAGAGTTAAATAGATATTAATGTTAAGTAGTATTTAGTTATATGCACCAGAGTGGAGGACGGGCGGGTCTTTACCCATTGTATGCACGATCCTGGCCCGTCGGGTGGTGGTTTATGTAAGTACTATAAATACTCTCTACCTCCCAAGGTAGAGAGTTGAATCTCATAATAAGATTTTTCTTTCTCTCACTAAAAGTTCCCAAACCTCTAACTTTCTCTCTCTATAATCATCTTGTACGCCTTCTTGTGCTTATGGTTTAGTGTGTTTGTGAAATCCAATATGTTACATGTTTTAAAATGAAAGAATTAAAGAAGAGGAAGGTTACGTCATAACTATTTTTTGGGGTGCATGGCGGAAAAACCTAACATAAGTTTTGCCAAGCGGTGGTTCTGGCGTAACCATAGAGATGATATGTAGTAGTGGTAATGCGTCTAGAATATCTCGCGACAAAGGTTGGTTACTGGCGTAATCACGAAGATGGAGTTACTCGTAACTATGGTTGAATCAAGGCTACAACAATTACTTCCGTTTCACAAAATGGTTAGAAAACACAAAACCGTCTGGCAATAAAAACAAAAGGGATAATTCGTTTGTCTCCCAAAAGAGCACTTTTCTTTATTTACAAGTCTTAAAGTTAGACTCCGGAGCGTAGGGGCTACCAATTCTTGTTGGTCATTTCGTGGATATGGCAATCTCCACGTTGGATACAACTTACCAAATTCTCATCCCGTTTGTAGTCATCCCTAATTCTAAACGGCATGCCGAGTAGAAACTCTGGATTTTTGGTAAGGGTGGTCAATACCTTTATTTGTCTTCCTCACTCATCGAGCGAAAGGTGGTTGGGCTTTGCTTAACTGCCTCTTGGTCAATTTTTAGAATTAAGTAAACGTTCTCGACATTTTGAAAATAGTCTTATCATCGTTATCTTCAACCATACATTTCACGAAAAGGCTTTCCTAAAATTATTCAGTAAGTCCATCTTCTACAAATTTGCTTATGTCGTCTAAAACCATAAAGTCCACCAAAAATGAATGAGCTCCAATGAAGACATGGATGTTAGTTTCAAACCCAAGAAAGTTATTCCCCTTATATTCTAATTCTTTCTTCATAACTTGGTTGTAGCACTCTTTTGACATGATGTTGACTGGGAAGTTGTGTCAATAAGCGGGTGGAAATCGATGAACCAGATTTTGCATGAGATCTTTAGATAATAAGGGTTTCTATGATGTATGCGGGTTCCTACCTCATGAAATCTAGGTTGATTGGTTTTAGAAAAAAGCCTTCACAGAGTTGTCTTGCCAATGGGCCATTTCGACGTCACTTGAGAGGTCTTCAATCTGATTCTAAATTATCCTCTTCCTCGAAGTTGGCGAAAACATTAAAATCTCTCCCGACTCAACCTCGCCAGGATGCGTGGGGTCACTAAGAAATTCTTCTAAAGCGTCCGCAGCTGCCTCTTGGGTTAACCACATACCTTTTGAGGAGTAGCGAGAGTTCATTAGGTCGAGCGTTGCAATTTCTCCATTAGCTTTAGGAGTTAGTTTTCCGGCCAAAGACATCCACCTTAGTATGGGCGTGGCAAGCATAGGTCTACCTAAAATAAGGTATTACATTTGTCTTAGGAATGTCAAGAATCTCAAAATCTACTGGGAAAAGGAATTTCTTAATCTTCACCAACACATTTTCAACGATGCCCAACGGTGATTGCATAGATCGATCGGCCATTTCAATTTTCATCTTGGTGGCTTTAAGTCACTAATTCCCATCATCGTAGGAACATCGACGAGGCATTATCCTAATACTTGCTCCAAGATCAGCTAGGGTATTACACATATTGAGACTCCCGATCAAGCAAGGGAGAGTGAAACATCCTGGATCTTTTTCCTTTTGTGGTAGCTCGTTTCTCAAAACTGTTGAACATCTTTCGTTGAGGTGAACTGTCTCATCATTGCTTAATTCTTGCGGAATATCATCATGATTAGTTTTAATGGAATTATTGATAGGGGAGTTTACGGTAAAGCTTGGTCGAAATGATTGTCTTTCCATCTGATTCGGTAAAGCTTAACTTTTTGCCTAGCCAAAAGGTAGTCGGTTCTTCAAGGATAGTTTCCACCGTGTTGACAACTTCCTCTTCCCGAGCTACTAGGTAATCATTGAAGGCTTGCGAACATGAGCTAACACTTTTTTCCAATCCCTTAATCCTATCTTTGTGGATTTTGAGAGAAGAGACTGTATTATCCACGAATGTCTTCAGCATTTTTTCAATTCTATCGTCTCGTTCCCTTGATTCATTGATGTGGTCAAGAATATTTTTTTCAAGATTAATCCCGGTTTTGGTCCCAAACACACTCTTAACCCTCTCAATCCTACATGCTTCAGCTTCTCTTTCTAACCTTCGTTTTTCAAAAATTTCCCCATAATTGTATTCTTGCTTTGTTATCGTCTTCATTACCTTATGATCAAAATTTTCTCTTGGTCCGTACCCTGTATCCATATGCCATTTGTAGCAATGTTCAGAAATCCGTTGAATACATTCCAAGTCTTGGTCAGGAGTCATGCTAGGAATAGGTCTCGGGGAATTGAGTAGTTCTCGTGTTAGCGCATTAATTCCTCGATTAGAAGACGTTAGACGATCGATGTTTGTTCAAATGATGGGTGGGGCATCGATAAAGTAGCTCATTAAATCTTTCCCATGCCCGGTAAAGAGTTTCTTCTCAACTTGAAAGAACGATAGATTTTACCAAGAAGCTTGGCCATTTTTGAAGGAGGGCAAAATTGCTGGACGAACTCTTTTCTTAGTTTATCCCATGCTCCTTTACATTTGTTAGGGAGTTTGTTATACCATCTTTTCAGCTTCTAGTGAGAGTCATAGGAAGAATCCTTGCGGTGACGAATAGCTCGGGTACCTCACGGCGTTGAAAAGAGAGGATAAGTAGAGTACTTCTTCACGTGATTACTGAACGTCCTCATTTTCATCTCCAGAAAACTTAAGTTCGTGCAACTCTCGTTGGCAGTTCTCATTCGGTCGCTCCAAATACTGCTCCATAGTTAAGTCATCGATATTATTTTCATTGATGACTTCCGGTTCTTCGTCGGTGAGTGGTCGATTAAGTAAAATGAGAAGATGTTGTGAATAGGAACCGGAGAGTAAACTTTCCTTGTTCGAAATTGCTTTTCCGGATTATCGAATGGGGTGGCAAAAAGGCCTAGAGCTCACGAGTCTTGTATCGACATTTATGAGAAGAAAGAAAATTAAAAATAGACATGATATGAAATCCTAAAATAGCACCACGGCAGCGTGCCAAAAACTTGATTGGGGTTTTCTTGACTAGGTTTTAATATTTAAATAGTCTCGTTATACCTATGGTATACCTAATGCACTAACGAGGTGTACCCGTCGTGTGTAGTGTAGTATTCGTTTAAAACCGAGGTTAGATCCCAAGAGCTATGTGTGTGGGATTATTACTAAGTCTAAGTGTCACAGATTTTAATAATGATTTTGATAAGGAATTAATTAATTAACTACTAAAGCAAATAAAGGCAAAGGTTTAATCAATAGAGGAAAGAAGTTCTAACCTAGTTATTCCTTCTAGCTAGTAATGTCTACGTCTACTTACTTCCAATTACTTCAGGTGGGGTCAAAGTGGAGAGGACAACATTTGGTCAATTAAGCCTAACCTATCAAAAGATGCCACCACAGGAGAAGTCGGTGTCCCCTCATAAGTCATGTTGTTCCTGGTCCACTAAGCCAAGTCATTCAGTACCGCTATATGCTAGATTTATAATAGTGAGTGCCCGGGTGTTAGCAACTTAAACACTCACCCCCTAATTCTTAAGTTCATCCAAACGGTAGGTGATCAATTGGTCAAATCGCACAAGTAGAAAGGGTCGTCAGTTGGTCATATCTTACCCCTCCCATCTCAGTCCGCTCACCTAGGGTCAGTTGGTCATATCTCCTAGGCAATTGGCCTCTACCGCCATTCAAAACTACCGAAACAAGGGTAGCTACCAATAAACTATGCATGCATACACTTAGAAATAATTACGCGGAAGTAATATAAACACAAACAAAACAATTAAGGAATCATAACTAGGCCTACACCAAGAGGTGCTTAGCCGCTCATATTAACCATACAAATCAATTCAATATTCAAAGTTACGAAATACATGAATCGAAAGTAAAGAAAAGATAAAATGCTAATGCTTATCGTAGGGGAGTGATTTCTTCCTTGGAGACAAATCCATA
This sequence comes from Chrysanthemum makinoi, assembly GCA_910596185.1. Classification (NCBI taxonomy): domain Eukaryota; kingdom Viridiplantae; phylum Streptophyta; class Magnoliopsida; order Asterales; family Asteraceae; genus Chrysanthemum; species Chrysanthemum makinoi. Next base: position 140,414,134 of record OU343221.1, on the reverse strand, counting down.
TGCTCCTCTAGACCTGACTTTGGCTTTTTCCCGTTCTCGAGGTTGTTGTGTGTGGAATGGGATGCTTAGAAATCTGGAAATCGTGGGTATTTATACACGGATATAGGTTCTGGCGTAACTAAAATAAGAGTTACGCCGTAATCTTCAATTCCTTCGTAATTTGCACTAGATTTCTTGGTTACGCGTAACCTTATGAGTGGTTACGCCGTATATTCAATATAACTTGGTTACACCGTAGTTGATGAAATAGTTACGGTATTTATCAAAGAACGTGGAACCTCATTTGACCTAATATAGTTACGTTAAGTAGCCTTTGGGGAGAGTTACGTAACCTTACGATGAAGTTGGTTTCCTGAGTCGCGCTTTGAGTTCACAGTAATGTGAGAGAAAGAGTTATGCGTAACTTCTTCAAAGTCAACATACTATGATAAATCTTTTGATATTTCTCCAATTCCGCATCTCTTTAGCTCCAATGCTCGTAATTTACCTGAAATTGGAAAACAATGGAAACCAAGCGTAAATCCATATAGATGATATAAATTACAAGCATTATCGGGGGAAATTGACACTTAATATTCAGGACTATTTGATGTTATCAGGTACTCAACAATTCGTTCGCGATTGGCAAAAGCTGTTTGTGCAGGATTGTGAGAGTTTAATGACATGTTATGACTCAGCCGGTATAGGTTACTGCACGCCCATATTCCGCAGTCACTGTATACAGTTGCTTGGTTGGGGACATCATCACATTTTTTAAGCTGATCTCGTAAGTATTGATATCTATGCCTTTTGTATTCAACACTCCCGTTTCGTCAAGTAATTTTGGCAGCCAATATTGAAATTTTGCAGGCATGGTATCCTTCCACCAACGTTTTTTGTTTGTATACTTTGGCAGTGAATACAATGTCACAACACCCGTACGATATGCACTCTTCCTACGCCTAGTGCTTGTCGGGTTCATTTATTGAAAATAGTACCTACATCATTTAGGACATCACCCAAGGCACGGATAATTTATAGAGGAAGAATCAAGTAAAAGCACAATAATATACGTAATTTTATATGGAAAGATATAAACACCTTTTCGACATCAGTCCAAGCCACCGGGTACTTAACACCATTTGCCCAATAGCTTCGTACGAAGTCATTAATGATTTGTGGTGTGAAAAAGGACCCGCCATAGCCCAATCGGCATCTGATGGTCGGAAATGCCACATCAAATCTACCCATAGATCTAGGTCTTTGTTTATACGCTTGGACACATAATTGAATATGTTAAGTTAATTTGTAAAATAATTTTGAAACAGAAAGACACATTTATGGTACAAATATATCAACTAATTTATATGCACCTCGTCTCTCAGCCATCCTGCCATACTATCACCTGTTGCCAATAAACACTCCCAAAAACGATGATCATCAATCGTGTCATCATTGCCCCATGGGCAAATAAACCTAGTACCATTATTGTCATTCAAAAAAATTTGAATGGAACCTGGCACAGTTACCGTTCTCGTTCTTTTCTTCCCCTTTCTAGTTCTCGACAAATTCTGAAATAGAACAAATAAACTCTTTTAGTGAATGTTTTTATTAAAAATACGAGAAATATATGTTTACACAGTTACATACCTCCACAAATGGTTCCAATTGCAAAAAATTCAAAGTATCATCAAAATAAAGAGCGTTAGGAGGGGATAGGTTTTCACGATTGATCCATGATGAATGCCTTCTCTTGAAGTGGTGTCTGGTGGAGCAAGATAGGGTGAGTTGCAAAATCTCCACAGGCTTCCTCTTTCATTTTAGCGAGTTGAAAGCAGATCGATATTTGCGGCCTAAGTAACAAAAAGCGATTCATTTTTACCACACGGATGTAGTGGATAAAATCAACTGAGACCACAATATTACGGAAATTTCATATGTGATTAGGAAAATACTTGATGTTACATATTGGATTTCACAAACACATCAAACATGATCACATATACGTGTATAATATAAGGTTTTAGAGAGAGAAAGTAAAAGTGTTATTATGAGCTCCAACCCTCTACCTTGGGAGGTAGAGGGTATTTATAGTCTTACATAAAACGCCACCTACGGGCTGTGGATCAGGCATACAGTGGGTAAAGACCCGTCCGTCCTCCACGGTGCTACTTAACTAAATACTACTTAACATTAAATAACTACGACTACGAGCTTTCTAACGATTACATATACTTGAGGTGACCGACACTTTAATAACTGGATTTACTAAATCTTAACAATCTCCCCCTAAGGGAGGTCACCTCAAATTACATTGAATACAAACAGATATTACATTAAGATTGTTCTTGGATTCTTGATAATGTTCTTTGCTCTGTAGCCCGTAGTCATTGATTCTTCATTTTGCATGTTTGGTTAATCCAAGTGGAGGTCTTTAACTGATCCACGTGATAATGAGTTTTGAGCCAGATTGAGATCATCGGCTACCATAAATCTCGACTCTTCCATTGCGGTGTTGACATTACGTGGAAGTTCGACTTTTGGACCGACATGCTCACATTCTAGATCATGAAATCTTTTCATCAGAGTTGCGGAAGCTTTAGTTGATTCATGATATTTGCGGCGTAGCGAAGCATGGAGTGAACATATCAGAGTCGTTGATGCACTTATCATGATTTCTTTAGAAATAAATGTGTTGTGTGAGCATGCGGCTATGGATTGACCTCTCCATTCGATCAGCCAACGTCGGCATCGCATACTCGCATACAACAGTTAGCAATAAAGCGCACGAAAGTGTCTTTCGTTGAATTGAAGTACTGCCTTTGATCAGGTATGATTCCGGAGAATCTCTTTGACAGGTTTTCGCGGTATGTTCTAGCCGTTTCTCAAACCGAACGCGTCTCAAAGAAGACAACACGGATTGAGTGAACCAGCGAATTTGAGATTCACTGATTGATGAAAAGAGATTTGAAAAACAATCGAGTACTGCTCAATAAAGTGTTTTTGCAATGCATCGAGGGTTTTTGAGAAAAATAAATTATCAATCATAAATACCTTTAATATTTGAAATTTTACATGCACTCGATGTGCTAAAGAAAAGAGTTTTTAAGCACAACGACCGTTTTTCAAAGGTATCCGTCAATCCATAACCTGAACCAGGATTGATTAATAAGTTTGAATCGCCCCATTGTTTCTGTTCAGTTGTCACATGGTTGATCTATTGGATAGATCTCACATGCCACCTACCAAGAGCTTGTTTGATGTTGGCTCTAGAAGGCTTTACATCTTCATTGTGAATATGTTTGCATATCACTCAGATGTTCTGGGAATACCACAAGGATAATGCGTAGGACTCATAAGATATAATCTCTCTTTCCACATTGTGTGAAACAGAGAGTCTTCATTGATAGTGACCTAAAGAGATTTATTTGATGATCTCGTGGCTCTAGACTCAATTGTGCACATTTGGTTCCTATGCCGGAGACTAGGGAGAGGGTCTCCTTCTTGAATCTCAACAATCTCTAAGAGAAAGTCGATAGATTATGTAGGTCCCTTTTAAGAGCAACTTGAGTAGCTTGGGAAGTTTTAGTGCAGTGCATCACTGGGTCCATGACGTCTTGTCTTCAATACCAGTGTCACCTTAGTAACCACCAGTAGCATATGAATTGAACCTGGTTTCTGCCCTAATGTTGAATAATTTGAGGGCTATTTATTTTCACCCTTTTCTCATTCAATTATTTTTCATTCTTCAACCCCTTCAGTGCTTACCGAAATTTCATAACTAGAACCTTGTTGGGTTTATTTCAGTTCTAGCTCTATCTTAGTCCGCACTCTTCCCATATCTCACTTTGCTCATTTTTTCATCATACCTAAGGACTCTACACTATCTAGTGGATTATCCCTGGGTAGATCCCTTTGGCTCTGGTTGGATCGTGGGAACGAATACCTAACCTAACCATCCTTATAACACCATACATAAAGTAAACTTGGTCGGTATATTTGGTATTGTTCATCTGCCATTGGAACCAATTGAAAACCATTTGAAAATCAATCCAGATACTTGTGATATAATATCAAAGCATTTTGTACCTAAATTGTTTTTGATATTTTTAGAAAAAGAGCTCCCCCTCAACATGTGCATCATATATTTGAAATCGTTTTGGCACACGGAGGCAAGAGGAAGGATTCACTACTTTGATTACCATTTTATAAAAGATATCAACATCACTTTCCTGATCAAAAATAGCATTTTTCATACTTTGTTAAAGATAATTTTTGAAAAGAATGTGGTTTTCAAAAAAATTGCTCCCCCTCAATATGTGCATAGATATTTGGAAGTGTTTTGCACATATAAGGGAAAACCTGCACATTGAAACAAACCAATCACGTTTCAATCCTTTTTGGTTTGAAATAGATGCTCCCCCTCAACATGTGCATGGAAAATTTGAAATCGTTTGGCACATGTGGGGAGGAGAGCTTGTAAATCATTATACAACCATTTATCGAATTATCAGTTTAAATCCAATTTAAATCACAAATTCTCCCTCGATCACAATTTTCAAATCATTTGAGATTTGTGATCTCTAGAGATTTAAATTGATTTTGAAAGTTTTTGAGGAGAATTGTGACTTGCTTATGAAAACATTTTACCAATAAGGATCAAATTTGAGACTTTAAACTCTAAAGATTAAACATGCATTAGTATCTTTTGAAAACAATTTTATGACAAATAACTTTTTGATTTAATTGAAATCATTCTCCCCCTCAATCAATGACATAAGTTGTTGATTGAGAGATAGAGGTTTTGACAAATATTAAGTCCAGATGATTTTCAAAAATTGAGTCCGAGTTATTTTTCAAAAACTATTAGTTTTCATTAGATAGCTGGTATGTGCTTAAACACATACCTTTTCTTTATCAAAATAGACCCAAAATAACCAAGATAGAGCCGTTTATTGCTAATATTTGTGGTTTTCTTGAGTTTGTGCTTGTGCAGGTATGGATATGCAAAAACACACAAAAAGGAGCCAAATCATATGTAAATCCGAGCATGAGAGATCGAGAGTTTTAGGGAAGGAAGGTTGGGATTGTGCATTTTGGAAGATTTTATTCTCTAAAGATGATTTTTGAAGTTTCAGTCAAGTTTGAAGAAATGTCAAGATTAGTCCCTGCACTTTTAGTATTTGACAAAATTGATCCCTCAAGTTTCAGATTTTACAAAAGTCACCATTGGATTATTTAAGATTGACAAAATTGGTCCTTAATGAGCATTGTCAGAAGTTCACCTTTGGTCCCTGAAGTTTCAAGTTAAACACATTTGGTCCTTGGAACAAATTTGGGTTTAATCTAAATCCTAAATCCTATTACTAAACTCATGGCCCAAAAGCATTACCCGGTTCCAAGCCCAATCTCAAAACGCTACCCGGTTTAATCTATCTAGACGCGAAAACCACCCAAACCCGAGTCAACGCCCGTTTACACCGGTCAAATAACCAAAGTAATATAAAAAAATCACTCGCGCGCTTTTCTTCCCCAATTTACCCAGAAGATAAACCCTAAGTTACCCCGTGTCAAAATTAAGCAATTTCACCACAATTAAGGGCACAATGGTACTTTCCCTGACACACCTCTGACACATGAGAATGACAAGTCACCCATCCGTGTGCTATAGGCCACGTGCTTCTTTTCCATTGGTCGAAACAAGTCATCAACATTGATCCAAGGGTTGTTATCAAGAGGTGATGTGTGGGATATGATCTAAGGGTGGATACAAGCTCAGAGAAAGCACACTTGATGAATTCGAGAAGCTTCCAAGCCTCAAGCTCAGCTATATATAGACCCTTATTTCATTCACAGTTGATGTATCTTATTATCTCATTTTTCTTTTCTTCTCTCTAGTTTAATAGCTTAAGTAGTAGTAGTTTGCAATTTCAATGTTTTAATTACTTTGTAATTCGTATTTTGTACTCAAATTTTCATTATTAATAAAATTTAGAATTTCATTTTCAATGTGTTTGTTTAAGTTTTTATGATCTAAATCTACTTATTATCTCTGATTAGTGCTTATTTTAGTTTTATAAAACTGTTTTTAGCTTCTCTCTTCAAAAACTCAAAAAAATACAAAAAAAAATCAAATAAAATCATTGGAAAATAAAAAATCATAGTAGATCTGTTTTGTGGAGTGATTCTTCATTGATCTACTGTTTCATTATGTTCATTTAAGCTTTTGATAGCTATTTGTGAGCTTATTCTTCTTTCCAAATCTCAAGTCACAAAAATCTCAGTTCATATCCGTTGCTACAGTTGCTGTTCTGATCTGCTGGTGTTGGATCTGGATTTGAATGATGCAGATGATGGAATTGGGTTAAATCTGAGCTGGACTTGGAATAGGTTAGGGGATAATTAGGTTAGAGGTTCTTTGTTTCATCATTGGCAAGCCATAGTGGCTAGGAATATTGTAAGTTCATCAATTCTATTTTGATCATTAATTTGTTGCTTGAATCTGTTATTATTAGTGTTGAATGATCTGTGTTTGATAGCAGTTTAGTATTAAATAGTGGTAATCTGTTTTTGGTACTTAAATCGATGGTTAACTAGTGTTTGGGATAGCTGATAGATCTGTTATAGAAGATAGTAGTTCAGATTTAAGTGTTTGATACAGGATTAGATAGAATAATTGATAGTAACTTTGGTCTTTGTTATAGCAGTTTTAATCATTTAGTCAAATCTCACATTATACTCTTGTTACTGTTAAAATCAGAAGTTTAAAAGTAGTACATTAGCTTAAAAACTAGTAGATCTAGCTTTTGGTAATCATCATTAGTGTAAAAACATCATAATCAATTCATTGTTTTGGATCAAATTTGAGTTTAGTCAAAGTTCCATATTTGTTCTTTAAAAGTCAAAATCTGTCAAAAACAGTTTTGCACCAAACTTTGTGAATCAATATCTGATTCATCTTTGAGTTTAAGTGTTTCAAATTTTGGGATTTAAAACTTCACTTGGTCTAGTATTGATAACACCTTTTTGTTAAATCTGATAAAAGCTTTTAAATCTCTTAATCACCGCTCAAGTAAGCTAGTTTTGTCCTGTTCACACTCGGAATGAACTGAGTGTGAGACATGGAAAAGTGCAGACCTTGTACCGCATTCAAATCAGCTAGTTAGAGTCCGGTTTTGGCTTAATTGTAGCCGCCGTGTTCTATAGGTGCTGCATAATTGGTTTTTGGTTTTGCTTATTGATTAAGCTTGTGCATAGGCTTATACATAGGACCTGAACCACTGTTTTGTTTAGATAAGCGGTTTGCTTAGATCCATTAATCTGAGCTTATATCTTGTTAGGAGTAGGTGTTATTAGCTGCAATTAGCTTATTTTAGCACTCATTAGCTTATGTCTCTGTTTGGTAGCTTAAATAGCTTGTTAGCTTATTCTAGTAGCTTATTCTCTCAACAGTTACACTATAGCTCTTTATTCTCACACATAAGCTGTTGATTTCTAATTTTTCATAGATTTAGATATAGATTTCAGAATTTTCCTGAAAATTTCATAATTTTTGGTCATCATTAGCTATTTTTCTCATTTTAAAGTAGTTTTTAATTAATTTTTAATAACTTTTATTGCAAATAATTGAGAAAAAGTTCCAAAAATAATTTTTCAATTTTCTCAGTTTAAGAAAAATATAAAAAGCATAAAAAGATTTTTCCAAATTTTTCCCATTTTATTTGGTATTTTTCACAATTTTAAATTAGATTAAAATAGTTTAAATTTGTAGAAAATAGAAAATTAATCTGAAAAATACAAAATAGTTTTAAAAAAAGTATTTTGAGTTATTTGTGATTTTTAGAAAATAGTTTCATATTTTTCTCTTAGATTTTTATAATTTTTAGTATTTTAAATTAGTTTTAATAGTTAAAATTAGTTTTTAATTTTTATAAAATCAAGAAAAATCCAAAAAAATAGTTTTAATTCTAAATTAGTTTTTAAATATCATTTCTAGAGTAAAAGTAATTTTAGGCATTTTTAGGATATAATTTAGACGTAGTTGCATTGTTATTACGTTTTAGTTTAATCGCACTTAGGATTTCCCGTAGATTAGATTTCCTTTATTACTTTCCCCATTCCCGTAGTTTATATAATCAAATCATTAATCCAAAACATCGAGCATTAAATTCCAAACCAAGAACGACGTTGGCAATTCACGCCTCGTTGGGAAACGATTCGGGTTGACTAATCCGTACACACGATCACACACGGGATTTGATTTATTATTCTTTTTCCTAAGAGAATTTGAATCTATCTTCGTGATTATTTTTGATATTGATATTGAGGATTTATCCACACACATAACCCTTAAGCCTTCATTATCAAAGACTTAGTGTCCGAGCCGTTTTAAGTTTCTTACGGCTAGTCATTCACAAGTGGCTAGTTTGTGTGAGTTAAGCTTGACGTTGTTTGGAAATTGAAAATCAAATTTTGGCGCATTGGGAGGTTGTGTCACGACTATATCGTTTGAGGTTTGACGATTAGTGACTCGAGATCCTTCATTCGTGAAGTTACTATTTTTCTATAAAATAAAAAGTAAAAAATATTTTCCTTTTTCTTTTGTATATATATATCATATTAAAAATACAAAAAGATTTTCTCTTTTGATTTTGAGCTAAAATAGAAGACACCAATTATATAACATTCTCAACGGAGGTGTTATCATTATAAGTTCCCGAACTAAAGATCAAAAACTTGCCTTTGTGTCGCTTGTGGATTTATTTATCTCTATCGGATAAACAAACTGTGTGGTGGGTATAAGGACGGCCTGACATTAAATTGCGGCTGTAAAGAAGCGGGTTTTAATAAGCTTCGCTGACCTAAATAAACTTCTCCGGGCTTGCGTTTGTCTTATAGAGGTGATTTATTCACTTGGGATTATTGGTTAAGTTCATTGTGTTTTGAATACCGTATCATTTTAATTGCCTTGGTTTTAAGTGCATGCGCACTCGATCTCGATCTAGACGACTTCTCGAAGCGAATCGAGCGTACCCGAGTTACGTGATATGGCTGCTCCCAACGGACCACCAATACCCGGTCCTAATCCTCCTCCCGATAATCAACATGTAGCTCCCGATCTCCGAACGATGGAGGAGTTATGTCAACCTACAATGTACGGAAGGGGAGGACCAATTGCACCGACTAATTTTCAAGCTACCGATTTTAGCTTGAAACACCATATGATAGAACAAGTAAAAAATAGTTGTCAATTCCATGGTTTACCGTGATGACGATGCAAACAAACATCTTGATAAAATTTTGACCGTCACTCAGAGTATGAAACAGAATGGGGTCTCCGATGACGCCTTCGTGCGTATCTTTTCCCATACTCTTTGACTCATCATGCCACGTCTTGGTTTGATCGACTCTCGAAGAATTCGATTCATACCTTCGAGGAAATGGTTTCGAAGTTTACGCAAAGTACTTTCCACCGTCGATGGTGACGAAATTGAGGAAGGATATCGGTAATTTCGGCAATATCCGACGAATCTTTGTTGGAAGCTTGGGAACGATATAAGCTTGCGATTGATCGATGTCCGAATCATAACATGTTTCTTGTCACTCAAATTGATACGTTTTATAATGGTTTAACGTTGAGACACCGTGAAGCGATTAATGCTACTGGCGGTGGAACTTTCATGCAAAGACGTCCCGAGGAATGTTACGATCTTATTGAGAACATGACCGCTCATTATAACTATTGGGATTCTACCGCGAAAGGGTGCATCATCTAGATCAAATTCATCTTCTTCTAACGATACGGCTCTTCATAAGAAAATTGATGATTTGAACACGGCTATGTTGAAAATGTATCAAATGCATCTGTCTAGTCAAAATCAACAAGTTAAAGCGGTAAACCCGACTTGTGAGACTTGTGGAGGTCCACATTCTTATTAGAGTGCAATGGCCGTCGGTGGCTACTCACATGAGAATGTTTATGCTGCTACAGGAAACTACAATCAACCGCAAGGAGATCGAAATATTCTTAGCTACCGTTCAAACAATTATCTCGGACCTCCTGGTTTCAACCAACCTCAACAAAAAAACCATAATCAAAACCGTTTCAATGGTAATCATCATGTTAATCAGAACCGAGGAGCTAATTTTAATCATGGAAATCAACACTACCAAGCTCCTTCACCTCAAGTTTACCAACAACCACCTCCTCCTCAACAATCTTATCAAGCACCTCCTCAAGCCGCCCCAAACAACGATTTTCTAACTTACATGAAGAATTCTGATTACACCATCAAAAGTTTGCAAAATCAAATTAACGGCATGAGGACGGACTTCAAAAAGGAGATGGAAGCTACAAGCAACAAACAGATGTCTGAAATAAAGAATATGATGGCTAGTTTCTTTCAAGCCAATCAACCGTCTACATCTTATTCTCAACCCTCGGGTTTCGGTTCTCTCCCAAGTAACACCATTCCAAACCCGAAGGGAGAAATGAAATCTATAAACATTCGAGACGATGGGCCCTCGATGACTACTTCCTCTTCGGTGAGGAGTGTAGCACGAGAGACCGAGGTGACAAAAGACCCGGTAATTCCTCTTGATAATGGAAAAGCCAAATACGTCCAACCTCGGGTTGCCCAAGTTCCTTCTATATCGTCATAATGCCGAAGTTCTAACCTTACACCGTGCAAATCTGTTCAATCACGGTTCGACAAAATGAAAGTTGTTTTCGGAACCAAGTTCAAACTTACGACTGATATGATCAAAGCTGCTGAAAAGATTTATGAAGATAAATTGGAACAAATTTCAAAGATTTCAATTGAGCCTACACCGTTTAATTCTTCCTCAAACCAAGCTCCCGAGAAGCTTGGTGATCCCGGGAAATTTCTCCTTCCTTGCTCTTTAAATGATACTGAGGAATGTAATGCCTTGACCGATTCAGGTGCAAGCATAAGTCTCATGCCTCTTGCGATATATCATAAGCTTGGATTGAAGACTCTTATACCGACTCGTATGACTATCGAATTAGCTAATCGAACAATTGCTCACACGGTTGGTGTAATCAACGATGTTATGGTACGAGTGGATAAATTCCAGTTTCCCGTGGATTTCGCCGTAGTTGATATAGAGGTCGATGCTCGAGTCCCTCTCACTTTAGGAAGACCATTCTTGAGAACCGCGAAAGTCATTGTGGATCATTACCAAGGAACGTTGACGATCAGAAAAGGAAATGAAAAAATAGTGTTTTATGCCGAACAAACGTCAAAACCTCCACCCGATGATCATTCGATTCATAGCATCGGTGTGATTGATTTCTCTGAAGAAAGTGGCAATCCCACTTTACCGTCTAATCCGATTATGACCGACTCTTTCCCGTCTCTCACTATGGAAAGTGACCCTACTTGGGAAGAGATCGAGGCCTTTCTTAATGATGATTCAATCCCCGTTGAGATTGATGATGCTACTTTTGACCGGAGGGGACATTCTTTTCTTGAAAAATTGTTATATGACGAGCCATCTTCTTACCCCCCTCTGGATGATCCGGATGATGTGAAGAAAGTTGAACCTATAGTGGTGGAAACTGCTAGCTCTAAGAGCACACCACTTGTCCCACCTCCAATATCTAAGAAAATCACCCTTCCTTTGAGTGGCAATCCCACTCCTTTTTCTGAAATCATGGAACCTTCTTGTGAGACATATCTCAATCCAGAATCTTTTAAGACATTCACGAATCCCTTGTTTGAATTTGATTCTGAATATACTCAAAATTTTGAAAATCAACTCTTTGACGAAGAAAGTGAGGAGTTCACCGATGAACTTGCTCCTACCGACTCGATTTTCTCTGAGGATAAAGAAGAATACGATGATCCGTTTTTTTCAAAGAAAGATAAGGAAGTGAAGTTGTCGACAGATGAACTTATTGATCCCGAGGTCCAATATTATTTTTTAGCCGAGAGTGAATCTTCTCCTCGTGAGGATTTTCACATAGATGACACTTTGATCTCCTTCCTCTCCGAAGACAAGATTTTCAACCCCGGGATACGCGTTGATGAGTTTTATGCTAAAAATGTCATTCGAGATAAGGATCCTCTCTTGGATGCCTTCGTTGATGAGCCTTTGAGTAACACCTTTCTGTACCATGAGCTCCCGTCTTTCTTGGAGTATTCTCTTATCGATCCTTCATCCCTTCGTCCGCCCGCAAAACCGCCGGATGATGGATCGATCTTTCATATGCCTTATGTGAGTTTGGGAGGAGTCATTCTTGATGTGCTGATGCCCGATATTTTCTTTCCCTCCCAACCCACCCAGTCTCATTCTTTCGGGAATGAGGACACCGTTTTTGACCCTGGTATCTCTACCATTTTCTTCCCCAAGGACAAATGAATTCGGGGCGAGTCGGCTAGCGACTTCGTTTAAGAAAAACAGTAGCGCTTCGTGGGAGGCACCCCATGCTTATCATCTATCTTCTTTCTCTTTTCTAATAAGTGACGCGAAGGGGTCTGCCTCTTCGATTTCTCGTGTTTCGTTGTTTGTGATGTTGTGTTTAGGATGTTCCCGATATGAAGACTCTCGTGCTCGAAGTTTGTCATTTTCTCTACTCGAGTTTCATGTTCGTTGCTGATGGAAATCCGATATCCTAATCTTATCGACTAACGTTTATCTTTGAGCATACTTAAACGGCTTTTAGATTTTCGTTGATACCCTTGCTTTAAACATTGAGGACAATGTTTCGTTCTAGTCTGGGGTAGGGTAATCTTCGATTTGATTTGACCGCACTTGCTTATTTCTGTCGTGTTTCTCTTGCAACCCCGTTTTTCCTTAGAAAATGAAAAAATTGTGCAAAAATGTGAAAAATTTAAAATTTTTTTAAGCTTTTGTTAAGTCTTTTTGATTGAAAAGTTTTGCTAGTTTCTTAGATAAGAAGCTATAAAATGCGAATTCTAGCTCACAAGGCCAAGATTTTGCAAGTTTCCCTGAGTGACTTTAAATATGCATAACTTTATTTCATTAGACGAAGCATTTGCTAAGTTAATATATGTTTTGACACCTTGTTGACTTTCCGCTGGTGAGAGTAGGAATAGAATTCTGACTTGACCGGGCGTGTTGAGCCCTAGCTTGTTCCCTTAACCATAGGTAATCTAAAAAATTATCGGCTAAGCATCCACGGATCTCATTATTTGGGATTTTAAATTTGCGGAGATCGAGAAATGATAGAGTTGCTTATGAGTTTAGATGCTAAACGTGGAGTAGTTGGTTCTCTTTAGAGCCCATCGAGGGTACTTATGGCTTTTTGTTCCCACAAAATTGTTTCACCCCATATCTGTCTAAATAATTAGAGATGTCGAGTTTTTGGCGATAGTTAGTTCTTTATCTTCTTAAAAGAATCTTTGTTTTAAAAATTGGGTACACATCAAGGATCCGTAATAAATAAGTGAGTAATCAGTAATAAGTGATATGTGAAATGTAATAAGTAAAGTTGTGAGTCATGTGTCGAGATCGGACCCTTGGATCTTTAGCCAAGATTGAGTGAGGTCTTAGCCTAGCCAGCCGGGATCCTCATTTCATGAAGCCTATAGTCTTGGAATTACCCGTGAAGCTCCGTGGTTCATAGCTCATACACGTAAAAGTCTAAGTGAATAAAAATGAATGTTGAAAAAAAAAATGTTGAAAAATGAAAATAAAAAAAAAAAAAAAAAACAATGTAAGTGAATAAAAATTCCTTGATGTGGACCTCATTTTTACGACAATGGTTCTTGAGGGAAGGCGGATAACTAATTATCGACTTAGCTTTGTATCTTTATCGGAATAAAAGTTATCGAAACGAGAATTTGAAGAAATTCATTTCTCACAAAAATAAAAAATTCTAGATGAAAATAGGAAAATGGGAATGAAAAGTAAGTACACAAGTAACTTCCATGGGTAGTGTTAGCATCTAGAGTCGTATTTAACAATGATTTCGGTTTTACGCTTAGTTTGGGACTTGTGAAAAATCAGGGACGATGTATTCTATCCGTATGGTCACTTCACGCTGTGTTGTGTTTTCTACTCCGTGATCCTAACGTGTCGTTTGAAAAATGTTGGAGTTATTGATCGACATGAAAGTTCAACAAACCGTCATTCATAATCGGAATGTGCTTAATCGTAATATCTACTTGTGAATTAAAAGCTAAACGGGGCGTTTTTAGAATTAAGGCTTTCTTAAATCTCTTTTGAGGAATCTTTGCTACTTCTTCATAGGTTTAGTAGAAAGAGATTGAAATCCTTGGTTTTAGAAGTGTGAGTTGATTGCATTGCGTGAGGGCACGGCAATGGTCTCGTCTGGGGTATTTTGGTATGTGCTTAAACACATACCTTTTCTTTATCAAAATAGACCAAAAATAACCAAGATAGAGCCGTTTATTGCTAATATTTGTGGTTTTCTTGAGTTTGTGCTTGTGCAGGTATGGATATGCAAAAACACACAAAAAGGAGCCAAATCAGATGTAAATCTGAGCACGAGAGATCGAGAGAGTTTTAGCTGAGCCGGAAGGTCGGGATTGTGCATTTTGAAAGATTTTATTCTCTAAAGATGATTTTTGAAGTTTCAGTCAAGTTTGAAGAAATGTCAAGATTAGTCCCTGCACTTTCAGTATTTGACAAAATTGATCCCTCAAGTTTCAGATTTTACGAAAGTCACCCTTGGATTATTTAAGATTGAAAAATTGGTCCTTAATGAGCATTGTCAGAAGTTCACCTTTGGTCCCTGAAGTTTCAAGTTAAACACATTTGGTCCTTGGAACAAATTTGAGTTTAATCTAAATCCTAAATCCTATTACTAAACTCATGGCCCAAAAGCATTACCCGGTTCCAAGCCCAATCTCAAAACGCTACCCGGTTTAATCTATCTAGACCCGAAAACCACCCAAACCCGAGTCAACGCCCGTTTACACCGGTCAAATAACCAAAGTAATATAAAAAAATCACTCGCGCGCTTTTCTTCCCCAATTTACCCAGAAGATAAACCCTAAGTTACCCCGTGTCAAAATTAAGCAATTTCACCACAATTAAGGGCACAATGGTACTTTCCCTGACACACCTCTGACACATGAGAATGACAAGTCACCCATCCGTGTGCTATAGGCCACGTGCTTCTTTTCCATTGGTCGAAACAAGTCATCAACATTGATCCAAGGGTTGTTATCAAGAGGTGATGTGTGGGATATGATCTAAGGGTGGATACAAGCACAGAGAAGGCACACTTGATGAATTCGAGAAGCTTCCAAGCCTCAAGCTCAGCTATATATAGACCCTTATTTCATTCACAGTTGATGTATCTTATTATCTCATTTTTCTTTTCTTCTCTCTAGTTTAATAGCTTAAGTAGTAGTAGTTTGCAATTTCAATGTTTTAATTACTTTGTAATTCGTATTTTGTACTCAAATTTTCATTATTAATAAAATTTAGAATTTCATTTTCAAAGTGTTTGTTTAAGTTTTTATGATCTAAATCTACTTATTATCTCTGATTAGTGCTAATTTTAGTTTTATAAAACTGTTTTTAGCTTCTCTCTTCAAAATCTCAAAAATACAAAAAAAAAATCAAATAAAAACATTCAAAAATAAAAATCATAGTAGATCTGTTTTGTAGAGTAATTCTTCATTGATCTACTGTTTCATTATGTTCATTTAAGCTTTTGATAGCTATTTGTGAGCTTATTCTTCTTTCCAAATCTCAAGTCACAAAAATCTCAGTTCATATCCGTTGCTACAGTTGCTGTTCTGATCTGCTGGTGTTGGATCTGGATTTGAATGATGCAGATGATGGAATTGGGTTAAATCTGAGCTTGACTTGGAATAGGTTAGGGGATAATTAGGTTAGAGGTTCTTTGTTTCATCATTGGCAAGCCATAGTGGCTAGGAATATTGTAAGTTCATCAATTCTATTTTGATCATTAATTTGTTGCTTGAATCTGTTATTATTAGTGTTGAATGATCTGTGTTTGATAGCAGTTTAGTATTAAATAGTGGTAATCTGTTTTTGGTACATAAATCAGTGGTTAACTAGTGTTTGGGATAGCTGATAGATCTGTTATAGAAGATAGTAGTTCAGATTTAAGTGTTTGATACAGGATTAGATAGAATAATTGATAGTAACTTTGGTCTTTGTTATAGCAGTTTTAATCATTTAGTCAAATCTCACATTATACTCTTGTTACTGTTAAAATCAGAAGTTTAAAAGTAGTACATTAGCTTAAAAACTAGTAGATATAGCTTTTGGTAATCATCATTAGTGTAAAAACATCATAATCAATTCATTGTTTTGGATCAAATTTGAGTTTAGTCAAAGTTCCATATTTGTTCTTTAAAAGTCAAAATCTGTCAAAAACAGTTTTGCACCAAACTTTGTGAATCAATATCTGATTCATCTTTGAGTTTAAGTGTTTCAAATTTTGGGATTTAAAACTTCACTTGGTCTAGTATTGATAACACCTTTTTGTTAAATCTGATAAAAGCTTTTAAATCTCTTAATCAGCTGCTCAAGTAAGCTAGTTTTGTCCTGTTCACACTCAGAATGAACTGAGTGTGAGACAGGAAAAGTGCAGACCTTGTACCAGATTCAAATCAGTTAGTTAGAGTCTGGTTTTTGGCTTAATTGTAGCTAGGGGTGTTCTATAGGTCCTGCATAATTGGTTTTTGGTTTTGCTTATTGATTAAGCTTGTGCATAGGCTTATACATAGGACCTGAACCCTTTGTTTTGTTTAGATAAGCGGTTTGCTTAGATCCATTAATCTGAGCTTATATCTTGTTAGGAGTAGGTGTTATTAGCTGCAATTAGCTTATTTTAGCACTCATTAGCTTCTGTCTCTGTTTGGTAGCTTAAATAGCTTGTTAGCTTATTCTAGTAGCTTATTCTCTCAACAGTTACACTATAGCTCTTTATTCTCACACATAAGCTGTTGATTTCTAATTTTTCATAGATTTAGATATATATTTCAGAATTTTCCTGAGAATTTCATAATTTTTGGTCATCATTAGCTATTTTTCTCATTTTAAAGTAGTTTTTAATTAATTTTTAATAACTTTTATTGCAAATAATTGAGAAAAAGTTCCAAAAAATAATTTTTCAATTTTCTCAGTTTAAGAAAAATATAAAAAACATAAAAAAGATTTTTCCAATTTTTTCCCATTTTATTTGGTATTTTTTCACAATTTTAAATTAGATTAAAATAGTTTAAATTTGTAGAAAATAGAAAATTAATCTGAAAAATACAAAAATAGTTTTAAAAAGTCTTTTGAGTTATTTGTGATTTTTAGAAAATAGTTTCATATTTTTCTCTTAGATTTTTATAATTTTTAGTATTTTAAATTAGTTTTAATAGTTAAAAATTAGTTTTTAATTTTTATAAAATCAAGAAAAATCCAAAAAAAAAAATAGTTTTAATTCTAAATTAGTTTTTAAATATCATTTCTAGAGTAAAAGTAATTTTAGGCATTTTTAGGATATAATTTAGACGTAGTTGCATTGTTATTACGTTTTAGTTTAATCGCACTTAGGATTTCCCGTAGATTAGATTTCCTTTATTACTTTCCCCATTCCCGTAGTTTATATAATCAAATCATTAATCCAAAACATCGAGCATTAAATTCCAAACCAAGAACGACGTTGGCAATTCACGCCTCGTTGGGAAACGATTCGGGTTGACTAATCCGTACACACGATCACACACGGGATTTGATTTATTATTCTTTTTCCTAAGAGAATTTGAATCTATCTTCGTGATTATTTTTGATATTGATATTGAGGATTTATCCACACACATAACCCTTAAGCCTTCATTATCAAAGACTCAGTGTCCGAGCCGTTTTAAGTTTCTTACGGCTAGCCATTCACAAGTGGCTAGTTTGTGTGAGTTAAGCTTGACGTTGTTTGGAAATTGAGAATCAATAGCAAATATTTGTTGAAAGAATCAGAGTATGAGATTAAAAAAATAAGATAAAGTATGGCTCTGTTCTTTCTATTAAAACGGGTTATAGACTGAAATGACTATACGCCTTAGTTTCACTTTCTCTCATATTTATTATTTTTATTTTTTTTTATTTAAAAAAAAACAAATTATGTACATTCGAAGAACATCTAAAAACCCGTGACATTCTTTGAATGTCAACACAAAGTCCGTAGATGATATCGAACAAGGAAAACATGACAAAATAACAATATTTTTGGGATTTTTTAAGATTTCCTAATTTTTATGGATTTTGAAAATTTTATATTTTTCTATTTGCTTTTTGTTGGTTTTGAAATTTTGTATTTTGCTTTTTGAATAACTATTTACAAGAGATGAATGAAGAAAACCTTTTACTCCTCTTCTTCCTCTTGAAGACGTTTAAGTGTTTCCGGCTGTAGACTCTTTAGACCAAGTCGTGGGAAGATAAACTCAAAACATTCTCTAGGAAGAGCTTTGGTGAAGATGTCTGCTAACTGGTATTCAGTCCTCACAAAATAAAGTTCCACCACATCATTTTCCACTTGCTCCCTGATGAAATGATGTCGAATGTCGATGTGCTTTGCTCTTGAGTTTGTACGTTGTTGCATGAGAGAGAAATGGCACTTTTGTTATCACAATACAGAGGGATTTGGTTGAATTCAAAGCCATAGTAAGATAATTGGGATCTTATCTATAGGGTTTGAGCACAACAAGATGACATGGCTATGTATTCAGCCTCTGTAGAGGATATCGAAGTACTCATTTGTTTCTTAGAAGACGAGCTCTGTTGGAATCACTCCTAAACTAGAATTAAAGTGTTAGTAATCAATATGTAATAGTTAGCTTAATTATGGCCTTTATGTTTGTTATTAAGCTTAGGCTTATGTAGAAGGCCCATAAGCCTAGGCCCAAGCCTAATAAGGAAAGGATGGGAACTTGGTGTGTTGCCCTAGTTCCCTCCTATAAATACTCTTGTAAACCCTCACTTGAGGGTTGGTTGTTCAATTCATTTCATTTCATACGCATAACTATTCTCATATATTACGCATAGTGTTTTGTATTGTTCAACCGATCATCTTATCTTTCTTTCTTACATATTGAGGCTTGTGTTACAAACATGGTGACCTAACAAGCTCACAAGCTTATCACCCAAAAACGCAGCACCTCCAGACGTACTTCGACGTGTATCTTGACATCCTGCATGATCAGCATCTGCATAGGCTGTTAGTGACATACCGGTGTCCTTCGGGTACCAAAGTCCCATATTGATGGTTCCCTGGAGATACCGAAAGACCCGTTTAACCACTTGAAGGTGCTTTTTGGTAGGCTTAGCTTGGTATCTAGCACACATGCAAACGAACAGAATTTCGGTCTCTGGCGTGAGGTACATCAGGGAACCAATCATACTACGATATTTCATTTGGTCTACCATGATCCCTGAGTGGTCCTCATCCAGATTAGTACGCTCTATCATGGGAGTGTCAACAGGGTCATAAGAATCAAATCCAAATTTCTTTAAAATCTCATTTGCATATTTAGATTGATTTATAAAAATGCCTCCGGGACTTTGTGAAATTTGTAATCCCAAGAAAAATGACATTTGTCCCGTCATTGACATTTGAAATTTGGAACCCATTTCATTTGAAAAACGGTCACATTCATTGGGGTCAGCCGAGGCAAAAATAATATCATCAACTTAAATTTGAACGTGAATTAAATGTTTGCCTGACTTTCTGGTGAACAATGTTGGATCAACTGCTCCTTTGCTGAATCTAGTAGATAGAAGAAACTTTGATAGCGTATCATAGCATGCCCTTGGAGCTTGCTTCAAACCGTAAAGAGCCTTCTTCAAGCGATAAACATAAGTAGGATGCTCTGGATTCACAAAACCTTCAGGTTGGCTGACGTATACGACTTCTTTAAGTTCTCCGTTAAGAAAGGCCGTCTTTACATCCGTCTGATAGACTACCATGTTCTTACTTGCAGCATTAGCCAAGAAGATTCTGATTGCCTCGATACGAGCAATTGGAGCAAATGATTCTTCAAAGTCAATACCCTCCTCTTGACGGTATCCTTTTGCAACCAATCGAGCCTTGTTCTTTAAAACATCACCATGCTCATCAAGTTTTACTTTGAAGATCCACTTTAGATCAATGAGCATAGCACAATCAGGAGCAGGTACTAATACCCATACATCTAGTCGATCAAACCCATGAATTTCTTCTTGCATGGCATTGAACCAATTTTCTTCATTCATGGCAGTTTTAAAATCTTTTGGTTCGACCTTGGATAGTACGGAGTTGAAGAAGCACCATAAGGCATCAGTTGCAAGTTGTTTTGCAGTGGATACCGGACGAGAGGGATTTCCAATGATGTTGTCCAATGGATGATCATTTGTCCATTTTCTAAGGTGTTCGTGTGGTTGTTGTTGAGGAACTGAAGTAGCAGAGTCAATTTCTCCTGATGAAGATGGTTCTGATGATGATTCAGGAGCAAATATGTTTTCAAAGGGGGCATCTTCAGGAGTAGCAAAGGGATTATCTCCATCATAGGTGCCAGACTCAATTCCATGATGTACACTCGATGATTGATGATTTGTTGATGAGATAGAGTGATCAGCAGCAGGCGCTTCTTGACTTAATGACATAGAAACTGAAGGGTTAACTTCGTTGACAGGGATAGGAACAGCCTCTGTTGATGAAATTGATAGATCATTATCACTTGGCTCATAGTGTTCATCAAACACTGGATCAAACAATTTCTTCAAATCATCTTCTGAAGGAGGTACATAAGGAGTTGCTGGTGAGGGATTTAGAACTGATAGGACTACTTGATGAAGGTTGAGATGCGGGTCCAGAACTGGATGGTCCTGGAGCCATTTGCACGGATAGCTCATCGAACGTAACGTGAGAAGTTTCCATGATATCTCGAGTTCTTTTGTTGTAGATTCGGTAACCCTTCTTGTTTGATTCATAACCTACAAAAACTCCAATGTCCCCCTTAGCTCTTAATTTACCTAGATATTGACCGTCTTTCGTTGGATAGCACAAAGCACCAAACACACGAAGGTAGGAGAGACCAGGTTTTCGTTTATGGACAAGCTCGTATGGAGTTTTTCCATGAGATGTGTGTATGAGGGAACGATTTTGGGTGTAGCAAGCAGTGGCAATGGCTTCATCCCAGAGAAACATTGGAACATTTGAATAAATTAGCATTGTTCTTGCGGCTTCCACAAGAGTTCGATTTCGTCTTTCAACTACACCGTTCTGTTGAGGAGTTCGTGGAACACTTCTTTGATGACTGATTCCAACACTTTCATAAAATTGACTTAAGTCTTTGTTAACAAACTCTGTGCCATTGTCTGTTCGAACAATTCTAACCGTATTGTTAAGTCGAACCTGAAGATGCTTGATAAGTTTGATTATGACATTTGGAGTTTCATCCTTTTTCCTAAAAAACTTTACCCAAGTAAATCGAGAGTAGTCATCAACAACGACTAAAATATATTTCTTCCCATTAATCGTTTGCACCCTTATTGGTCCGCACAAATCCATATGAAGGGTATGCAGAACTTCCATTACTGAGTTTGTGGGTTTGGGTTTGTGGGCATATTTCTTGCTTTTTCCCAATTGGCATGCTGAACAAAGATGATCTTTTTCATACTTTAATCTGGGTAAGCCTCTTACAAGATAATTTCTGGAAAGATTATTAATGGTGCCGAAGTTCAAGTGATTGAGCCGACGATGCCATAACCATGATTTTATTTTTGAAGCCTTTGACAACAAGCATATTGGAGAAGACTTCATCATGTCTTCGATAGAGATGGTGTATAGATTTGAACCACGAGTTCCTCTTAACATTTCCACACCATCGAGTTCTCTAACGAAACAAGTATGTTTTCTAAAAGCCACTTCTAGATCGGAATAACAGAATTGACCAATAGAAAACAAGTTATGACCAAGACCTTCAACATAATATATCCTGGAGATTACACTTTTGCCAACAACATAGTCTCCATAGCCCATAATTGCTCCAAAATGGTCATTCCCGAATCTAACAGTCCCGATGAATTTACTCACGAAGTTCATGAGCCGCAAGCGATCTCCAGTCATATGCTTGGAATAGCCTGAGTCCAGGTACCACAGAACGATTTGAACGATCTGCAGTTGAACACAGACAAGAATGGATAACTGGATAATTGGGATCCCCATGCAATAATGGGTTCCATTTGGTTAGTAACAGTGATTGGAACACCCACATTGGAAGTAGAAACAATGGAATCATCAGGAATAGATGCAGTGCTAGTGTCCGTATTTGACGTATTCAAAGTATGTTCACTTCTTAAAGGAATAGTTCTACCAGTAGGCATCCATTTTCTAATGGGCATTGACTTAGCAAATTTAGGGCAAAACTCATTAAGATTAAACTTACGGCCAGTAGGTATCCATTGATAACCAATATTACTAAATTTTCTTCTGTGGGTTTCCAATGTTTTCTAACTTTCTTTCGCCTTTGCCTTTTAGCCTTCTTAGCTTGATTTTTGACATTAATAACTTTAACTGGGCATTTAACAGCATTAAGAAAAACATTCACACCACATTCGTGATCAGTAACAGAAATCAAACAGTCATCATTACATGGTTTGCAGACAGTAGAGAATTGAATTAATTACATTACGCTTATAGCTAATACTAGAATCAACACGATTCGTTTTATTCAACTCAAACTTAGTGTTCCTAGGGTGGTCTTCTACTCTCTTCTAATGCACATTCTTAGCTTGCGAGGTCCTATCTTGCTTTGTATTGCCTGGAGGCTTTGACCGCTTGCTTTTATGTCACTGATTACTCCTGTAGAGGGAATTATGGGAACATTAGTTGGTTGGGCTACTTTTGCATTCTGAACTAGACGTGCAAGGATCAGAACTACTTGCAGGCACTTTAGAGTTCACTTTCTTAATACTGGGCATAGAATGGGTTGCACAATTGGCACTAGGCATGGAACAAGGCATCACAGCTTTATCTTTTGCACCTAAGGATTTAGGACATGTTGCTCTTAAATATTCTAGCAGCTCTTGAGATCGTTTGGCCTGAATGCAAGCAAGCCTAATCTCTCTATCAAGTGGCTTATTTATGAAATCCTCTTTTACAATATCACGGAGACATTCTAGACTATCCTTAAGGTGAGCGAAATAGTTATGAAACATAAGTTCCTTATTTCTAAGATGAGGAGGAATGTATTTAACAGTCACAGTATATTTGCAGTCTGCAGATGACTTTGAAGCAACATTCTCATTAAAGACAAGTGGCATTTTCCCTTTTTCCTGACTCCTCAGATTCTCAATTTCCTTTTGTAAAGATGTTATTTTTTCGTTGTTCATGTCACGAGCGACTTTCATTGAATCATATAACTCTTTAAAGTGTCGTTTAACCTTTTCATTTTCTTCTAGAAAACTCTCATTTTTCTTTTGTAAAACATTATCCAAGTTTTGAAGATGAAAAGTTTGAGAGCACTGAGAATCTAAAGGAGGAGGCATTTGGGAGCCAGTCACGTTGTTCTTTTCACCCTTTAATTGTGAAATTTGGGCTTTCAACTTTCTGATCGTGTTACAATGAGCTTGAATCTGTTTGTCACGTTTGTTTATTTCAAAAAGTGCATCAAACTCTGGAACATTTGAGGATGTCTTGATGTTTGAGGTTTTGACATTTTCCTTGAGATGTTGATATTTTAATTTCAAATCAAAATGTTTAACTTCTAGCTTAGATAGGTGTTTTACCAAATTATCGTGATCATCCTGATCAATTTTATCATTTAGTTCTAAGTTTTTGTTTTCAAGATCAATGACACGATCATGGGAGACTTTCAAAGCAACAGTTAATTCATGAAATTGAGAAGCAGTAATAGAATGCTTAGTAACAGTATAAAACACATCTTGAGCCACACAACTTAATACTAAGTTATCATTTAGGATATGCAAATTCTTCCTTTCAATTTTATTATATTTGAGTTCCCGATCATAATCATTGACTTCAACAATCATTGCATCCAATTCCTTTTCCATTTCTTTAATATCCGAGTTTATCCCCTTTTGAAGACTTTCAAATTGACCTTTTAATTGTTTAAAGAAAGGCATGACCACAGTTAAATAACATTTTTTAGTTTGCTCAAAACCCCTTTCCCATTCAGTTATCCCTGTAGGTGTGATTCTCTTCTTACATGTCTTCTCAAAATCAATGAATAGTTGATAAACAACATACATGCTGATTAAGGTCTTGCTATTAGTGGCA
Organism: Chrysanthemum makinoi; assembly: GCA_910596185.1. Classification (NCBI taxonomy): domain Eukaryota; kingdom Viridiplantae; phylum Streptophyta; class Magnoliopsida; order Asterales; family Asteraceae; genus Chrysanthemum; species Chrysanthemum makinoi. The sequence goes on along the minus strand of OU343221.1, from coordinate 140,389,905 downwards.
ATAGTTCTAGGAACTAAGTGTATTGGTGTATTTGGAGGATACACAGTAGCTGCAGGCATTTTCCTAAGGGGAGTGTTTGTTTCAACAAGTACATTAACTTTTTGTTTATCCATATCTTTCTTCCAAAAATTCTGTTCTGGGGTTAATTGAGTTTGAGGCTTAAACATGTTCAGGGAGATCCAATTTTCCTTAATGTAATCATGGGGTTTGATCGTTATGTTATTCTTTTTACACGCAGGATCGTTAAGCTTCTTATCCATTTTCTCCCTAGATGCATCATCTAATTTTCTATCCTCTTCCATGCTTCCAATACATGATGGTGTTTGCCTAGGCTTAAGGATCTCATTACCATCATATACAATCTTATGGAAAGCTTTAGCTCTTTGGCAATATTCGAGATTTGGTTCCTCTACAAGGGGAATACTGTGGTTATCGCTTAAGACTCTATGCTTAGTGATCATGTGAGCAGTCTGAATGGTGTTCCCTTGTACGTACAACTTATTTTCAAGCTTGTTTTTCAAAGTTTTTAGATTATAAAAATCATTCAAAAGTTTGGATTCCTTAGCACTGAATTCTTGTTTAAGCACTTTAACATTATCATGAAGCTCTTGCTTTTGCTTAACAGTTTTAGAAAGCTTTTCTTGTAAGGAGTTTAACTCTTGTTTTAACACTTCTTCTCTAAAATTACTTTTTCTAATAATTGTACGCATTTGGTCATCCATTTCTTGCTCACGAGTAGTCAACTCAAACTTAGCACGTTGTTAATAAATTGTGACAACTCGTATTTTCAGGTCATATTTTAAAACATTACTCATGCTTCATCATTTATCATTTATCGTAAACTAGGTTTACGAGCATCAAATTCACGTAACCGTATTGGTTTAGCTGTGAATTCATGAACATTTCATCAAGGACATCTCATATAGACTAGGTTTAGTCTACATTTCATTGGCATCATTATCATCATATTAGTTCATGCATGGTTTTGCATTTTACCTTAAACGTTTATTTTCCTATTAAATAAACGCTATCGCGTAAACATTTATTTTGAACATTTGATCCAACACTTCCAAAAATATTCCTAATATATTTTTATACTCATTTTAAGACTATAAAAATTATATTATTAATTTACCCGGTGTTTTAAATTTATTTCGTATATAAATTGTTATATTTATATTATTACGACGGTTTTTCGTATATGCAACTCGATAAATATTTATTTCACTCAACTCATATAAGAAATGTAATTTTATAATTTTTATGACTTTAATATATTTTATCTTGACCCGTTAAAAGTTATTTTTATCTAACGCTACCCTAAATACTCAAATGTGTATTTAATTTTCCACAAGTCTTCAATTTACTTACATATTATTACACTTAAACATAAATAAAAAAAAAATATCAAAGCTATGACTAGCACCCCCTTGCCGACTCAAGGGGGGTGAGTCACTTGTTTTACAAATATCTTTGCTAGTACATGTATTTTGCTTTACAATTAACACATACACAAAGATAATACAAAGGTGAAAACATATTTTTCTTCCTCTTCTCTCTTGCAAACCGGCAACTACAAGGATCATAAGAGGGATCATCAAATATTTTTCAAGACAAGGTTTTAACACTCTAGTCTCACTTGTTGTTAAGGTTTTGCAATAAAAACCTAGGGTGATTAGGAAAAATCCATTGTCCATAAACCTCATCAAGTTACTAGTAAGCATTCATATTCATGTTTTTATTTCATATTCATTGTTATGGTCATTTCATTTTATTTGAGTAAACATGCAAGTCTCATGAGGTTTATACCACTTTTACATTGATTTTAAGAGTTATATATATATTTGTTATCCTATAATTACTCCTTGTTATAAATCACTCTTGGTGATGCCTAGGAACCCATGACACCCTAAGAAGGTGTATGGTAGGATTAGAATAGCTTCGGAGTTGTTTTGAATTGGTTAGAATAGGTTTAGCGCGTGAAAAACTCATTTCGACAAGTCTAATTTAGGGTCTGTCCATATTTTGAAAATCTGGAAAATCTTACAGTTTGTAAAATATTTTGGGCTAGATATTCAGAAAATATACTTTAAAACGAAAACGTGGCCGCTTGAACGGGTTAAAACGGAGCTATAACGAAGAAGTTATGAATTTTTGAAGTTTGACGACGAAAACTAATTATTCCAGAAAATTCAGCAAGCTGTCTCGACTTTTTACGAGTCAAAAATGAGTTTTAAGCGTTGTTAAATGGGTCGACTTATCAAAAATATATTAGTATATGTTATCACGATTCCGTGGATATAAAGAACGTAGAAAATGGACTTATAACGACAAAGTTATTCACATTTTAAAAAGTTGCCGTAACTTTATTCTATTAGCAAAATTAACATATTTTCTATTAAACACATACTACGGTCACCAAGGACCATGTTGAGGGTCGTTTTTAACAATGACGAAGTACTTTTTATAAATTGATGTCTTCTAGTAAAAGTAAGTTCGCCAAGCATATTTTTTTAAATGTCAAACTATTTGTCAAGCGGAGTTGTAATGAATAAGATACGGTCACTTAAACTTTGCCGGAAAACCATCCTTAAACTATATTTTGGGACACAAGTACCATACTTTAGCTATATTTTTCTCTATGATCGGAACCTCTATGACGAAAACTTGAACACTAAAACATTGAGATAATGATACAAGCTTCCCAAAACCGTTGAGTTTGTTTCTTAACACTCAACGTACACCATTTTAAGACTAGCTTTTCAAGGCCGTTTAGTCACTTTCATGAAAATTTCAACGACATTATTTTACGACGAAAAGTTATAATTTCATAATAAATCACTAAATGATTATCATAGGATATCATTTCAACGTAGATACATATGGAGTAATTTAAAAATGGTCAAGACGTTAAGAGATTATTTCTCGACGAGAAATATTATTTTCGAAAATTCACAAGTGGTATAGATATCATCCGAATTGCATGCATAACATTACATCATAACTTATTACATATCATATCATTCATAATAGGTCAAGTTTAGAGATTCACGCTACATTTCGGTGTATCCACTTTTGTCGTTATAATCATTGCAACAGGTGAGTTTCCATAGCCCCATTTTCGATTATTTTTAATGCTTTTATTAAACTCTTTGGGGGAGATACATGCTCAATTATTTTTATGACATTCATGATTATTTGCAACTATATGTTTATCTGAATTGAATGTTTGGTCATATTCTATATCATAAATCATGGAACTAAAGGTCTTGGGATTATTATTGAGCTAAAGGTCTTGGGATTATTATTGAGCTAAAGGTCTTGGGATAATCATTGAACTAAATGTCTTGGTATTATTTGAAACAACACTCATATGTGTTATATCAATTGAATATTGATACATTAAGTAATGTACTGTTATGTGAATTCATTTGACATCATGCATTTGAACATAAACTATACATATTTTGGCAATGGGTTGTAAACACACAGGTTGCAAGTTTTGTATGGGCGGAACTTGGAACTGAGTGGATTTACAATGCCTTTGCTGCATAAACGATTTTGAAAGGTTTTTCATTTCAACTCAAACTCTATGAACTCACTCAACCTTTGTGTTGACACTTTTTAGCATGTTTTATCTCAGGTATCTAAGGCATACACTTCATGGCATGCATATGGACATATCATACACTTCACACATGGGATTTATTCATTTTAAAACATCGTTTGGCTTGTAACAAACTTATTTCCGCACAAGTTAATTTCATTTGGGACCTACACTTTGTAAACTCTGATTATTTTATTAAATCAAACGATGTATTTTCCAAACGACACTTTAGGTCGTTCAATATATCTGTAACTATGATGCTATGACAGTCAATCCCCAGGAATTCCATTCCGCTGCAAAACAGGTAATTTGGGGGTGTGACATAAATAGCAACTTGTTCTTTATATGCATTCAGTTCAGAGATAACAGAATCATCAGGAGCACATGCAATATATTCATAAAAAACATAGTCATCATTGACTGCAGAAGATGCATCACTTGGTACAATCTCACTTTCACTTTGCTTCACATATTGATCATATGGGACAATATTGCTATTACCCTCATTATCAATATCTGATTCATAAGTTTCAAGAGATTGTACTTCATTATGCATCTTTTGCTCATCAAATTCATCGTATAGTTTTAATACCTCTAAAATGATTGAATCTTTGGATTGACCAACCTGTTGTGGTGATGGGACCTTTGGAGAGACCATAGGTGAGATGCTAGCCATGAAGATTGTTTGGGCAGTAGGTTCATCATCGACATCAGAGTCAAATGCATCACATTCAGCTACTTCAAAGGCATTTTGATGATTGTGACCTATTTCCTGAATTGGCTGCTCATCAACATCAGCATCATAGGTTTTGGCATTTCCCTCAGCAAGAAAAAACAACTCCTCTTCATCCAAAGCTGCTCCATTATCCTGAGCTTGCACAAGTAACATCTTGTCTCTGAAGTATTCTACATTCTGTGGACGTTTTGGAGATGTGCAGTTCCTCGCAATGTGTCCATCACCACCATAGTTGTAGCACTTGATTGGCTTTACTTGTCCTTGATTGGCATTCCTTTCACGATTCTGATTAGCCACATACCCTCCACCAACTCCACCTCTTCCCTGTTCATACTACCTTCCTTGAGCTGGTTGCACCATAACCTTCCCATCTCTGATAGTAGCTTGATTGTGTGGATTGGATGCTGTTCTGAGATTATTGTTGGTGTGTGGGAGGGAATTCATATTTTGACTAACTATGAGAGATAGTTGATTGATGAAGTTTTCCATGAGTGTGTTTGAGTCTGGTGGCTTATATGCTGGATCAGGAATGAGCTTGTAATTACCATTACCAGTGGGTATGACTTAAGAAGCTTTGGTGGTAATTCCAACATTGGTGTAGAAGGCTGTAGAGTCATTTGATGAACTTGTTTCTCCCTGCTTAGATTTGAACTGTTCAAGAATCCTTCGTTCAAACATAGCATGTCTCTCATTCTGAAGAAGGAAGGCCTACAGTTGCTCATAGTTGGTGTTCTTCAATCCTTTGGTTAGCTTCACAGAGGTGACAAATTTGTGCCATTCGGGATTCATGTTGTTCACAAACTTTGAGTTCATCTGAATATTTGGCATGGTCATTTTGATATACCTCATATCATTCACAAGCTTGTGGAATCTCACGTAATATTCATAGAAACTTTCTTCTGGTTTCCTTTTAAAGTGTTCAAATTCATCATACAGTTGTGATTCTCTGTCTTCCTTAGTTAATTCAGAACCCGAGAGAAGCATCTCGACATTATCCCAAACCGCCTTGGCTTCAGTGTTGTGATTGATAAGCTTGTAGATATCTTTTGGAAGACCTTGAAGTATAATGTTTGAAGCCCTGATATCAGCATCGAATCTCTTTTTCTCCTTATCACTGAGCTCATCATACATCTTTGGTCTGTCCAATCCAAAGATCATTGTTCCATCTGCAGCCGTATCGAGTATGTCTCTAGATGTCTCAACTTGATAAGGTCCTTCATCAATTGACTTGAGAATGTTGACTCCATTTTCCTTTCCCAGACAATACAATCTAATTCGTTGAGCCCATGAGTCATAGTCAGTTCTGTCAAGCATGTGTGGACGAGTGTCTAAACCAGCTGCTTGAACGTCCTCAGCTACAGTAGAGATGATTGTAGGCACATTGGTAGACATGTTTACAGATTTCACGTGATTTTATAACTCTATGATTAAACCGGGAAATAGATTCTTTTACGGGATTTTACTAAATCAAGAGAAAACCGTATTAGAGACAAATATCAACCAAGTCGCTATAACCCTTGAACCAAGTCGCTAAGTAGCAACTCGCTAAAGCTCAAGTCGCTAAGCACAATTCGCTAAGACCCAAGTCGCTGAACACAAGTCGCTAAAGCACCAAATCGCTAAGCAGACAAGTCGCTAAAGAACAACTCGCTAAGTATCCAAGTCGCTAAGAATCAACTCGCTAAGAACAATAAGGACAAGTCGCTAGAAATAATAGAGACAAGTCGCTATGCCAACCAAGTTGCTAGCCGAAGTGGAACCTCCACTATGTTGTACTGTTTGTTGGCTTGTCTCAATAGACAAGTCCCTAGGCTCAAGTCGCTACTCCTCTAACTACAAGTCGCAGGAAATTAACAAAGTAAATCGCTACCAAGAAAACAACTCCGAGAGCCAAGTCGCTAGGTAGAAAACTTTAAGAACAATACTTTTCAATCCAAAACAAGCCTAACCACAGTGATTCAAGCTTTACAAATCAAAACCTAAGCACTTACAATGATTCTAAACACAAAAGTACACTCGAAATTCAAACTTTAACACAAGAAATGATCCAAATGATGCAACAACCACTAAACTTTTTCAAACCCAAAAACCGTATAAAACCACTAGAAATCCAAGGATATGTAAGAGAGATGATCAAACCATGGCTCTTGATACCAATTGTTACATATTGGATTTCACAAACACATAAAAAATGATCACATATAGGCGTATAATATAAGGTTTTAGAGAGAGAAATAGTTAGAGGTTTTGGGAACTTAGTGAGAGAAAGTAAAAGTGTTATTATGAGCTCCAATCCTCTACCTTGGGAGGTAGAGGGTATTTATAGTCTTACATAAAATGCCACCTACGGGCTGTGGATCAGGAATACAGTGGGTAAAGACCCGTCCGTCCTCCACGATGTTACTTAACTAAATACTACTTAACATTAAATAACTACGACTACGAGCTTTCTAATGATTACATATACTTGAGGTGACCGACAATTTAATAACTGGATTTACTAAATCCTAACACTTGATCAGTGGATTGCACAAGTAGTCGCTGATTTGGTTAAGTATTCATTATACAAGCAATCATAAACTAACCAGATGATTATACAAGCAATCATAAGCTAAGCCAACCAAGTTTACTTTATGTCTGTGCACATTTATTCTTTTGATTGGCTTCATAAAGGTCAACACTAAGCCTAATACGTTTGTACTGAGGTGCAGTGGAAATGTGATTTGAAAATTGGCACCCTGAGTATTGAAAGCTTATGAGCTTGGAAAACAATAATCTAGTGCATAAAATCAACTGAGACCACAAAGGAAAAAAATTCACTGATACAACATTTAGCTTATTGAAAGCTTATGATCTTAGAAAAAATAAATTCACTGATACAAAATTTTAAGGACATATTTTTTGTGTTTTTACTATCTGCATGTGACTGAAGGTGGTGGTTCTGCATGTAACTGAATATGTGTTCATGTACAACAAATCATGGCTGTTTATTGAGGGCCCTTTCTTATTTTCAAATGTAAATCTTCTTTGCAGTTGACTAAGTATGTTTTCACTGTTTGCATGTGACTTAGCATGTGGTGTGGATTTGTCTATTTAATAGTGGAACCATGATCTACTTCTTCACCATATTTGCTCCTATTTATTTTCAGTTTCATAACCATATTTTCATCACATTAATAGAATTATGTCGAGTGGTAAAAGAGTTAAGTTTGAGCATTTTCATGATGAAAGAGAGTGGTCAATAAAGGTAGCAAGAGAGCTAATGTTTCCTGAGATATATGAATTATATGGACCAAATGCTGAACCTAGTTACCGATTACCAGCTGAAGTGCTAGAAGACTTAAGAAGACATATATACGGTCAGGAACAAGAAGAAGTTATAAAACCAAGTGACGGTGTTAAACTTAAGCAACCACATCCGCAAGTTGCGGGTCTTAGTAGCAGTAACACTATTGTTGGGAAGCAACCTAAAATGAATGAGACCCTAACAGGAAAGTCAACCTAAATGTTATTTCCTAGTTTCTGAAAGTGATGTAGTTGCTAATAATGGTAATGTGTATGTGTGTTTAGGGTGATTGTATTAACCGAACTATGTTTAATGTCTTTGCTCAAGTTATGTTTGTCGTGTCTTAAGGGATTTTACTCTTATTATGCATGCATTGTTGGTAACAAATGATAAGATAAATAAGTGTACCTTAACAACTTCCTGCCCGTCCTCATAATCAAGGAAAATCACTTCAACTCGATCCTCATCTCCATAAGTTACCTCCCCATGTGTATCAGCCCCTTCCCCAGTTGGTTCATCAACTTTTGTAGCCCCTTCCCCATCCGGTTCATCAACCTCCATAGCCAGTTTCTCTACTCGTGCAGCCCCTTCCCACCTGGTTCATCAACTTTTTCTACTTGTGAAGCCCCCTCCTTCATAGCCGGTTTTAAATCTTTAAGAGCCCACTCCAAAAACAATTTAAACCAGACAGGTGCCTGCCACACAACCATTTCCTTACCCTTCTCCCGGTTAGTTTCTTTTTCCACAACATCCATATCCATCGATTCCTAAATAAAATTAAAAAAAGGGTATGTGTTTTTAATATTCAAAAAAGTAAAACAAAGGAAAAAATACTGTAAATATATACGTACGTCAATAGGAGTTGGATCAAACCCATCATAACCAGTGTCTGAGAATGCATCATTCAAATTCGGTAAGGCGGCACAATCAAATTTGTTATCCACCTGCATAACATTGTTGGAATGATCAGCATCTTCAAGACTCCCCGAGAAAGAAACTTTCATAAGTTGCGTCATTGGTCCGGTAAACTCTTTAGAGTCCGTATAAAACAACTTCTGCTTCTCATCGTCTCCTAAATTGGTCTTGATGGGGGTGTGTGCATCAGAAGTATCCAAGGGTCTGTTGGCATCAACACTCTCCACCTGTAAACAAGTAAACATAGTTTGGTCAAAGATTTTTTTTACATAATGAACTCAAAAAAATAAAATTACAGCTTCTTACCTTATTCTCAGCAACAACATCTTCTGACTTTATTCCTAAAACTTCCTCAAGTACCCCAATTATTTTTTTAACGTTGTGTATCTCACTTAATAGTTGTGATACATGAACGTCTCCTACACGTTGTAAATCAACTCCACGAATGTATTCCATACTTCGAATGTACCACAGACACCTCAACTCGACATTTGTTGGTACAAGCTTTTGTAATGGTCTAACAGCGTACATAAGAAATAAACTAACATGATATGATAAATGCAATAGAAACATACAACACATAACTAATTTTGGGGTTTTACTTACCGGATCAAATAAAATAGTGTAATGCTTTTTGTCAAAGTTTTGGATTTTGGACCATGCTAAACAACGTGGGATCTTCTCTGGGTCTTTGGTCCAAAACTGGGAGCTGTTAGGGAATATCTCCATAATCCAAATCTGAAAAAACAAATACAACGTATTAAGACTTAGTAACTTTGATTGCAAAATCAATATCAACGTTTGGTAAAAAAACCAAAACCCAACTGTGTTTCTAGACTTAATAACTATGTTTTTTTAATTATTTTTAAGGGGTGGCCAACCCATGATTCTGTGTTTACTCATGACCGTTTACAGACCGTTTAAAAAAATATAACGTTTCTATGTTTACTCGTGACCGTTTACAAACCGTTTTCTAGTGCGATTTGGAAGTCAGCTTAAAAGTTGAAACCATCAACCCACACATCCTTAAATCTATACCAAGCCTTACGAACTAAATTTTTCTAGTGCGCCATTGTCATGGTGTTGAGTACGATCCCTGACAGCCTTAAGAATTAATCCTGGGGCCAAACAACCTTAAGAACTAAAGTTTTTCTAGTGCGCCATTGTCATTGTGTTGGTACAAGCTTCTGTAATGGTCTTCTTCTCTACATAAGAAACAAACTAACCTGATAATGGTTTTTACGTAATGAGGCTCACAGCAAATAGAGCACGTATGATCCTTTAAGGACAGGGAACATCTTCCCGTGCACTACATATATGAAAGCAGGACTTGGATGAGTGTTTAGGTATCGACCAATGCCTAAGGAACAATGGCTACGGAACAATACCTAAGGAACAATGCCTAAGGACCTGGATGACTATTCTGCTTATCTATGTTCCTCAAATTTAAAACCAATTCCTAAGGAACAACTACAACATAAACCAATCTACAAGTTTACCATATAACACCTAATTTAGAATAAGCATCATAATATATACAAGCACAAAATAATGTATGTTACAAATAAAATCTAACCTTTAACGCCCATACAAATCCATACAGATTGTATGTTTGTTCTTTTTTGGAATCTTTTGGAACGGCCTTCTTTGCTTCTGCCTCGACATGCCTAGGAACAACATTCACCGTTATTTTATAGAGATGAGCCCACATGTATTCACCCCATGGATACTCATTCCATACACAAAAATCCTCAACATTCTTAAGCAAATGGTCAGGAACGTAAAACCTTCCTTCCCGACCAATAAATACAAATGTGGCAATCACCAACAAACAAACCCTCACACCATCTTCATCGGATAAAGAATCCCACCTTTTTCCCGACATCACCAAGGCCAAAAGGTCATCACCCTTAACTTTTTTGTTCTTAATTCCTTTTTTATTGGGAAACAAACGATCAAAAAAGGACTATATCTTAAACCCTTAACCATATGCCTGTGGTCAGTTTCTTTTTTATCTACGGGACCTAAACGAAACCCAGTTACAAGACTAAATTGTTCACGCCCAAAATCAAGAATATTCTCACCTATTACAAAAGTAAGAGGTGGACAAGAATCACTAACTTTAGACACCTCAACAGCATTTTGATAAAAATAATTGTACAAGTGGTTGTCAGGGGTATATTTGGGAAAATCTAACCAAGGGCCAAACACAGTGTCTCTAAAAAATTTGGTTCTATTGACATTCAATGAAGCTTTAATTGTACCAATATGTTCTAGTCTAGATCTCACCGTTAGCTTTGCATCCAACATTGTCGTCGTTGGATTCTTGAGAAGTGGGATGGTTGAGTGGGAAGCAGTTGGATTAGGGCTTGGGTTTAACAACTGTAGAGAAGCAGAACGTTTGATTTGATTTTGAGTGGGAAGGTTTGAGTTTGAGAAGGAGAAGCAGAAGCAATTTGATTTGAGTTTGAGTGGGAAGGTTTGATGTGTTTGATGTGTGTGTTAGTAGCAGAATTGTATTTTTGTTATGTGTTAGTAGAAGATTTGTATTTTGTATTGATGAACAAAGGTGTATTAAGATTATAAAAACTTTTTTAAAAGTATAATTTGGAATATAAAGGTGTATTTTGTATTTTATAAAGTTGTATTTAGTATATAAAAATTATGGCACAAATACCAATATAATAAAATAATATAAATATATACTTTCTAGCTAATCAGTTGCCCAAAAGTACATATGTGTTGGACCAAGTTACCCAAGATATATGTACTTTTTATAATAAAAAAAGACTATACTTTTTTACTAAAAGACAAAAATATGTCAGTAGGTTAAAGTTGCCCAAGAAATCACCTATGACACTTGTACTATGTAAGTACAAGGTGGGCCCAAATATAAGGACACATGTCAACTATATGGGAGAGTTTTCCAAATGTTGAAATGGGAGAGTTGCCCATAGGGTATTTAGAAAAGTTGAAAATTTTTGGGGCATTTGAGGTAAATTGGTTGGACAACTAGGCAATTTAGAGAATTAGCCCATAAAAAAGGAGGATATGACAAAATCAATTTGAGTTACACTTATTATAAACTTAGGCCCATCTTTAATATGCGTAAAAAAACATTTGGTGCCCCTACAAATTTATGAGCTTTGTGCCATGCTCATATTACATAGCCCAATATCCGGGCATGTATAAACTTATTATATCTATACATTATTATATATATAAGAGGAGACATACCACATATTATTCTACTGCCATCCCATAATGCCACGTCATAAATCCACGTCATCATTAAATACATGTGGCATTTTTTTTAATACATGTGGCATTTTTTTAAAATTTGATTTGATTTTTGTGTTTTTATAATTTTAAATTTATAAACTTTGGATATGTTATAGTGTTTTTATAATATTAAATGTATAAAATTCGGTTTTATTAAAAAAAATACATGCATTTAACACCTGCATGGATTCAAACTCAAGACCAAGCAGATATTATGTGGTATCTTAACCACTAAACCACCACATTTTTTTGATGATGTTCTGTAACTCCAAATCGATAAAGGATAACATAACATTAAGTATTTAGCCATTTTATTCTCAATTAATATTATGAAACTGATTAATTTATCAAAACCCTAATATCATTCGTTCATACCACACTATCTTTTGCTATTATTGGTCGAAGTAAACTGGTACTTGCTTGGTATGGTACTATCACGATTCTATGAACCTATGTAAATTCAATGTTATTTATTTTCAGTTACAGTAAAAAGGATCAAATCAACTAGACGTTCAAAACTCAATCGCTGGATGGGGATCCTGAAGGTTACACAAAACAATTGCAGCCGCTGGACAAAAGTAAGGCACCTTTTACTTCGCTGCATATTGTAGTTATTGGTTTTCATTAGAGTTGGTAGGTTTGGTATATACAAATAAGCCGATTTGGACTATGTTCAAATATGTAACTGGTCTAGCAGGGTAAGTTAAAAAATATAGCGTAAATTTATTTGCGATGAAAATATGTTGTCTTTGGATAGGATTATCCGAGGTGCTTAATAACGCAAACACTTTCTCTTGTTCCAAACACTTCCCTTATTCCAAACACTATATTTTTCATTAGCTATGTAGGTCTAGAACATCGAAGATTGAGACCACGATCACGGAAACCAGATCGTCCTACATATCCTCTATTCTTGAATAGGAATATGCATTTCTTAGAAGTCAAGCTCTTATTTGCCGTGTTTTGAGAATTTATTGTTTATCAATATTGCTCATGAATAATTTTTGTTAGCATTAGTTTTATCAATATTTCTTATATATTTATCTTTTAAACGGAAGTTACAACAACTGATAACATAGCACATAGCAGGGTGTTTGGGAATACATTCTGTTTCAATTTATTTTTCTAGGTGTGGTGTGACTGTTATGATGTCTATATACATTTCAAGTAATAAGGGGGTGTTTGGAATTATGACTTCCTATCCTCCGCTCTCCTCTCTATCTGCTATTTAAATATGGACAAGAGCCGACCATTGCAGCCAATCGGGACCCAACCAAAAGCTACACCTTTTAAAAAATTATAGTTGGAGTAAGCGCAAACTAAAATTTAGGTGTGATCATGAATTATAATTTAGACACTGGAGCATTATGACCTGTTCACAACTGTTATATTTCCTTATTTCGAATGATGAAGTATTGCTCCTGTAGAAACGAAATTATTACCCTTGCCTGCCATAGATGTGGGTGCAAACTACTCGACTGCTTAGAAGGGCCGTGCTAAAGCAGTATAGCATATTAGATTGTATATTCAACTTCTTTTTAATTTACGAATAACAAATATTAGATAATACAAATTTGGAAGTTGTATATTAAATTTGCAAAAGCAATTTATTAAAGAAAGTTCTCTTGATGGCTTATACGGGTTAAATTTACTTTCCAGTTTGTTTTCTAAATACTTCTATCTTCAACAACTAATGAGAATAATGGTTCTCAATAGTTATATCATATTTAAGTGTTAACAACAATCCAAACAGCCCCTCACACAATAGAATTTAGTATTTAGTTGTAATCCACAATGCTAAACAACCCTTCACACACTAGAACTCACTATTAGTAATCAATAGTTAAGCTGTTTCAATACATAAATACTACATTTATGAAAATTTCAATTAGTAATCCATCTTTAAGGTGTTAAACGCGGCGTTATTAGATAATGCACAGGTTCAACTTATGCTGGCTAACCAGGTATTAAAAAAGTATGTCTTTCAAACTTTTCATCCAGTATTGACAAAGACTAAAGCCTAACCTGTTTGGGTAGGCTTGGGAGGGAACTATTAAAGGGGATCTTGCAGTTCAAACTGGAAGGTTTGAGTTCAACACTATTTGGTTCATTGATATATATTAGTTTGAGAACATTTATGCATAGTTTGATGCCGCTTTTCCTTGAACTAGACTCTGACATGTGTGTTGTTTGAATAGGAATTTGTTTGATGTGAGTGACAACCCTAAAAATGGCCAGCATGAAATAGGTAAAGACCGTTGAGTAGTTGCACGCTCACCTACATGCTCTTCAATATCCGGAGAAGCTTCTGTTACATTTATAGACGTGAGTCTGATCAACGGCCTCCTGGAAATGATATTTAAGCTTTCGTTGGTGCTGAATACATGGCCATCTTTACACACCTTGATTGGGTAAAGTTTGACATAACTAATCATGATGGGCATATATATTGTGTCTTTGGAGGAAAAGATGATGAGATCAAGGCATTCATATGCATATTTGACTGTTCGTATATTTTCTTTTGCGTATAATGTTTGATTGTGGATCATAATATGTAAATGCATATGATTTTAGGTTACTAAGAGAGTCGACACAAATAGAATCCACTGGCACGGTATGCATGTCAATATATCAGCATTGACCATGGTATGCAACATTATTGTTTTTTGCTCTTTTAAAAACTACTGAATATCTTTCAGAACATATTTGTAGTTATATTTGGTTTGCACATGGTTTTTGAACTACCAAATGATACCCTTTAGGCGTTTCAAACAGCCGAGGTTGCGAATTCGTATCATTAGCTGGATTTTTGTTGTTTATTCTTTACCTGAAAAAAAACTTGATGAATAAAGATTGACTAAACATTGTTTTGAATTAACAAATATGAAGGTTGTTGTTGCTTATTTTTTTAGCAAAAAGGATCCATTGGTTGCTTTGAATAATCAAAATCATGTACAGTAATCCATAAGACAATACTTTGTAGTTAGGGATCATTAGATAGTTTCACATTTACGCATGATCGCTATAACTCATTACCAGAGTAATAATTCTCATTAAAAAGAAAAATCACTTCCTACATCACCTATATTTTGAACCACCTGATTATGTTACTTATTTTCTTTAATGATATTTATAGTATGAATAGTTTTTCATATAATTAGTTCTACAATTATATTACAATGTTAACAAATTACAGTGACTGTAAAACAACATGTCTTCATTGTGGAATCAGATCCATGGGGCATTTGTATATGTGTTTAGTAAGATAGGGGTCAAGATGAATACTTGCCAACCAACTATAAGAAAGGTAAATCGAGTGAATACTAAGGTAAAGTTGCCCTTAGACATGGTATATATATTTCAGCTTATGCACAGGGATTAACATACAGGTTTTTAAGTGAAGTGGAGAAATTAGTGTTGTAAAGCTTTCAAAGAAAGAAATTAGTGTTGTAAAGCTTTGAAAAGGAAGTTATGTTAGAGAAAGTTTCATTCGTATCAAAATGATGAGGCTATTGCGTTATAAGCAGGTATGAGATTTGAGAGTGTTTTGTGGTAACATTTCTTTGTATATTTGTTAAATATCTTTAAATTTTATATTGAGGTGGCAACTCTAACCCATGTTTTTAGGAATGGATCGATATAGGTTGTATAAGTAAATGAGTCCAACAAGTTAAAATCAACCTAAAGTAAATAAGTGAGTAAAATCTCCCTAAGGACCCTTCTCATTCTTAAGTTTACTGTATATAATACTATCACACATGTGAAGAGCGGTTGGGTTGATCATCACATTTCAAGGTTTCAGATAATGTGAAGTATAACTAGAAAGATAGTACTTTTGATTTTTCGTCATCATATCTTTGTTATGTATGTCTTATGAATATATGTGACTCAGGTACCTTCTTCTGTAGGATAAACAGGAATTCATAATCGATAAAGTAACCCATAACAAGCGTAAATCTATCACCACACTGAAAGGTATTGACCTTTTTGGTAAGCTAGATACATACATACCGATCATAGTATTTTAATTCTTCAGTTATCTTGAATATTCTTGTATATTAACAAAATAATCATAGGTGTTAAATTGAATTATGAAAACATCTTAAATTGTCTGTAACAATGTTTTAAACTCTTCGTACATAATATGATAACAACACTTGATACAATAACTTGGTGGGTACTTGCATGCGTATATGTGACTGTGTGATGACCATATTGATGATTTAAAATATTTTTTTCATTATGTTCTATTTAATTTCACAACATAACCGGTAAATAAAAGGATTCACTAGATAGCAACTTTCTACTTTTTCTTCTTTTATATAGAATTATAGACTGCAACTATTAATCATAATTATAATCTTCTTACTTTTTTGAATTATCGATCATGAACCCATATTACAGGTATTCGAAACCAAATAATAACGAATTTAATGCCATTATTAGAATACTTTTAAACTAAGTTGATAAGAGATATGGAGTTCATGAATCATAAAGTTGGTTGCTATCATGGAAGTAACAAACACGTTGCTAATATATTAACTCCTAATCAGGTACAAGAATAAACCTCATTGTATTTAAACTCGACTAAATTTTAAGTATCATTACTTTTAAACATAACATATGATGAGATGTGTGTAGAACATCAGGTATTTTACAATTTATCTATTGTTCATTTTCTTCTAACCTTACTGATATGATAATATTAAAGTCTTACTGATACCTACCTTGAGACCTGATTTTTGGTAATACTTTTTTGTTTGGTGCATTTATTTGTTTTGTTGATAGAAAGCCCTTTCAGAAATGTGGAATTTAGCATATCCAAACGTTACACTAACAGGATTGATTTCCGAGCATTGGAAAGAAGTGGGGTGGCAAGGAGCAAACCCATCGACTGACTTTAGGTACATCTAACCATAGTGGCATGCAAATATTACAGTTCAATCTCTCATAATTCTGAAATAAATTAGTTTGTTGCAGAGTAGTAGTTTTCTTTCACTTGAGAATTTGATTTTTTTTGCCAAAACATTTCTGGTAAGTTGGAATAATCTCAGTCTACTTTTTTTAGTGCAACATTTTAATATTACTCATGCGATATCACGATTTGAAAAATTTAGTGACTTACTGATTGATTAAAGTTCAAAATGAAGGAAGGTTTTCGTAGGTTACTATTGAAACAACGTGGAGTACAAGCGACTTGGGAATATCCTTTCGCTATTGCTGGCATTAATATTACGTTTATGTTGACTCAAATGCTAGAGATTTATCAAGCTTTGTGACTTGAATCCATATTGTGCTACCGATAAATTGAGCTTAAGCATATAATCTATTAATGAAGGTTGTTAACAAATTCTCTTTTGCAGTTAAGCCTAGATGTGAACACTACGTCTATATTGTAAGAATATTAGGAGGTAAGTATTGCAAAGCATCCTTTTGTATTCAACTATCTACATGCGATGAGTATTATAATGTATTCATTTTATTAAAACAACTGATTGCAGAGGATGAAGATGCCTTTGATGATGAAAGAAGATTAAAAAAAGAGGTGGAGAAAAGAAGTTGATTGGCTTTTATCTGTGACTGATCATATCATCGAGTTTGTCCCTGTCCAACATACCGCCCGTGACGGGTCCAATTTGGAGGTCATCTATTTACCTTCATGTTAGGATATGGTACCCAAAGCTCAATATAGATTTGATTCAGAAAGGCTCCATATCAAGGCTAATAAGCAATAAGTTGACCCAAAATGAAAGCATAATGATCAGAAATCGTGGCTTGATATTGAGCCCATCACATTGTGAAATCGGTTTAAAATGAGACTTCTAAGTATTTTATAGCCCGGTGGGTTTGGGCAAAAGACATATTGACCTCTGTAGGTACCATGTTTTTAGGTATTTGTGCCTACATTGTAGTTTAGGTTCCTAATATATTATTCAGATTATGGTGACAAAACAAAGAAAAGATTTGCTCATGAACATCCATGCACTAAGAAATCTTGATAAAATGCTCACAGTATGATTCCTTATGCCCATTCATTAAATATACGAATATAGCAGGAGGATCGCTTAGATAAAACACATACTAAATTCAAATTGCCCATTAGCTACAAATACAATATGAATCTGTTTAAAGATTGTCTAGACAACTTCAACAAACAAACTGAGTTTTGGTATGTTTCAATTATAGTTTTGGTATGAACCAAGACTATATTTGAGATTTATTTTTACTTTTGTGTATGATGTAAGAGACAGATACTGTGAGATCTATTTTTACGTATGTCTATGATGATTAGAAGGATACCTTTTGCTTTCTTAAAAATTTATAAAATACACCCAAAACTATCAACAATACATTACAAATGACATGTGTTATTTAAAACAAAATTTACCCAAACAATTTAGCAAATAAGGAAAAAACTTTATTTATTATAATTTATGTTTTTTCTAAAAAAAAGGATTTAATTATTGCATGATAAGGAAGATTTAGTTTCTTTGAAATACATATTTCCCTACTAAATGTTTCGTGTTTAACCAGAATCCACATTAAGGGTTTTGCTTTAAAAACTCACCACAGCTAGGATTTAAAAATTTTATTAAAAAAATCGTAAGTTTTGACGAATTCTAAAAACACATACTCGAGCTATCTTAATCGTGTATCTTGGTTTATAAAATTTCATTTAAAAACTTATTGAAAATAAAACCTTATATAACTACTAACTACGTCATCAACAAAATAATTAAAACACATAACACACTAGAATATAATTATAATGTAAACTAACAAAATAATGAAATCAAATTTAAACAATAAAATTTAAGAAGTCTGAACAAAAATACTAACACTGCTCTAACTCAGTAAATGGTAGTTGGAGCCTCCTTAAAGAAACCGCCCTTTTGAAAACCACCTCTGTAAGGATTCTACCATCATAATCAAAAGCATATAACACAACCTTTTTCCCCTATTCATGGTAAACACACGAACCTCACCACTTAACAAACAAAGGGTATCAACAACAAAATTCCACTTGTTACCTGACAATACATACATATTCTCATCACAACGAACATCAAACCAAACCATAAATCCATTCACAAATATTTCAAATTCGTCAACATCATCTAAATTTGGTAAAAATAAATCAGCTAAAAACACCTATATACAATAAGTAAATAAACATAATTAACAAAAACAAAATAATAATAATAATAAATATTATCAAATGTAAAAAATGTTCATGATTAATATTGTTTAAAACAAAATGTTAGAAAGTAGTTACCTCCTTTTAGCCGTTTTATCGACAAAAATCCTTTATAGGTAAGTGGCATATTCCCTATCATCATTATTTCAGGTTTCCATCACTAACCAGCAGAACGATGAACAAGCAAGGTAAATAATCATGTGAAGTTTTGTATCAGCTTTGAACGATTGTTTTATTCGTGCAGCCTTTTTGACCTTCAAAGTAGTGATAATAATCACAAAATAATGTAAACTATCTAAAACTTTAATACTTAAGGACCTGTTGATCATTAAAAATAGAGGACAAGTAAAAATAGAGAATAGGTTTTAGAATACCAAGTACTAAAAACTAATTATAGGTGCGTTGGAAACACGGTCATTAAAAGATATTCACTTTACGACTATATGTATGAACATTTTTTTATAATCCCATTTGGTTTTTTGTAGTTGACCACTTTTATTTTCAATTTACAACGCCTATTCGGTTGGATCCCGGTGCGGGCAGTAGGAAGAAGAAAGTGTTGGGAAATTGGGCTTCTAGAGGTACAGGTTCCATATAACCATGTTTTCGACTGGAATTTTTTACATAAACATGACAAGCAAATTTGGCGCCCCCTCACTGAGTTCTTTACTATAACAAGACGGTTGTTCCCAAGTTTTACTAAAAGAATAGTTGGGCATTCGCATTTAAAATGTTCTGCATCTTGATACATTATGCTTAGATATTTGTTCATGGCATTAAGGCTGCATTCATTGTGTTCTGTAGGGATATGCTTCATGGACCATGGAAAGATGCGACATCACCGATTTTGACCTTACATGTGGATGACAACAATGTTAATAAAGAGGCGATTGCTATAGCTTTGGCATACATTTATGGAAATCACCCTAAACTTGATGACAGTAATGCATTCCGTGTTCTTGCTACTGCGTCCTTTCTTGACCTTCAGGTATCCCTACTTTCTTATTAAGTATTTACCGGTCCTTATATTAGTAAATGATAAAAGGGGCATTATTATGAGACTGGTTGCTCGAACTATTAATACCAACAACAATGTGATTTGTTTAGTATTATGATACATAAGCCATTTAAATATTGTACTTACGTTCTCATCAGGCATGCCTACATTAAAAGTGAATATGATAGTGAAAAGCTCTTAGAGCAAACACGAGTCTTTTTTTCTTACCATGTTTTGTAATAGTACGCTCTGGAAAATGTATATTATATCCTTTTTGATTGGCTGCCAACAGAATTCTGCTCTGCGTTTGATCCAAACGTCACTTTTCTTGCAGGATTTATGTACAATTTGCACCGACTTCATTATATCTGAGCTCTGGACTACAAACTTCGTAGCATATTAGGTTTGAGAGTAATGCTTCTTACTGTTATTATATAATATTAGTATCTTTCATTGCTTAGCATATCCAAGTTTCCTTTGGTTCAAACTATTCATATAATTATGTTTACTTATTGTTGGAATCACTCCTAAACCTTTATTCAAGTGTTAGTTACTCATATGTAATAGTTGGCTTAATTATGGCCTTTATGTTTGTTATTAGCCTTAAGCTTATGTAGAAGGCCCATGAGCTTAGGCCCAAGCCCATAGGAGAAAGGAAGGGACTAGGAGTGTTGCCCTAGCTTCCCTCCTATAAATACTCTTGTAAACCTTCACTTGAAGGTTGGTTGTTCAAGTTATTTCTTTCACATACATCTACGCCTAAACCGTCTTTATTATCGTGTGTGTGTGTGTTTGTTTACTTGTTCAATCGCCTCTCTATCTTTCTATTAAGCTTGTGTGGTAAATCTAGTGACCTAACAGTGGTATCAATCGCCAACTAGTTGGGTGAAACATTTTGTTTTTGAAGTTTTTGTTCTTGGTCTTACGCGTAAACGTGGATAATACTTTGGTTGGTTTTAAAAAATAGTTTTTACACTTTTGAATCCAAGATTCTTGTCCTTTCAACGTTTTAAGGTGTTAAAATAACTGTTTTTGGCAAAAAGTTTCAACCTTTATGCGTGGATCATTGTTTTTAAACTAGTTCTTGTACGAGGGTTTCATCCTACGCGTAACAGTTTTAGACGTTTTGGTTCATCAAGTTTCACACTTTTGTGACTTTTGGTGTTATTGAAGCTATTACATCACACAAAAACTGGTTTAGAAACATCTTTGGGCATTATCATTTTTACGAGTAATCCTACGCGTAGCAAAACCCTAAAACTACGCGTAAGGTTATCCTTGGTTTGATCTTTGTTTTCGTGGTTTACTCCGTGTTTTCTTGCTTGGATAAGCCTGAAAATACGTCGGCTTTGGATATCTTTTGTACTGTGATAGTGTAAAAGATCATTTGGGATAAAACCCTAAACTTACGCCTAAGCATAAAGCTTACGCGTAGAAAATCCTACGCATAAGATTCATCCTACGCCTAAGCCCAGTCTTACGCATAAGATAATCCTACGCCTAAGTTTTCTACGCATAACTTACTATTTACGCCTAACTTTAGTATTTTTTCCCTGCTTACGCGTAAGCTAAAACTACGCGTAACTCTCATTGTTACGCGTAACTTTGGTGTTTTTACGCTTAAGTACTACTCGGTTATTGTGATTTCTATGCCTAAGGACTCTTCATCAACAAAGGTTCATTCGACTACAAAGATCCATTTTTACCAACACAAGTTTTCAACATGTCGCTACCACCATACTCTAACTATTTCCCTTACACTTATTCTCAACGTCAACAACAACTCACTCCACAACATCAACAATGGAATCAACAACAAGCAATTTATCAACAACAATTTAATCAACAACATACTCCACAACTTGCTCCAATTCCACAACCTCAAATGGTTCAACCACCACCAAGTCTTCAAGTTCAACCCTACACAACCGAATTCAATCAACATCCATCAAGGAACACTATGAAGGAACCCACTTGGTTTGCAAAGATGTGTGAAGCTTTAAGTAGCCAACAATCAATTCATGAGGCTGGATCACTTGATAGACCTCCAATGCTCACTCCAGGAAACTACGATCAATGGGTGATAAGGTTCTTTAGATTTTGTGATCTAAAGAAGCCACATGGAAAGTTTTTAAAGAAGGTTATCTTGGAAGGTCCATTTCAGATGCCTACTGTTATCGTACCCGCCGATCCAAATGCTAATCCACCAAGAGATGAACAATCCAACATTGCTACTGTTGCCGACCTGAATGCAGTGGAACTTCTACACTATGAAGCTGATGAACTTGCAATGCAATACATCCTCTTAGGATTACCTAACCCAATTCTTTGAAGTGTTGATGCTCAAAAGACTGCAAAGGAAATGTGGGATCATATTCATCTTCTTATGGAAGGATCTGTACTCAATCAGGAGGATTTGGAATGCAAAATTTACTTGGCTTATGAACACTTCATGATTGAACCTAGAGAGACAGTAGAGTCTTATCATCATCGTTTTTCAGATATCATCAATGATTTGGATAAACACAACATCATCATGCCAAGAATTTCAGTGAATACTAAGTTCCTGAGTAGTGTTGGTCCTGAATGGGAGAAGTATGTCATTTTTCTCCTTCGAGCGAAGAATATGCATCATTCTACATATGGATTGTTGTACGATTACTTGAAGCCTCATGAAAAGGAAGTTGATAGGGAAAGGATTCTCCGTGCTCAAATTGCTCCACACACTCATCCGGAAAATCAACAACTTGCCTTATATGCTCAAACAGTTATTCTCCTCAACCGGCAACTCAACCAACTGCTACAATCACACCACATGATCCTTCACAGCCTCAATCTCAACAAACTAAATTGGTTCCATACAACAACAACAATGCTCAAGCACTTGTCAGTGAAGCTAATGAGTCGATCCGTTTGAAGCACTGCAACAAGGATTTGCTATGATTGCTAATGCCGTTATACCAACAAATCCAACAACCTTATTTGTTCCTCATCTAATACAAGGAATCAAGCTGTTGTGAACAATGGACGAGTTGAAGTTCAGAATCGTGGTTATGGTCGTCAGATGGGCGGTGGTCAAGGGTTTAATGTTGTGGGTCGGAATTACAATCGAGCTCAAGTGGTGGAACATGGAAATACTCAAAATGGGTTGAATGGTATTCGATGCTACAACTGCAATGAGAAGGGACACCTGGCTAATGCATGCCCAAAGCCGAGGATAAGGGGGTGCTTATTTCACAAAGGCTCTTCTTTTGGCTCTTAAGGATGAAGATGGTGGAACTCTCACAGACAAAGAACAGAGCTTTATGGCAAATGCAGACTTAGATGATGATATGGAGGACTTGCAGGCCAATGCAGGTGTTATGTTGATGGCTAATATGCATGAGTTACACATGAGTGACACAGGCCAGTGTATGACACTGATGGCTTGTCTCAGGTACCCGAACAAACCATTTTTATCTCTGATCTCATATCTCCGCCAACATCTGAATCCGGCAAGGCTCGAAATGTTCAAAATGAGTCATCTACATCTGATTCCGACAATTTTCAACTAGACCCTGTCGTTATATTTGACGATCAAGATGACCAAACGGTCTCCCTTGATAATCAAATTGACTCAGTGGTTATACTTGAGGATCTCAGTAATGATCATGTTGTGACTCACGTTGAACACGCCGAACTTTTGCCTCATCCATATTTTGCTCGTTTAATACAAGACCAACAGACAATAGTGGAAAAATGTCATGCCATTAATCAGGACTTGAAAAGCAAAAATGCACTGTTAACCAAGGATTTTGAATGTTTACAAAAGCAACTCAACTTTTTCAAAACTCAAGAAAAACGTGAAAACGGTTTTGAAGCAGCCTTTGCCAAATCTCATCAAAACGAAAAATATTTAGAAAGACAGATGCGTGATCTAGCCGCGTCGAAGAATGCTTTGTTGTCTGAAATAGAACAACTGAAACATGAACATAAAAAGCAAATTAACGCTCTCACCTTGGAAAATAAAAAATCTAAGGCTGAGTTGTTAACTTGTCAAAAACAGTTTTCTGCATACAAAACGCATTCAACGAAACGAATAGATGATCATCTTGAAGAAATCATCGGCTTGCAAAACAAACTTAAAGAGTTTAAATTTGTTGTTTACAAACATGGCGAGTCGGTCCAGACCATTGAAAAGTTAACTTTAAAACACAATCCAAGTGGATATGGACCGAATCTTGCTGATTACAAACCTAAGCTTTCAACCAAAGCAATCAAACCAAATCCTGAATTTTCTAGTGCAGAATATAAAATTGATAATTTAGTTATGAGTGTTGTTGAATATCATCGTCAAGAGGAATTAGATGCAGAAGACGAGAGTCGATCAAAATTAGCAAAAGTTGTTTACAACAAACCTTTTAACTATTCAAAAGCGGTCACTTTCGTCACACCGACGGATTCTTCTAACACACCAAGGATTATCATAAAATGTCACGAGTCTTCTAATGTTAATCCCGAAACAGATTATGCACAAACTTATGGTCCTTTACCTTCCATCAGTGAAGTAAACTCAAAACCTGAAAATCGCAAAATTCTTCGATATTTTGACCTTTTCATGGTTGACCTCAAAACTTTACAACATGAGATAGAATATCATTCTGAAATCAAAGTTCAACATTTACAATCGCCTCTGGCGCGAGAACAAAGAGACATTTTTCAGAAAAATCTTTTACAAAATGTTAAAAATTTGAAAAGTTGTGCATTGTCTTGGGAAAGGACTTTCATAAGGAACTTGGATTGATGAAGGTCGTTTTCGAGAAAATAGAAACATCTATTTCAAATACTAAGCGTAAAAGAAATGTTGAGAAAAGATGTTGATCGAATCTTGGAAGATGTCATCCGTGCTGATATCCATAATGTTGTGCTATTGAATTCTATGCCATATGCATTTGATTTATCTCTGCGATACTGTTGATTTTGTGGTAAATGTTGAGAACGATAATGTGCTTGGCTCGAGTCCTTAAAAGATGAAAATAAACGATTGTCAAACGAACTTTCAAATGCAATACGTCGTCTTAATTGGTGTCAAAAAGATATTCACGATCAACAACTTGCTTTTCAACACAAAATCGCCCATTGCGTGACAAATCTTCGGATCTAAAAATTGAGCAACTGGATGATCAAAACGTGTCTTTTAAGTGTCAAATCTCAAAATATGAACAAGAACTTATAAAAGTTAAAAAGGAATATGGTGTCATATTTGATTTACTCAAAAAGACTCGTGATGAAGCATCAAATGAACTTGATCATTATCTTGCACACACTAAAGAAGTTATGCATTTTCTTTGGAAATATTGGTTACGAAAATCAAGATCTGTTCACATATCTCAAGTTAAGAAATGTTAGGAAAGTATGAACAACTTCCGCTACCGTGATTAAGAGAATAGCACGGTAACACTTAGTAATCGTGAACCTAGAATCACCACTGCCAAATCAAAAGTTGCTAACGTGCCTCCTTCTACTGAAACATGAATAGTTGCGTCTTTTCCAAACATCCGCACTTCACAGCCTAGGAGCACTACATCGAAGAATAGGAAGTTGCGACCTAAGAAAAGATCAATAAGGAATGCTAAAGTAGAAA